>CP139503.1:105486782-106686782 GCA_021014915.2 Artemisia tridentata subsp. tridentata | reverse complement strand
GTTGAGTTTCCCATCATAATGCGGACTGCTGCTTTCTTTCTGATGTTCTGATAGTGCACTGTTACCCGTGAATACCAAATTATAATCTGATGTCCTTGTTGACTGTTCCTTCTCGTGTCTGCATTTTTCTTCCATTCACTCGTTCAATCAATTCTTTTACTCATTTCTGCTTCTCCACTTCTTTGAATTCTCTTTCCTCCAGCATAACCCTCAAATGAAGTGATCTTTCATTAAGCACCATTGCTAGTATGTTCATTTGTGAAACAAGCTTATCTCTAAAAGCTTCAGCATCTATACTAGTGATGTTCACTTTCCATTTCTTGCTTTGCGATTCATAGTCCCGAGAAGTCTTGAACACTCTAAAATCCATGGTCATGAACCCTTTTAACAGTGTCTTGAGCACTCTAAATTCTACCATGCAGTCACTTCCTTGTTCAATTTGCTTCTCTATTTGGACTATGTTGAGCCGGAGTTCTCTTTGGAAGGTTAGAAGGTCTTTTTCAGTTCCGAAGAAAGTTGAAACAGTACTCCACAATGAAAACCTTGCTTCTGAGAGAACGTTATATTTATTTTTAACTGAATAAAAATGTGCCAAACATTTTTCTTTGGAATGCATTGCGAGCTTTACACTTTTAGGCATCTCTCTCCTTTTTGAACTTGATTCCATTTAATTTTGGTGTGAAATGAAAATGGATCTTGTAGACGATAAAAAAGTAAGATTGTGTTTTCAAATGAATCTTTTGTTGATCGTTCACGCTTTCACAATAACAAACACAGTAGCTATATCCACACGAACCCAAAAAAAATTCAATCCCAAAATAATACTCAATCTCGGATAACGAAGCTTGATCAAAATCGTGGTCCAAAATTATACAATGAAAACGTCAACTTAAGTTAACACAAACGTCACCCTTAAAAGTTTAGCACATGAAAATTTTGTTCCCTTAATATATCAGCAGCTCAAGTCGTTTCTAGTCAAAACAATGAAGCCCAACTGATCCAATAAGAAAAACTCGTCTCTTGTGTTATTTAGCAGCCCAATAGAAACCCAATCCAACTAAGGTTAACCCTAATCTTTCGCTATAAAAGACTTGTTATACCACACAACCAAATTTTTTAACCCTAATCCCTAATTAAAAAACGTAACCTTCTAACAAACTCTGTCCACCCCCTCTTTACTTGTTACTCTCCAAATGCAGAAAAAAATCTATAACAAACACAATATCATCAAATCTCTTATAACCAACTAACTCATCTTGTCTCAAATTCCCAAACCCACCTCGATTCTTCAATTGCTTATATGACACAAGGATTCCCAGCAACTTTGGCTTCAAGATGGTGCTATCAAAGGTCTCGAATAGGTTTGTAGAATGATTGTGTCTTTGATTTGTGTGGCTTAAAATGAAACAAAGATTGAATATAACATGTTTGTTATAATTCTTTCTTTAATTTTCGGATGTTCAATGAAGTTTCAACAGAGATCAATGATGGTTAATTAGTTCTATTCATGAAAGTCTTTTCAGATTTGAATCAAAGAAAGAACACCACTGAGATCTAATTTATTATTTTCCTTTTGAGTTTTTTATTTCTGTTTAGTTGTGTCCCGTTTCTTGTTCAAACCGAAACAAAAGAAAGATGAAAACCAATATGGTTTTCGTTTGTTCTTTAAACAATTCGAATATTAATAGAAGCTTTGCTTCAAAAATGATCTATGAAGAGTTGGTTATATCGTTATGAAAGGTTATTTAACGTTCAATAAATCTCATAAGAGATACGTTAAAAACCAAACTGAGATCTTATAGAATTATTCTTTTTTTATTATTATTTTTTAAATCGAACGGAAATAAGTATAAAACTGATGTGGTTTTGTTCTTTATTTGAAAAAGTTTGAATGTTAAAGAGAAGCTTGTCTTCTAAAAAGATCTATGATGGAAAATCTCTTGTGGTTCTACTTCTTTGAACGGATCTTCGATGATAAAAAAATAAAAATAAATAAATAAATAAATAAATAAGATGTCTGAGATCTTTCTTTTTTCTTTTTCGAGTCTTGGTTGAGATTAGATGTAGATTGTGAGTTGAATGAGTGACGGTGAGGGTATGGTTGTATCAAGTTTTGGATAATTAGAGTTCTTGGTTGTGAATCTGTGATGATTGACTTGTTCGTGTGATGGACCTCCAAGGTCTTGATGTGTTATAATAAAACACGAATAGGATTCTGAGATTGGTTGGTGTTGAATGATTTTGGTTTTGATTGTTGTTGACTATTTGACCAATGAAGATAAACAGATCTGAGGTCAAACTTTCTTCATCCCTTTCTTTTCTTTTTGTTTATTTAATTCCGATAAGGAATTACTATAGGTAATTCCTATAAGCCACAATTTCGATAACCCCTTATACAAGGAATTTCGATAAGGTTGAATTCCTATAAGCAATTCCCATAAGCCACAATTTCGATAACCCCTTATATAAGGAATTTCGATAAACCACAATTTCGATAAACCCTTTCTTGTCTAAATTCGTCCACAATTTCGATAAATAAGGGTTTGTCGAAATTACTTATACAAGCAATTTCGATAAAAACTTTTCGATGACTTTTCCGGCCAAAAATTCCGACCAACCTTTTTCCGACGAGTTTTTACCAGTTGTTATTTACCACTTAATGACCAGAAATTCCTAAAGTGTACAAAAATAAGCAGTTTTGGTGATAAGCTTAAATATGGACTGATTGACTGAATAAGCAGTTTGACTGATAAGCACGATATAAGCAGTTTGGACCTTAATAAGCTTAACAATAATCACAACAAATGAAACAGTATGATAAGCTTTTTAGACTCAATAAGTACGAAATAAGCAAAATAAGCAGTGACGTGAACATTAAAGAAAGAGAACAGTAACAGTAAAATAAAAAACACCAAAAAAACTTCTAAATCATCTTCTAGCTTTGATACCACTTGTTGGTTACCTTTTTTAGATCAAATCACACACATGTAAGTATTAGAGAGATGAAGATAATGTGTAGAGAGACAAAGAGCTAGAAAGAGAATAAGAGAGAATTTCTCTTTTCCATTCACAATTCACACCTCTCAAATGAGAGGTTTACATATATATAGTCCTCCATGATATGAGATAAGGGAAGTGTGTCGTCTTTACGTATTTCACTAATTCAACATTAACGTAAATACTAAGACTAAACTAGACGGCACACTTCTACTATCATGTAGACTATATTATTATGATTCTAACAAGCTATCACATGACCATATTACAAGACTCATTGACTCGATAATGATCGTCACTTTAAGAATTCCCAACAAGTTGTAATTACGTGTGTGTTATGTGTGTTTGTGTCACGTTATAAGTGTGTGATTTTGGGTCGAATGAGTCCTAGGATCTGTTTGTTTGTGTTTAAATTGGATTATAAGGATAAAAAGAAGCTAGGGTTGTTTTGGTTAGTGTAAAGTGTAACCTAGATTATGTTTTGTAAAACCAGACTAGGTTAGGATTTGTTATGAGATTGTGATGTTTTCGTGGTCAAAATCATTATGAACATATGTTAACATGATGTTTTAAAACATGTCTTATGGAATATATAGTCCTCGTGTGCGTTGGTATAAAGTAAACATGTTATACGATGGTTTTAAACGGGTTTTGAAATGGGACTGTTTTGTAATCTGAATATGTGTACTTGATAACGTGAGTTTCTTAAGCTTCTAATACTGAATTTTTGCATGAAAACCTAGTTTAAGGTCTTAATTAACTTTTCCAATTGGTTTGGAGTGAATTCGAGTTGTATTGGTCATGCTTTTGAATTTTATGGGATCATGTGTCAAATCTGAGTTTTGAGAACTTAAAATCCGTCGATGTTTTTAATTTTTATTTCCAAACCAGAAGGAGTTAACAGCTCTCCTTTTGCAGGGGAGATATATAGGTTATGTGTGTCTTCCTGGAATTTTTGTGGATTTTTATGAAGTGTCAAAATGGGTTAATTAAAGGCAAACTTTCTGTATGTTTGTGCAGGTAACTTTCTGGGTAGGTCTGGAAAGATGATTTTTGTAATGGTACTTGCACTTAATAATAAAATCTAAGAAAATTCATGCAAGCTCATAAGAGTTATAGGTACTTGTGTAAATTATTATAATTTCTGAATTGTAGTCAAGATATGGTTTGAAAATTCGTAAAGTGAAGGCTAAAACATACTAAAATCAGAAATTGTTAAGAATCTAAGATTTTTGTAATATTCATATCATTTTATGTGTTTGGACTCTAAAAGGTACTTAAGTGATAATTATGACACAATTGGTTATATGTTAACCTATTTTGATAGTGAAACCCTAAGTTGGTTAATTGTGAATTGTAAACCAAAGTTACGAAAGTTACTAAATTTGGAAAGTTACTAATTATGGAAAGTTACTAAATTTGGAAGGTTACTAAATATGGAAATTTTCTATTTATAGCAGAAAACCCTAATATGTCAATCTGAACAACAATAAGTACTGAATCAGTAATAACTTATGAAATGGTTCTTAAATAATAAGACAAACATTAATTCGTGTAGATTCGCTAAAGAAGGAGTAACTTCCGATCCTTGTGTTTTCTGATATGGTTTCATTTACGGTTTGAGGTACAGATATTCTATCCCTTTTCAGTAGGGATTTCTCATGACTTCTCGATCCTTGACTTTGATTCATTTGCCTTAATATGATTCCGTTTGATATGATCCATTTGATATGATTCACTTTGATATGATCATCTGATTTGATATTCGTTTAGATATTCGTTTGATATGATAGTCGTTTGATATCCTTGGTTATGATATGATTCCGTTCTGTTGATATGATCTGTTTGGATATGATATGATTATGGATATGCTATGATATGATTTGTTCTGTTCAGTGCCTGAACAAACTAGCCATGGAGGTACCATGGCCATGTCATTGATGGCACTAATGGCGAGACACCATATGTGGCGGCGTGATCAGTTCACGGCGTCCCCATTTGATATAATATGATATGTGATCACTTGGCCATTATGATATGTGTATATACCTGTCATGAGCAGGTGTATATATATGATTTGTTTTGCAGGGGGCGTCACTGGTACAGATTTGGAATTTCAACACACCAAAAATGTGTGACGATATGCATATAGTCACACACGTTTTTTTTTTTTTTTTTTTGTCACCAAAGGTTGCGCCACCGTAGGTAGCATATTGTGACATTGTTTAGTTTGTAGCCATTTTCATTGAAAAAGAGTGACCAAAACCTGAATATGTGTGACAAATTAGGCACAAGTTTTGTTGGATTAATCAGTATCAGTGACCGTAAAAACTTTATAGTCACACAAACATTTTTTGAGAGTAAATATTGTTCGTCCTTTGGCCAAATAAATATATAATATATGTGACATTTGAGATGATTTATTCAAGTAAATGTGTGTTTTGTGTGACTATTTTCCGTCCAGTGGCCACATGAATATATAATAAATGTGACGTTTGTGATGATTTAGTCACACAACGTGTGTTGTTTTTTTAGAGTTAGTCACATACAATTTAAAAACAGTGGCCAAAAGTGTTAATAAGTGTGACTATATGCTGTTTAAAGTGAAGAAATGTGTATTTTATGTGACTATTGTTCATCCAATGGCCACTTGAATTTTATGTTTGTGTGGCCTTTTGTAATATTTAGTCACACAAAGCATGTTTGTTTTGGGTATTTAGTCACATACAATTAAGCAAAAAGTTGCCAAAAGTGTTAATAAGTGTGACCATATGTTGTTTAAAGTGAAGAAATGTGTATTTTGTGTGACTATTGATCATCCAATGGCCACATGAATGTTACGCTTGTGTGGCCTTTTGTAATATTTAGTCACACAAAGCATGTTTGTTTTGGGTATTTAGTCACATAGAAAAAAGCATAAAGTGGCCAAAAGTGTTAATAAGTGTGACCATATGTTGTTTAAAGTGAAGAAATGTGTATTTTGTGTGACTATTGATCATCCAATGGCCACATGAATGTTATGTTTGTGTAGCCTTTTGTAATATTTAGTCACACAAAGCATGTTTGTTTTGGGTATCTAGTCACATACAAAAAAGCAGAAAGTGGCCAAAAGTGTTAATAAGTGTGACTATATGCTGCTTAAAGTGAAGAAATGTGTATTTTGTGTGACTATTGTTCATCCAATGGCCACTTGAATTTTATATTTGTGTGGCCTTTTGTAATATTTAGTCACACAAAGCATGTTTATTTTGGGTATTTGGTCACATAGAAAAAAGCAGAAAGTGGCCAAAAGTGTTAATAAGTGTGACCATATGCTATTTAAAGTGAAGAAATGTGTATTTTGTGTGACTATTGATCATCCAATGGCCACATGAATGTTATGTTTGTGTACCTTTTTTGTAATATTTAGTCACACAAAGCATGTTTGTTTTGGGTATTTAGTCACATACAAAAAAGCAGAAAGTGGCCAAAAGTGTTAATAAGTGTGACTATATGCTGCTTAAAGTGAAGAAATATGTATTTTGTGTGACTATTGTTCATCCAATGGCCACTTGAATTTTATGTTTGTGTGGCCTTTTGTAATATTGAGTCACACAAAGCATGTTTGTTTTGGGTATTTAGTCACAAACAATTAAGCAAAAAGTGGCCAAAAGTGTTAATAAGTGTGACCATATGCTGTTTAAAGTGAAGAAATATGTATTTTTTGTGACTATTGATCATCCAATGGCCACTTGAATTTTATTTTTGTGTGGCCTTTTGTAATATTTAGTCACACAAAGCATGTTTGTTTTGGGTATTTAGTCACATACAATTAAACATAAAGTGGCCAAAAATAAGTGTGACCATATGCTGTTTAAAGTGAAGAAATGTGTATTTTGCGTGACTATTTTTCATCCAATGGTCACATGAATTTTTAGTTTGTGTGGCATTTTGTAATATTTAGTCACACATCGAATTAAACAAAGAGTGACCAATAATGTTGATAAGCGTGACCATATTATGTGACTGCATCTTTTAGTCACAGGGTTACTACTGCTAGTACTAATTTAGTACTGCTAGAGCAGAGTTACTACTGCTAGTACTAAGTTAGTCCTGCTGAAGCAGAGTTACTACTGTTAGTACTATGTTAGTGCTGCTGGAATGAGTATATATATATATAACAGAATTAAAAACAAAAAGAAATTTCAAATTGAATAAAACTCGAATGTATATAACTGAACCAAATATACAATTGTAATGTCGTACATAATAAAATTCTCAAGTACCATAATTTAAAGCCTTTTGACTCTTCAATTGCCTTTTGATGGCTTCAATAGAGCCATAATTTTTGCGCTTCGATGGTACTTTTGGTCCACAATTGTTGTCACTAATCTTTTGCATCGTAGTTTGTGGTGAAACCTGTATAAACAAATGACGCTTGTCTCAAACATTGAATTAAATATGAAAAATTATATATATGTAGCAATCATTTGGGAGTGCTTGGTTATGCAGCATTTGTTTTCCATGAGACTTGTATACTGTACCCAAAGCAACAATATTTGATTTCTTTAAGTGCCACAGTTTGCACTTAAATGGCTAAAAAAAAGAATTTTTGCATGTATATATCAGAAATTATTTAAACAAAAGAATAACAAGAAACATGTTGAAATACATACTATTGGTAGTGCTTGTGTTGGAGACACATTTTCTTACGATTGGGAATCTGTAGACCCGTTTTGTCGTGACTTAGGCATTTTCTTAGGTCCGATAGTTTTTACTAGTTCCTATATGTATATATAAAACACGTTACATTATTTAAACAAAAGAATAACAAGAAACATGTTGAAATACATACTGCTGGTAGTCCTTGTCTTGAAGACACATTTCCTTGCGATTGGGAATTTGTAGACCCATTTCGTCGTGACTTAGGCGTTTTCTTAGGTCTGACTGTTTTAACAGGTTCCTATATGTATATATAAAACACGGTACAGTAGTCATGTATGTAAAATTCAAAAATCAAAGGGGGATTTTTTATTGCTTTCCATTGTTTCCTTTACCTTTTCCGAAGTTACAATCCCATTAGACTTCTCCTGAATTCTCGCATCTTTAGCACGTACAACATCATTTGACTAAGTTCCGTCCACCTCATAAGCGCTGCTATCTATATTATCAATGGCCACCTCACCTGCAATATAAATTAAGAAATACATTGACTCATCAGTTTATGTTCAATGCCGGCTATCATTAGCATCAGTGGTGTTAGCATTAGAAAATGAAATTGTTAACAACATTAAAAATGGCTTACATCTGAGGCTACTGGCAATTGAGATGACAAATTTAACTACACCCCTTGTTTACTCAACTGTTCCATCAGTTGAGTAAGTATTTCCTTTATTTCTGTCATCTCATTGGACAATTTCTTGACCAATACATCTTTTTCTGTTATCTCGGTGGACAATTTCTTTACCAATAAATCTTTTGTTGACGCTCGCGTCTCTCATTATCAAGTTGAGTTTGAAGTAACTCAATTCTTTCATCAGTTTCTTGTCTGCTTCGAGGAAGACCAAAATACCTCTTGTATATAACTACACTTCCCACTCCTCTTGCATAACCTCCCTTTTCCTTACCAAACACAACTGTCATGGCATCAGTTCCATTATCAAGATTCAAGGTTCCTTCCTTGATCTGGTCATCAGCTTCTTTCTACACAAAAAATATGGGAAATGTTGGGATTAAAAGTCTTCATGATGCTGTTAGAGTAACTGCTGCTCATATTTGTGTTAATGCTGCTCAGCTGGAGTTAGTGCTGCTCATGAACTTTAATGAAAAATAGGCTAAGTGTTTACTTCTGCTAGTACACAGTTACTGTTGTTAGTACGCAGTTAATACTGCTAGTACACAGTTAATGCTGCTGGTATATAAGCATAATAATAGAATTTGCAGTCAAACTTACAAGTTTATCTCCCACTGATCTAATCTCATCATCTGGATATTCTCCGTCTTTGTTTACCCTTCCTTTCAACCACATTATACCACGCGGGGGTTCTTCATCTGCTTCAATTTCTTTATTTTTGATCTAATAAACATCAAATGCATACACATGTAAAGTTATACCAAGATAAACGAAAATATGAGGATGCATACACATGTAAAGTTAAACCAAGATAATCGAAAATGTGAGGGTATTAAATGCAAATGTGCAAATTGTGCAATGTAAATAGATTCATTTCTCAAACTGATCGTCTCTCAATTTGTAAAACAAACATTATGTAATCTTACCATTTTCTATTTCACATAAACATATCCACCTCGTCCCATTTTATGCTGATAAATATTTTTGGAACGCGCCATTTTAGCTTTATCTGATTTCTCCTAAAAACACAAACTCATAAGGCGTTTAGATGCGGTAATGTTGCAAACTAAAAATTATGAAATGACATATAGACTTAAATAAAGATGACTAATTAAAACCTTGTATGCATCGGTGGTCGTGTAGTTTACAAACTCGACCCAGTCTTCTGATTTCACAATTGCACTATACTTGGCCGAGACTTCATTCAGTTTCGAAGGTGTATATAGGTTGGGCAATATGTATTTTTCTCTGAGTTTCATTCTGAAATTCCTTAGCAGTTGACCAAGAGGAGTCATTACCAATTTTCTGAATGTCAAGTCAACATCAAAATATCGCTGCAAAGATTAACACAATGTTGTTAATTAGTTGCACATAATGTAACTATATAGATAAACTTATGTAGTACTGGGTTAAAAAATAGTATATATGTACCGTGATTTCATCCCATAGTTTATCTCTTGATTCTTTATTCACCTTCTTCCAGGAAAGAATCTTCAAACCTATGTGCTCACGAACCAGATCTCCTAAAAAACTCGAAAACAGTGCTCTATGTAACCCTGATACCCTATTTAATGCATCGAAGGTTACCTTGAGCTTTATTCCACCAGGTTTGCCATATTGCATGCGAAACTTATATAGCCTGGTTATGCCCCTCTTAGCTAGTATCCGATCTAATTGGTTGGTTACAGGCGCATCTTCATCATCAGAATACTTCTTGGATTCATATTCTAAGTCGTTATCATCATGTTCATTATCAGCAGGAAGCAAAAGATGATGATCAACAATGGGTTGAATTTCCGTCACTCTTGAGCAACAATGGGTAAAAGAAAATGATTCTGGCTTGGAGAGTAATGGTGATAGAAGATTTGATTTTTGGGTTTTCTTTGCAGTCTTTTTTTTAGGAGAGAAAAGAGGATTTATTAAGAATATGAATCGTTATTCTTGGTAACTGCTTTTAATTATGTGATTTAAAATTTTTGGATCAAAATTTTGGCTCCAAGTTTTTTAATTTAAATTAACAATTAAATTATTTAAAATGTTTGCCTTTGAACCTGTTAAAGCATAAACTTGAATAAATTAAAAATTCACACAGCTTTACATTCAACAACAAACTTCAAGTTTACAAAGATCATGGACACAAATGCAGCCCATTTCAAAATGTTATATATCATTATCTTAATCGCAAATCATGAACCAAGATCTTGAACCAAGATCATGAACACAAACTGCATATCAAATCAAGAACTCAAATTTACACAATTACACCAAGATCATGAACACAAACTGATACCATTTAACACGTACAAACTGCTACCATTAAATCATAAACCAACATGAAATCAAGAACACAAACTGCTACCATTAAATAAATATGTGCAATCATCAAATCAACAACAGAAACTGCTACCATTAAATCTAATTGTGCAATCATCACATCAAGAACATAAATTGCTACCATTTAACAAACAAAAATACTATCATTAAAGTTATAAAATATATACAGTTAATTACCAGTTATTGTACCATTAATAATTACATTCTTTTGCAACATCTGTATTATTCTTTCCTGTATGCAACAGCTAATAACTTTATGGAGTCATGCCTACACATTGACTACTTTTTGTGTAATTGAGAATCTTTACTTGGAAAGACCATTTTTTTCTCCTGCACTTTCACATGCAAACACTATTTTTTTTCTCCAAACAAGCCTGCACATTGACAAGCCTTCACATATCCACCAAACAAGCCTTCACATACCCATTATATAAAGGCATAACCACCTACCCTTCAACAATCAGTAACAAAAAACTGCAATTGAAAAAATGAGTAGCAACAAGAAACAAGGTATTGTCTTGTTCATGTGATATCTGCAAACACACCTTTCATTGTTTTTTTTTTTTCATAAATCATTAAGATTTCCAGCAGTGAAGATTCAAGTTCTTTTTCACATCCAATGTCATGGGCTGACTATTTTCCAAAGGATTATCAACAGCTTGCAAAGATTGGTTCAAGCTCAAACAAGGTTGATTCCAGCAACAGCCTAACCTCAAAACAGCTTGCAAAGATTGCTTTTGATGATAGGATTAAGGTTCTAGGCATGCCAAACAAGGCAAATTGTGAACTGATTGGTATCAAGCCTTTTGCAGGCAAAGGCAAAAAAAATGGTTTAGTGGTATGTTTAGGACTTTCCTATCAAGCCTTGCAATAAAACTCTTTGTAACACCTAGGGAACTGATCTATGTAATTTGACTTCTTAAAGTCAATTTTAAGCTTTAATCCAGTAACATGAAAACTTCAAATTGCATAAACATCAAAACTGCATATACATGAAAATACAAGAAAACTGCAAATTCTTTCATTGCTAATAATTGTTTGACTTTATGGAGTCAAATACCATTACAACAAAAACTATACCACCCAATCCTCATACCTAATACAAAACACACAACAAACAATATCCCAACCAAAATGACAAAAATTTTGTCATACAACTGTAATTTTGACTTTGTGACAGTCAACTCATGTATAAGCCTAGATTTCTCCATTGCTAGCATACCAATGTGTTCTTGCATATCTGTCGTTTGACTACCTCTCTTGACCCTTGAATGCAAATCCAATAGTTGCCTATAGTAATCACTTGGTAAATCGTCATCAAAAAACTGATATACATTACACTTGCTTCTATTGTCCTGAATTTAAATAACAGCACCCCCATCAATTATAAAAGAATTAAAAAAAAAAAAAAAAAAAAAAAAAAAAAAAAAAAAAAAAAAACTCAATTAAAAAATTAGGGCTTACATAATCGGGGCAAGCAATAAACCTTTTTCCTGGATTCTCCGGTTTCCAAGCCGTTTTCACAGTCAAACGATGACCACATTCACAAAAGGGTCGAACATGCTGGCCAATTACACAAGGAGTGCCAGGTGCATAAGCGCCATGGTGGTGGTAGTGGTGGTGGTTGGTTTTATCAGCGGTGGTGGTGGTGTTATAAAAAGAGAGAGAGAGAGAGAGGAGGTGGTGGTGTTATAGAGAGAGAGAGAGAGAGAGAGAGAGAGAGAGAATTTATAAAAAAATAAAAAGTGTTATAACTAGGGGTGAGCAAAACCGACCGACGACCAAAAACCGACCGAAACCGACCCCGACCGACATAAACCAAGCTATAATCAGGTCGGGACTCGGGATGGGATTTCCAGGAAGTCGGGACTCGGGTCGGGTCGGGACTCAGGATAAACCGACAAAACACAAAGAAAGTATATGTAAACCAACCTATACTCGGGACTCGGGATACCTTAATTATGCATACATTAGTATAATCTTGTTTTAGCCTTTTAAAAGGGTTTGGTATCATCATTCGTGTAACGGTAGAGAACACGGACTCACAAGTACTCACTCCAAAAAATGAATAACCGAATAGTCGAGAAGAGTATTGATGATAACTCGAGTCGAGACGAGATGACGAAAATAAGTCAAAGAGATAACTAACAATAAACATATCAAATAAGATGAGTCGATTGTTAATCATCGGTATTTTCCCATAATCCCATTTATTAGTACAAGGTATACTCGTTTTATGATTTAAAACAAGTTTGGACTTACGACAAAATTAATCTTTGGAAATAACAAAATTTCGCCATGACTCTTTCATTTATCGAACGTTTCCAAGTCAAAAGACTTTATTGAAAATCAATTTCCTGAGTAATTTATAATATAACGAGTATTTATATAAACCCTAAACCCTAAACGCTAAACCAATCCGTAACTCAAACAATAACCAAACGAATAGTCCAATAAATACAAATATGTTAGTATACGGGTAGCATATCTCGAATAGTCCAATAGCCCTCGTGTGTTCTGTTTTTAACCCAAATGTCTCACGCAAGGTTCTCAAAATCGAGATCCTACTTAAGATCCTATGGTAAATATCGGGATCCTATAACATCTTAAGCTTTTAAAGATCCTTTATAAGATCCGGATCATTTTTGCTTTGCAGTATCGTAAAATCGTAAGATCCTAAGATTAGGATCGGGATCCTGACAACCATGGTCTCACGTACACTTCTAATTTCCTTACTTCGTTATTAACCAAATTTAATAACAAATATCTTTACAACTTTTAATTTAACAATTGTTTTTATTTCTTTCTTTTATTTTTTCCAATGTTGCAAAAATCGGCCGTGGCGGCCGATTAATCGCCGATATATCGGTAATCGGCCGCCGACCTTGTCGAATTATGAAAATCGGACAAAAAATCGGTTTGGGAAAAAAACGGCCAAAAATCGGCCGTATCGGCCAAGTTTAAAAAAAATTAAAAATTTAGGCATTCTACTTAATTTGGGGATCGTTTATTTCACTTATAACACACAATGAGCCTCATAATCAGAATTGGAGCCTTTTATTGAGGTTTGAAAACATAGTAGGCTTGGAATCAGTTACGATCTTTAGTTTGGTCTCTAGAAATACACAAAACATGCAAAAAATGCCAATCCGATTAATCACCGATTAATCCCGCCTTGGCCGATTAATCGCTGCAGGGTAGTCGACCGCCACGCTACCGATTCACGATTTTTGCAACATTGATTTTTTCCTAGTCGAGTCAATATCAAGTCGCAACTAATGAGTTACTATTTCCTTTCGAGTCACGGTGAAACATTTATTCCCTCGGGTCAATAATAATGAACCCGATCCCAAATCATTCCAAACATTCCCTCGGTTTCATTTTGTCGAGTCAAGCCATAATCAACAAGTCAATTAGTCTCACAATTCCAAATCAACTACGCTAGTAATATCACAATATCGGCAAGCCAAGGTCGCAGCGAGACCATGGGGTCTCGGCTAACGTTTGACGCGGCCAAACATCACAAACAAATTCCAAACCATACCAAACGGACCAAGGTTTATACCAAATCCAAGACAATCAAACCGACCCAAAGTCAATCCAACACCAAACACAAACCAAATCGGACCAATATTATTCCGGGATCAAACTATCACCAAATCGGACCAAAACATTGTTGGAAATATTGAGTTTAGAAGTTTATTATTCACAAAGCATGAGATAAAACTAGTTGTTGCATCAACTCATTGTAGAAGGTAAGTCAATACTTGGTAAAAGGAAATTGGAGACTTTTTCGTACAACTGCTTCCACTATTCCTTATCTTTAGGATGAAGTTTAACATTGCTCTTCAATTCACAGTTTACTTTTGGCGCCTTTGGTCCCTTTTCCCGCCTAAAATCTTGGGAACCGTTCATCTACCTCTCCAGCCTATTTATACCTATCGATTGTATACCAAAGAACACACATAAACATATATATCCCTTTCAATTCAAAGAAAACTTCAACAATGGCAGCAAATAATGGTAACTTTCAAAATGATGCAGAAAGAGTACGAGTTCGTGTTAAATAACTATTTGATATTTGACGCAGTGTTTGATGCTTTCGGGGATGAACCAATTGCAGAATATGGGTCATATAGGCAGGTAGATACGTGGATGAGGAGATGAATTTTGAACTGGCTGCATACAAAAGACTTTTACTTGGATGAGGTTTTGGGACTGAATGAGGTGGAGGAGGAGGAACAAGATGAAGAGGAGGAGGAGGAGGATCAACAGGATGCGGAGGTGGCTCAAAGTGAGGTAGTGCAGCAAAATGAAGAGGATCAGCAGCAAAATGTGGTGGAGCAGCAAAATGTGGTGGTGCATCAAAACCAGGGGGAGCAGCAAGATGGGTTTGAAGACCCTTATGATCTAGACAAGAGGATTCGCGATCTTGAAATTATGTTTCAACGACTCGAGGAAAGGAAGAAATTGATGGAAAGTAGGGAAGAGAGCTCTGGTTCTAACAAGTTGGTGTGAAATGGACTGAAGCAGTTTATGATGATGGTGTTTTTATGTTTTTAGTATGTTTAGTATTTAGGTTGGATAATTAGATGTATGGTTGTAGCTTTTATGAATGGTTGTAGCTTTTAAAAAATATCAATGAAATATTTGATGTTTAATTAATTGTGATGTTTAATTAATTGTTTATAGTTGCTTGTGAATGTTTGATTTAAGGAAGTCAACAAACCAAAATTTGCATAAGGGTAAGTGGTGAAAAGAATGCTGAGGGTTTATGGGCAAAAGAGGAATCATTATCTGTGTTTCCCCTGATGTTAAAGGGGTGTTTGGTTTCTTGGATAATAGCAGTCTTTTTTAAAAATATACTCTTTAATACTTAGAAGACTATTAACACTGAAACAGTAAACTGTGTTGTAATGCAAGAACAACAATATCACTAAAACTGATTAAGTTTCTTCCTTTACACTTAATCCCTTCCAAATGTATGAGTGCAGCATGGTTTTAAAAGAAAATTGAGTTCATACTACTGAGAAAAAGTTTTTGCACAAAGTTTGTACTGCTAGGCAAAAATTTGTACTGCTAGCGTAAAACTTTGTACTACTGGGTAGCCGTTAGTACTGTTTGGGTGATAACCGTGTTTTATTTATAGCCGTTGGGGTAATTTTTGTCAATTACTTCGCTTAAGGGTTTCATAAATTGGATAATTCTCTTTCTTTATCTAATTTATACAATTTCTTCAAACCAAAAAAACAATTTATTGAAGTCGGTCCAATCGAAACCATAAGTATTCTCTATAAAATCCCAATTGGCTTTACCAAACATACTTTCTCTCATAAACGATCATAACCCAACACTCTAATCAAGCCTTTAATCAATTTTCATGGCAAATTTAGATTTTTGTGATACACATAACCAGGTTGCATTCTTGGAGAAACCATAAGGGATTCAAGACTTTCACCAGATAGTAGCTTTTCTAAACACTACCCACATCAGGTATGCTCTTACAGTTAATCCTACTATATATGTCTCTCAAATCAAACAGTTTTGGCAGACTGTTACTACCAATACATTTGAGAATGGAGACAAAGAGTTAATTGCAACAGTTGATGGCAAAACAATAACTATTACTGAGTCATCTGTTAGTAGGCATCTCCATTTAGCAGATGACAATGGTATTAGTTCTTTGCCTAATACTGAAATTTTTCATCACATTTCTAGAATGGGGTATGACACATCTTCTCAAATTCTGACTTTTCAAAAAGGATGTTTTGCCCCACAATGGAGATTATTCATACATACCATCCTTCATTGTTTAAGTCCAAAGAAAATCTCATGGGAGCAATTCAGTAGCAATATTGCAACTGCTCTCATTTGTTTAGCAACAAACAGGACTTTTAACTTTTCAAAATTAATTTTTGATGGTATGGTGAAAGATATGGATAACAAATACAAGTTTTTAATGTATCCAAGGTTTATACAAACGGTTTTAAATATAAGAAAAAGTTTGCTTTTATCTCATAAAAATGTTTATCCAACTCCTTGCCTTACTCAAAAACTTTTCAGTAACATGAGCATGGCTTCTAAGGGGTTTAATGGGTTAGTAGTTTCACTTTTTGAAACAATGTTGGTTCAAAATCAAAACATTCAGGGTGAAGGATCAACAAGCCCAGTTGAGTCCCATCACACACCCACAGGTTCATTTGGTTCATAATCAGCCTCACAATCAACTTCATCACCATATAGGAGTTCATCCAGAGAGGAATATGTTGTTCCTCAGCCAAATATGGGGGAAATGCCCCATGATTCACCTCTCCCAGGAGGTAACACACCTGGAAGTGATGAGGGCAGAGTGTCACTAAAGGAATTGATGGATATTTGTACCAAATTGACTCAAAGGGTGACTGGCATGGAGAAAGATCTCAAGGAGACAAAGCAGCTGTATGATACTGCTTACAAGAAGCTCATTGAAAGAGTGAAGAAATTACAGTCTAAATTCAAGTCACTTAAAGCAAAGAGAAAGGTAAATATTGTGGAGTCTACAAGCTCAGATGATGATGATTCAGATGATAACATGGATGATGATGATTCAGATGATAACATGGATGATTCTTCCAAACAGGGGAGGAAGATAGTTGATATTGATCAAGACCCCAATATTTCTTTGGTTGAAGAGAATGTTGAGTTTCAGGGGAGGCAAGATATGGGTGAAGAAAATTTGGATGCTGAAAATATTGGTACTGCTCATTAACAAGTTAGTACTGCTGGTATTGCTGGTGCAGGGGTTAGTACTGCTAGGGTTGTGTATGATAGAAAGCAAAGGGCAGATAAAGAAAAGGGCATTATGATTGAAGAAGAGCCACCAAAGAAAGTCAAGAAGAGTGTTCTTGCTCAGATTAGTTTTGATGAAGAGGTAGCTAGGAAAGCACTGGAAGATGAAAGAGCACAATTTGAGATTGTAAAATTCCTTGAAGAAAAAAGACTTGCAAATGAAACAGCTGAAGTACAAAGGTTAGCACAAGAACAATCTGATGCACTTCTGGCTAAGAAGTTACATGATGATAAACAAGCAAGGTTTAATGACGCTGCACAAGTTTAGTCTATGATTGATGCTGATGATGTTTTAAAGGAAAGGCTTGGTGAACTCAGAGCAGATGAAGTGTTTTCCATTGAAGAGAAGTCAAGAAAACTTGCTGAACTAATAAATTCAAGAAGAAAGTCTGGTGCAGAATAAAAAGCCAAAGAAAAGAGGAGTAAACCACCTAGTAAAGCTGAGCAAAGAACCACCATATGTCTTTATATGAGGAACATGGCTGGATACAAAAGGAAGGATTTCCAACGTAAAAGTTTTGAGGAGATCAAAAGTGAGTTTGAAAGGGTTTACAAAAGAGTGAACACATTTACTCCCATGGGAACAGGAGAAGCAAGTAGAAATACAAAGAGAGCAGGTATATTATTGGAGTCTGAATCTTCAAAGAAAAAGAAGATTGGTGAAGAAGAAGTACCTATAGCAGAGGATTCAAAAAAGCAAAAGACTGAAGAAGATAAAGAAGATCAAGCAGTTGAGGAAGAAGAAACAACAGAGGAATTAACTGATGAAAGGCTTCATCAACATATGTTGGTTATAATCCCAGATGCATTGAATGTTGATCCTATTCAAGCTAAACATCCAATTATTTATTGGGAGATACACACATATACATTTGGGAAAGCTTGGAAGATAAGCAGGGTAGGAGGACACTCAGAAGTTTATAAATGTATTGAAGATATGCTGAAGATTTTTTATAGATAAGACTTGGATAAGCTATGGAGTCTGGTTCAAGAAAGGTTCAGATCTACAGATCCTATAGAAGACAAAGACAAGGAGCTATGGGTGGAATTGAAGAGGTTGTATGAACCTGATCCAGAAGATATCTTATGGCAGTTTCAAGCTCATGACTTGGGTACAACATGGAGACTGTATGATACATGTGGTGTTCACCATGTATCTACAAAGAATGGAGTGGATGTCTACATGCTGATAGAAAAAGATTATCTATTAAGGGCAGCTATCTTATTTGTTATGTTAGCTCCTAAGCTCAGAGTTGATGAAGACTCAGAAATGGCAAGAGAATTACTGAGAAAGATCTTCACACAAGCAAAAAGGAAATAATGTTAGTACTGCTAGTGTAAATATTAGTACTGTCAGGTTTAACTTTGTATAGAAGATATTTGGATTTTGTAACAGTTTTCTTTAATAAAACAGATAGTCTATAAGACGAATACAAAAGAAGGTATACTCGAAAAAGAATCCAAACCACCACATACAATGCAGCGTAAAAATGAAACATAGAAACAAGATACAGATAAGCTGCTAAAAATAAAATAAGCAAATAAGCTCAAAACAGATAGTCTATAAGACGAATACAAAAGAAGGTATAATCGAAAAAGACCCAAGGGCAGAGATGGTTGAGTTGTTGGTGTTGTGAAGGGGAGGTCACAGGTTCGATACCTGTGGCTTCCTTTTGGTATTTCCCTCCCCAAAATTTTTAAAAAGCCCCCCATTTTCTTTCAGCAAATTTCAAAATCCCCCCATATTTTTTTAAAAGGCCCCAATATTTTTTTCGGCAAATTTCAAATTTCTCACATTTCTCACCAATCACAGCCACCAGTCACCATTCACCAGTTACGTCACAGCCACCAGTCACCATCCACCATTCACCAGTCACCAATCACAGCCACCACTCACCATCTACCACTCGCCGGTCCGATCATCAACAACGGAGGGAGGTTCATTTAGATCTAAATTAGGTACTTTTTTGAATTAGGAAATCATTATTTTATTTTATTTTTGGTGCAATGGTGAAATTATATTATTCTCGAAATTGTTTTTACAATTATAAACATGACAGATTTAAATCACCATAAACATAACAGTTTTAAAAACACTGTTACATTTATTACCCCAAAAACTCCTTAAAACTGCCATAAACATAACAGTTTTAAAAACACTATTACATTGATCCAGCACAGCAAATTCTGCCCAGAAAGATTCCAATTAGTATGTGCTTGATGTTTGTGATCAAAGGGAATTTTGAGTACCACTACACTACCCACTGTCCATTGTAATTATACACAAATGATTTGATGCTTATATTGGTTTAATTTGTGACTTGTAGGATATACTTGTACGTTACCATTTGACCTCAACAATAGCATGGACAAGTCTTGGATGAGAACTAGTAGGACCAAGAAACAATATGTTGATGGAGTAGAAGCATTTATTAAGTATGCAATACACAACTTGCAGAAGATGAGGAACATCGACCCACGAGGTAATAAACAACAGCTTAAGATGTCATGTCCGTGTAGTTCCTGTTTAAACCACGTAGAGCAAAAAGTGGAGGAAGTGCAGTTCCATTTATTCTACTACGGGATTGATCAAAGCTACACAAAATGGGATAAACATGGAGAAAAGGATGAGCAAGCAACAACTGCCCAAATACCTGCTAATGCTACAACAGATGAGTTTGTTGACGACACGAATTTCGACATGGATTTTGGTTAAGAAATTCCAACAGATGGCCCAGCAATAGTCGAAATGGTTAATGCTACAAAAGAAAGTTTTGATGAGGCTGACCTTGCCAAGTTTCAAGAACTATTATTAGACACAGAGAAGCCACTTTACAAAGGATGTCCTGACTTCACAAACTTGTCCGCAATAGTTAAACTACTCAACTTGAAGGGTAAGTATGGAGCTTTTGATAAGTTCTTTACTGAATTACTAGGATTGTTAAAAAAAGATGCTACCTGCTGATAACGAAATGGTTGAAAAAACTTATCAGGCCAAAAAACTAATGAGAATGATGGGATCAGGATACAAAAAGATACATGTATGTAGCAACAACCGCATTCTTTACTGGAAGGATAACAAGGAGTTGACTGTTTGTCCAACTTGTGGGATATCAAGATGGAAGGTGGATAATAAGACACATAGAGTGTACGAAAACATTCTGGCAAAGGTAATGTGGTACTTTTCAATTATACCAAGACTGCAACGACTCTTTAAGTTAGAAAGTATTTCAGAAGATCTAAGATGGCACACAACAAGAAGGATAACAGATGGTCTTTTACGTCACCTCGCAGATTCACAGGCATGGCGTACCATAGATGAAAAATTCCCCAAAATTGATAAAGATCCGAGAAATCCACGGCTAGGAATATCGGCTGATAGGGTTGACGTCAACTCAGGAACTAGGCATCACAGTGTATGGCCAGTTTTATTTGTCATATACAACCTTCCTCCATGGTTGTGTATGAAAAGAAAGTTTATCATGCTTTCGGTATTAATATCGGGATACCCGGGAAATGATATCGATGTATTTTTAGAACCGTTGGTTGATGATCTGCATACCTTATTCGAGAAAGGGGTTGATACATATGATGCTTCCACAAAAAAAATTTAATCTGCGTGCCATTGTGTTATGGACAATAAATGATTACCCTACACTTGGTACATTATATGCTTGCCCATACAGTGGATTCAAAGGTTCTGTAGTATGTGGGAAAGATATACACTGTGTTAGACTTTCCACCTCATCCAAGCAAAGTTATGATGGACACAGATGATATCTACCATACAACCATCCGTTCAGAAGGCAAACGAAGGTATTTAATGGACAAGAAGAATTTTAGAATGCTCCAAATCCATTGACCGGGGAACAAATATACAACGAGGTACAACATACTGAAAATAAGTGGGGAAAAGGAAAATGAACAAACAATAACACCTCAAAAAACCAAGAAGATACCAGAGGCAGAGGTGGGAAGATTAAAAAGCAGAAAAGTAAAACAACAAAAGAAGAGGGTAGTTCAAGCCAAGTAAATGAAGCATATTGGAAGAAATTCAACATTTGGTATCGAAAGCTAAGGTATTGGAGGTATAATTCTGTTCCACATTCTATTAACTTCATGCATGTAGAAAAGAATGTTGGTGAGAGTCTAGTCGGAACTTTGCTGAATGTTCCTGGAAAGACAAAAGATGGAATGAATGCTCAATAGGATCTGGAAGAGTTGGGGATAAAACAAGAGTTGTTTGCTAGGCAAGAAGCAGACAAAACAACACTACCTCCAATAAGTTACACATTAACGAATGCTGAAAAAGACATCTTTTGTGAAACGTTATGCAACATCAGGGTACCACAAGGCTATTGTTCAAATTTCTCTAGTTTGGTCAGCCTAAATGATAGGAAGCTCATTGGCCTTAAATCGCATGACTATCACATGCTAATGCAAGAGTTTTTGCCCATTTCTATACGTTCAATCATGCACCCACCCACACGATATGATATTATCAGGTTTTTCTTTTTCTTTAAATCTATATGTAGAAAAGAAATCAGCTTGCAAGAACTAGATAAGATGCAAGAAGAACTAGTTGTGACACTGTGCCTACTCGAGAAGTTCTTTCCTCAGTCATTTTTTGATATTATGATACACTTGACTGTGCACCTAACTAGGGAGGTAAAATTATGTGGTCCTATATGCTTTCGGTGGATGTATCCCTTCGAAAAATGTATGAAGGTTATTAAAGGACATGTGCAAAACAAAAATAGACCAGAGGGATGCATTGCTGAGGAGACTATCACGGAAGAAACAATAGAGTTTTTCAGCGAATATCATAAAACCATGAAAACTATTGGTATCCCACCTGATAAACATGTAACCAATGAAAATGAGGACGAAAAGCCATTGTCGGTCGGCAAATCAAGTGAAGTTTTCGGAGAATTCTTTCAGAAAACACATTTGTATGTAATACAAAATACAGATGAAATTCAACCATATATCGAGTAAGTATTACTAACACATGTCTATTTCGTTGCTTAACATGTTCTATCAAATATAATAATCAAAGACATTTATTTGTTTCAGGCGACACAAGCAAGTTTTGAAAACAAAAAACCCGGGTAAACGAATGGCATTACTGGAGAATGAGCATATTAAATCTTTTGCTAAGTGGCTACACGAAGAGGTAATTACTCGTATGTTGTTTATAATTGTTTGTTTGTTGCTAAAAAGAAGTGAGTTGAGATAAAATGTGAAGTGTGTTTTATTGATAAGTCCTTAACTGGTGTTTGTGATAAGCTGTATAAACCATTAATTAGGTGTACCATTCACCCAGAAAAACTCATAGCTACAAGCTCCAAAACCAATAGTAGTAGTCTATAATAAATAAGCACTTACCAATAATCTGCCCAGCAACTTTGTCAGTCATAAAACCTATCATCATAATTGTCCCTCCTGTATATGACATTAGATAGAGGTCCACGAGCACACCATTTCATTATCCCAAACACTCCTATTCTTTAATTGTTTGTTTGTTGTTCCTGCAATTTAAAGGTAATATACACTTGTAATGAAATTCAGGTTGAGAGAGAGTTAGCGATATCCAAAGATAGTGTATCATAAACTATGAGGTTGATATCATTTGGACCACGCACCAGCATAGTGAAATACAAGGCATATAACATCAATGGGTATACATTGCGTACGAAAAGTAATGATGGCATAGTTTACCAGAACAGTGGGGTTAGTGTTGAGGCAGTGCATCTTCACATATCTAAAGAAGTTGCAACCACAAGAAAAGCATTTTATTATGGGGTTTTACAAGAGATATGGGTACTAGATTACCGTTTTAGGCAAATTCCTCTTTTCAAATGTGATTGGGTTAATCAAAAAACTGGTGGGGTCAAACGCGATAATCTTGGTTATACGTTGGTAGACCTGAATAGTTTAGGCCACAAGGGTGATCCGTTCATATTAGCCTCACAAGCACGACAAGTGCTTTATGTGAAAGACCAGGTAGATAAAAAATTGTCTATTTTCTTTAAAACACCTACCAAGAATTACAAAGATACATATGACGAAGTCGATGAGGAATTTAGTACAGTAATTCACGAGCACAATGATAACATATTGCCACGTGTAAATCAACATGACTTGGGTAATGAATCACGAAATGACTACTATCGAACCGACTATGAAGGTGTTGTTATACGAAAATCCAAGTGAAGCATGTCATGCTCAAGTTGTCACACTCTGTTTAAGGATTTATGTTTGTCTGCAGAACCTATTTAAGCTTTTGTTTTGCTACAAATACTCTTGTAAAGGATTTTAATTTATCTATTAATTGTTTACTTCATGTTGGGATTATGTTGGGATTAAAAGTTGCTGGTTGAAGTTAAGACTGCTAGTGTAACAGTTAAGACTGTTGGTTGAAGTTAAGACTGCTGGTGAACTTCAAAGGAAATACACCAAGTGGTTAGTGCTGCTAGTACAAAAGTTACTACTGCTGGGCTTAAAGTTAATGCTGCTCAAGGCTAAGTGCAAGGTTACTCCTGCTATTGTTAAGTTAGTACTGATAGATGATTAGCAGTTTTAGTATTAAATAGTTGTTTGTGTAATTTAGCCTGTTGTAATGGATTTTGACTCCAAAAAGTCAAGCTTTTCTATAGCAATGAAAAATTTTGCAGTTTTCACTAGTATATCCACTTGCAGTCAAGCTTTATTGTATTTGCAGTTTTCGATTTTTTTTTTTTTTTTTTGTTACAGTTTTTTAGTATATGCAGTTTTCATGTATGTGGTTATGCCTTTATATAGTGCAGGCATTTGGTTGAAAAAAACAGTGTTTGGTATGAAAGATTCTCAACTACAGGCATTTGTTTGAAAAAACCAGTATTACCTATGAAAGATTCTCAATTGCAGGCAATTTGTTGAAAAAAACAGTGGTTGAAAAAGTAGTCAATGTCCAGTCATGCATGTGACTATTACCCACTTGTTTTACTACTACATTAAACTAGATAGACTATAAAATCCCAGCATTGTAATGGGGCAAATGAGGATTCATGACTAATAGTCTGAACTCAATTCAGTGAATATCAAATTAGACTCAAACTAGATAGACTATAAAATCCCATATCTAACTCCTCAAAATTATATAAGTTATCAGAAATGTGTGACCATATGTATCGAATTGTGACTACACTTAAATAATGTGTGACAAAATATGACTCTATGATTTAGACACCTAAATAAATACTTCATGTGACCATATATAACATCTTGAATTTAGTCACACAAACACTCAATGTGACTAATATCAAGGTTAATGATAACTGAGTTCACATTTTGCTATAAATAATAGTCACATGAATATTTCACAATGTGACTATTTTGAATGTATTGGTCACATATAATACCCTTATAATGTGGCCATAAACATAGTCACATGTTTTCGTGCTACAGTTAAATGTGACTATACACATTAGGATTTGGCAGACAAACACACACTAAACTTTAGACACACATATTAACTTACGTGACCATATGTATCGAATTTTGGTTACACTTAATCATGTATGCCTATGGTTTAGTGTGACCATATATGACATTTGGTCACACTGTTCAAGTGTGTGACATATATTTGTCACTTTTAAATACATATCGTGACTAATGCTTCAAACTTACTTTTCAGTAGTAACTACTTTCCAGGAAAGGGGCACGATGGAATATACTATTGTGGTAGCCGAAATGTCAGATTCCCCTGCTACATTACAATACCTCGCTCCTTATACAGGAGCAGCTCTGGCTGAATATTTTATGTACCTTGAACGACACACTTCAATCATTTATGATGATCTCTCTAAACAAGCGCAAGCTTATCGCCAAATGTCTCTTCTATTACGAAGACCACCTGGGCGCGAAGCTGTCACACATTTCAAATTCTTATGTGGCTAAATATTCAACAAAAAATAGCAGTTACTTTTAAATAATGTGTGACAAACTTGACTATATGATTTAGCCACATACACAATTACTTCATGTGACCATATATGGATTTTGGTCACACTGTTCAATTGTGTGACATATATTTGTCACATATGTATATATATAGTGTGACTAATGTTTCAAACTTATTTGTATCTGTCACACGTCCCAAATTATAAGTGACTAAATAATCAAAAAAAATTTACCAGATACCTCTAGTCACAAAAATATTCAAATGTGTGACAATGAAATTCCGAAATGGTCACACAAGTCGGATCAAGTGTGGCTGTTTATTTTATTCTGCTACATTTAGTCACATATATATGTTACTGTGTGGCCGTTCAAAATACCACATGTGTGACAAAATCCCATATCTGTACTAGTGCGTATGGATGCATCCTAGGCATTTTGTTTCGTTTTGTTTGTGATTGGGTTGTGCGTTCCTTGCACCCCCTCACTTCTAGGAGCTAGCTACTCCATTTGGTATTCTGTAGGTCTCCCCTCCAGGTACACATATAATTTGATGGATATATGAGATTATGTGATTATTTGGTCTATTTGAGTATCTCGTTTAGACACGCTCGTGGCCATTCCTATTTGATTCCTTGATTCATTATGATTATCTGACTTCGTATTATCTTTTGATTATCTCATTTTGTTTATCTCATTTGACTTATGATATATGTTCAGCTGTTCCTTGAGTGCTTATTCGTTTGACATTTGATATTTTGTTCAGCAGGATCTTGTGGTTCCATTTCTCTATATTTATATATGCTTCGACTATTCGTTTTGGTTATATATGTTCACTGGGCTGTTTAAGCTAAGCCGCATTTCTTTTCCTGTAGCAGGTTTTAGGTTGGAAGCTAGGGATATGAGTGAAGAGCATAGGAGCTCTTAGTGGACCACCCTGATGATAGATGCCTTTTGCTTCTCGATTAGACTTGGATTTACCTTCAGTTAGATTTAGTTCGGATTTTTATTTTAGTTTTGGAACTCATTATGTTTTGAGTTAGTATTTCATTATTACCTTAGAATACCTTATTATCATATTAATTATAAGACTTCCGCTAGCGTTGTATGTTCTGATTAGCACCATAATGTGGCATTTTGACCCATTTCGGGTTGGGGTGTTACAATAAAAGCATATTTTCTTGAGGACAAGCAAATCCCAAGTGTAGGGATATTTGATAAGGATTTATTTGGTTCCTTTTTAAGAGGTCATTTAAGCCCAAAATCGTATTAATATGATCAAATATTGCCTCAAATTGTTTCTTTATGCATTTTAGGTACTTGGGACCGAAAATCTGGAAATCGGTAGTTTTAAGACGTATTTGGACGAAAAAATAAAGAAAATGACGAAGTCGCGAAATTCTATCAGACATGCAGATCTGAAGGCGTCACACGCTACAACGTGACGCCGTCACTTGTTGCTAAAGCTGGATTTTTGGTTCAAGATTAACAAGAGACGCCTCAGACGAATTCTGAAGACTTACAACCTGACGACCCAGACACTTAATAGAGGACGGTGTCAGACATGAAGTGATGGCGTCAGAGGATACAAGGTGACGCCGTCATAACGGCGACTTGCACAAGACGAAACCCTAATCACGGCGAGCTGACGGCGTCAGAACCTATAAGCTGACGCCGTCAGAGTTGTAATCCTATATATATTTTCGTATGTTTTTCATAATTCGTGTAACATCTTGGAGTAGGGTTTGGTGGACGAATTTGGCAGCTTTTGTAAGGGTTCTACAGCCCCAAAAACTCATGTTTTATTGAAGATAAGTTATTCGTTTAATCATTCAATATGTCTATGTGTTGTTTGATTAATTGTTTATCCTTTCTTCTCTTTAACATGCTAGCTTAAGTTTATTTGTGTTTGCTTAGATCTAATGAAACCTAGCTGTTGAATATTGATTTGTCGTCTCTTGTTCAGTTGATTGCTTCGCGTTAGGCTAAGAAAAATGCCTGACCTCTTATATGTAACTAGCTTAAACATCTTAGAAACGCAACCTTAGAGTGCACTATTTGTTTTTCTCGTTGTATTTATTGCATGAATTGCGGCTTGTAGATCCTAGAAAACTTAATAGACTTTAAGGGTTTTAGAGGAGACTAAGATTCATAGAGTTGTGGACTTCGGCACCTTCCCACGACCAATATTAAGGAATACAGCGCTTCAACTAAAACAAGGACGTGACAATTCGATAAATCAGTAGGAGATAACTAGGGAGTAATTTAATCTAAGTGAACACAACTGTATTTTTTTCTTTTTAATTAGTTTAATTTCAAGTTATAATTAATTTTTGGGTTAGTTGACTAGCAACTAATTCCGCCCACTCTTTCAAAACCTGAGATTTTTACTGCTTTCATAAAATATAAAAACACAAAAAAATTCATCCCTCACCTCTAGACCAATCTCGTCATACATCTTGACCTAACGACACTATTCCCATAGAGAAAGAACTTTCCTCCGAGTCTTACCTATACTACACTACAGCGATTAGGTACACTTCCTAGAGGATTGTAAAACTTCTTTTCGAGGTCTTGCAAATCTCGCATCAGTAATCATCAACAAACAAAGCATAATAGCGATACCCATCAACTGAAGTAACAGGAGTAGGTCCCCATAAATCACAATGAACCATGTCAAGAACATTCAAGGAACGTGTATCACTTAATTAAAAAGGCAAACGATGTTGCTTTGAAAGTTCACAAGGAGAACAAACATTTGGTCTTGGTAAAATAGAAGTAACATGCAACTGTCCACATTTATTTAAATCGAAAATGACATCAAAGGCAACATGGCCAAGCCTTTTGTGCCACAATTCAAAAGAAGCTTTATTTGGAGAACTAACCGATGCAGGAAGGGCTTTAAAACTTGTCTTCAAAACATAAAGTCCATCCTTATGTGTTCCCGTGGCTAGTATTGCTTTTGTGATTGAATCCTGGATACCAAAAAAAGACCAAGAAAATAAGAAGTTAACTGGGTAATCGTTAGTCAATTTGCTTACTGACAGGAGTTTCTTTGTGATGTTTGGAACAATGAGAACATCCTGCAAATTTAGATTTCGATTAACAGATAATGTGCCAATACGAAATATGGGGAGCACATTACCATTACCAAATGAAACTTTCTCCTTGCCATGGTAAGGAACAGATGAATCACATGTAGCCAAGGATGGAGCCATATGGGCTGTTGTACCAGAGTCCACATACCCGTCCGGGCTAGAGTCGTTGATGTTGAAATCGCCATTAAAGGCTTGGGCTAGATTTGCAGCCGAATAAGATGATTTTTGGGCATAACTACCCAAATCATGTTGAAGCATAATGTCTATTGATGACGTATAGTCCGTATTCGGGTCACGAACCCGACCCATACCCAAGTCCATCCCGAATGGACTCCAGTCCATCACGAATGGGCTCAAGCCCATCACGAAGGGGCTATTGCGATAACGGTTTGGAATCACGTTGGCCCAAACCCGAAGTTATTTATGGTCTTGATAGGATATCTCTTATTTATGGGATATGTATCAAGTAACCGCCCTATGCGGGATATGCTGAGGAGTGAGGAACACGAAACCAACTAGGGTTTCGTGTGTATATAAAGAGTCCTTCGACTCTCATCAAAGGTACGACTTACAAACCCTTAACTCTTCAACTAAACCCTAAAAACCGATTACTTACTCTCACGCCGGAGGATAATCGTGGGAGACAATCCCACGATAAGCCTAACGGTGTCTTTTTGTTTTCTTAGTGCGCAGGTCTCAAGCATTAAGATCTGATTGGTACGGAATCAAGGAATGCCCAACTTTGCTAAGAACTAGAATGACGAAACACGGAAATCAGCGGACTCCGCATGCGAAGAAAACGCATGACGACCTACTAGGGAAGAAACAGCAAACTGATGCGGCCTCTAAGCAGGCCTCTGGGACAACCAGTGCGCCCAAAAGCTTAGGATCGTACTCAGATCTGCTCTTTACTCCAATAGAACCGCTCACTATGACTACCAATGCTACTACAACAAGTACTAGCGCGGTAGACCTACAGCGCACTCCTCTCACCATGCCAGAAGTAAACTTCACTGAGCCACCAAATGCGCCTATCCGAAACAAGGATCTTGTTTTGGAAACAGATTCCCTCGCGCTAGAAGGAGTCGCGCCTGAACTAGCGCCAAGTGATTTCGTATCTCAAAACTACGAAGCCTTGGCTGCGCTCATGCGAGAGGAGGCGAAAAAGAGGTCAAGCCAAAGTCTGCACGCCAGGCTCAACTTCGACCCTGAACATGAGGCATCCCCACCGCGCTACCGAAAGGAAAGACGCGAGAAGGATAGCCACAAAAACCTAGTGTTTACTAGGATTGGAAGGAAGGTTGTGGATGACGAAGCAGCCGACTTTCAGTATCTGGAGGAGCATGAAGATGGGGAACGGCGCGCCAATGTCCACACTAGGCTTGGTAGTCGCAGGGTTCATGATAGGCTCGGGCGACGGTGCTCCCCAAGCGAAAGCCCTTCAAGCTCTGATTCTGAGGATAGTCGGCGCAAGCGCCGCAGAGGAGCAAGCTCGGATTCCGATGATAGTCGGCGCAAGCGTCGCAAAAGAGTAAGCTCATCCTCAAGTGACTCCTCGGACAACGAGGACAAAGAAACAGGACACTGGAAATCAAGGGGAAAATACCGCGACCAGGAAGACGAAGACATGTCTCGTCCCTAGCGTCGCCAAAAAGTTGATGCGTTCACTAGGCGCATCAGCGATTTTTCAGAAAATAAGAGAAGGCGCATGCCTGCTAATGTCAAAACATATGATGGGACAGGTGATCCTGATGATCACCTAAAAATTTTCAAATCAGCAGCCACTATCGAAAATTGGCCACAACCTGTGTGGTGCCACATGTTTAACTCTACATTAGTAGGGAATGTGCGCAACTGGTTCAGTAAGCTTCCACGCAGAAGCATCGGTGGGTTTGAAGAGTTGCAAAAGGCGTTTCGTTTAAACTTTACTCAGAGGAAGAAGTGCGCCAAAAACCCTGTCGAGCTCGCTAGGGTAAAACAGCGCCAAGGGGAATCCACAAGCGCTTTCATGGAACGCTATAAGGACGAATGCATACAGGTCAAGGCGTGCCTAGAAATACTAAAGATATCGGGGTTTATGAACGGAATCAATAACCCAGATCTGATTAAAAAGTTAAACGATAGGGTTCCCCAAACCTTTGACGAGCTCATGAAGCACACGAGGTCCTTCGTCCAAGGAGAAGCAGCCGCTGTGGATAGCAAGAAAAGTTACTCGAACCATAGGTCACAAGAAGAGCCAAGGAGACAATCCAATGAACAGAGTGGCAATCGTAACAAAAGCTATCGCAGTCAAGGGGGCGGACGGGGAAACGACAAGTACACCCCACTAACGAAAACTCCAAAGGAAATATTTGCGACGGAAGGTGCGAACTTTCCAAGACCCCCACCTATGCGCACCCCTGAAGATCGGCGCGTAGGGAATGGATACTGCGACTACCATGGACAGAAGGGCCATACAACTAATGATTGCGTCCAACTGCGCCAACTAATAGACAAGTTAGTAAAAGAAGGCAGATTGGACCATCTCGTTAAAAATATTAAGGACAGGAAAGACAAACAGAAAACTGGAGGCAAGAAGGAAGCGCCTAAGGAAAAAGCTGATACTATCTACATGATACAATCATGGCAGCGAAAGACTAGGCAAAAGGTGAGCCAAAAATTTTCTCATGGAAGCGAAATCTCTTTCCCCACCTTGGCTGCGGACAACGCAGTGGCAGAGCCACTCACCATTGACATAAATACGGGGGGTCACGATATCCACCGCATGTATGTTGATGGAAGGGCATCAGCGGATATAATGTATGAACATTGTTTCAAAAGACTGCGCCCTGAGATACAAAGACAGTTAAATCCAGCCACGACTGCACTTACTGGCTTTACAGGAGAAAAGATATGGCCCATGGGGCAACTGCGCCTACTAGTCGCTGTTGGTAATAAGGAACACTCCACGACAGCCTGGATGAACTTTATGGTGATCAGATCTCCTTCGCCATACAATGGCATTATTGGAAGGTCAGGAATCTCGGCGATGCGCGCGGTACCATCCACAGCACATGGGATGCTCAAATTCCCAGTAGAAGGTGGCATTGTCACCATTTACAACAACGCTGCGCCACCAGAAGAGTGTAACACGATTACATGTGAAACGAAACATATCCCGGAACGAAGCGCAGCTAAAGTACCAAACCTGAAGGTTGCAATTCACCCCGAATATCCGGAACAAGAAGTGTCGATTGGAGGGTCGTTGTCTGAAAAAAGTAGAGCGGCTGTATGCGCGCTCTTACAAAGGAACCTGGATATCTTCGCATAGGAACCAAAACACATGACTGGTGTGCCACGCTCAATTGCAGAACACAAGTTACAAATCCGACAAGGATATTCCCCAGTAAGGCAGAAAAAGTGCGGCCAGGCTCCAGAGCGCGCAAAAACCATACTGGAAGAAGTACACAAACTTGTGGATGCTGGCATCATGCGAGAAGTCTATTACCACGATTGGCTCTCCAATCCTGTAATGGTCAAAAAGAGCGATGGCAGTTGGCGGATGTGTGTGGACTTCACCGACCTTAATAAAGCATGTCCACAGGACTGCTACCCACTACCAGAGATAGACTGGAAAGTGGAATCTTTGTGCGGATATCCCTTTAAATGTTTCTTGGATGCATACAAAGGGTATCACCAAATCCAAATGGCTAAGGAAGACGAGGAAAAAACAGCCTTCCACATAAGCCAAGGCGTCTTTTGTTATACAAAGATGCCTTTTGGCCTGAAGAATGCGGGCGCCACCTACCAGCGACTAGTAGATAATGCGTTCGAGAAGCAAGTGGGACGCAACCTAGAGGTCTATTTGGATGACCTTGTCACAAAAAGCCATACTGAAGATGAAGTGGTGCGCGACATTGAAGAAACATTCACAACACTACGAAAGATCAACATGAAGTTGAATCCTAAGAAATGCACTTTTGGTGCTACAGAAGGCATGTTCCTAGGATATTTGATAGAACCAGATGGCATTAAGCCATGCCCAGAAAAAATAGAGGCTGTCATCCAACTTCCCTCACCGCGCACGTTGAAAGAGGTTCAATCTCTGAATGGAAAGCTAGCCGGTTTGAACAGATTCCTGTCCAAATCAGCGGATAAGTCACTTCCTTTATTTAAAACACTCAAGAAGTGTACTAAAAAGGGAGACTTTCGTTGGACTGCGGAAGCGGAAGAAGCTTTCACACAGCTTAAGCAACATATAGCAGCGCTTCCTAAGCTAGTTGCACCCCGACCAGGGGAGGAGTTAATCGTTTACTTATCCGCAACCCATGGAGCGATCAGCGCGGTGCTACTGACGGATAGGAATTCTGTACAAACACCGGTGTATTTTGTAAGCAAAGCACTCAAGAAGACAGAGATTAATTACAGCTCAATGGAGAAGTTGGTCTTGGCGTTAGTATTTGCTGCCAAAAGACTGCGTAGATACTTTCAAGCGCACCCAATAGCAGTGATTACCGACCAACCTATCAAACAAGTTATCTCTAAACCTGACGCATCGGGGCGATTACAAAAATGGAGTGTGCTACTAGGCGAGTATAACATCTCTTACAGACCACGCACTGCGGTTAAAGGGCAAATACTAGCAGACTTCATCATCAAAAAACCAGATACCGATGACGCACCCCCACCGAGCAAGGTAGAATTACAAGAACCATGGGTCTTGTTCACAGATGGATCTTCATGCGTGGATGGATCGGGCGCTGGCCTTATCCTCACTAATCCAGAAGGAATGGAATTCACTTACGCACTGCGTTTTGAATTCACAGCCACGAACAACGAGGCAGAATATGAAGCCCTAATCGCTGGGTTGCGCATTGCAAATCGAATGGGTGTACGTAACCTAGAAGCAAATGTGGACTCCCGATTGGTAGCCAACCATGTGTTGGGCGAATATGTGGCTAAAGAGGATAACATGGTCCAATACCTCGACAAGACCAAATCGCTAATACAAGGCTTTGACAAGTTTACCATTAAGCAAATTCCTAGAGGTGAAAATAAGAAGGCGGATGCGCTAAGCAAGATCGCATCTACTAGCTTCACGCACCTGTCAAAACAAGTTTTAGTGGAGATCCTAAAGAACAAATCCATCTCGGAGATGGAGATGTCCACGGTAATAGAGGAAGAGAATCCTACGTGGATGACCCCTATTATCGAATTTATAAGCAAGGGCAAATTGCCCGATGAGCAGAAGGATGCTCGACGGATACGGCGCACAGCGCAGAGGTTCGAACTTAGAGATGGAATCCTATATCGGCGCTCATTCCTACAACCATGGCTTCGGTGCGTTGGACCTCTTCAGGCAGATTACGTACTCCGAGAGATCCACGCTGGTTCATGCAGTATGCATTCAGGACCACGGTCCGTCGTAGCGCGAGCATTGCGCTCAGGATACTATTGGCCTACTATGCACCGCGATGCGCGCGATGTGATAAAGAAATGCAACGACTGCCAAGTTCATAGACCCATCCCGCGCAGACCACAGCAAGAGCTAACACCTATCACTTCTCCATGGCCATTCTATAAGTGGGGTATCGACATTGCGGGTCCCTTCCCTGTCGCGGCGGGAGGACTTAAATTCCTTATTGTTGCAATAGACTACTTTACTAAATGGATTGAAGCGAAGGCAGTAGCGACAATCACAGGTAATCAAGTAAAACGCTTTGTTTGGGAAAATATTGTATGCCGCTTTGGATTACCTGGGGAGATTGTTTCGGACAACGGAAAACAATTCCGTGATAACCCGTTCAAAGACTGGTGCGTAGAGTTGCATATCACACAACACTTCGCATCAGTAAAACACCCACAAACCAATGGTTAAGTCGAGCGCGCAAATCGTAGTCTAGGCGAAGGAATTAAAGCGCGCCTGGATAAACACAAAGGAAGATGGGTGGACGAATTGTCGCATGTCTTATGGGCGCACCGCACGACAATCAAGGTTAGCAATGGAGACACTCCTTTTTCCCTTGTCTACGGGATAGAAGCTGTCATACCAGCTGAAATTGGAATGCCAACTATCCGCACCGCGGGAGTTAATGTCGCGACCAATGACGAGGAACGACGGATAGATTTGGACCTATTGGAAGAAAAGCGCGAGCGCGCAGCTATACGAGAGGCAAAAACCAAGTCAAAGATGAGGGGATACTACGATGCTAAAGTTCGAAGCACCTCATTCAGACCAGGCGACTTTGTGTACCGCGCTAATGATGCAAGCCACGCAGAAGATACAGGTAAACTTGGACCAAAGTGGGAAGGACCCTATGAGGTCATTGAAGCACTAGGACAAGGCGCGTACAAGCTGCGTGACATGGATGGCCGCGAGCTACAACGCACATGGAATATCTGCAATCTCAAGAGATGCTATCTTTAGGAAAGGTTACGACCCAACACACGGACACTTTCGCACTTTAGTAAGTGCCCAATAAATATCCGTGTATTTACATTTTTGTTTCATTTAGACAAATGTTTTTTTTTTTTCTTTTTTACAAAAACTTGCAAGTATCAATAAAATGTTGCGGTTTCTAGCTAACTCCGCGACACACTTTACTTTATTGTCTACATATTATTTATGTCTCAATATGGTTTGTTACATTATCTTTTGCCTACATGGCGTGCATGCACTAATTAAAAACCCACGATGGTAAAAGGATGAGTAAACCTACTAAATGACTCGTTGAGTAAGAGGGTTGCAAACCCATCAACATCGGATCACGCATCCTTGTTAAACACCTTACTCTCAAGACGTTGGAGTAAGTCCGATGCGTACCCCACGACGGATACACATCAATGCACACTGTGCGCGTTTAACAAATTAGGAGTTAAGATAATTAACCCCTTAATATGGTATTAGTAGCACGCTGCAATCCATACACTTGTACACCCCACGATGGATACACAACAACTTGTAAATTTCATACACAATTATGTTATATACAATCATGTCATACACTACTATGTCATAAATTTCATACACGATTATGATATAAGTGATTATAAATCCTTGTAACTTTCTTTAAATGTGTTTATACAAACGGTTTGATTCTTAGACATCTTTTATGCAAAGACAAAATAACTGAGTACAAACGTTATAACCACAAGCAAATTGGATACAATATGCATACAATCATATTTTTCTAATCAACACCTTATGGATAACAAGTTCATAAAAAGTACATATTCAACACGCATATGAACAACAAAAAGTGGACATACCACACAACATCACTACATCAAAACTACCAAGACATGCTACGAGTACGCCTGAGCCCTGAGCTACCTGCTTGGCGCGCCACACAACCAGCATCTTTAAGTCTCTGCAACAACTCAGCATCCTTGGGTGCTACCGTTGGCACGCTAACGGGCACCCCATCAGATCTAGGAATGTGAGCCGCACCAAGACCACACAGAATGGCTTTTCCCGGCACACCCTTCTTCTTGGCAAGTCTCATCTCATGGGCTTCTAAAGACGCCTTCAATGGAATTTCTTTCTCAAGGGCAAAAGGGTTGAGGATGTCACGGGGGCGAGCAAAAATAGGCACACGTAGCTGCGACACATCTGGCTTCAGAAAGTAGTCAACCTGTTCCTCAGCGTCTTCGGTTGAGTGCCTAGCCAAAGTCAAACCCTGCATGATCACGCTTATGGGGTAATCCTGGTCACGCTCCAGCTGCGCAATATGAGGAAGCTCAAAAAGTTTTAACTTCTCCATAGCAGAAACAAGTTCACCATAAGCATTCTCATTATAACCAGGCACTTCGGAGGGAGGCATTACCAAAACCTTGGCCGCACACAGTTCCTTTACTGCTTCTGCCTTACCACGCGCTAGGGCACATTGAACCACATTCCCAAAGGACTCCTTAACCTCTCGAGACTCCAGCGTAGTCATGGCAGCAAGACGCAAGCCATGGCTGATAAGCCACCTGCGCTCAGCAATTGTTGACACCAAATGTGGATACAACTCCTCATCATATTCGATGCTGAGCTTGCGCAGCTTGGTCTCCTGATTCTCTAGCAAACTCTCCACAGCCTTGCGGAATCCATCCAAGTCAGACATGAGTTTCCCTTTATTTAGCTCCATATATTTCAAAGCCCAAAGGCAGGAGGCCTTATATTCTTTTGCTCCAGTGCGCTCCTGATTCAGTTCGGCCATGAGCGACATCTTCTCATCAGCAATTTTCTGGTCATACATAGCAGATGCCCTCAATTTAGCCTGCGCATCAGCCAACTGCACCTTCAGAATTTCAATCTCCTTGTCTTTCTGCGCAACCAGGCTACCCTCACCACCATACTCAGCCTGCAGCCGCGCAACCAATGAAGCCTGGTGCGCAGCAGCCAACGCCAACTCCTCTATAAGGCTATTTCTTGGCGCATCTCCAGAAGATTTTTCCTCATCCACTGGGCTCTCAGGCACAAACTCACCAACATATCCAGAACCAGTCTTGGGTGGCGAGTTCCCAACATGTGCATCATCATCAACAGCAGTTTCAGTACTGCACGCAAATAACAAGGTTACTCTATAGTATTAAACGCGGATTAAAGGACTAAAGATCTAAGGGCACAAGTACTTACTTGGGTGGAGGAGTTTTATGCGATGACGCATCCTTTTCAGTTGGTTACTCGACAAAAGTAGCAGGGCGCTTACTTGATGTCCCTGCACCATCATCACCAGACGACCTCTTGCGCTTTAATCCTTGGCCCTCCTCCTCAGACTCATCCATAGCACTCCCCGACGAGTCTATATGAAATAGCTCCGCAGGGATCTGCGACCCAGACGAGGGAAAGCTACGCAAAGGAGTAGCCATAGTGACACCTGTGGGGACCTCCCCTATCTCCTCTGTCTCCTCTGCCTCCTCCTGCGCGATCACCATCGTGCGCCCTGCAGTAACCTGAAGCACTGGCTGCTCCCCATCCCTCAATGGGCGCACCCCTACGATCACCTTCGTGGGCTTCGCCAAGCGAACAACATCAAACAAATCCATCTCTGCGCAACAAAACAACAAACAAATAGAAAATGTGTTAGATAAGCTACAAAGGGAAGAATGCTTACAACTATTAAGCGAAGAGGAAGGAAGAGACAAGCACCCACCCCGGCTATTTTCATCCAAAAATGTTGGCACTTCTTCCGGACTACCAAAGTAGTTGCGACTGATGCCCATGTGCACCAAAAACTCTTCTGGATACGCTTCAATCGGTATGCGATTGGTGTTTATCGTATCCGCATCCGCTACGTTATACAATCCGGGGTCTGGGCGCTCATCTCTCGGTAACGATTCTTGAGTATAGAACTCAAATATCCAGGGAAAAAATGCACTATCAACCCAGAAAAATTTTTCCCTCCATACCCTCAGTGCGTCTAATTTCTTCGTATAGCACTGTAGTGATCCTGCGCGCTTAGCAAAAGATACCCACCCGTTTGACCACGACGTGTGGTAAAACGCGCGGAATAGATGGACTGTGGGTTCAATCGCCAACAGGCGACAATTTACCTCAAAATTGGTTATTTTCGCCGCACCTATACAGTGCAGTTGTGAAATATGTAAGCGATAATGGTTTAAAATATCGCACAAAAATAGGGAAATGGGAACACGCTGGTTCGCAAATTCGAAGAAGCGCGTATAAACCCCCACCTTCCCTTGCGGGAAATTCGCTATTGACGCATTTGCGGCCGGAACTACCGGATGCAATGCGAGAGGGATGTGATAATCTGAGGTGAACTGACAAAGTTCATCCTCAGATATTTCGGAATTAATATCGGACAATTGAAGAACCATGATTAACCTTCAGTAACTATTATAAGTGCACGCGCTATTACCTTCGTTCTTGTTGATTTTTAGATTACTGCTTGGAGGATTAACAATGGCGGAAAATGATGGTTTTTACTGTGATAACCACAGTGAAATGACGGCTCAAGTTTATATAGGGTTACACATATTCGTGGATGAACGACATGTGTACCCCACTTGTTCTAATCGGATGGTTGGGAACCCAAAAGGTAAAGCAATTTTTCACCCACCCACACGATTTTCGAAGAAGATACTTGGACTAGGTTAACTTGCTAATTTTGGCGGTAAATACTTGAAACTTCCCCGCTACGCATCGAGGAATATTTTTACCTACAATTGTTAGTCTAGCGTCCGCAATTTCGCATTGCGCACACTAGACTGGGGGGACATGATGACGTATAGTCCGTATTCGGGTCACGAACCCGACCCATACCCAAGTCCATCACGAATGGACTCCAGTCCATCACGAATGGGCTCAAGCCCATCACGAAGGGGCTATTGCGATAACGGTTTGGAATCACGTTGGCCCAAACCCGAAGTTATTTATGGTCTTGATAGGATATCTCTTATTTATGGGATATGTATCAAGTAACCGCCCTATGCGGGATATGCTGAGGAGTGAGGAACACGAAACCAACTAGGGTTTCGTGTGTATATAAAGAGTCCTTCGACTCTCATCAAAGGTACGACTTACAAACCCTTAACTCTTCAACTAAACCCTAAAAACCGATTACTTACTCTCACGCCGGAGGATAATCGTGGGAGACAATCCCACGATAAGCCTAACGGTGTCTTTTTGTTTTCTTAGTGCGCAGGTCTCAAGCATTAAGATCTGATTGGTAGGGAATCAAGGAACGCCCAACTTTTGTATCAACATCCATCAAGTCTACATCGTTGACAATGAGGTGGTCGTCGACCATGACCTCGAGAGGAAGAATTCCCTCGATAGTTGGATCGTCCAGACCTACCCCTTACACGAGAGGGCTGAGATTGTTAGGCAGTAAATGCAACCTGAGAAGGAGCAGAACCATGGAGAGATGATATAAATAGTTCATGACCTTCAGTTTTAGCAACTAGATCACGAAAAGAAGGTCGTGGTTGGACAGCTCGGTGTGCAATAGAAAAAGTCTCAAAATCAGGTCCTAGACCACACAAAAACCAATGGCTTATGTCTATGTCAGAAACCGGCTGGCTGATGGTAGCAAATTGGTCACAAAGTGACTTAAACTTTTTAGTAAAATCAGAGACAGACAGACTTCCCTTTTTTAATTTACGCAACGAATCTTTAAGATTCTGAGATCGCTCCAAGGAGTCATGGCTATAGGCAGATTCTAAAGCGAGCCATACCGCACGAGAAGAAGCGAGACCAAGCACCTCTGCCATTGCTTCTTCGGATAGAGAAGATTGCAGGACAAGAAACACCTTTTGATCGGTTTCAACCCAAGATAGATATTCAGAATTTTGGGTGTCTTTACCTTCGACTAAAAGGGTTTTTGGAGGAGCGGGATACAAGCCATCAACAAACCGCATCCACTTTTGATGAAGTAGGGGCGGGTTAATCTGATTGCGCCAAAGAAGATAGTTGGAAGAGGTTAATTTGATGGTGAGCATATGAATGATGGTATTCATTGGAAGAGAAGAGTCTAAGGATGAGGCCATTGTTGAAGGTGAGTGACGGAGGGGGAGCAGAAAAAAATGAGAAATAGAGATTATGGTTAGGAAAGATGTTAGGCTGATACTATGATAGAATTTGAATAAATTCACCTTGTGTTATTGAGAATAATAAACAAGTATAAATACAGGAGTACAACATAATTTTAGGCACTATACAAGGTAAGTTATAACTACTTTTGACTAATCAAATAAACTAATTAAGGAGATGATTTATCTCCAATAATCTTAAACTTGATAAGATCCTACATAAGATCTCGTTCATTTTTGTTTTATAATATCGTAAAATTGTAAGATCCTAAAATTAAAATCGAAATCTTAACAACTATAGCTTAAAAGTTAAGTAGATGTTCTTTAAAAAAACATGATCTGTCGTCTCCCATAAAATGTCTACAAACAAATTTGTTATTGTATAATTTACTTTTTGTCAGCAAAAAGTCGTTTTAACCTTACATTTGTTATTGTATATATATATACTAAAAAAAATGGAACAGTGCCTCCAAAACACTGTAGCAAACAGTTGTCTCGCAATTTTCAGTTTAGACCTTGAGGTTATTGATCCATTGCAAAGTTAGTCCTTAACGGTCGTTACTTAACAGTCGTTACTTAAATTTGCAATGGACCAACAACTTCAGGGGCTGTTTCTGTGCAAATATTGTACAGAAAAAGCCCCTCGGGTTAACTTTTAATTTCAAAGTTAGTCCCTAAGGACTAACTTTGCAACATACCGACACTCTTAGGGACTAAAAATGAAAATATCAGCTCTACAGTGCAGAACAGTACCCATGAATAGTGCACAACAGTGTTTACTATTCATCGCAAATTACGCAAATAGTCCCTCATATTATCTATAAATTTCAAAGTTAGTCCCTAAGGACTAACTTTGCAAAATGCCGATAACTTTAGGTACATTTTCCGTAAAAAATCATACTAATTTCATAAATACTTTACGAAAATAGTACTTGCGGTAACCGGTCTTTTGCATATTTAGTCTTTAATAACAAAAATATTTTTTTGACAACCATTTCATTTCGAGTTTAGATTAAACAAAACATTCCGGCAGCAACGCGCGGGTACCCCACTCGTTAAAATCTAAAACTTTTTAAACGGCAAGTATTTAAAGAAAATCTGAAAAATTGCTATATTATTACTCCTATTTATTAATCTGAACAATCATAATTTGACAAACAAGAATAGTAAAATGGATATATTTTTGACGAAAGGATTATTCAACTTTGAGAGGTGGTGTTTGTTTTTTAAAATGGATTTGCTGTACAACACTTATGGGCAATGGTTAAGTCAATGATTAAAATAAATATAATAAGAAACTTAGACTTTATTAAATTAAAAATCACATATATTTAAAGTAATTTATATGTTTATTTAATGTACATTAATGTATAACTACTTTAAATATGTAAAGAATTACTACGTTAAATGTACTTAATCGTTGCCGAGTGAGCATTGTATAGCAAATCTCTTTTTAAAAAGTATTTCTAACAGCCTTTTATTTTGACTCATTCAAACAAGGTAAGAAATTTTGGTCATTTTAAGTACCTTTTTTTTTTTTTTTTTTTTCGTTCAGAGGCTCAAAGCTCAAACCAACAAAATGTAGAGGGGATGTCTTAATTTTTTTTTTAATTTTTTTTTTTTTATTTATTTTAATAAATTTAAAGATAATTAATTTTTTTTTTTCTTTGCTTAAAAAAAAAAAAAAAAAAAAAAAAAAAAAAAAAAAAAAATCACGATTATACCATGATGACGGAAATGCTCAAACAAAAGTCTTTCGATCTATAATAATGTATACCTACTTTGTGAAATCAAATTGTTGCATTTTGAGCCTGAACTTGAACTTTTCTTCGGTAGAAATATTTGTAATTGTTAAATGATAATGTTAAGTATATTATAAAATAAAGAAATGACATTTCTTCCTACTTTGTATTCTTACTTATTCTCCTACTCACAAGATACTGATATGTAACAGAACTGACAGTTTAAATGAAGAGAGATAAAATGGAGAAAAAAACTTGTTTTATTTTTTTTATAGGTATGAGGATAAGCAAGAATGTAAAGTGAGGATATAGCAAAACTTTCTAAAATATTTTTCCTTTTTTCGCAATCTTATCATCATAAATTAATTGATAGTGATAGTTTGCAAAATGACGAAGATGATTAATGACATGACAGTATAATATATTAACAATATATGACTACTTTACGAGATCAGATTGCGAAACACCACTTGAATGCTTTGTTTTAACATATTTTATTTCCACATTGCTAGGTTGTGTTTGTATTATGACTCAATTGTTTTATTTAGCGTTTTATAAACGTTTATGTATCCTAAGAATGAAACTGCTTTATATTTAATATCATTTTAACACTTTTTAACATAAAAACAAACAATATTATTTCATTCAGATTTAAACATTTACGACTCAGATTTAATGTGAATTAAATTCAAAGACTCTTAATAAACAAACAACGCCTAATCTTTTCAAAAGGAGAACATTTTTCTTATGAATGGATCCCAAAATATACATCAGAATTAATCAAATTCAGAGATGATAATATTAATCAACAAATATTAAGCCTCTCTTTATATACTGTAAACAAGAGAATGACAAGTTTAGGGTGTTCTCAACTTCTAGTGATTTTGAAATAAGATCATTTAGAACGATATCCCGTGTACTATTTCTAAAACTCCTTGAAACCACAAGTGACGTATTACAAACCCAAGGAACATGAACAGTAAAAGCTGAACCACAAACACCTCCAACAACATCTAATAACACTTTCTTGTAAGCCTTGCATACTTGAGAAACATACTTTCCCATTGGTAGTATACATTCATCCACAATATCCATATCTGAGTGAAGGTTCACCACTACAGTTCCATGGTCAGGATGCAGTCGTTCCCCTAAGGCTTTAAGAAAAACAGAATCCGGGTCCCATAGTTTGTGTGGAAAGATATCATCTCCATCATAAGCATCTACAAAAACCATGTCATAAATGTCGGTTCTGTCTCTGATGAACTGCTCTGCATCTGATTCATATAGATGTAACCTCTCGTGAACCCCTTTCCATAATATTTCATCAATAAGAGTTGGTTTCGGATGCAAACGGTCCCCACATTGTTTCATAATAGAGTAAGATGGAAAACCCATTGCTTGAGTTGAAGCAGAAATAACCACTGGATCAATTTCTACTATGTCTATTATGGCACCTGACAGAATTTGATAGGGTCAAACCCATTTTAAGGGTCTCATATCTAAAGGATAAATGATCATAATATGAGTCTCAGAAGTTTATATAATAATTTTTATACGTCTAACCTGGAATTTTGGATGCCAAAAATAATGGTAAGCTTCCACCACCATGACCGATGCATAAAACCTTCATAGTATTCTTCGCGTATACAGAACTCAGAAGATCATAGTTGCATGATAGGGAAGCCAGTCCAGCAGATAACATACTTTTAAGATCTGTAATAGATGATTACGCAAACTTAAAATATGATAGTAGTAACTAGATTTCAAGACTAATCTACGGCAACGAACAAAAAAAAACAAAATGTAACATTCTCTTTTAATAACAATCTTAGATCCTTAGCCAACACATTTATTTGTTCTTGCTAAGGCTCATTTTAGACATGTGATAGAAACAAATCATATTGATGTATACATTAAAAGGTAGCTGTGATTGAAATTTACATGGAACAGCCAAACAATGTGGCTCCTGCATTAAGAATATAGATCCAGGATCTGATTCCTTAAAAGCAGCCATAACTTTGGCTGTGCTTTGGCGGGTATCGTCATTGAAGCGAAGTGTACGCCACTGATAACCAAGAACTCTAAAACACGCGTTGTGTTCATTTCTTGGATGTAGCTCAGCATACCGTTGCCCAAGCCAATTTGCAGTTTTGTACCACTGATTTTCAGTCTGCAACAATTTAGAAGAAACAAAATTTTGAGCAAAAGAGTTAGACATTACTATAATGCCTTCCAGAAATCTGAGCATAAATAATGTACTTCTATATGTTTACAAGTCAGTTAGAGTCAGCTGAAAAGGTCACTCTTTTAATTTCATATAGTTAGGATGAGGTATCCCATGCTTGGGACCCACCTGGGTGTGTCTAACAGCATTTTCCTCCATGATTCAAGCTAGGTTTTTAGGCTCAGTATGAAGAAAAACGATGAATCGTTTCGGATTTTAGAAAAATCATCTATACATGTTTCAGCGAAAGGACTCTAATTGTTATTTTCCTCCAACATTTTGATCAAAATGCTTTTACGATGGTAACCTGAGATCGTCTTGTCATTTGTGATAACCTCGTTTTTCAAAAATATTTAGTATACAGTTTGAGTTTACAATTTTCAAGTTGTTAGTGTGCGTGTGTGTGTGTTTCTCAAAGGGAAAGGGGTGCCTTTTTCATCCTCCACCTCTTTTGTTCCGAACTTCGACAATTATCCTTGGTTGGTCGCACCCACCTTTTTCCCGCAGTTGGAGCTCATAAGCTCACAGTTAGTTCAATGAACCTTATTCGTTTCAGCTCTTTTAATCTATCGTCATTCATCCAACGTGACTTGTGACTTTTTGACCACATTGGCTGCATATCACCGTTTCAATCAAGACACCAAAAATGTGGTCGTCCTCGCTCACTACTCCTAAAATTTGATTTCTCTTTAATCTCTTGTAAGTTTCATAATGTTTCTCCAATCAATTACAATTATTGTAAATTTCACATATACTTAATGGATATTAAGGCCTTAAAACAGAAATCTTTTTGTAGGGCAACATCAGACAAATCATAGTAGGGAACTAGGTTTGTAGATGGCTTGGTTATCGTTTCAATCATTCGTTAGGCCTATAAAATCAAAAGGAATAAACACATTTTGATGTATTCCAACTAGTGTTTGTTTAACAATATACACATGCATGAAATTACCAAATGTAGGTGACAAGAAAACGACTCATAGCATAATTAAAGAACTCATAGTCAAAGAGATGTTAAGTTATGATTCAAGTGCAGTGCGTGAAACAGAAACGATTGCATTGACATGGAGATAATTAAGATTTAACAACGCATATGCCACTAACTAGAAGTTTTGTTTCCACGATTCTTTAAGAGCGCTATTGCCTGGTTCTGCAGTCCAAATTTCTAATCGTCACAAGGAATTAATGATATGGTATTCAGCATTATTATGCAGTACACTGCCTCCTGCTAACGCATTCCATCATGTGCTCACATATCACGACCAGCAACTCTTGGTATTGTCTAAGCATGTCTAACCACGAGTTACCAAACAACCAATATGCTTAAATACCACCCAAGTTTAGGTATTGTCTAAGCATGTTAGTTGTTTTGTAACTCGAGTTTAGGCATGCCTAGACAATGTAGCAACACAAAAACAACTGCGGTTTGTTGGTTGTGACACGCAAGCACATCTAGCAATGCTCGAGTAGCACCCACTGATTCCATGTTACGATCACAAGGTTGGTGAGCTTCTCAATGGAAAAAAAAAACAGCAATAGTGCTCTCAGTAAAGACCCGGACACAAGATTCAAGTGAGTATATAATTTGGTGAGTCTTAATTCTCTCCATGTCTGCACAAGTGAATCTGAATTACATAATGCCCTTGCATTAAAGATTAAGATCTCCCAGCTTATCTGGTAACCATGCTTAAAGTAAACTTCTTGCCACCCTCATTTGAAACTTTCAGTCATAGGTATATGGTTACACGAACATTAATTCTAATTCACGAAGATAGATTCATTTGTTTCAATCTATAGGTCATCAAAATGGTTGAAGCGATAACTACATTTATCACTATCATAGAATACAAGTTCCCTAAAATTAATAGCTACCACAAACCATTCGCCACTTTTGGCTTTAAGCTCGGTTTTAAACTGTGTGTTGCAATCCATTGCGTTCAAAGTCCAAGAGATACCGATGATGCAATTGCAAGCGCGTTATGGACGCGCAACCCTTGGTAATAAAAAAATACATACAAATATTTCTACTTAAATTATTCTACAAGTAAATGCTTAAACATCAAATAAGTCGCTTACATGTTGATACAACTGTTGGATATGCGTGCATGGATAACACGAACGTAATACTTCGGTATATAAATGATCCTAAAGTGTCACACACAAATAACATGATGACATCCGTTTATGCATATATTCCATATACATAATTAAGAAATTGGGCCGAAAACGAATGGACTTGCCCACATGAGAAGCCCAATCATCCTCCCTAGTCGACCTATAGTAATGACCCATTTAAAGAGATGACTTTGAAAGAAAGATAACTATCAATAAGAAGAGATCTTGATCTTTTAGGATAAAATGTGAAACTGTGTTCAAACCACAATGATGGTTTTTGAAATTAACTCTAAAAGTAACTAAAATATTAGGAGTTTAGCATAAACAAAGATAAAAAAAATCAAATTTAGTTATCTTTCTCGGTGTCTTTCATAAACAAAGACCCAAGTTTCAATTACAATAATTGCATTCAATGCTCGCATTACATCATTGTGTGGTGATGCAATCACAATAGGGTGCGTCCTGGAACAACCTCGCATAAGATATTTTGTTGCGCTCAAGCCATCGTCTCAACCAACGCTTTTAAGAACCAGATAATAGCTTCTTACCTAGATTATAATTGTAGTTGTAAATGATTGAAGAAACACGTCTAAAACTTACACATGAGAAGGCAAAATAAAAACTATAACCAAGAGGTTTTTTTGGGGTGGGGGTGGGGGGTGGTCTATTAAAGCACTAGAATACGACTCATATGGTGAAAGAGATGCAAGTAAGTAGGGATGAACGGGAATACGCCGAAGGAGTTGAGCAGAGTAAAGTTCGTCAAAGAGACTATGGCTAAATCGATTGCATGTGGCGGCGTATTGTTCGACCAAGTAAAAAGGGACACTTTATGGCATCCAAAGAAACTCAAGGAGAAGATAAACCAGCGAACAACCGATGAAAAGAAGCATCGCACACGCATAAGCAGAAGAAGGAAAGGTAGGTGGAGTGCTAAGTCAAGACCTCGATAAACAAAGTATTCCATCCTTCTAGCTTTAGTGAGACGATTTGTCAACCATATTTCACCTAATCTCGTAAAAACTAAAAACTAAAGCAAAAAAATAATGAAACCACATTCTACATCAACTTAACCAAAATGGTGATTGCAATCCACTTTCTTCCATGTAAAGACAACTTACTAAAAGCATACCCCGATCTCCCATCAGTTATGCTTTGATTTTGGAGAGACGATTAATATGTGCCGCTTGATCCCAATGTCAAATGATTAAGCTAAAATATGCACTCCTGTATTTAAGAACCATTGTTCTTCATCACACTTAACCCAACCCGAAACATAGCTTTGAGCAGAGAATGGATATCGTTAAACGTTAAAGCTACCCTGGTCCTGTAGGCCTACGATAAGTTTCTAGAGATCGTGTTAGAGTTGATGAGAAACGTTTGTAGAGAGAATACGTTAATGTGTATAAGAAGGAAAGAAGGGAAACAAGGACAGGATTCCTTAAGAATCTACCTTAATTGTATATGCAAGCATGGTTAATAAATGGCTCCCCCATGTGCAATGTGCAATTCACGTGACCGAACTACGTCATACCCGGTCATGGGATACCTCACGACGTTACATGATTTCATACAAGTATGGGATATAAAAGTTTGCAAACATTCAAGTTGTTTTGGTATTTCTATTCACCTATAAACAATTGCGAACCATAAATCACACAAGGGAAAAACCTGTGAAGATACTATAAATTTCGAATACAAGAAAACTTCCTCATAGTTTATGTTCATAACTTCACAGCTATAAAAGAAATCTATAGCTTTATAAAGGCATAAAGCTAGGTAGCTTAATATTGTACCATATTAAACGCCAATATAGCCAAAATTAATTGTCTTTTTAAACCACAAGGGGTGACCCAGCAGTAAGAATACAAGCCTTCCAAAGTGTAGATCAAGGGTTCAAATCCAACTGGGAGAAAATTAATCCCCTTGTGGCCATAGAGGTTCACCTGCGCCGACTCCGGGCTATCCAAAAAGGGTAGTCGCCTTGGGATTAGTGGGCTCGCAATGTGGAGTCGAAACCAAGTAATCCAAAAAAAAAAAAAAAAATTGTCTCTTTTAGGCACATAAAGATAGCTAGTCCAGTAATTCTATATATGGGTTTTGTAAAATGGTGGTCACTTATCATTTTCTACCAAGACCGTAACGAAATTATAAACAAATCGTTTCATAACTTGATAGTATTAAATGACATGTATGAAAAAGAGAGTAAGAGTATACTGGTCTAGAAGAAGGCGAAGCTACGACGGAAACGACACCGTTTCCCTTATCAGAAACGCCCCGGAAAACAGTGTTTTCATCACCGGAGTCCCACCATTCCGATGAGTAAAACCAATCACCTTCATCTTCTATACGACGGGGACTCGAAGTAGTTAACCTTCGAATGTAGCTTAATGATGATAGCTTTAATTTACTTCTGTTCTTTAAAACCATCATTATTGTGATGCGATTGGCAGGATGGATGATAGTGGTTTTATTTTGGGGGAAATGTTAAACCCTAAACCCTAAAATAAATGTTCGGAACAAGCGGTCCTGCTTTTTGTTAAGAGTTTGACTTTTGTACAACAAAAGTACACTACATTTTTTTTTTGAAGGTGACTTTCATTTTTTTTTTTTTAGTCACAACCTACCCCTCATCCATCACATGCCCAAACTATGTTGTCTGAACCGGATTCACGCTGGGCATAGTGGGGACTACAAACGGCACCCGTCCGAAAACCGTACCGCCTCCACACGACTTCCTCGCTGGAGTAACGGCCGAATGAAAACTAGGGGCGGCTCGGATATGAACCTGCGCAACATTAGCTTACAAGCTCTCCTATTCATTGCCTAATACCAACAGAGCTTGTGGTCCATAAGTGAGGACTTCCCGGTAAGTCACCCACCCGGTACTACTCTCACCTGTAACACCCCCAAAATCAGACTTTGCGGAAGCATAATACTATGGGGTGCTACGGAAATGGAAATCATAACACAAGGTGTCAAGAAACTAATTACACATTTCATAATAGATACTCATTTCCATAAATTTATATAAGTAAAAATAAGTCATTAGATGTCAAAATCATTTACAGATTTCTCGTCCCTCCAAAAACAAGTCTTAATTATTATTTAAAAATTTATTGGTCTAGTAAAAAAAATTTGCCGCCTTGCCGTTCCTTGCCATACTTTGCACAAACTTCTATACCTGAGAAAAACATGCTAAAAGTCAGCTTTTAGCTGGTGAGTTCATAGGTTTTAGTTGAAAACATATCATATTAAAACCAACAATTTTCATTTAAACCAAGGTTGTCAGGATCGGGATCCTACCTAGGATCGTTTTCGGCTTTGCAAGATCGGGATCGTAGGATCGTAGGATCGGATCCTACCTAGGATCGTTTTCGGCTTTTCCTTTACATATGTATACAAACCATTTTTAAAAACCTTCCTCTCAAAAAAAGTAAAAAAACAGGATCGGATCGTTCACGATCCTGTAACGATCCTACCTGAAAAAAGGGTTACCAATAGGATCGGATCGTTCACGATCCTACGATCCTACGAGCGATCCTACGATCCTGTAACGATCCTACCTGAATTACGATCCCGTAACGATCCTGCTCGTTTTGTGTGTGTAGGATCGTAGGATCGTACGATCCTACGAGCAGGATCGCGATCCTAACAACCTTGATTTAAACAATTAAAATGTCATACATATAGTTTCATTACGCTAGCTCTAAGTTCATGTAACCGAAGCTTTAACAGTTCTGCATGCTCTAGATGCATGTAAATCATAAAAGCCCTAGCAAGTGTTTATCCCAGACACTTGAACATTGATATGGTATACGTTCGTTTGCCTATCAGGTCAAACCAAACGGGGACGTTACTCCCAATAGATCTATTTATAACATTCACGCTTCCTAACTGGAATTAACGGTCCATGAAATTCGGGCAGTAGGGGACATATCAGGCTTAGGCTATCTGCGTAATAATAATATTTAAGTCCACAAAATTTAGTTTTGCATGTTTCTCACCCCAAAACAAGTAAAAGTAAAACGGGGATATAAACTCACCTTTTTCTGGTCTGAACAGTGAATGCTATAAAATTTAGAAATGCACGGCACCAACATGCAACCTATATTACATAATCATTTCTTAGTTTCAAGTATTAAATTCAGTTCTTCTCGGATATTAGTTTTTAATGTTTTAGTGTGTTTAAGTCGTTGTCACTTAAGTGCGGTTACTAAGGTCTCTCATAAGGAAACGGTGAGATGTAACTCCACAATTAACCTAATGGTACAGTAATGATGGGTTGGGATCACTAATAGTCTAGCTACAAATTTATCTTAAGCCTAGTTGTGATATGTACCTACCTATATCGTAACGATGTAACCTATCTCATATGTCTGTAAATGTTGATTCTTGGGATATGACTTAATATTTGTGGCGTTCATCACTTTACTAGTGAATGGTCCTAAGAGTTAATATATATCATTAGTTCTTGGATTAACCTAGATTCTAGAGTTCTTGTTATTTTAATTAATCCATCACGACTTATTTCTTTAGAACCATATATCGTCTAATCCGTTCTAGTTTTATTTGTTGTTATAGTTATGTTATTACTAGTGACGATTATTACCTAATGATTTGTGAAATTTAATATATATATATATATATTGTTATCTAGAGTAATTTATCTAGTTTCTCATTATGAACTATTCACACTACTCTAGTTTAAAGTTTTATGTTTCAACAAAAAAAAATTTTCATACTGAATGATATATGTTTAGTGACGTTCACTTTTAATTTATTTGGTCATCAATATGACAAATATAAGTGCTTTACGTATTTTATATATCTCATCATGTGTTGTGGTTCACAATTTTCGTGAGACTTATTTTTGACATAATTACCTTTACTACACAATTTAATCTAGTTTGTATATTTTTATCCCTATTCTTTAAAGAGTAAGTAAAATTAATGGTTTGACAATATATATCAGTCTAGTCGTTAAATTGTTTGCGTCGTGTTTAATATTGCGGCTATTCAAGTTTTTAAGTACATATTTCTTAATAAAAGTTACACTTTTGTTTTCGGCTATGTTTGCTTTTACGTGACTTTAAGTTGAGCAATTTTAGCCAAATGTTTATATTTTTGACGATCCAAGTTTTATGATTTTTCGTGTTCCTTTTGTGTTTTCGGCTATTACAAGTTTAAACGTTAGTTAATTAGTTTGTGACCGACTATTGGCTTATTTTAGTTGTCCTCGATAATATTTATCCTATCTGTTATTCGAAATGTATTTTTAACACTTAATGGGTGCTAATGGGCTGTGGCCCATGGGTTCTAGGAGGGGAAAATCAATTACTAGTGGACTTTGGTTAACATCAGATCTGGTGGGCTAACAGGCTTATACGCCGGCCCATAATACTAGATGGGTCCAAGGCTGTCTAATGGACTATTACTAGACTCTTAGTTGGGCTTGGCTGTTGGGTTTTCGTGGCCTGGTAATTTACTAAGGTAATTACAGACTTGCACCAAGTAACCACTTGGTGAAGTCTTCCTAGAGTTTCCCTACTTCGCAACTGTGATGGGTTTCCCATCATGGTTTCGGCCTTATCTCGTGACCAACGTCGAGTACTACTCGACTTCAAGTCTTTGGGGCCCAAGCGGTGGTCACGCCTTAGGTTCCTGGTTCATCTATGGCCGTCTTGGGTGAAGCTAAAGGACCGCAAAGATTGGCTACTTGCACTCTAATTATTCCTTACTCGTTAGTCTATCTTGGAGTGTATCTCAACATGTCTCTAGTGCCTCTATTCGACCTCAAATCTTTACCTATTGGGTTTGTTTTGAGCAAATGGTGTTACCCCTAGTTGAGACTTTGGATTTGAGGTCAAATGGACCATTCCATGGGTTACATCGTGGGTATACTACTCAAGGGTTGAGGTCAAATGGTGGCTATCACTTGGTTCAATTGTTCCCTAGCTGAGATGTCTCTTCGACTACTCTTGGCACCTAGTCTTGGCTGTCAATGGCTGGGTTAAATCATAGGTTGGTCACAATTTTATTCGACCTATACTTAGCACTCTTGGGATACCATTCAAGCCATTCTACCTTAATCTCAATCTCCCACAGGTTCGAACCATGAACCTGTGGTTCCTAGGCATCTCGAACACCTCTTAAACAAGGGTCTAGTGGCCTATTCGATTTCATAATAATTCCAAGTTCAAGAACCCATTTCTCTTGGAGGTTCGAACATACCCAACCATGGATATTCAAATCCTACCGAGGTGGTTTCTATACCATTCTAACGACGACAATAACCATTACTAACTTATCAAGATCCTCAAATCCTGGGATTTCCTCATTCGGCCTAAACGATCATTCAATACTCAAGGTTTCTCCTCAAAATCAATGGTGTGCCTAGCTATTATTTCGACATAAACTACAAATCAACCCTGTGTTTTCTCATCAAACTAATAAGGTTTCCCTAAGTATTAGTTTGGTCGAACACAGTAACATCAACACTAATTTTTCTTAATCATTCGATCTAAAATTTCCTCATTATGTACACGATTCTAAAAATTTAATAACACAAACTAAATGGATCTAAGTCAAAGATTAACCTTACAAAGATTTCTTGGTGGATGAACACTGGATGAACCCTCCAAATTCGAGACCCAACTGCTCCAATATCACCCAACCCTAACCTCCAATCGAATCACAACTCAACCCTTTTTCTTGAGAACCTCTCAGATTTTCGGTGGTGTTTGTTGATGAATATTGTGATTCGATATCTCCTTGAAGGCTCGGATTTATGGTGTATTGTGGAGAGTAGCTCCATAAGAGCTTTCGGTTTTTGGGGAGATTAACTTTACCACTTAAGTGCTATATCTATTTCAATGAGGCTTATCCTACTTTGACTTGGGTGGGTTTCCTAGACTAGCGAAGATGACAAGATTCCTGGGTCAAAGAGATAATGTATTGGTGATGGTGGGAAAGTGATGGCTCGATGTGTTTTTGGGGAGATGAAGTGGGCAGACAAAACCTAGATGGTGATCTAGGGTTACTGGTTCTAGGGGTTTGAGTGAGTGGGTGTTGGTTTGTTTTTAATTTTAAGTATGGAGTAGGATATTAGTTAAAGTGTGTTATTTTATATCCGTGTATCGTTAAACTGAGTCAAATTCGGATCCTTCCTGGAACCGTTTCCAATATGAGTGTTTTTATTTCTAGAGTCGCTTTGTAATTCCTGAATATTTTCTCTGTGTCCTTATTAATACTTTCTGAACCTCAAATTTATTACTGGTTTGCGTGTGGTGTCAGTCCGAGTGAAACTGGGATAACCTCCCATTTTCAATACAATAAAATGCATAAATTACGGGATGTGATAATTTCACTTTTCCTTGGTGAGATTTCCGGGTGTCAATATGTGCAGGTCTGTTTCCCGTTATAATCACATAAGGCCTAATCAGATAGTTCAATCACAATAAATGAATTGTTATGAATTTAATATTAGGACAAATTTACTATTTGTCACATCACCTGTGGCTCGCTTAACTAACTAAGCTTCAACCACTAGACCACAAAGGTGTTAGTAACTACATTTTACTATAGTGATAATGTTACTAAGGTTATGTTCGAGGATGGGATCGGAAAGACAAAGTAAGGAATGACAATATGAAGAAAGTGATTATTGCAAATTGTGTTCTTGGGTGGGTATTTTTAAGTAGCCAGGAAACTAGGAAAGGATAAGGAAACTAATAAAATTACCAATATACCCTCGAAACTATATATTGAATTTGGTCCCTTTGAGTTGTTTGACCCGTTTCATTGTTATATTTTGTTAAACTTGTCTGATAAGTAACAAAACACGACCCAAGTGACTTGCCTCACGGGGTAGATTTATAAGGTTGAAACTAGTTGCAACAAAATTGATTATCAAAACTCAAAACAGAAAAGTATAAGTACTGATGTTCCATTGTTAACAAATGATCAACAACATCTACATTTAAAACATAAAATATCCAACTACTATACTTGAAACATACGATATAAGTTATTAAAATCCATTACAAATTTAATCACTAATATATAAGGAAGCGTCAACCTACAGTCACAGATATAAATGATCTAATTCTAAACCAAAAACAAATATGCTTTAAGACATATTCAATTCGTTAAAAGACTTGCTATACGTATTTGGGGAAAGATTAAGATTAGAGGCTTACTTGCTTCAAGGTAAGCAGGTGGAAGTTATGCAACGTGCATAAAGAAAATGAGGATATTATTGTAATTTAACACAAACCCATGCTGTTAGTGACCCACTACCCTTCATAATCCCTCAATTTTGGAAAGAACAAGTTTACACAAAAAATGTCATAACTTCCCTCCCTCACCCCTTCTAGTCCCCTACCTTTCCATCTAGAAAAAAAATCAAGAACATCAATATTTGTAATTTCCCTTCTCATCCCTTATCTTTACGTCTTAGAAAAAACTTTTGAACACAGTGTAAAGTATTTGTGAGTAGAGTAAAAAGAATTTAAAAAATAAAAGTTTTTAAATTTTTTTAAAGAAACTCTACAAGATAGAAATGCTTTTGGATAAAAAAAAATTGAGAAAAAGGATTTTTTTTAAATGTATATTTTTTATGTTAAACTTTTTTTAAAGAAACTCTACAAGATAGAAATGGTTTTGGTAAAAAAGAATTGTGAAAAAAGGTTTTTTTTTTTTTTTTTTTTTTAATGTATATTTTTTATGTTTAAAATTATGGAAAAAAAAAAAACAAACGTTTGCGCATTAGAATTTTGTAAGTTGCATTTTTGTGCATCAAAAATTAGTTTCTGCATATAAAATCTTTTTAGTATATATAACAAAATTTTATTCTGCATCCAAAATATAGCAAGTTAAAAATTTTGTGCATCAAAAATTTTTTTGCATCAAAATATAAAATATCAAGATTAGAAAAGCTTACTCAACAACTTTTTTATGCACAAACATTCTCTAACTTGGGATAAATTTTCTGAATTTTTCAAGAAGTTTTTATTCTTTTCAAGTCTTTTTACACTTCTCATAAATATTTATATTTTTATATCTAAATAAGCGACATCATTTGCTAAATATATATAAATATATTTAATTATTTATCATGTTAGGTTAATCTATGATTCATAACCAAATGCTTGAAATGTTACGATTATAAGAGATTTCTAAAAAGCGAAAAAATAGTGTTTTAGCATTTAAAATTGAATCAATGAGAGTGCTCACTTTTAAAAATAACCTCTTTATTTTTAAGGTTATTTTTTGTTTTTTTTACAAAATTTGACACATTGATTTTTATAGGCATTTTACAAATAAACCTTAAAAACGTTTATTTATATTTTACGATCTTCTAATGTTTTGTCGATAACAAACGTAAAATCATTTTAACGAGATATATAAAATACTTAAACGCTTTGAGCCAAAAGTTTACTAACTCATTTCATTAAACAAATAAAGCCTTTAACATATTTAGTTAACAACTTTACATAAAACCAAAACCATTTTATAAAAACACTTAAGTAACTTAGTTACTTACATTTTATAAAATACTTGTTACCTGTGAAAATAAACTAGGAAAGACTTCGACTATCCATGACCTAAAACCAAGTCCATAACCCATAACCCATGGAGCTTGATCCATAACCTATAACCCACTGCATGACATCATGCATGACTTCATAATTAGTAAAACCCATGATCCATGACCCAAAGTCCATAACCCATAAACCAAAGCCCAAAACCCAAAACCCATGACCCAAGATGTCCTTGACATCATGCATGACATCACATAAACCATGTATCATTACCCATAACCCAAAACCCGTAAATGTAACCCAAAATCCGAACTGTTGATACCAGATGGCCGGATCCCTGGGTTTATACTGGCCGGATCCCTGTGAGAAGGGATCCGGTGGAACCGGGTGAACAGTGCTCATATTTGCCTATAAATAGTGAGCCATTTCTCTCTTATTCCTCACCCCTTTTAGACATATCTTCTCTCTATGTTCTAAACTCTCTAACCTCAGATCTAAGGATCTTTCTATGTAGTCTCTCTTTGTGATTCTCTAGGTTCCTTCTAAAAGGAGAGATCACGACCTCTCGAATACTTGCAAGCTCGTGACATGAGTTGCTAGGATTCTTCTTTTCCAAGATCACAGAGGTGCATCTTGTTCTTTCTTTTTCTCAAAGGGTATTGTAGATGTGTTGAGTCGTTAGGTGTAAAAAGGACATTGGTTCCTTTAGTTGTGTTGTGCTAGTTGTGTTGGTTTGGTCTGTCGTGCTAAGGACTCGGTATCTAGCCTTGTACCGGATAAAGTGTAGGCGACAAAGGTTTGGCTCTACCTCGTGGAAGAGCTCGGTATTTAGCTTTGTACCGGATAAAGTGTAAGTGACGTTGTGAAGGCTTCTAAGCCGGTGAAAGGAGTTACTCTTGTGTAGTGTTTACGAAACTCTCGAGTTGGGGACTCGGGGAGTGGAGTAGAGTTGGGGACTCGGGGAGTGGAGTAGGGCATGGAAGGTGTCCTTGTAGCCGAACCACTATAAATACTTGTGTTGTGGTTGTGTCTCTCTAACTCTATCTCGTAGTTTAGTTTATATGCTTTTACTACTATCAATATCCAACACGTCAAAACTAGATTAACATAAGTCGATCTACAAGTTTTAAAACGAAGTTTTAATTGGTAAAACTATTCAACCCCCTCCCCCTTCTAGATTTCTACAATTGGCATCTGAGCATCGTTACCAAGTTTCTTAGATTATTTTGTACTTTAAAAACTTGATACGATTCGTGTATGTTTTGAAAACTATAAAAGAAGGATAAACTTTTGTAAAAATTAAAAACTAAATTTTCCAAAATAAAACCCTTAGATATTGATAGTTTTGATAGCATTACTTTCTATAATCATTTTTCTCAGATACTTAACTTAAATAATTTTCATTAAGTATCTTCATGATAGGAAACTTTGAACACCTCTTGTAGCAACCTGTAGAATTCCCCAGTAATTAGTAAACGTAAATCAAGTATTAATCCATCATTACAGTTTACTTAACCATTTTTACGAGCAAAATTTGAAAATTTTGTTTATTACATTACCAAGAATCATAAACTTTGTTACGTGATTCACAATACTTTGGAGCGAGCTCACACACGCACCACGACAGTCCAATATACAAATAAACACCAAACGGATCCTTATTTCTTATTCTAGGCCTGTTACTATTCAAGCCCAACAAAATTCAAGCCCAAAATTTTATTTTCCTTTTATTCCTAATCGATCCAATGTATGTTTACTTGATCTCTTTTATTCCATATTTCGAAACACAAGCAACACTTTATTTTGCATGATTTGAACCTCCATACTTCCAAGATCCAGGAATGACAAGTCTCATTGATTAATTCGAACGTGTGCCACATAAACGAGGCTTAAAGCTAGTCCAAGTCGACACAAATACAAATTCACTCATGTGGCAACTAAATTTGACTAGACTATATTTTTCCTATGTGATTTACATTGTTCTTGGCTTAAATGATTTCTTAAGTCCTTATACACCTTTTCTATACTCTTTTGGTCACGTTAATAAGTTGTTAGGTCCCTTTATATATGTCGAAATACATTAAACATACCACTTGATACAAACCGAGCACACAATCACCACTCCTAAGTCTTATGCACTCGAGTACTAGCTAAATTATTCCCTAAATCCTATCCAATCTCTGCCACAATCCTATCTAGTCCCAACTTTGTGCTTATAGTATTATATACTAGCCATAAACATGCATACATATACGTATACCACACATACATACTCTTTCACACTCACTTCATTCACAAACAATTATTAAACACATATTCTACCTAAGTTTTTCTCCTGTCAAGTTCATTCGAAGGATAAAGGGGGCATGTTCTAGTCATTCGAACCATTTATCCAACATATACAGTTGATCTCGATTCTTTTGTGGCAAACCTAACGTGTTACGTGCATATCACTCGATTCCTAGTACATATCATCGAGTTCCCACCACCATTTTTGGTGTTATAAGTCATTTGAACCCTTTCTAATTCATATTTATGATTTTAAATCGTTCATGCATTTTATTTTTTCCATACGATTCATTCTAGCTTCCTATCATTTATTTCATTTTCTCGTATTTCATTTATCGTATATTCAAGACCTCCTATTCAATGGATGGCTAGGAAATCAATGTCTATATTCATTAGACACTTATTTTATTATATCAGTGCTTATTGAGACCTATTTTGAAATTGTGTTACACATCGAACATATATAAGTCATTATTTCATTTTTGAACCTCTTGTTTTATCGACTAGAAAAGGACTCATTAAATCATTTTTAATCAAGTACCATATCGAATAAATGGCACAACTTGTTTGTCCATAAGCCAATCTAATAAGCTGTAATCATAAGCTCTCTTGATAAGCTCTAATAATACCTTTTATAGCCTTCAACTTAAACGCCCTCAAACAGTTTTTAAAACTATAAATATATAGCGAGTGGGCTTTAAAGCCCAATAAGCATGAAATAAGCACTTATCAAATAAGCTATCCAATAAGCATTTTGGAAGTGTTAATGAGACCATGTCATAAGCCCAAAACCAAGCCCAAAATATTTTAAAACCAATTGGATCGAATTCTCTTAATGGGCCCGTTTTTATCTCGTTAAGGCCCATTAAGAGAATAATAAGCACTTTTTAGTGATAAGCAGTTTTATAAAACTCCAATAAGCTAAATGAGACTCAAGGAACTCTCGAAAAATTTAATATATAAGTTTTGTGAATATTGGACTTAAAATGCAAATCGGGTATAAAATGTAACTTTCACATAAATATGCATCAAACTGCCATTTTTATAACTTAATGGTAAAAAGTGATTAAACAGTAATCAGATGCCATAAAATGTCATGTCTTGATGTTTTGGACTAAAAGTGTAACTATTTTCTTACCAAGGACTAACGGTGCAAAAGTTTCACCGTTAGGGTTAAAAGTGTAAATTTCATATAACTACAAGGACCATACAGTAACTTTATTTTTTATATATTTCTATTATATGTTTTATACATTTTCATTCAAAAAGGGCTTTTATACTTTTCGTCTGATTTATTTAACAAACGATACGTATATACATATAACGAAGTTTTAACGAATAATATAACTTATCATCCGCCAACTTTCGAGGGAAACGATATTTACAGATTCAATAAACAAAAAAACAGGATAATATTATATATAATATTATTATTGAACTTCAAGCATTATAAGCATATCATCCATTCTCATCACGAACCAATTCATTATCCGATATTTTTTCACAATCATTATTCACATCAAGCCAATCTTAAACCATCGAAATCTCAGACTTCCCAGTTATTCAGGTCGTGTGTTGAAGCCGTTCACGTATTGCATTTAACATCACCTTACCTTGACTGCTACTACTAAGGTGAGTCATAGTCCCACTCTTACTCTTTTATATTCATTTTAAACTACTTGGGGGAGATACATGCTTAAATTACTTTACTCGTTTATCAAATACATGATTTGCATTGTGATGCAAGTACTCAAAACATTTATGATACGCTACGCTTTTATACTTTTTGGACATGATGTGTAGTTTTATTACGATATATGGCTTAATGTGTTAAACTATTAATATACACACTATTCTTAGCAACTCTTTAACTCCTAGTTTGGAGCCGTTGCAGAGGTATTTATAGTAACTATCGGGCTGACGCCCCCACCATTGTGTAAAAGACGCGACCTTGGGTGAATATAATCCGGAGTTCACATGATACATATATACACAGTCGGGAGGTTCAGTTTGTTGCTATTCATTACATTAAGTGCTCTTGTATATCGTATACACATCTGTCCTACTCATACTTTAGCAGTGGGTTGTAAACACACAGGTTGCAAGTCTTGTATGGGCGGGACTTGCGACCGAGAGGATTTACAATGCCTTTGTTGTGGAAACTTTATTCAAGGGCTTTACGATTTACACACATGCCCTACTCATACTTTAGCAGTGGGTTGTAAACACACAGGTTGCAAGTCTTGTATGGGCGGGGATTGGGACTGAGTGGATTTACAATGCCATTGCAGTAGATACTTTATTCAAATGCTTTACAACTAAACTAAATTCTATGAACTCACCAACCTTTTGTTGACACTTTTTAACATGTTTATCTCAGGTTAATAAGGCGATAGTGGATGCATGGATCCTAGAGTCATTTGCATACTTTGGAGACTTATGCTTTTATCCTTACCATTCGATACATCTTGAAAACGTTTATGTAATCATATACTTTGGAACCTCTTGTATTAACTCTGATTTAAATAATTCGAATGATAATTTTTCAAAACGTCTCATTTAGAGGTCGTTTTCTATACCTTGTTCTATATTATGAAGTAACACCCCATTGACACTATCGTTCCACTGCGGTAATTTGAGAGTGTTACAGATTGGTATCAGAGCCTTGGTTATAGAGAACTAGGTTGCATTTAGTGCCTAGACTATAACTAATATATACATTGAGACTCTCTTCCCTATCACCTTGCATACGTAGAACTTTTTCCGTTTATATCCACGCTGTTGGATGTTATAGTATTGTACTGATAGGGAAATCTCGGAATTTAGTCAAGTCATCAAAAGTGTGGAGCTTAGTAATAACTGGCTATTTAACTTAATCTTGTGACAGTTCTTGTTTGATGAGACATGAGATTAAGTTAAATAAAGGTTATTACTTAGCTGTAGAAATTTGATGAGTTTGCTCGAGGATGGGATTTCTCTTGAGGATACTTTTGAGGAATCATTAGAAACTAAACTCTCCGTGACTCAAACACCTAAGAAAGATCACTACGTCGATCGTCGAAATATGTGTGCTTGGTGATATGTATACGTGTGAAAGGAGGCAATTATAATTATGGTGGCCAACATAATTATAAATGCATCACGACTAACGTGAACATATGTGACCATGCTTACGTTGATCGGCATTGGCACCCTTTAGGAAACAGCTTGTGACATGGATGTACGTGAGAACGTTAAGTGTAGATTGGATAATCAACGGTTTTGCCCTCATCTCTGACGTTTGGTAAATGTCCTTCCATGTAGAGACAATGGCATCAAGGAGATCAGCTCGCAACACTAACCTAGGAGGTGCGACACTAAGGGGTAGAAGGACTAGTGAACGTAGAGGAAGAGGAGGTGGTCGCGGCATTAGTAACAATGATAACAACGATGGTGGAAATCCTGATTTTGCCGCCATCATCGCTCAACAGCTTCAAAACTTGCTTCCTACTATTATCACCTAGGTTGGCAATCATATCAATAACTCGGGAAACTACGAAAGTAGAAATGACGACACCAATGGTGTAGGTGGGAATGATACAAACTGCAATCAGTTGGGTCATTTTACAAGTCAATGTAAAGCACCAGGGAATGCGGGCAACGTGAAAAATAACCAAAGGGCATGCTATGAATGTAACAACCCGGATCACCTTAGGCATGCGTGTCCTAGGTTGAATAGAGCACCTAGACAAAGACAGAGTAATCTAGCCTTAGCAATCGGAGGAAATAACCCAAATCCTGAAGTCCATATCAGTCCGTCTCGTGGTCGAGCTTTCTATTTGGGTCATTTGGATGCAGCTAACAAATAATGGGTACGTTTTCCCTAGACAAGTGTTATTCTACCACATTATTCAGTTTCGGTAAATCATATCTTTGCCCGGCAGATTCATGCCTCTACTAGATAAGACACCTAGATACGAAAGTTTTGGCATAAGTACTCTAAAATTTACACATCGACTATTCGTTAGCATCTTTCAACAACTAACACAGACTGAATCTCGGGACGAGATTCAAGATAAGGGGTAGGTACTGCAGCAACCTGTAGAATTCCCCAGTAATTAGTAAACGTAAATCAAGTATTAATCCATCATTACAGTTTACTTAACCATTTTTACGAGCAAAATTTGAAAATTTTGTTTATTACATTACCAAGAATCATAAACTTTGTTACGTGATTCACAATACTTTGGAGCGAGCTCACATACGCACCACGACAGTCCAATATACAAATAAACACCAAACGGATCCTTATTTCTTATTCTAGGCCTGTTACTATTCAAGCCCAAAATTTTATTTTCCTTTTATTCCTAATCGATCCAATGTACGTTTACTTGATCTCTTTTATTCCATATTTCGAAACACAAGCAACACTTTATTTTGCATGATTTGAACCTCCATACTTCCAAGATCCAGGAATGACAAGTCTCATTGATTAATTCGAACGTGTGCCACATAAACGAGGCTTAAAGCTAGTCCAAGTCGACACAAATACAAATTCACTCATGTGGCAACTAAATTTGACTAGACTATATTTTTCCTATGTGATTTACATTGTTCTTGGCTTAAATGATTTCTTAAGTCTTTATACACCTTTTCTATACTCTTTTGGTCACGTTAATAAGTTGTTTGGACCCTTTATATATGTCGAAATACATTAAACATACCACTTGATACAAACCGAGTACACAATCACCACTCCTAAGTCTTATGCACTCGAGTACTAGCTAAATTATTCCCTAAATCCTATCCAAACTCTGCCACAATCCTATCTAGTCCCAACTTGGTGCTTATAGTATTATATACTAGCCATAAACATGCATACATATACGTATACCACACATACATACTCTTTCACACTCACTTTTCATTTACAAACAATTATCAAACACATATTCTACCTAAGTTTTTCTCCTGTCGAGTTCATTCGAAGGATAAACGGGGCATTAGCTAGTCATTCGAACCATTTATCCAACATATATAGTTGATCTCGATTCTTTTGTGTCAAACCTAACGTGTTACGTGCATATCACTCGATTCCTAGTACACATCATCGAGTTCTCACCACCATTTTTGGTGTTGTAAGTCATTTGAACCCTTTCTAATTCATACTTATGATTTTAAATCGTTCATGCATTTTATTTATTCCATACGATTCATTCTAGCTTCCTATCATTTATTTCATTTTCTCGTATTTCATTTATCGTATATTCATGACCTCCTATTCAATGGATGGCTAGGAAATTAATTTCTATATTCATTCGACACTTATTTCATTATATCAGTGCTTATTGAGACCTATTTTGAAATTGTGTTACACATCGAACATATATAAGTCATTATTTCATTTTTGAACCTCTTGTTTTATCGACTAGAAAAGGACTCATTAAATCATTTTTAATCAAGTACCATATCGAATAAATGGCACAACTTATTTGTCCATAAGCCGTAATCATAAGCTCTCTTGATAAGCTCTAATAATACCTTTTATAGCCTTCAACTTAAACGCCCTCGAACAGTTTTTAAAACTATAAATATATAGCGAGTGGGCTTTAAAGCCCAATAAGCCTAAAATAAGCACTTATCGAATCAGCTGTCCAATAAGCATTTTGGAAGTGTTAATGAGACCATGTCATAACCCCAAAACCAAGCCCAAAATATTTTAAAACCTATTGGATCGAATTCTCTTAATGGGCCTGTTTTTATCACGTTAAGGCCCATTAAGCGAATAATAAGCACTTTTTAGTGATAAGCAGTTTTATAAAACTCCAATAAGCTAAATGAGACTCAAGGAACTCTCAGAAAATTTAATATATAAGTTTTGTGAATTTTGGACTTAAAATGCAAATATTTATGCAAATCGGGTATAAAATGTAACTTTCTAACCAAGGACTAACAGTGCAAAAGTTTCACCGTTAGGGTTAAAAGTGTAAATTTTATATAACTACAAGGACCATACAGTAACTTTATTTTATATATATTTCTATTATATATTTTATACATTTTCATTCATTTTCATTCAAAAAGGGCGTTTATACTTTTCGTACGATTTATTTAACAAACGATACGTATATACATATAACGAAATTTTAACGAATAATATAACTTATCATCCACCAACTTTCAAGGGAAACGATATTTACAGATTCAATAAACATAAAAATAGGATAATATTATACATAATATTAGTTTTGAACTTTAAGCATTTTAAGCATATCATCCATTCTCATCACGAACCAATTCGTTATCCGATATTTTTTCACAATCATTATTCACATCAAGCCAATCTTAAACCATCGAAATCTCAGACTTCCCAATTATTCAGGTCGTGTGTTGAAGCCGTTCCCGTATTACATTTAACATCACCTTACCTTGACTGCTACTACTAAGGTGAGTCATAGTCCCACTTTTACTCTTTTATATTCATTTTAAACTACTTGGGGGAGATACATGCTTAAATTACTTTACTCGTTTATCAAATACATGATTTGCATTGTGATGCAAGTACTCAAAACATTTATGATACGCTACGCTTTTATACTTTTTGGACATGATGTATAGTTTTATTACGATATATGCCTTAATGTGTTAAACTATTCATATACACACTATTCTTAGCAACTCTTTAACTCCTTGTTTGGAGCCGTTTCAGAGGTATTGATAGTAGCTATCGGGCTGACGGCCCCACCCTTGTGTCCAAAAAGACGCGACCTTTGATGAATATAATCTGGAGTTCACATGATACATATATACACAGTCAGGAGGTTTAGTTTGCTGCTATTCATTACATTAAGTGCTCTTGTATATCGTATACACATCTGTCCTACTCATAATTTAGCAGTGGGTTATAGACACACAGGTTGCAAGTTTTGTATGGGCGGGACTTGGGACCGAGAGGATTTACAATGCCTTTGCTGTGGAAACTTTATTCAAGGGCTTTACGATTTACACACATGCCCTACTCATACTTTAGTAGTGGGTTGTAAACACACAGGTTGCAAGTCTTGTATGGGCTGGGCTTGGGACTGAGTGGATTTTCAATGCCATTGCAGTGGATACTTTATTCAAATGCTTTACAACTAAACTAAACTCTATGAACTCACCAACCTTTGGTTGACACTTTTTAGCATGTTTATCTTGGGTTAATAAGGCGATAGTGGATGCATGGATCCTAGAGTCATTTGCATACTTTGGAGACTTATGCTTTTATCCTTACCATTCGATACATCTTGAAATCGTTTATGTAATCATATACTTTGGAACCTCTTGTATTAACTCTGATTTAAATAATTCGAATTGCAATTTTTCAAAACGTCTCATTTAGAAGTCGTTTTCTATACCTTGTTCTATATTATGAAGTAACACCCCATTGACACTATTGTTCCGCTGCGGTAATTTGGGAGTGTTACACCTCTTAATCCAAGAAAAGATCGTAGTTAAACACACTGCAAAGATGTATTATTTTCAAGTGATAACTAAAAGTCTTTGAAAACATCTCTTGAATACATTCTCAAGAAGTCTCTTAAAAGGTATGATTTTCTCTTTAAATATACCTTTATCTTTACACGTGTGTTCTTGCCAATGCTTCTCTCTGATTATATGCATCAACGTGTTTATAAATGATTGTATGATCTTGTCTCACTTGGCCTAGATTCTCCAAATTTTCTTTAAAATACTTCTGTGTGTCAAAAATCTTTTGATTTCAAAATATACTAAATCACAACATTCAAAAATCCCTCTTCACACTCTCTCACACCACTCGATGTTTTGCTACAGTAAAACATCATCTCAAACTCTTATTTTATAATCTCTTTCACCCTAATCTCATTCACAATTCAAATTTCAAAATTAAACTCTCATCTTCTAAAAACTCTCCCAAACAAAGAAGATAATCTCGGCAAAAATGTGTAGTATCATTCTTATGATCATCATCGTTTCCCTCATCACGCTCGTCTATCCGATGATTAAGTTCACGCGTGGAGCGTTGTATTTTGTGTTAGGCATCTATGTTTTTATTGTCTATCCAATCATTTGTATTTCTTTTATGCATTGAAATGAATGGAATATAATATATGTTTCGTTTTCTTCATCTCGTATTCCTATTCTCACGTCTTTGAATATTTCTCACAAACGCGAATCATCATTTCCTTTGAACCACGTCAAAGAACTAGGATCATATAGAAATATGAACTAATAAAACATGGAAAACAACTAGGATCAACATCTTACATAAAAACTTCCAATCATACCAATCTGTGAAACAACTGAATAGCCGGATCCCTTGGCTATAAGGTGCCGGATCCTTTTTTCAAAGGATCCAGCGGAATTGACATATCAGCAAAACAAATTATAATATGATGATCACTGTACACTCTCACTTTACCCTTCCCCTCATAAAAACTCAACCTAAAAACACCCTTAAACCCTCCTGGAGATTCATCATCATTCATCTCATCAAATTAACCATCTCCGTAAGTATTAATCTTATTACATTGTTATTTATGAATTTCTAAGTGTTTTGTTCTTAACGTTCATCTAAATGGGTTTATCAAATTAACACTTAATGATCATCACATTGTGATTATTAGTTTTGTTTTAGATAAACATTGTGTAATTAAACATTATACTCTTCCCACAAGAATTCTCAAAACCTTAATGAAATAATTAGATGGTGTAATTTAGCATTATTAGTACAAATTGTGGAATAGTTAAAATTTCTTCAAAAACTATATTTTCCAACCAAATTATGATGAGTTTCTAAACCCATTTGACTAACATTGTGATACAATACACTTAGAAGTAATTTCGTATATAAAATTCGTGACCCATATTTTGTATCGTCACCTTATGCTTTGTTCTAGGTTTTTAAACATGCCTAAGTCGACTCAACAAGACTACCGCGACACCGCCCACCACATCCCTATGCATCATCGCAAAGATAGCCTCTCTCCCAATGACCGAAAAGCATTCAAAATGCTTCAAAAACGTTTCTTCAACGAAGGACGTGTTGTTGACCAATCCTTCCTCGATGATACCAATATCCCTCATGTCTTTTCTTGAATTAACTTTGACTGTCTCCTTCATATCAACGAACAAATTTGTCCCGTCTTTGTTCTTGAATTCTATAAGAGTATCCGTGTCATCCGCAATGATGATGAAACTATCTCTATTTCCTTCATCATCAATAATCAAACCATTGTCCTACCCCTCACAGTGTTTGCCGAAGTCCTTGGCATCCCATGTCAAGGTATTTGCATGTACTCAAATGACTGGTCTCTTGCTAAACTTCAAGAAATAGTCGATCCACATCAAGTCTATCTCACTCCTCTTGATGATCCCATCACGGTTAGGAACACCGTCTTCATTGAAAGAAACTCACTAACTCATCTCACTAGAAACTCCGAACTCATCCATCGAGACCCATTCCAAATGGAGCTCTCCGAGATGATTACTCAATACAAAAAGTGGGAACAAATCCTTAGAGAAAATGTCCTCTGTCTTGTCGGGAACAAGGATCACCCCAATGCTTGCCTTTTCTATATGATCTATTGTCTCATTCATGGAACTCCTTTCAACCTCGCCTACTACATGGTCAAAAGAATGGCTAGTGTATTCCGTACCGACAAAATGGTGCTTCCTTATGCAATGCTTCTCACTCGCCTTGCAAGATACGTAAATGGAATGAAACCTTCTCCAATGAACGATGACCACTTTCTTTGTGATCATGTCATGGTACCTCTCACCGAGGGACAGACACAAAGGTTCATGGTTGAAGTAAAAAGGCCACATCCTCCCACCGACTCTTCTGATGAAGTTGAAGTTGATCCTAACGACCCAATCCAAAACTATCAACTCGATCCCATCACATACATTGATCAACTCCCAAGAATCCACAAAGAAATCGAGGAGTTCAAGCAAACCAAGGGTATGTTCAAGTATCTCACTCACTTCATATAAAACATGGTAAAGAAGAAGAGGTGAAGTGAAAATGAATGTTGTTGAAGCTTAAAACAATTTGGTGAATGTTTTAAAAACAATTTCAGTAATATGTCTCTTGAAACATGTAATATTTGTCTCTATCGTATGGTAATGCTAGATGATAGCTTGATGGGTATAGCTCTAACACTTGTAGTTACTCTAATAGCCTACTAGGAAATTTTACCACTTTTGATCATATATCAAAATTCGGTCATTATCTCATTTGATTATCTATGTGTACTCCTTAAGTGCTATACTTGTTGTATCAGTAGTGTATCTACGTATAAGTGTTGCCTGAAGTGTTAGATTTTTTATTCGACAAGTGAGCAAACTTCTACGAGCCCACTGTGAAAGAAATAGTCTCAGACGCCAGATCCTTTAGTTATAACTAGCCGGATCCCTTTTAGAAAGGATCCGGGCATACAGAGCAAATTTTATACCACCTTTCATCACCCTCAACCTTTCTAACCTTAGTACACTAGTTATTCATCTCCTATTAGTCACATTTGAGCTGATCTTGAGGTTAGTAGCTCTTTTGATCTCTTAGGAAAAACTAAAGTTTCTTCCAGGATGTTTATGATTTATCATCTCCAAGATAATCAACATTTTCATGTTCCACTTCTTGCATCATCTTTCTCTGAATATAATCCACTTACTTACACAATAAATAAATTTTTCACAAATTTATTTTCACCATCTCTACCTCAAAATGCTCTAAAACCAATCTTTTAATTCTTATGATTTTTAAAGAATTTTTAAAATTTTCATATCACCTTTCTCTAATGCCTATAAACATTTAACACTTAGTGATATGATTATCTTAACCCATATTCACTTATTGGCCTCCTTTAGATCTCTTTCTCCTCACTAAAGACCATTAATGGCAACCCCTCATCATTAGTCTTAAATCACTCAGGATTTTCTCATTTAAGACACTCTCTCACACTCATTACACTAGGAAACATAGGGCTGCTATAGCCAAATCATAATCATTTTTCCTTCTCACCTGATCTGTTAGCCAGATCCCTCAGCTAAAGCTAGTCGGATCCCTGTTGAAAAGGATTCGCTGGATCCGGGCAAACAGACACAGGTTTGATCACTTACAGACTTACAAAACTCAACTTTATCCATTCTAACACTCCACATTACCTTCAATAAATCTCCTAGAAGTTTGTATCACTGTAGTTGACCTTGGTGCATGCATATCATTGCAGTTTAAAAGATCTTAGTGGTTTAGGATTTAATTCCTTCTCTTGATCCTTCACTATTTAAACCACTTGTGTTTGTGTTTCAAAACCACACATAAACAAACCTTCTTCTACTATAAACTCACCTTCTAAACTTACCTCAAAAACATAAATAAGGCACTAAGTGCAAGATCATCCACTAGAAGCCCTCCAAGAAAAACCGCACGAATTGTGTATGAGATATCCTCAACGGAAACCTCACCCATCAAGACACCCTCTACGAGAACACCTCTCTCAAACTACATCCAAACCCCTCCTTCTAATGAACCAATTCCACCACAACTTGCTTCCACCAAAACAACCTCACCACAACCTACTTCTCTTGAACAAACACTTATCATAACTCAACCATACAAGCCTCACCTCTTCAACCTCAACTCCTTTCTTTTACGACACCCTATACATCTCCTCACCCATTCTTGAACTCATTGGAAGACCTACCTCCTAGAACCTTCAATCCACCACCATTGCCCACATTCTCATCTATTGAGAGAATGTCAACTCAACCACCATCCCACCACTTAGATGTTGACATAAACAATCCACCACTAATAGCAAACTTGCCTTCCTCTCCTCCACCCTCAAATGGCCCATTTTGGGTTATGAGAAGATGTCAACCATCTCAACCACCTCAACCAAACATTGACACTCTTCCTCACCAACACCCGTGGTACATCCACAACCCTTCCACCTAGGTGCTTCCACCTCAAACATGCCTAAAGAACCTTCTATCTTAAGCTCCTACCAACCAAGTCATGAGGAGACTTGTTCCCATTGCCACCATACTCAAACCGTGGTACATGAATTACACAATGAAATGCGTTTCATGTTACATCACCTACTTGAACGTCTTGAAGACGTCACCAAACCTGACCTTCCTTAAAACCTTAAAGTGCAAGGACAAGTGGTCTCCCTCCTTTTAGTCTTAGGCCTAACTTTAGTCACTAGGACTTTTTCTTGTTAGATCATTTTCTTAGTTTTTAGAGATTTGACCATTGTTGTATCATTTCTCTTATTTTATTAAATGAATCTACATGAATATATGCTTTGTGTTTATATGAGTATGATTGGTGTGATTATTACTTGATTTCATACTTTTTTCTACCCTTTACTGCTGCTAACAAGTTGCAGGTAAGCCGGATCCCTCATTTTATACTAGGCGGACCCTTTCTGAGAAGGATCCGGCGCATCCGGGCATACAGAGGACTAACAAAACTCTTATGCAGCTCAATTTTCAACAAAGGACAACATTTACTTGTTTTTCTAACCTTTGTTTTGGTGATTTTCAAAATACACATGGAGTACTTGACGCCCTCAATAAGGGGGAGCTTTCGTCCAAGCAAAACCATTGCAGATACTTGCAATGATCATGTCTTAGTCTCCCTAATTACTTGACGTCCTCAAAAAGGGGGAGCAACTAAGAACTTCTTACTCTCTTAACTTCATTTTTACATCTCTATTTTTACTTATTCTTTCTAAAAACTTGCATTTGGGTTAGTTTCTTCTCGACACTCTTTTTGTTTCGACAAAAAGGGGAAGAAAAAAGTAAAAACTTAAATTCAAAATAAAATAATTTTATGTTTTGTCATCAACAAAAAGGGAGAGATTGTTAATACAAATAAACCTTAAAAACATTTATTAATATTTTACGATCTTCTAATGTTTTGTCGAGAACAAACGTAAAATCATTTTAACGAGATATATAAAATACGTAAACGCTGTGAGCCAAAATTTTACTAACTCATTTCATTAAACAAATAAAACCTTTAACATATTTAGTTAACAAGTTTACATAAAACCAAAACCATTTTATAAAAACACTTAAGTAACTTAGTTACTTACATTTTATAAAATACATGTTACTTGTGAAATAAACTAGGAAAGACTTGGACTATCCATGACCCAAAACCAAGTCCATAACCCATAACCCATGGAGCTTGATCCACAACCCATAACCCATTGCATGACATCATGCATGACTTAACAATGGGTAAAACCCATGATCCATGAACCAAAGTCCATAACCCATAACCCAAAGTCCATAACCCATGACCCAAGATGTCCTTGACGTAATGCATGACATCACATGAACCAAGGATCATTACCCATAACCCAAAACCCATAAATGTAACCCAAAATCCGAACTGTTGATACCAGATGGCCGGATCCCTGGGTTTATACTGGCCGGATCCCTGTGAGAAGGGATCCGGTGGAACCGGGTGAACAGTGCTCACATTTGCCTATAAATAGTGAGTCATTTCTTTCTTATTCCTCACCTTTTTTAGACATATCTTCTTTCTATGTTCTTAACTCTCTAACCTCAGATCTAAGGATCTTTCTATGTAGTCTTTCTTTGTGATTCTCTTGGTTCCTTCTAAAAGGCGAGATCACGACCTCTCGAAGACTTGCAAGCTCGTAACATGAGTTGCTAGGATTCTTCTTTTCCAAGATCACAAAAGTTCATCTTGTTCTTTCTTCTTCTCAAAGGGTGTTGTAGATGTGTTGAGTCGTTAGGTGTAAAAAGGACATTGGTTCCTTTAGTTGTGTTGGTTTGGTCCGCCGTGCTAAGGACTCGGTAACTAGCCTTGTACCGGATAAAGTGTAGGCGACGAAGGTTTGGCTCTACCTCGTGGAAGAGCTCGGTATTTAGCTTTGTACCGGATAAAGTGTAAGCGACGTTGTGAAGGCTTCTCTGCCGGTGAAAGGAGTTAGTCTTGTGTAGTGTTTACGGAACTCTCGAGTTAGGGACTCGGGGAGTGGAGTAGGGCAATGAAGGTGTCCTTGTAGCCGAACCACTATAAATACTTGTGTTGTGTTTATGTCTCTCTAACTCTATCTCGTAGTTTAGTTTATATGCTTTTACTACTATCAATTTCCAACACGTCAAAACTAGATTAACATAAGTCGATCTATAAGTTTTAAAACGAAGTATTAATCGGTAAAACTATTCAACCCCCCCCCCTTCTAGTTTTCTACAATACGGATCAGTTGCAAGTATATAGTTCGACACCGGCCAATAAATCAAGGTAGAGGCTAAGATTTGCAATTCCCTAGGCCGATTGACGCACTTGCCATGGCTGGACTCACATAGTAGCCGTGGTTACCTTGCCAAGCTAATTCCCAATAGCAATAGGTAGCCATTGTAAAACATCCACAGTTAATATTGTAACAGATTTATAATGAACTACCTATTGCTATTGCAAAATGGATAGCTTATACATTTACCGGGTTCAGTTATTGCCTTTTAGCTGTGACCCAACATTGGACCCGTAAAACTCAAAATATCATGCATTGAAACCAAGCAAGTTTGGAATGTTCTAAACTGTACACTCCTTAACCCAAATTAGAAACCACTGTTGTGCACTATAGTTGATGATGTTGCATTTATTATCCAATGTACTACTATGTTTCTTTTCACGGATTAGATTAAGATTTTGACCAAACAAAGTAAGCATAATCTTTCAGATATAAAGGTATTTCAGATGGTCAGATCTACAAATGTGCGGACGTTATGAAACACCCACCATGGCTGCAACCACATTCACATGTGTGGCTACCCTGCCAACATACATGCGTCATTAAACTGCACTCTGATAAACCATATATGCATAAAATGATTGTCATCGCCTTAATAGATAAACAAACAAATGGTGGTGATCAGTATTCGATGACGAAAGAAAATCGCAGGCACAGTATCATCACCTGTACCGGGTATTCTTTTTCGTTGTCAAATACTGAACACCACAAACTTCATTTCCAAACTAACAGTGAAGAGCAAGGCTCAGATCTACAAATGTGTGGATGTTATGAAACACCAGTCATGGCTGCAACCACATTCACATGTGTGGCTACCCTGCCAAGATACAGGTGTCATTAAACTGTACTCCGATAAACCATAAATGCAGAAAATGATCAACATCGCCTTAATAGATAAACAAAAAAATGGTGGTGATCAGTATTCAACCAAGAGAAAAAACTGTAGGCACAGTGCTATCATCTGTACCAGGTATTCTTTTTTGTGGCCAAATACTGAACACCTCAAACTTCAATTCCAAACTAACATAGGTCAAAGTTATTCTGATCCCACACAACATGCTGTAGAAACAGTTTGCTCACATTCGCAAATCCATTGAAAATCCGACTCATATTCTCAAACTCATCACATCTTCAAGATATTATGCAACCTGATGGCTGCAAGCTTAAAAAGCTTGCCCTGCCACGCTGCAAATGATCTTTGTTTCAGAGAGGGTATGTGAAAGATAAGAAGGCCAGTCGGAGTTATCACCTTAATAGATAGGCAAAAAAATGGTGGAGATCAGTATTCAACTACGAAAAAAATCACAGTCACAGTATTATCATCTGTACCGGGTATTCTTTTTCGTGGTCAAATACTGAACTCTACAAACTTCATTTCCAAACTAACATGGGTCAAAGGTATTCGTGAGAGATAAGAAGGCCAGTCGAAGTCATCACCTTAATATATAAACAAACAAATGGTGGTGATCAGTATTCAACCGCGAAAAAGATCACAGGCACAGTATTATCATCTGTACCGGGTATTCTTTTTCGTGGTCAAATACTGAACACCACAAAGTTCATTTCCAAACTAACTTGGGTCAAAGATATTCTAATCCCTCACAACATGCTGTAGAAACAGCTTGCTCACATTCTCAAATCCATTGAAAATGCGACTCATATTCCCAAACTCATCACATCTTCAAGATATTATGCAACCTCATGGCTGCAAGCTTACAAAACAAAGCTTGCGTTGCCGCGCTGCAAACGATCTTAATTTCAGTTATCTCAAGTTGGCAAAGGGGGTAGCTTATAACAGAAAAATGTAAACATAACTGGAAGCTCTTACCTCCCCCTCAAATCCCTTTTGCTATTTAAACGGTCTTTACACAATGGTCTGCACCAGATGTATTGCTAGTCCATTGAAGTAACAAAAGGAATTCGAGAGGAAGATGAGAGCAAACAGCTATGTTGAACATCGTGTGTCAATATTAACAAATGAAGAATACACGGTATTCTTTGTTTGCCAATATTGACACCCGATGTTTGATATCGGTGATAGAAAATATGTTCTTGCATATTTTCTGTTCCAGTTCTAGTTTCACAAAAGTCCCTGATCAATAATTGACTGTAATTTCCAAAGAAAGATGGGAAACAAAAGAGGATGATGCGAAAAAGTAACGTGCACAAAATTACTTGTCACACCATTCTCTTTGGTTTCACATCCTTCTTTGGTCAATTGCACTCTATCGATGATTAGAGCCTTTTGTGGAACTTAAAATCTGGCAACATGCATAAAACACATGAAAAAAAGAAAATTTATCATTACACACATTACTTTGTAGATGGATGGTTTAAGCCCGTAAATCACAATGGAATTTAGAAAAAGGAGTTTAGTAGTGTTAAAGGCCTTTTTTTAAATTACAATCTGAATTATGAGGTTAAACCATCCATCTACCAAGTAATGTGGGTAAATAATACATATATAAAGCTAGTTGTTTAGGTAAGCAAGTATCTATAATAGGCAAAAAAAAACATAGCTATACCCTCAGAGGACCTCTTCCAATCCCTTTTGTCATTTGAACATCCTTTGTGCATAGGTTTGCACTAGACACAATGCTAGATGATGCGAAAAAGTAACAAAAGAAATTAGGAGGGAAGCTCAGAGTGGGTGACTATGCTGAACATCGAATGTCAATATTTGCAAATAAAGAACGCGATGGACTTTAAAGTGGAAAAAATCTGGTTGATAGTAACATTGCCTTACTATTTAATGAGACACAGCTGGTATAATGTGTCATAACAATAAGGAAGGCGGTTTCATAAACATAAATTTTAGACCGAAAATATTTTGTTTTAAAAAAAAACACGTGTTTGACTGGAATGTTTCCACTATAAAGTACATCGCGTTCTTTATTTGCAAATATTGGCACTCGATGTTATATGGCTATTACAGGTTAGTTCCTATTACAATCTAGCATGATACGGTAGGGAAAAATCACAGAACCGATATATGGCTTTATTGGAAGCGTTGATGCCACGGTGGTAATTAAAACCGATGAATCAATATGTAACATTAAAAAAACATGTTATATAAATGTTTCATCAAATAAGTTTTGTTAACCAATTTGCTTATACGCATTTTTTTTTAATGTCGCACAGATGCATCTGTTAATTCAAGTGATAATTTAAACCTACAAAGGTAAACTACTAAAGTGAATTTGTGGATCATTCGTATTACCTCTGCGTAGGAGATTAGCGGGGCCAGTAGTATACCATAATGGAGCTGGAAAAATGAGGTTCAGATCTGCCTTTCCGTGGGCGACTCTACACACCAGCCATGGCTGCAACCATGTAATATTACATGGTTACCCTGCCAAGATACGCAAATGTGTGAGCCACACTCATGGAAGAGTTAATATGTAGAAAGAATCATCATCGCCCCAGAGAACATAAGGTAAAAAAAAAAAAAAAAATCATTGTAGAGGATACATAAGCCCAATCGTTTCACCCATCAAGGTTCAGCAGCTTATTCTAGCTGGAAAGTCATACACGCACATAAACAATATCATCATCACTGGCATATTCTTGCCATGGCTGCAAGCTCACAAAGCCTGCCCTACCAAGGCGAAATACCATTTTAGTGAATCACAGATCATCCAACCTGGTTCAATTCTTTCATCTGAACCCACAAAGGTGCCAAACTCAGCAGGATATGCTTGCCATGGGTTCAAGTTCAGTAAGCCCACCGTGCAATTGCAAATGTATCCGATCCGCCATGGCTGCGAACACAAAGTCATGTCGCCCCGCCAAGATACGAATCGGTTTGTATCCGATCCGTCTTTGCTGCGAACACGAAATCGTGCTGCCCCGCCAAGATACGCATCGGTTTCACCCATCAAGGTTCAGCAGCTTATTATAGCTGAAAAGTCATGCACGCACATACGCAATATCATCATCACCGCCATATTCCTGCCATTGCTGCAAGCTCATGAAACCTGCCCTGCCATGGCAAAATACTATTTTAGTAGATCACAGATTATTGAGCATGGTTCATTGTTTTCATCTGAACCCACTCAGGTGCCAAACTCAGCAGGATATGCTTGCCATGGGTGCAAGTTCAGTAAGCCTACCGTGCAATTGCAAATTTATCCGACCCGCCATGGCTTCAAACACGAAATCGTGTTGCCCCGCCAAGATACGTATCGGTTTCACCCACAACTATTCAACAACTTATGATAGCCAAAAGATCATAGATGCACATAAGCAATAGCATCATCATCGCTATATATGTAACATACTCAACAATCAAAATAAATGTTAAACATGCTAATTAGAAAAAAAGATTGTATCTTTTGATTCAAGAATAGATAGCAGCAACAATATTCGGGGTTTACTAATCACGTTCACAAAACCACCCAGATCTATAATTACAATCCCATAAATCGAGAAACATAACTGATAAATAGTCTACCTGATTTAGTTTAATCCACGGCGTGTTTTTGTTTAATCCATTTGTGGTAGGTGTGTGTGTGTGTGAAAGAAGCTTCAAGAACACACAGAGAAGCAGGGAGTAATAAATATGTGAGTCAATGTGTGTGGAAGAAGCTTCAAGAACACACATCAATAAACACAAAGTGTTTAACTAAAGTGCAGAAGAGTGGTTTCTCACATGGATTAGTGATTGTACAGTGCAACATAGTGCAAAACAGCAGTTTCGCAAATTGTCATTAACCAAACAAACAATCACAATGCGCCTTTTGTCCCACTTTCACAAAATACACCAATAGGAAGCCAAATTAAGGTGTTAATCAAACGTTAATAACATTGCTTTTGGCCCCGCCGCGGTATTCTTTTTAGTATATTGTATAATTGCTAATGATTAATTGTCTTAACATTTTTTTTAAAATTTTTTTCACACTTCACTTAACTTTTTACTTTTTATTTTAACCATTTTATTTTATAGATATTATAGATTTGAAAATGGTTTCTTCTGTTTTCACAATTAACTTTTCATAGCAATGCGCGAATCTATATACCATCTTAGATTCACTGTAACAAAACATGTTACACAATTTTGTTTTGTTTCTTTGTGACATTTCTTATAATATTATCACTTAAGCAAACTCAAAATTTTTTCTTATATTAATGTAACATATTAGAATGTTTTAAAAAATGGCATATAGTGCCTAGGTGTAAATCACTTCTAATTACACTTGACAACTATCCCTATTAATTCACGACTTAAATTTCTAGTTAATCCCCTCTTTTACAAATTCTTATTTTCCAATCCTTATTATTCTCTTTCGGCCGACTTCTCACCGTCACCATCACCAAACCATCCATATCCCATAAAGAAGGTGCTTTTGGGGCACACGATGGTAAGCTGTAAAATCTCACCCAATTTTGCATGTTAAAGAACATGTTCAAAGCAAAATTATTTATGAGAAGACATTTCAATAAATTTGTCTCGGGTCAAACCTTTTTTCTATGTTCATACAAATCAAATACTACGTATGTTTTACTTTATGCATCTCATATACTTTGTGATTTAAGAGGACCAATTTTTTTTTTATAAGGGATTAATTTCCACCCTTCATCTTTTTGATCTAATGGGTGAGATTAATTTCAACAATTTAAAAAATCAACTTTCATCATTTTTTTTCTTCAAATATTAATATCTTTCAAACCGTTAATCGTTAAATGAAAAAAAATATACCGTTACGACGAGCATTTAATTATCTTTCTATAGATAGGCACTTCGATGTACTTTCGACAAAATTATTTTTTTCTTGTTTTTCACGTTTTTTTTTTTACATTTTTTTCGTTACTGAAATTTGCATGAAAAAATCATATGTGATTTAACACTAATATCACATGTGATTTAACACTAATATCACATGTGATTTTTCATGCAAATTTCAATAATGAAAAAAAAAAAAAAAAAAAAAAACACGAAAAATGAGGAAAAAAAAAGATGAAAAAACCGATTTTTTTTTTTTTTTTGTTCGAAAGTATATCAAAGTACCCGTCTATAGAAAGATAATTAAATGCTCGTCGCGACAGTGTAATTAATTTCGCTTAACGATTAACGGTTTAAGAGATATTTAAATTATAAAAAATATGTGAAATATTAAAATGCTTTTAATCTCAACCATTGATTTCATTTTAAATGAATGGTAAAGATGAGTCCCTTGGTATATAAGATAAATTTGGTATGTAAAATACCTCTCCTCATACTTTGTACATATGTTATTATTTTAATTTGAATGACTGATTCTCATATCATGTTTAAGAAATTTATTGTTATTTCAAACTTTTTCAAATTGATCTTTTTGGTTAACCCATTAGTGGTTAAAAACCTAATTCCTAATGACATCTCTTTATTTCATAACGAGTAGTGCGACGAACCCGCGCGTTGCGGCGGAGCGGTTATTCTGTAGGAAATTTATGCGGTTTGTTCGTGTGCGTTTTTTTTTGTAATTATGAGTATATGTAGAAACCCATAGCAATAGATAGCGGTGGAGCGGTTATTCTAGTACTCCCTCCGTCTCAATTTAATTGTCCATATTTCTTTTTATGGATGTCTCAAATTAATTGTCCACTTTCCTTATTTAGTAAAAACTAGAGAATCTAGTGGAGGAATATTCTATTTTAGTGGTTGAAAATTAAAGTGGCCCCACTTTTATTAAACTTTGTGTTTTCTCTCTCCTGACAAATAAATTGAGACGGAGGGAGTAATAGATAGCAGAATTTTTACTCACACTAATACAAAAATAGTCGGCAAAGATCGGCTGACAGCCCCAATACAATGTTACTAATCAAAATGGCTTATTTTCGTAATACAATGTTACAAAGCAAAATGCCTTAGCTATGGTGCAATACAAAATGTCTTAATGTTACAAATCAAAAGCCTAATTCTTTTTCGGGTATGTTCTTTTTCTGGAACTCAAGCAATTGTAGATGCATATGTTATCGTCTCTCGGTAGAATGAAGTCGAAAAAGCTTGGTAGAATGAAGTCGAAAAAGGTTTTTATGTTGATGCTGGTTATTGTTGCTTCTGTGGTGAATTTTAACTGCTGCAAATGTTTGTGCAAATAATCAGTTATGCATAAAATATTGTAACAGTTAGTGTATTTGATAATGCATTATACAACATTTACCTTATAGGTGTCCTGTGTCGCGAAAAATAAATCTGCGTTCCTCTTTTAGATCCTTCAACAGTATATGCATAAAAAAGAAATAACGATCTTTCTGGGCTATTAAATGCTATTTTGTGACACATAGATCGCATGCTTCATTAGATTTATGTCTCAGAAAATAGCATTTAACAGCTCAGCAAGATCGTGATTTTTTTTCCAGCAGTTCAACCTTTCTGTTGTTTCCTCTTCCATGTTGGAAAGGTGAAAATACAGGATGCATGCCTTTCATATTTTGACAATATATTTTTCATAATCAGTGAGCATGGGAATTTTATTTTAAAAAGAGAATTTGAAGTAAGTGATTTAAATTAATGCATTTGAAGCATATAATCACTAAACATACATTGTATCCCGAAATCCTACAAATCCAACATACCTCGGATCAGCAGCCGTAGTTGAGCGAGGGGCTACACGTTCTGATGTCAGTAAGGCTCAGATATGTACGTATGTAATCAGCAATAAATGCACGTCGTGGCTGCAACCCAAAGCGTGGTTGCCCCGCCAATGAACGCGCAGCTGGAAAAATGGAAATGTACAAAGTTATCATCATCGCCTAAACAACGTGGCTGCAAACCATTCAGAAAAAGGGATTTTAGAAAGTCACAAAAAACAATAACTTGCATTCAGAAAAAGTTAGTGTTTGAAGCAGGAGATAGGAGGAAACGCACTTGGTATTCTTGCATCTTGTCGCACTTCTGATCCTAATGAGCCTCAGAAAACCTATTTTCCAGGCCTCGTATTGCGCTAGTGCTTTCTTGCCTGGCCAGTTTTTTTTCATTCTGATGTCAATTGCAAGGTTGCATGTCGATTATCACGCAATACAAACAGGTAAATAGACAAATGTAATAATGAGAGTGAGCGTGCAAACCTGAGGAGCAGGAATTGAATGCAATCACCATGGGAATACGGTAATGGTTTAGAACTCATCAAATCCATCGGTCGACAGTATTTCATATGAAGAAACATGGATATAAAAGAGAATAGTTACTTTTAAATATCATGTAATGTAGTATAGAAATTTTTTTATAATAAAACTAATGAAATGGATATATATATATATATAATATATATATATGTGTATATATATATATATATATATATATATATATATATATATATATATATATATATATATATATATATTCGAAAAGTGTATCGTAGAACAAAATTTGCCGATTCTTGAAGAACTTGTAAGTATCAATACGTGTGTTGAATGGGATAATGAAGGAGTGTGGCCTGTCATAAACAATACACACTATATCATTATCACAATCAACACGTCTCAGTTATTAGAACCGATCTATCAAACGATGTGTATGACTTCCATTGTTTAATTTAACAAAAGTTTTGACAATGTTCAATTCAAACAACGGAAGTAAGATACATTGTTAGATAGATCTGCCTTAATAACTGAGACTTTCAAAGCGAAATTCAATGTAGCCAGCTATGTATGGCGACGTTACTTTGTAGATGGCTGTTTTAGGTTGTAAAAAAGAATGGAACCAAAAAATAAATATAGTTAAGCTTTCTAAGTCCCCTTACAGTTCCATTTGTTGTTTCAACTTCCTTTGTGCAACCGCTTGCACCAAGCGAGTTGCTAGGTTGTTGAAAGAACAAAAGAAACTGTATGAGAACTTAGAATGAGTAACTATGTTTAAATTCCAGACTAATTTATTAAGTTAAAGCATTCATCGACTAAGTAATGTAGATATCCAACAGACAGGTTGCTACTTTAAATTTCTTTTTTGAACAGTTTGATAGAATCCGCAAGTATAATTTACGATAAACCTTTGGTATTGCAAGTTACGGTCTGTGAAGATTAACAACCATGCTGATGTGAAATAAGGCAGATAATATACCTGTACATGCATGACCATCTTATGTTTCAGCTGATCAACAGACGACTTAATTGTGAGGCATTCGATAAAAAAAAATTACCATAACAAACAAAGGGTATCTGTTACTTTTTTTGTTTGCCGATACTAAAACTTGATGTCATGTGCCTCTGAGAGTTAACTTGTTCTCGTATATCCACAACCGGAGTTGGAGAAAAGATGCTGATCAGCAGTATGGCTCAATCATCGAAGAAAGATGGGAAACGGAAGAGGATAGTGCGAAGAAGTAATTTGTACCAAACTACATGCCACACCATCCTCTCCGGTTTCTCATATTTCTTCAAGAATTGTACCTTAGTGGTGATCAGGTCCTTTTCTGGACCTGCACTTATGCATATGCGAGAAAAAGGTAACTATTACAGACACATGACATGAATTGTTAGTATCAGCAACCAAAAAAACTACCAAATAGTCTTTGTTTCTTATGTTTAGAATTTTTTTTTATCGACATATAGGTGGAAAATCTGATCTCCCTCTCAAACCCCTTTTGTTATTTAAATGGTCTTTAAACAATACTCTGCACCAGACATATTGATAGACCATTAAAATACCAAAAGGAATTCGAGGTGAAGGTCAGGTTAACGATCCTGGTTGTACTCATGTGATGCACGTAGTGCCGTTGTTGAATGCACGATACCTGTTACAGATATTGATAACATGAAAAAATCTGGTTAAAATGAGTATAAACTTGAGTTTTGTAACGTTCAATTGAGGTCTTTCTTTACCTGGTAAAGGGCGGATACAAAAAGTTGATGTTATGCGCCGGTAAAAGGTAAATTTTTTTTCGCATAGACGCAACTGTAGTGACAAAATTGGTTCTGGTCAACAATATGCTTCAACTCCGAAGGAAAGATGGGAAACGGAAGAGGATCCTGCGAAGAAGAAATTTGCATCAAATTACTTGTCACAGCATTCTCTTCGGCTTCTCATCCCTCTTTCCGAATTGAACCGTATTCTTGACCAGAACCATTTGTGCCACTACAATTATGAATATGCGAAAAAAAATTATCTATGATTGGCGCGTGGGATCAAATGTTAATATCTGCAAATAGAAAAAGATCACATATTAGTAGTTGCTACTATTCCTGGAGCGAAAAACGATGATAAATCATGATGCGTATTAACTGTTTTTTTTTTCTTTTAGCCTGGTTCAGTTTTCTGATAAATATACCTACCGTCTGGATACTTTCACTGCTGTTTGTTAGTTGTAACTGCCGCTGCACTGCTTTGTTCAGAGTGGCCTTGAAAAGAAACGTAACATCAGACAGCTCCTTCGACAAAAAGTCGTAGCGAACAATATGTTTGAAACATGGAAAGATGAAATAAAGAATATCAGTAAACGATTGACGGACAGCGAATGGTTACCCTCAGATAAATGAATGTATTATGCACCAACCATGAACTTACCCGAGTGTAAAGAGCAGCATGTGTTGGCAATTATCTATTATATAATTGAGCGTCAACCTAAAAACTATGAAATCGACCATCGTAGCGTGCTGTTGAACTCGGCAAAATGTACATACTTGTAAATATGTCGTATGCATTTAAAGATAACAGCAACCACAGATGTGCGTTCCCTCGAGCAAAAGTGATGGTCAACAACATGGCTGAATTTTAGAAGATCAGTGAGAAGCGAAATAGCATAGTGTAAAGAAGTGATCTGCACCAAATCACTTCTAAGACTATACTATTTCGCTTCGTACTGATCTCCCAAAATTGCATTCCATTGTCAGCGACCGGCTTTTGTTATGTATAACATGTATTAAATAGATGCACACTTTTTTTTGGGTACATATCTTTGTTATTAATTCTTCTAGTAAAAAGTTTATTATATATATATATATATATATATATATATATTATATATATATATATATATATATATATATATATATATATATATATATATATATATATATATATATATATATGACCGGATCTACACACACTCCTTGTGTTAGATGTGATACGTAGAATTATACTTAGTCTAGCACGCGGAATTTACTAGCTAGCACTTAGAAGACCTTATATGTTTTGTATGAATTGAATGAAACAAAGAAACACAGAATAATAACTTCCAACGATTCAATATTATTAGCAAATAATACGAGTGATCTCCTATCACTAGGGTTTACAACCTTGAATCTTTCTTTTATACGTATATGTGTTGTGTTCGTGTGTATAAACCTTAACCTAGGCAATCCTTTTATAGACCAAGGATTCCTGTACAAGATAACTATCAATCTATTCTTATACGATATACACAATATATTTTCCATAATTATCTACTTTACATAAATCATAAACCGTCTTAACTTCTACTCTCAGCAGTCTTAACTGCTCATGTCTTCAACACTCTTCAGCAGTCTTAACTTCTTCCTTCAACAGTCCTAACTGTTACCTCCACCAGTCTTAACTGCTTAAGCTTAATTTCTAACAATCCTCCCCTAAACTTATGATTTCACTCCAATCATTAAGTTTCTTCTAATTAAGCTTCTTCTTCTTAATGTTGAAAATTCTTTCAAACACCCATCAAGCAAATCTCTCAGATCTAGCTTTAACTTCTTGTGCAAGGTTGAACATCTTCTTTACCAGCATATTAGCCATCTCAGACTCTTCATTAGCTTCTAGTTTAGCAAATACCAGCATTGTCAAAACACCTGGTCTGAGTGGATAATTCTTTTCAACAAGCATATATATCTCTAATCCTTCCTTTGTAGATACTCTATGTACTCCACATGTACCAAATAACTTCCAAGAAATATCCCTGACTTGAGCTTGAAATCTCCAAATCGATTCTCCACCATCTGGTTCATATAGTCTCTTCAATTGAACCCATAGTTCTTTGTCTTTATCTTCAACTGGATCAATATCTCTGAACTTCTCTTTTACTAAGCTCCACAGCTGATTTAGATCTTCTCTGTCAAAGCCTTTGAGTAAATCTTCAAATAACTTATATCTTTCAGAAATATCTCCATCTCTAATAATTTTCCATCCCTTCATTCTACCATCAGTAAACACTTCCCAGTCAATTATTGGATGTTTGACCTGCAAAGGTTTAATGTAAGAATACTCTGGAATAATCACCATCATGCTTTTGATCTTCTCATCTGTTAATCCTTCTTCATCAGACTTTTGTTTCTTAGCAACTTCTGATTCCATAGATTCTGCTTCCCTCTTCTTACCTGTTTTGACACTTCTTCTTGGAGAATTCAAAATAGCATAAGTTTCACAGAATTCTTTTTCAATTATAGCATAAGACTTTCCCTTGAAATTTTTCATTAAGTAATTTGCTGAGTTATTCAAATAATGCTTCATATCCTCAACAAGTTCCCTCTTTGTTGGTAACTTTGTCTTGTACCCTGACTTCTGTCTTTCTCTTATTCTATGAATCAGATCATACCATGTTGCAACTCCATTCTTCTTGAGTATAAAATCCTTAAGCTCCTCTGTCTTCTCATCTTCATTTAATTCTTTATCTTTAAGAACCATAGAAGCTTGTGCTCTTACCATCACATCAGAATCCAGAAAATATTGCAACTGTTCATTGAATTCTTCTTGATCTACTTCATTTGATCTTTTTCTTTCCATGAATTCAGCTATATTCCTTATATCATCAGCAGCCAATTTCCTTGCAAATTCTTCATCATGATCCATCTGGGCTTGTTTAGCTTCCTTTTCAGCTTCCTTATCAGCCAAATCTTCTTCTAACATTTGCCTTGCAACCTCTGCATCATGATCAATCTGTTCTTGAGTTTTTGGTTTCAACCTTTTAAGCCTTTCAAGTTCTTGAACAGCAGCCACTTCTTCAGATGTCATAGGATTCTTTCCTTTATCTGCTTTTCTCCTTTCATAAACTTGTTCATCAGAAGTTTCTTCAGTTTGAACTGCTTGTTGTTCTTTCTCAGCAGTTTGAACTGTTTCTTGCTCTGTTTCAGCAGTTTGAACTGCATCTTCATTTGGAACTGCTTGATGTGTTTCAGCTGTTTCTTCTTGAACATGACCAGAACCTGAACCAATATCAAAACCTTGATCTTGTTCAGAATCTTCTTCATACCTCCCCTGAGATCCTGATCTATCCTTATCTTCAAATTTCCTCTCTTTACCAAATTTCCTCCCCTGTTTGGAAGAATTTTCATCATCCCCTTCAGAGCCATCTGAATCATCATCATCAGAGTCATCATCCAATACCACTCTTGCCCTTTTCTTCTTCAATTGTTCTTCAAGCTTCTTCACCTTTTTGTTAGCTTTGTATAGACTTTGGCAAAAGTCTCCTTGTGAGCTTTGAATTCCTCCTTTGTTTGCTTTAGCTCCTTCTCCAAAGTGTCAACCTTGTTTACTAACTTGGTACATAAAGCCGTCAATTCAGTTTGTGAAGAACTACCCTCATCACTTCTAGCTGTATTACCTGCTACGAGAGGTGAATCTTTGGGCAAGGATTCAGTCACAACCCTAGTTAGACTAGGTTTAGACCTTCTCCTATAAGTGATAGGTGGTTGTTGGGTTGATTCAAATACTTGAGTGGATGTGTGATGGGGATCAGTTGGAACTGCTGAACCTTCACCCAACTCAGTTTGAATCATTTGAGGAAATAATGGAACTGGTTCCCCTTCAAAAAGTCTACTAGCCATAGCCATATTTTGAAAAACCTTTGATTTTAGACTAGGCGTAGCAAAAATTTCAGTTGGTTCTGTAAGCAGGTTTTCTTTTTATTTAAGATTGTTTGAACAAACCTGGGATACATTAAAAACTTTGTTTTACTATCAACATTTGATGCCATACCTTCAAAAATATATTTTGAAAAGTTAAAAACTCTGTTTGTAGACAAGCAAATGAGAGCAATAGCAATATTGCTACTGAATTGTTCCAAAGCAGTCTTTTTATTACTTAAACAACACAGAAGAGTATGTATCAAAAATCTCTATTGGGGTGAAAAACATGCCTTTTGAAAAGTCAATTTATGTTCAGATGTATTATACCCCATTTTTTCAAGTTCTTCCCAAATTTCAGTATTTAGCATAGTGTGGATACCATCTGAGTCATTTAATTTAAGATGTCTCCTAAGTATAGACTCGGTAACAACAAATTTAATGCCATCTACTTTAGTATGAATTTCTAAGTTTCCATCATCACTTGTCAAGATAGATGAATTCTGCCAGAACTGTGTGATGTGCGAAACATAAAGAGTAGGAGAAACAGTTAGAGCATACCTTATGTGAGAGTGATTGAGAAAATCCACAATCTCATAAAATTTTGGCCCATCTCCTTGCTCTGTTTTCTCTAAAAACGCAACCTGGTTGTGACGCTTAACAAAATCCAATCTTGCCATTCTTAGCAGTAAATATTAGTTAACAGCCGTGAATAGTAATAAATTTGAGTGAAAAGATAGAAGATGAAAGCAATATTGAGAGTTTATGGAGAGAATTGTAGGGTTTCAAGTTGACCGACTTAAGTAATATGGTAACTATTTATTTTAGTATAAGAATATAATAAAATAAAAGTTAAAATATCTATAAGAGGATCCCTCGAAATCCGTAATTCATCCAGTACAAATTGCAACAAACCGCCAACGGCTAGTTTTTACTCCAAAATTAATTACCGACACGTCAGTCATAACGGCTAGTTGAACCGTACCAATATTTTGTACTAACCATCTCAACTGTTGAAAAAAAATTTATTGAGCCGTCCTAACTTGTTGAAATAAGAATTTTAAAATAACATGGCTCAAACATAGTTTTTAGCAAACTATCAGCTATCAACGGATTTGATATGTCTTTACCAATAGCCGTTTGGTTTGGACTAGCCAACTCTTCACATTTAGATATGGTGAGCTGATAACTATACAATTTTTGGTAAATTGTCAACCATAAACGGATTTGATTAGTCTTTACCAGAAACCGTTTGCTCTGGACTAGTTGGTTCTTATGTGGATAAGACATGGTGAACCAATTACCATTTGTTGTATGCAAAGATCACATACTAATCTCCAGAACACCATTTAGTCCAAAACATCAAGCATTCATAATCCCTTGGTGTTTTCTCTCCAATCCTGCAATTGTTAGTCCAAAAACAAAGAAACCAAATACAAGCATATGACTAACAATGCACACTACAAGAAAAATTAATTTCCTTGTGTAACCCAAGCCAAAACAGACTTAGGCTTTCCTCTAGCATCAACATAATTCATTCTTTTCAAAACAGTCTTAGCACCATTAGGTTGAATTGGTCTCCATACCCAACATGCTGAAGCATTCACCCCATTACCCATGTTTCCCTTAGCAGTGTTTTTATTCACACCAGTACCAATTACCCTGCTAGCAGTTGGAACTGCTGGCTTGGCAGTTGTTACCTTAGGTTTCCAAACTTGATTTTTTACAACTGCTTTGTGATGAAAGGGTCTATTAACAGTTTGTGGTGCTGATTTAGAAAACATTTTTGCACCTTGAACTGTTGGCCTTGGGTGAATCTGTCTCATAGGTCTGACAGTCTGAACTGCTGGTCTAGCAGTTGGAACTGCTCTAGGTCCAGACCTCAAAAGAACTGATCTGGGTATCATCTTATCATTCCTAGGAGAAGTTTTAGGTCTCTTTAGACACATGCTCTTGTTTGAATACCCTCTAACATTCTTATCACAAAAAGCTGCAAGATGGTCAAAGCTACCACAAGAGTAACAAGCTTTCCTATAGCAAACAAAATCCTTTCCTAATTGATGGGATTTGAGGTCATTCCAATTCCTCTGGTTACCTCTTGGCTTGTTTGTGGTTCTATACATCTCTGCATACCTAACTGTTGGTCTAAAAGGTTTGGCATTTGAACTAGGCCTAACAGTATCAGGTTTAACCATCTTTGGAACTTTTGGTTCCTCCACTTTATCACTAACAGGCTTAACCACAGCTTGATCATCCTCATCATCAGAAGTCCATTCCTCAATTGTTGGAGCATCTGAGTCCTTAGGTGAGGACCTATCAGAAGACACCTTGTCCTCAGATAGTGATTTATCACTTGCACTAAAAAACACAGGTTTATCAACTACATCCTTCTTAGGTTGAGGACCATAGTTAAGTTCAGGCAATTGAAATTCAGGGAGTCCTGTGTGTTCTAAGTCTATACCTTTGGGTGATGGAATTCCGCTATAAGGAGGTAGAACTGACTTATATCCTAGGCCTGACTTAGCTTTATTTTGGATCTGACTCTCAATTATCTTTTGAAAACCTTTTGATGTGTATTCTAATGTATCTACACTCATCTGAATGTTCTCCTTAGCTTTCTTAACCTGTTCTAGCTCATGTTTTAAAACAGTAATTTCATTCTCTCTAAACATTAAGTCTCTCTTAACAATAATCATATCATCAGAAAACTTAGACTCATTTTTTTGATAATGAACAATTTTCTCATCTAACACAGCTAAAGCTCTCTTATGATTTGCTAAGCTAAAAGCAGTTTCTTTTAATTCTTTCCACTGACTCTCATATCTTGTTTTAAGTGTTTCTAGTTCTTTTAAAGATTCACAAGATTTAGAACATTTTGAAACTTGTACCTCAGAATCAGAAAATGCCATGAGAGCAACCTCTGTAGATGCTTCTGCTTCTTCCTCTGCAATATAGCTCCAGTCAAATCCTAAGCCATCAATAGCAACCATGGCTTTCGAGCTTGAATTAGTAACCTCCACAACTCTTGACTTGTTTCCATATGCTCTACTCTTTCCATCTTGTTGACTTGGCAATCTGCACTCCCTTGAGTAATGACCTTTCTTGTGGCAATTGTAGCACTCAATCTTGGATTTGTCATACCCTGCAACATCATTGATGTTTATGACAATCTTCTTGCCAGTCTTCTTCAAGAATCTTCTAGCTCTCAAACTGAGAAGAGAGAGCTACCACTTAATATCCATTTCTTCAATATCATATGCATCAATCTCTTGAAGATCTGAATGAGTCAACATACTTCCATTGTGCTGAGTAGTCAGGAATGCACAATAAGTATCATCATTCAAAAGTCCACTAGTACTGCTTGAGGTGCTAGCAGTACCAAGATTTTCACTAGCAGTTCCAACTGCTCCAGCAATTTGCACTTCTTTATCTGCACTTGAGGAACTGGGAGTTGATACAAAGGCCAAATTCCCTGAGCTTGAGCTTGAACTTGATCCAGCAGACTTCTTAATCTCATGTTCAACTATCTTGAAGTTGCTATATAGATCCATTAAGCTCATGGAATCTATATCAGGCTTGTTTTTCCATACTACCACATGCATAGCCCGTTCAGCTGGTAGACTCCTCAGAAACTTAGAGTTGAGATCTTCCTGAGGCATCTCAATCCCTAAAACAACCAATTGACTCACCAACTTTTGAAGCCTATTGAACATATGATCCAACGACTCATTGCTTGTTGCAGTAAAGTTTTCAACCTGATGCTTGAGAAGGGTCTTCTGGGTTTTCTTGGTGGCTTCATTCCCACCATATCTTGCAACAATAGCTTCAAAAAGAGATTTAGCACACTTGAACTTACTAAAATTCAGCAACTGATCATTGGGAATAGTCATCAGAAGCAAACTTCTAGCCTTAACATCATTCTTGTATCTTGCCTTCTCTTCATTAGTAGTTGGCTTTGTCTGCACTGTAGTCTCAGATTTACCTTCAACAACAGTTGTTGTTTCAACAGGGGTAAAAGAGTTTCCATCTTCAATGATCTCCCATAGTGCATAGTCTTGCACTTGGAAAAACTGCTCAATACGAAGTCTCCACATGTCGAACTCATTAGGTTTAAGCATAGGAAGCTTAGCAGCAATGTTGGTTGTGGATGGTGTTGTTTCCATGTCCATCTTTGTTCTTCTCGGATCTTCTAAATCTATGTATCAGCAACCTGGCTCTGATACCACTTGACCGGATCTACACACACTCCTTGTGTTAGATGTGATACGTAGAATTATACTTAGTCTAGCACGCGGAATTTACTAGCTAGCACTTAGAAGACCTTATATGTTTTGTATGAATTGAATGAAACAAAGAAACACAGAATAATAACTTCCAACGATTCAATATTATTAGCAAATAATACGAGTGATCTCCTATCACTAGGGTTTACAACCTTGAATCTTTCTTTAATACGTATATATGTTGTGTTCGTATGTATAAACCTTAACCTAGGCAATCCTTTTATAGACCAAGGATTCCTGTACAAGATAACTATCAATCAATTCTTATACGATATACACAATATATTTTCCATAATTATCTACTTTACATAAATCATAAACCATCTTAACTTCTACTCTCAGCAGTCTTAACTGCTCATGTCTTCAACACTCTTCAGCAGTCTTAACTTCTTCCTTCAACAGTCCTAACTGTTACCTCCAACAGTCTTAACTGCTTAAGCTTAATTCCTAACAATATATATATATATATATATATATATATATATATATATATATATATATATATATATATATATATATATATATATATATATATATATATATAAAATGTGTTAGTCTAAACCTTTTAGTAGAATAATGAATAACAAAGATATGCACCCAAAAAAAAGTGTGTATGTATTTATGTATTTTACATGTTATATATATATATATATATATATATATATATATATAATATATATCTACATATAATATATAACAATATGCGTATGATGTCATCAAATGCCATAATGCCCAGTAAGCGCCCTTAAATGCCCAGTAAGCAGCCATTAATGCCCAGTAAGCAGACATTAAGTGCCACGTGGCAAAATTCCTATATTCTAGCGTTTTTTTTTTTTTTTTTTTTTTTTTTTTTTTTTTTTTTTTTTTTTAATACCGAATTCCGAAATTTTAAAAAATTACACTTGCATGGATTCGAACTTGGGTTGTTTACAAGGTTTACATGTATGTTAACCACTGCACCAACACAATGTTTGGAATTTATTTTGCAAACTGAAATCTATAAAGGCAACATTTTATACCGGATTTTTTAATAAACACACAAATTAGGATTAAATTTGGTTTGTTCCTTTATTTTTGGGAATTATACAAGAAGATATACGGAACCATTCATTCCCTCAGAAATTCCCAAAACCCTAATATTTCAATATACAAACTTGAGCCTGTTCGGGACAAATCAAGCAACATCCATGTATATGATAAAGTATATTATGCATGCATGGTGTTTTTAGTTTTTTTGTTTATATTTTCTTTATTGGTTTTATTTACCATTGAATACGTTTTTTTTCTTTTTTTTTTTGGCAGAAACCCTAATATCATCAAAAGATATTCAAATCATGAATTAACAATTGGGGTATGTTGTGAATCACCACCTACACGTTTGTTAATACGTACTTAATTTTATTGTTGATCCTTTATGTAAATTGATTTATTTATTTGATTATGGTTTTATTTTATCATGCATATCAAAGCACACAAGTATATACAGTAGGTGAATGATGATGATGATTCACAAATCATGCACGCCATATATAACATTAGAAAACTTACTTAACAAGCTAATCTTTGTCTTCAAATCCTTTAGGCTGAGTTTGAAGCTAATCGAGAATTTACATTGATCATAAACAGGAAGAAAGACTTGAAACTTCAAGACTTGGAGACAGAGTGTGATCCATTAAAAGCCCCTACAACAGGTACTTAAGAAACTATTATGTTTGTGGCACTAATCCTTTTGTTATTATTCCGATGTTCTCCCAGCCCTTTCTTGATCCATGATACGCATTGAACATGTAGGATCAGGCAGCGTTGGAGCTGTAGGTGCTCAATCGTCTGATACGAATGGCGCAATAAGGGCACAAGCCGCTCACGACCATCAAGCAGCAACACAGTTTCTTGCAGACGCGTAGAAGACAGGTTTGTACTTACAATCCAAAACCACAACTTATTTTGTATTATTATAATGGTGCGGGAATAAGAGGCTGTGCTGGAGGACATGCTATAACAAATGTAAGTGACAATTATGAAACATCTTAAATATATAAAGATTACTGCTCTGTATTATCAAGTAACCCATAAAAGACATGTCCTTTGAATTTTACTGTTATCATTGTTGCATTTAACACTATGACCATTGACTGGTATATTCATTTTCTATCCTGATTGTTGTACGGTTTTTTAATTGACAGAACTTATTTTGTAGTTATGCTTTTGTTCTTGATATGATAAAATTTGTTACATGACATTCTGTTGCGGATTCTCTAATTATAGCTTGGTTTTGAAGTCTTAGTTATTGACTTCTTGATGCTTTAATATCCATCCTAGGTCATAACCAGTTGTGTACAGGTAACTTTTTTATGGCGACATATCTTCGCAAGTAGGACAGATGGTTTCATGGTTGAGGGACAACATTGGACATAGGTGGTAGTGATTTGACTGCCACAAACATCAGTAAAGCATTGTGCTTGCGAGAAACTTAGGTTGGCAACTCAAATGTAATTGTGTACTCTGGGATATGAAATACCAAATGAGTTTGTATGTAGGTAATATTCAGTTTTAGTTACTGAATAAGGTCATTCATTATATGTGTAGTTATTTTTATTTTTGCTCTTTCTGTAGGTTTTGCATCTATAGGCCATGAGGCCTGCAAGAGGTTGATATTCGTGGAAGGGTTAAAAATGCGTACAACCGTAGTGCTCCATGTACCATAATAACTAAATCAAGGGATTTTTATGTACTTAAACCTCAGGGTTCGACTATTCTGAATGGTTCAGAAGACGGTGTCACTCATGAATAGTGGATTTTGTGTTACTTATATGGTTAATTTTATACCTTGTGTGTAGTTATTTAATTTATACATTGTAGCAATGACAAACTTTGAGCTCCTAGAAAGGTTTGGATTTCATAGGTGGTGTCGATTAAGGGATAGTAACACCATATGCTGATAGATCAGGCTATTTTTGTAAACCACTTCGACGCTATCAGGAGAGCACTCTTATATTTGGACTCATGAATTCATCTCATGGTATGCAACTGTCTATTTTTTAAGTATGCGCCTATGCTATTATTATGTTGTTATAACAAGCTCAGTTGTAAATGTATTAGCAAGTTCAGTTGTTCGTTTGACGCATTGATGATCAAACATTGATCCTCAGGAGATTGATAAAATTACAGCCAGCGAGAAGGTTGAAAAAGTGAAGGTAATAAAATTTATGCATTATGCGCTTTTATGTCGTTACATGCATTAGTTCTTCCACAAAACACCATTTTTTTCCTGATAGGTAAAAACACCATTTTCTGAAGATGACGCTATGGCTAAAGCTTTTGACATTTGGTGAAAAGGAGGTAAAATTCTTCCCACGGAGTTGCAGCAGGTTGCGCAAAAATGACAACAGAAAACGTTCCACGCGTCCAGTTTATTTAATTGTTTACTTTTACATATTCTATGGCCAATTATTCATGTCGTATTAGCCTTTGACATTGTGTGATTTCTGTAGTTACAAATGAACCAGTTGACAACGTATATGCCTAAAGCTTTAAAAAGAACAAATGATGTCGCTGAAGGTTAAGCTCACCTTCAGTCTTTTGTTGTTCCTTAACGGTAAAGTTCCTAATAATACTTGATTTGTACATATTTTCTCATCAATCGTATACGTATCAAATTGATAAAATGCCATTTTTTTGTCTTTACGCAGGCAAGAATATTCCACTTCAATTCAGAAGTCCTTACATCTGACTTGATGCTAGCCGCCTTATTTAAAGCAATCTCGTGGTCCAAAAAAATTGGTAGCCTTATATTCTTCGACATGAATCTCTCATTGCCACTATGGAAGTCCTGTCACGAGACAAAGAAAGTGATAAAAGAGGCATGGGAGCAAGCAGACATCATCGAAGTCAGCAAACAAGAACTCGAATTCCTTCTAGACGAGCAGTACTATGAAAGAAGACGAAACTAGGAACCTCAATATTATGCAGAATCTCACGAAGAAACAAGAGAAAAAGGGAAAGACTATTATCATTACACACGTGGAGGACGTACTAATTACACCCTTCACTTGTGATAGAACGGGGTCAGGTAATGCAGTTGTTGCTGGTATTACGAGAAAGCTGACGACTCACTCAGAGATGTTTGAGAATCAAGATGTTCTTGAAAGACGGCTACGGTTTGCTATTGCTGCTGGAATTATATCCAAGTGGACGATTGGGGCAGTTAGAGGATTTCCAACTGAAAGTGATACTCAGAATTTGAAGGAACAGGTTTATTTACAATAGCATTTTGTGGAGTACGAAGAAGTTCTTTTAGTTGCAATCAAGAATAATAAATTAACCACTTACAAAGAAGTTCTTTTGTTTCTTGGTACACTCACCATTAGCATTTTAAGCTTTGATAAGATGTTTATCGACAGTACCATCTTCTTACATTTTATTTTGTACATTTTAAGCTCCAAGGGGACCACCACCACAAGGACGAGGTGGCGTGGCTCCTTAGCAATATCCTGCATCACCAAAACCTTCCCCTCACCCAATCTTTGCGCAGACGCCTCTGCGCGCTCCAGTTTAGCCTTGGAGCTCAGCTGCTCAGCTTTAGAGCTTGCTAACTCAGCCTGCACAGACGCTAACTGCGCCCGCAGTCGGGAAACTTCCTCAGACTGGTGCACCCTGGCTTGCGCCACCAGCTCAGACTGGCGCACAGCGATGGAGGCCAGCTCCTCCATCGCAGAGTCAAACGGACTTAACTCCTCTCCAATATCCCTTGGTGAAGGCACCTCAAAGGGACTCACCTTGGGGGGCGCACTTCCATCTACGACGCCAGCGTCCTCCACAGGCTGTTTACTACACAAAAAATCAAGAAGCAAGGTTAGCGCATGAATAACAATCAAGCATATACAAAATCCTAAGGGATTGCTAAAAAATACTTACATGGGGGGAGGAGACGAGGACACGTCCTTCTCAATCTCAGTCATGGACGTACTCCCACCAGACTTCTCATCCACACTGAGGACACGAAGAAACAAAGTTAGAATTAAAGTATAACTTGACAAAAGTTTATAACTAAGATACTTACTTCATCTGCACTTCGGTAAAAGATGGGCTCTCCTCAGCCTCAGGTCGCGGCCTCTTGGAAGGCCCTTCGCCATCACCACCATGCGCTCTCTTGCGCGTCAGTGAGGAGCGCTCCTCCATTTCACTGTCAGACTCCTCCAAATTGATCAACGTTTCATTAGGAAGAGGCTGCGCAGTGTCAGGAACCTCCTGCACAGAAGGAGCCACCCCCTGCAGCGGCACAGCTACCACCACATCAGGTGAGCCCTCAGACTCTGGGATAACCAAGTCCACGACGCGCCCTGCCGTCGCCTCCAGAATGGTCTTCTCACCGTCCCCCAGAGGACGCACCCCCACTGCCACAGAACGCGGTTCCTCCAAGTTAACAACCACAAACAGATCCATCTCTGCGTATAAATTAGACAAAGAGAAGCAAGTTACATAAAGTATGGAAAACGAAGAAACGCTTACATTAATAACGACAGTAAGACGACAAAAGGAGCACCCACCCGTGCCATCCGCATCCAAGAATGTGGGAACCTCTGTCTCATGCTCAAAGTAGTTGCGACTGATGCCCATATGCACCAGGAACGCTTCCGGATATGGCTTGATAGGAAGGCGGTTCTCATCAATAATCGCTGCATGATCCGCGTTATACCACGTCTCGGGGGGGGGGGGGGGGGGGGGGCGCTCATCCTTGGGCAGATTGGCACGGGTGTAAAATTGAAAATTGGAAGGGAAAACGGCGGCGTCAACCCAAAAGAATTTCTCCCTCCAGTCCTTCAGTTTATCTACCTTCTTCACGCAAGGGCGAGGTGGAGGGCCTCTGTAATCGTATAGTTATCATGGATGTTAAATGAGCATTATTTTAGGCTCAAAATTTGTCAAGCAATTAAACATGTTACATTTAAACAAAGAAACTGCACTTTTTTCTGTTCTTTATTGATTTCTCAGGAAGATATGAAGGTCTCTCACTTGAAAGGTTAAGGTAATATGGTTAATTTCACAAAAACATGTATTTTTGCTGTATTTGCAATTCTTTTAGCAAACATGTTTGGCTATTAGTTACTATTAGCTTTCCTGTTATTTATATTGTGGCGAAAAGAGGAAAAGATTACTGAATTGAATCCTACAAAATGCATATACTATGAACAAAAATGAGCTATAATGACCCATTTACCTGAAAATGGGCCGATTTCGGGTAAAAATTTGTCTCTAAAGTATCAAATAGAGCCTTCCCTACAGTCTTTCTTACTAAAGAACTCTTTTGTGTAACATTATCCACCTTATTCATTGTGGTTTCAATGACCTTTTATAATTAAACAACTTCAGATGCAACAGCAGCAGTAGAAACGAGCTGTTCTGTGGTAGCAATTTTTCCTGATTTGCATTGTCATTGTCGCTACGACTCAACCTTAGAGAGTCATGAAACTGAAAAGAGATTTGCTGCAAACTCTGCTGTACTTCCTCATTTGTACCAGGTGAGTAATAAGTATGCTTTAACTTAATATTATTCAAGTACTTCAACTTTCATTCAAAGTGACAAAAAGGCGAAATCTTGTGGACCAAACCAATGCTACTTATATATTTATTTTATGTGTTGGATGAACTGTGTAAATGCCTATAAATTCCCATTCTTACCTTGTGTCCTGAGTTCCAAGCCGTGAAACAACTAAATTAGAATCATAAAGATCCCTTAATCTTTATGTGTTGATGATCGTACCACAGTGCCTCACTTTGTCTCACTTCAACAGGCACTATATTCACCAGGGCATATGAATTAAGGATGGATCTTTTGAGGGCCGTGATCATAGGACCAACAGGCACCCCGTATCATGATGGTCTTTTCGTCTTTGATATTCACTTTCCTCCTACCTACCCAAACGTACCCCCGGTATATACCCATGCCTAATTCTTTGTTTTGATTAAAGTTTGGTGTATAATGTTAATTAGAGGTGGCAAAATGGGTAGGTCGGGTGGATTGATTAAAAGTCAAAACGCAGCCCAAATGTGATCTCAATGACTTTCATGTTCGCCGAAATTTCTTTTCGTAAAGGTGAACACAAATAAACTTTAATCTTACGTCTGCAAAAGTTATTTAAACGTACCTACTCTCATTCTCATACTAATATGACATGTTTAATGGTAGATACTTTGTTTGGCAAAAATTTGTAAATGTATCATGTGTAGAGGTTTGTGTAGGATTTGAGGAAGGCGCTTGGTAACCGCAAAATTCAGTAACTTGTATTGGCAAGAATTGGATATAGTGGGTGCCCGACTCCCTTGAGATACTTTTCGAATATGATCATTGATTACTCAACACTTGATATTTGAAGACCAACTTCAAAATGGATTGTTTCTTTCTATATTTTGTGTGCATAATTGGAAACATGAAATACATATGCATGGCCATATACATGAGGTATACGTTAATGCCCCTTATGAATTAATAATATTATAAGTTAGTTCGTATTAAGAGAATATCAACATATAGCTAATACTATAGTTGAGAACCATAGTTAATATTATATTCGGAGCAAAAGTATCTGTTGAGAGCCATGGTTTTTTTCAGGTTGGAATGAGCATATATAACAGTCACTTGCATGATCACTGAGATTAAATTTGTATTTTGTATCTGATGGTGATATTTTTTAATTTAATACAATGTTATTGATTTGGTTGAAAATATTACTTTATCATACTGAGCTTCGACAACAAGCTCGAAACTTTCACGTATTTTCTCATCACAAGTATTCGGAGACACAATAACAAGTCATTAGTACTATAGAAAAGTAATACCCTGGTATAATTAGTAAGGGACGGGAGAATGGGATACAAAGAAGCTTTATTTCGTATTTGAGTTTATTTGGTTGTATACTTTGTTCTTGCGTTCAACTTTGTACTTTTTTCTCTCATATTTGATAAATGTTTATTTCTTACCATTCTTAATGCATTAAATAAATAATTTCGTATGTTTATATTTAATTTTCATTAAGTTACATTTTCCAACTATATTTAAAATTCATTAACCGTAATTTATTCATTGGCCACTTTTCCAGCCATTTTTTACCCGCCTTCTTTTGCTATAGTAAAATATGTCAACGATAATTATAAGTCATGCCCGCCCAATGTACTACTTTTTATTATGCCACAAGTCTAATTCAGGTCTGCCCATATTGCCATCTTAAATCATTTAAACGTCTAAACAGTGACTTACTCTATGAGATTATTTTGTGGTTTCGAGGGTATAGTAGTGGTCATGACGTTGAGTTAGAGATGTAACCCGGTGATCTAGGTGGTGAAGTAAGGAAGGAACAAAACAATCAACTAACGACTACAACAAGAGATAACCAACACCACCAGTTATCTGCCATACGAATGCTGCAAAAATAATAATGATGGTGCTGGCAGGATGGAAACTGAGTTGTTTGATGTTAATAATGCCATACCTGAACGGATGCACGGCTAAACTTCAAATAGACAGGTACTTTTTACGCATACTTCAACGACTACTGATATAATTTCATTTCTCATTTACGTCTGATCCGTGAGCCTCAAAAAGGCGAATAATGTTGACTGTATTATGATACAATAACACATATTTGAAGCACCTATAGCCGAACAACTAAAAGAGGTAATGCAAAAATCCCCGATCCAAACATCTCCTGAGTTTGCATAAACATCGGCCCAATTTTTTAATTTTTTTATGTGATTATTAAAATATGTAACCTAATGAGTTGAAATACATGATCAACACATTTAGACTCACATGTACAACGGCTGGGAGCACATTTGAAAATGCGTGTAAGAGGAAAAGGTCAGATTTCGCTTCACGGTCGGGTAAAAATGCCTCTGTCGTGACACATCATTGTTGTTTTTTTATTGGTTTCCGTCTATTTGTGTATAACCTGAATATTTATATAGTACCAGCAGGTGAGCAGATCACAGGTACAACCAGCGAGATCACTACCCAAATCCCGTACACAGGTAGTTTCGCAGCTTTGATACGCATATACTTAATAGCACACATGCCTTTTTCTTGCAAACTCCTTATCATACGTTTAATGTTGTTATCATTTTAATGTACCCTCAGTTGATTGGAGCAGATGATGCTTACTTAGCCTGTTGTGTGCGGCTCATTTGGCTACCTGTAACAACCGACTTTCGCTGTTACAAAGAAAGAAGCAGCCAAGACACCACGAAGCGGATGATCGCTATGAGCAAAGAAAAGGGAGTCATCGAGCCATTGATGAAAGAAAGCAAAAAGATTACAAACATAAAGACGGGGGGATGAAAGAAGAAAAGAACATAATAAGCGAGATGATGATAGCTACCACAGATCTGGGTAGAGAAAAGATTACAAGAGAGACGAGCGGGATTATAGGTCAAGTAGGAATGATGATAGATATAGGAGCTGTTATGATGATAGGAGGCGAAATAGTAGAGATGATAGGAAAAGATATAGTGATGATGAGGATGACAGTAAAAAAGGTCAAAGAAATGAGTCGTACAGGCGAAAAATACGTGAAGATGATGTTGGGCATAATAAGAAGAGTAAGGGTGAAGACCAAGACGGTGTATAAAGCACGAAAATGAGATATGATGATAAGGAGCATAAGAGGAGGTAATGGTTAGTCTTGGCTTCATGATGAAGGATATGAGTTGTATAATGAATTTTGTAACCTGTCGTGTTGGAGTTTGGTCTCTGTGAATTCTCTATGTTTCTTCATCAAATTTTGACTAATGTAGGTGCATTATGTCACACCATGGAAGTGCTTATGGATCATTTACATTTACAACTGTTAGCATCTGGTGGGTGGGCTTATTGTTTATTGGCATTAGCTTACTAAAAATTACCCTCTCTTTTTAACCTAAGTGTCTGTCAACCTATGATTGCTCTATGCTTGATGTGCATTTTATTTTATCGAAGAGACACCTCCAACATCTGGAAAACGGCTCCAGGGTAGGGTTTTTTCTTGGAGATGGAGCTGATGTCGGCAAAGGACGCACAATTGCAGGGCTAATCTGGGAGAATTGGCACCAAGGAACGAGAAAACAATTGTAAGTTCACCACTGCCTCTCATGTGTGTATGTTATTTTCATAATGCAAGAAGAGATTGTATTAGAAGGCGAACATCTTGGTCTGTATGACACTGAAGCTTCAAAAGATGTCAACTGGACATCGGTTTCACATCCGCCCAAAAACCAGCCCTTGACGTGGTACAAGGTAAGCAACTCAAGAGTCCTACACAGGAAAATGCTTCCTTTCCTTTAAAGCTTTTGCAACCATTTTCTACGTCATGTTCTTTGTTTCCGCTGTAGTTTATCCAAAAGTGTTCTTGCAGAAGAATGGATGTTGTGGATGACACGTAAGGAGATGAAACAAATGGACTTGACATGTTTCACATTAGAAAGGGCTTAGCATGGCTGAATGGGGATCAGATTGGAAGATATTGGCCCTAATAGGCTCCAACCCACAAGTAAGTTAAATCATGTGACTATATAAGTTTTTTTCCGAACACCCCTCATTTCCTACACCAAGCCACCTAATTTAATACATTTAGTCTGTAAACAAATAGTTTTATGTACTGTCATAATGTATATACATCTGAGAAATGCATTTGCAGTTTGCACAAAACACATTTTGTTCTTATTATAGCCTGAACCAAACACACCGCATTCCTGTTGTAACCGGATCCAAACAATCCTTAGTTATGCAACACCAAATTCGATTTAGATGACTTACTGTTTTAAACATAAAAATGGAATAGACCATCCAATGAGATACAAGTAACATTCCTTATTTTTGCAATATCCTACTTTATTGCTAATAATATAGCTAGAATATTTTGTTATAGAATACAAATCAACACACGGATAGCGATCGGTCATAATAGTATTGTAAGAAAATATGAAACAATTAAATTATCGACATGTAAACACGACTGGGAATTTCATGGCTCAACAAGGGATGATGTCAACATGTCCACCTTACAACCATTTTTTACAACCCTTCTTTCGCTATAGAAGAATATACGAGGTCACTTTTAAGCTTCCACGATTATATAACATGCATAAGAGCAGCAATATGTTACTCTCTCATTTTTCAGAATAAACTCAAATACAAACCTTTGTGTTTGTTAATAAAGGAAACATTCAACATTTAAGGCACGATGCTAACCTTAAAAAAATTCATTTAATTATGGACATGATGCAACCCTTAATTATATAAAATCATTAATACACCCACTTGGAATGAAAAAAAATACACCCACTTGGAATGAAAAAAAATGAAGGACCACTGTATTAGGACGGGTCATCTTAGTATTAGATAGCATCATGCGCATGCACTGTTAGAGACCACATGTGGTCATGGTTGTTAGCGCTAACACATTATTGCTATTACGCCCAATATTATGCTTACCTGACTTAGGTGTATGTAATTATCAATTTAGTTTTATGAAATTGAATATGTTTGGCAAAGTGAAAATATACATTTTTAGGTCGGAAAGGTAGCAGTAGCAGTGGCAGTGTAGGGGAAAATAAAAGTGGTGGCGACAATGGCAAGGGCAAACCCGGTATCATTTGATCATGTCATATTTGATTATTACCCACGTAGTATGTTTTAAAATGTAATTTTACTACTTTCTATCGATATAGAAAAATATTAAAATTTATAGATTACGAATAGCTTTAGATAGGAATTTAATTTGCATACTTAAGATTAATTTTGAGTAGATATATTATGACGGGCGCATTCAATAAATTTTTATTTCTTTTCGTTCTTAATGCATTCAATATATGTTTATTTCTCATATTCAATAAATGTTTATTGCTATGTTTATATCTTATATTTTTTATCCGTATTCTTTCACTATAGTAAAATATGTCAACGATAATCATAAGTCATGCCCGCCCAACGGGCGGGCTTTGAAGTCTAGAGTGGTTAACATACAGAAAATCGGTAAAGTGTGTTATCGTTTGATACACGTATATTCTTCGTGCATGAAAGAAAATAAAATGCTTCGTATTACTACAAATAATAAAGGAGGAAATAGTCACAATAAAAACAAGCAAGTGACGAATGTAGGTGGCTATTTTTTTACATATACGTCACTATATTTTATTGTGATTGATGTAAGAAAATTGACACCAAACGACGAATATAGGTGGATGTATTTTTTTTTACATATACGTCACTATATTTTATTGTGATTCATGTAAGAAAATTGAAAAATAATTTAAAATCGACTAAAACCACCCAGACTATAATCATAAGTCATGCCCGCCCAACGGGCGGGCTTTGAAGTCTAGTATATATATATATATATATATATATATATATATATATATATATATATATATATATATATATATATATATATATATATAGTGCATTCTATTAGGTATTGATAACGGGCTAAAAGAAGCGGTAAAACAAACGGAAGGGAAAAAGCGGGAGTTCACAACCCAATACTGAGTCCAACACTGTAGTTTTAGTTTACGTGTAGGCAGACAATATACCTGTACATAGATCTGCGCTAATAACTAAGACTTACAAAGCAAAGTTCAATGTAAGTAGCTGTCTATGTTGACATTACTTTTTGCGAGTATACTCTTACACATGAAACATCAGCACGTAAACCATAGAGAAGAGGCGCGTAAATGCAGTGAGTAACCTGAAGAATACAAAAAGATCATTAAATTATGTACATGAATACAGTAAATATAAAAACAGGTTGCAAAATTTAACCGATGCTTAACTTCTGGTCATTGGCGTACGTAAGAACACAAACCTGAACAATCAAAAAATATAAATAAATTATCTATATAAACACAGTTACTACGAAAACACTTAAAAAGTATGAATGGTGAGTGTAAATACCATGTAAATATAGTAGTAGTTGAAAGGTGGCAATTATATGTAGTGAGACAGTTCAGTGTCAAAAGTTGTGTAGCACAAAAAACAACACAAAGTATCAATGATGGATGTACACACCATACGAAATCGGGAATAGCTGCATATCTGCAGTAACCGTGATTGGTTGCCATACATCCATCACTGATATTCTGTCTATTTTTTTACAACGTTTAGGTTTACTCCCTTTGCTTTCCGACACCTATAGTTTCTCTGTCTTGAATGTCTAACCATAACAGTCACGTAAACTGACTAAATGGTGTCGTTCTGTTAATAAAGTATGTTATCCGGCTTAGATCTGTAGAGAAGCTCAGAATTTTATATCATTGGATTGATATTAATAAGTGATCGCAAGAAGTAAATACACCTGGCACGGCTGCAAATCTAAAAGGTTGCCCTGCCAAGAGCCAGGGATTCACTTCTTTAATCAGAATGACAGATTCATGACAGCCTATCATAACCAATAAACGACAAACTCAAACATTTTAGCTCAGATCTGTGAAGAAGTTCTGAATTTTATATAATTGGATTGATATTAATAAGTGATCGCAAAAAGTAAATACACCTGGCACGGTTGCAAATCTAAAAGCTTGCCCTGCCAAGAGCCAGGGATTCACTTCTTTAAATCAGACTCATAGATTCATCACAGCCTATTGTGCAAACATTTGTGCGATTTTACTCTTTGATATGAAACATCACGACATTTCTACAGCAACCGATGAAAGTTCACGAAGAAGATCTGCGCAGATACCGAGAAAAGCACATGGAAGACACATGTATAAGTCTCCAGTGCATTCTATTATTTGTTAGCTATAGAAAACGGGCTACAATAGGTATCATAGACAGGCCCAGATACAGAAACAAAAAAATCAACACTAAAGACACGCCATGGCTGTAACCACAATCCTGGTTACCTCGCCAAGTAACATGCGCTCAGAAAATGTAAGTTGACAAAATTATCATGATCGCTGTACAGAGACAACTGAAAACAGGTAGTGGCTGCAAACTAAGTCCGGTTGCTTAGTTATTGTTTATACTATGCCGTCCGGTAGTTGCCACGCCGCCACCTAATTATATAATTGCCACTCTAAGTTGAGGGCAGTTGCAAAACGGATCCAGTTACATATTTAGTATTTATACTCCGACATTCAATAATTGCGTCGCCAATACCTTTGCAAGGCAACAGTGCAACCAACACAGATGCAAAAGGCCAATAGGTAAATTGAATCACCCAAAAAAATATGAAACTCCACTAATAACTGGTATAGGTGACATATCAAGTGACTCAACAAACGCATCACAATATCAAACCGTAACTGCATAAACATACACAAACAAATTATAAACCAAATAAAAGAGTACTCGCAGAAAACCATATAAAATCAAGCAGAAGAAAACACAAACCAATATCAACATAACTTTTTTACCCACACAAAACATCTAAAGATCTAAACCATAAATCATAAAACAACCCAATATGACAGCAAAAAACAGATGCATAAAAGAAGAAAATACGCAGAGCGAACATCCACATATAAATCATAGACCATTCGACAAATCAAGAAAGTTCATAACTTTTTTACTCACAAAGTTAAAAGCTACAGTAAAAACATCTATAGATCTAAAATCCCAATATCACACCAAAAAACGGATACATACCACAAAAAACAGCTACATAAGCAAAAGATGAACAAATAAAAAAACAGGTACATCTAAAAAAGCAGCTACCACAAAAAACAGCTACATAAGCAAAAGATGAACAAATAAAAAAATAGGTACATCTAAAAAAGCAGCTATCATAACCGATCCGTAACTAAACAATATCAGCAGTCAAGTAGGGTTTCGCCAGAAGATGCAAGAATAAGTAAGGTAGGTACCGCAGCCTGTGCATTCTATTATTAGTTAGGTGTTAGCATTGATTTTATGCTATTTTGGAAGTGATGGTCATTTGACATCTAGAAACAAAGTGTTATGTATAATATGGTTTAAATGTAGTGGGCTAGGAGTATTAGTTTAGTTTGTATTGGATATGTATAAGTGTAATACACATTCTAGCCCACTTTAGGTCCAACAAGTCAAAGCCCACCAAGCCTTTGGTTGGCTGTGAACCGTATAACCACACACACTCTTGCTTTGTCAAAGTGTGTCTCATTGTTTTAGAAAGAGAGTGTGTGTGTGTTACATAAGTCTTTGTATTATTATCCTTTTCCAAGCTAATATACATTTGACTAGAAATTCCCATAAGATCCACACTTCTCTTCTTGTTCATAATATGCATTTGTGAGTCATCATCGTGTTCTAGCAAGTTGTGTGATAAAGAGGAAGGTGTTCGGTTCTTCATTCTTAGTGAAGATCGAGTGCTACAAGTGGTATCAAAGCCATGTTTAAGGTAGGAGTTTCTCTATTTTTGTATGATCCTAAAGACTAAAAAACATCCTTTGTTATTTTTCTTTCATTAGAAAAGTTACAACTTATGTTTTTTATTCTACTCGATCTATACAAAATTTAAGGTTAAGTTGTGTTTGTGTTGTGTTGATACAACTTGGTTCTTCAAAGTTTCTGTGATCTCTTCAAGTATTTAACTCAAAATCAGTTCTTGTGGTTTGGATTTGGTTTGTTCTTCACTTCATAGATCGTATAAATCAAAACAAATCTTGTATAAGATTTTTTGTTGATTATTTTAGTGATAGAATTGAATTATTGGAGTTGGTGTTTAGTTGGTAAAAAGTGGCAGAGACATGACAGACAAGTATGGGAGTAGCATGTGCTAGTAGCTAAAGGTCAAAGAGTTGGTGAAAGTTGGTGTGACTCAGCGTTTTATCGGAATTGGGTACTGCAGTCAATTTATTGAAATTCGGATTGTTAGCGTTTTATCGCAATTCTGTGAAAACAATCGTTCTATCGGAATTCAAGTTTTCCATCGCAATTGATGCTAAAATATCTTATCGCAATTCACAGCTTCACTGAAGTTATCGCAATTCAAATAGCGACAGTTCTATCGCAATTCGATTAGCGACAGTTTTATCGCAATTGACAGAATTATCGCGATTCAGACTTCAGCTTTGTCCGAAATCTTGGACCAATTGCGATATCGGACAAAGAAGGCTTCTGCGATATCGGACAAAGAAGGGTTTTTCTGCAGTTTTCAGATTTGTCAATTTCAGTCCCTGTACTTTCCAGAAGCCTTTGGGAACTTCCAGAATTGGCAGTTTTGGCCCTCGTACTTGTGTGAATTGAGTTCAAAGTTAAATAACTTTTAAGGATTTGATTCGAACGTAATTTCGTCAATTCGAAAGTGAACTCGGTATTTAACTCTTGTATAAGAGTGTAAAATACTTCGACAATCGGATATCTACTCTCTTGTATAAGAGTGTTAGATTTTATATAAATTGCCAATTTATATAAATTGGATATATTTCTATCTAAATTGACATTTTGCCATAATTTATATAAATTGTGGTCAAAATAGAAATTTCTATAGAAATTGTCATTTTATCTAAATTACAATTTACATAACTTTTGTCGAAATTGTAAACTTTTGACTTTGTCTTAATTATACTCTAATCAAATTTTGTAACTTTATTTAAATTTGTTTCGTTCATTTAAACCTACAACTTCAACGATCATCAACAACAAACCAAGTTTAACCGTCAACAACAACATCTCCTACTTTGTTGCAAAGATCCTAAATCCACTTTATCATACACAATATTTTAAAGATGACTACACAACAGGACATACATGCCGCAGGTTTAGAAAACCGACCTCCAATGTTGGAAAAAGGTGGCTACCTTCCATGGACGAGTCGTATGCTTCGATATATGAGATCCAAACCTAATGGACAAGGTAGACTCTTGGTTAACTCCGTCAAAGAAGGTCCATTCCAGCCTTGTGAGATTGAAGAAACAGCTGGAAACCCTAATGCAGAACCTCCCGTCGATCCAACGTACAAAATCCAAGAGGAATCGGATTACACTGAAGCAGATTGGAAGCAAATTGAAGCTGATCACTTAGCAATGCATCTAATCCAACTCGGTCTACCACAAGAAATATTATGTGCTGTAGATAGCTGTGAAACTGCCAAAGAAATGTGGGATCGAGTTAGACGTCTTTGTCATGGTACAGAAATTGGCATTCAAGACATGGAAAACAAGCTTCTGACTGAATGGGAGAAGTTCACAGCCACACCAGCTGAACAAATTGAATCTTACTATACAAGGTTTCGCACTCTCATGAATAAGTTGATCAGAAACAATTTGTCGCCTAAACAAATAGTTCAAAACATCAAGTTCATCAACAACCTTCCAGAAGAATGGGGACGATATGTTACTATTGTCAACCAAACTAAGAATCTTCATGTTGTGAACTACGATCAACTCTATGACTTTCTCAAACAAAACCAAGCAGAGGCAAATGAAGTCAAAAAAGAGAAACAAGCAAAACAACAAGATCCTCTTGCACTCATAGTCCAATCACCTACACCCGCAACGGTCAATGCACAACCATCATCATCTTCATCCCAACAATATGCAACAACAATACAACTCTCACACACCGTTCTACCCACAACAACAACATGTAATCCCACAACAACAATACCCACAACACCCAGATCAAAACGATCAGGATGAGTCAACTGCTGCTTTGACTCAAGCTTTTGCTTACCTATCAAAAGCATTCCAAGGACGTTACTCCACACCCACCAACAAAAATCAACGAATCTCATCGAACACTCGCAACAAGCAGATTGCACAGCCGAGTTTCAACATGGGTCAGCAAGGACAGATGGTTGGGGGATATGGGAATCAGCAGGGATATGCTCCAAGATATCAGATAGGTAATCAAAATGCAGGGCAGTATGTTGGTAATCAGATGGGTCAGTTTGTAGGGAATCAGATGGGTACAACTGTTGGTAATCAAACGATACAGAATGCTGGGAATCAGTTTGGGAATGTTGTTCAGGGAGCTGGGAATAGGAATCAGGGTAATGTGATGAAGTGCTTCAACTGTCAGGGTATTGGTCATATGGCTAGGAACTGTCCAGACAAGCCGAATAAAAGGGATCCAGCGTATTTGCAGAAAGCATTAATGTTGGCAAACAAGGAAACGGCTGGGCTTCAGTTGAGTGCAGAAGAGAATGACTTCATGGCTATTATGGACAATTCAGAAGATCAAGAGGACATCGATGCAAACTGTATTTTTATGGCAAATCTCCAGGAGGCAAAGTACGACACAGACTCAGAAGCACCTCCTGCTTTTGACACTAATGCGGTTTCTGAGGTACAACCATATGCTACATGTCACAATAATGAAATGTTTGATATGTCACCTCAAAATGAACAGCATCCTGAGACTCCTAATCTCATTTATGATACATACATGGACGAACCAAGTTGTAGTAATACTAATTTGGTAACTCCAGATATGGATCCTAATGAAGAATTCGAGTCACAGCATACTGATAATGATGAGGAAACACGTGCTATGTTTGAATCATTATTGCAAAATTGTAGTGTTGAAATAGAAAAGGTCAAAAAGGTCAATCGCGATGTTAAGGCCGCGAATGAAAAATTGACCACTAAGCTTGAGAGGTATAAGGTGAAAGCAAGAGCTTATGATTTTCATAACAAAAAACAGTCGGAACTTGAGGTTAGATTAAAAGATTCTGAGTTAAGAGAGAAACGTTTACAAATCAAATTTGACACTCTAAATGTTAATTTGAATAACCAAATTAAATCTCTAAACAAGGAAATTTCTGAACTAACCAACCAGCTTTCAAAACAAAAATCAACTTATTCCAATCTTGAAAAAGAAAAGAAGGAGTTGAATGAAAGGTTTTCAAAACGTGAAAAGGATCTTCTTAAAGAGATCAATGACAAAAAGGAAACCATTGCAAAGTTGGATGATTTGCTTGTAAAAACGGGTCATTCTGCACAAACAGTTAACTTGTTAATAAACGATCCAAACCCGATTTTACATACAATAAAAAAAAGTGGCTATCGGTTATGAAAACCCTTATAATCTCAAGAAAGCTCAGAAAGAACAGAATGTGCTTTATAATGGTAATTTAATAAATGCTATCCATGACCCTCCTCCGGGTTATGATTCTAGTGAGACGATTAAGCTTTCAGAAGAGAGTCGAAAGAAAATGCGACAATTGAACAGAGAAATAAAACCCATTGACTATAATGAAGCTAACAAACTTGCTGGGGTTCATCTTGTTCAAAAGAAGTCACCTCTGTTTTTTCAAAAACCAATGGTTTTCACAAAACAAAAAACTGTCTCAAATCATTTGTCTAACATCGAACAAATGGCATCTAAAAACACTTATGATACAAGTGCAGCTAGACTATATTTGGTTGATCTTAAACAGAGAATTGAGAAACTTCAACGTATTGTGGCTTCCAAAATTAACAATCAAAAGTTTGAATGGTTTCCGGGTGTTCAAGATGAACTAAAAAGTATTTTTGAAAGGGAAATTAATCCACATATTAGTGCAATCTATGCGGTTGTTCAAAATGTGGAACATAATCTTTTGAAAGAGTCAGCAGAATTTGTTAAGGACCACAGATCCTTAGTGAAGGAAGCTAATGAATACTTGGAACACATAAAAGTTTTGGAAAAGCAAAATGACTCTCTCTCCTTCGAAGCTCTATCGACTGATATCATGTCCATTATTTACCAAACATATTCTGTTGAGGATGATGAAACACTTCGAGCTGAGACTTCTCAAATTGTTGAAAAATATGAAAAGGCGCTTTTGAAACTTGAAAAACAAAATTGCACATATTTTAAACAACTTGATACAAAAAATGAAGAATGCAAGTATGACAAATTGTCGTATGAGCGCTCTTACAAAAATATGCAAGATCAAATCAATCTTTTGAAGTCTCAACTCGAAAGTCAAAAAGGAAAGGGTGAGGAAACTACGGGTATTGCACCATCAACCCCCTTGCCTAGTGAGAAACAAAAAGAGAAAGCAGTTGTCCAAACATCAAAAGTAATAGCACCTGGCCTTTATAGGATTAGTCCCACTACTGCGTCTGCCTCTACATCTAAAACATATAGGGCGATAGACAAAAGTAAGAAAGATACTCCAAATGAGTCTAGGAATGCTACTACAACATCAAAGGACAACAACAAAAATTCTAATGAGTGTGCCTTACCTTCTACAGGAATAGAAAGAAACTCTAGGAGCAAAAGACAGTCTAGGAGCAATAACAAGAAACCTAGTGACTCGCCTGTTTCTGAGAGTGCATGCAAGAAAGTAGAAGAACACCCTAGGAATTTACCGCTTTCCAAGAAGAAACATGTATCATCTAGTTGTAATGATAAGACTCCTGTTTCTAATGCATGTAATGATTCTGATTGTTTAATGCAAAAGAAAAGTTTGTCTGTAAATGCTTGTGATGATAATGTTTCTAATGATGTGAAAAAGAATGATATGCCTGAACAGAAAAAGGTTCCTTTAGTAACTAAGGCTAAGTCTAGATATATTCGAAGACTTATTGCAAAAGCTAGGAAAACCACTAGCAGCCTATTGCCTAAGGATCACTCTAAGTTTTGTGCGTGGAAACGAACGGGTAGAATGTTCACACTTAAGAATGGCACATTAGAAATAGTTCCCAATGCATCTAAGGAAACCAGTTCTAAGTGTAATTCACCTGTTTCATTTAACCCACTGGAACCAAATGTTAAACGGTTTCCATATACAAAATCATCTGTTCTTTGCAGGTCGTTGAAATTTGTCTTTGGATCGTCGACTCGGGTTGCTCCAAGCACATGACCGGGAATCTGAAGCCGCTGATCAATTTTGTGTGGCAGTTCATGGGGACTGTACGGTTTGGGAATGATCATGTTGCAGCTATTCTGGGTTATGGCGATCTTCAGTTTGGGAATTATTTGATCACTCGGGTTTACTATGTCAAAGGGTTGGGACACAATCTGTTCTTGGTTGGACAGTTTTGTGATGCTGATTTAGAGGTTGCTTTTAGGAGAAACACTTGTTTTGTCAGGAATTTGGTGGGGAATGATCTCTTAATTGGGAATCGTGGCACCAATCTCTATGCAATTGACATAAACCAAATGGCCTCTTCATCACCTATTTGTCTCATGACCAGGGCAGGCGAAACAAAATGCTGGTTGTGGCATAGACGTTTGTCCCATCTGAACTTTGACACGATCAACAAGCTTGCCAAAGACAACATCGTCTCCGGTCTTCCTAAATTCAAATACACTAAAGAACACCTATGTCCATCATGTGAGCAAGGAAAGAGCAAAAGAGCAACATATAAACCTAAACCCGTACCTAGTTCGGTTGATAGGTTGCATCTGTTGCATATGGACTTATGTGGCCCGATGAGAGTTCAAAGCATAAATGGGAAGAAGTATATTCTTGTAATTGTTGACGACTATTCAAGATATACATGGGTAAAGTTTTTGAGATCAAAAGACGAAGCAACAGGCACCATCATCACCTTTCTGAAGCGGATTCAAGTTCTACTTCAAGCTCCAGTTAGGATAGTAAGAACGGATAATGGCACAAAATTTGTCAATCAGGAGTTAAGAACATTCTTTGAAGAAACTGGTATTACTCACCAGACATCAGCTGTTAGAACTCCACAGTAGAATGGGGTAGTTGAAAGAAGGAATCGAACCCTTGTAGAAGCTGCTCGCACTATGCTGATTTATTCCAGTGCTCCGTTATTCCTATGGGCTGATGCTGTTTCTACTGCTTGTTGATGCGTGCGATGTGTCGTTGCGGTTTAGCAGTATTAATGCCTACTCAAGTTTTAAATTTATATTTAGCCGACTTATCAATAACACACACACTTAACGAGTAGTGTACCCGGTCAGTATGAATATAATGGTAAGTAGAGTGTCGATCACTAAGAGTGGAACGTATTATCTAGTTATTCTAATCAGTATTTTAATATATTAAGTTAGCTATACAACCTAATCTAACGCAAGGGGGTTCAGCCTGAGAGACTGGCACGATTTGGTTGCAATTAAATAATAAACTAAACCAATAGGCACGAATCAGCGAATGGCACACACGTACACAGATAAATACTTGAGACAATAAGAAGATCTGTCCTTATGATTAAGTAGATTGTCACTTGTTTTATTGATAGTTTTATATGAAGTGTATGTAGTTAATCCTTTCTCGTTGGTCCTATTCTTATCGGCGAGTAAACCCTTAATGATTACTTATGTCTAAAAGTTATTCCTAAGTGATCAATTTAGTAACAACCGTGGGAGCCACATTATTTTCCGCAGTCAAATGCGCAGGCCACTAATAAACACAGAGGTTATCAATGCACTAATAAGTAGTAACCAAAGACATCAACATATAAACTTTAATTAATGGGAAAGCAGTTTTAAGGGAGTGCAATCTTTCCGTTGTCACATTACACAAGCCATCAATCCTGATGAATTAAAGTTTACTAACACAATAAAACAAATCTACTTAATGAATTAAACACATGCAGCACCTTCTTACAGCTCTTGTATCTTCGTTCGGGTGTGTCTTGTGCTGCCTATTCGTCTGAATTCGTCCTAGGTTTCTGGTCTTCGAACCTCGTATATAATATTATCCTCCGTACGCTCTGTACGCTGTCGAAATTCGTCTGGTCTTGGGGTATTTATAGTTTCCTTCTGAGGGTAAGATGCGGCGCATCTAGTAAGTAGATGCGGCGCATTGACTTAACTTGGCGTGGGGTCCAAGATTAATATATTCAGGAATATTCGTACACCGCCAGAAGATGCGGCGTATCTTCATTCTTGGATGCGGCGCATTGTCTTTGCCGTCTTGGATAATATCTTGTGAAATCTTGATAGCGATGCGCCGTATGTAATAAGTGAGATGCGGCGCATCTGGAGCAGAATGTCTTGATCTTGTACATTTCGGTAGACTCTTAACTTCTTGCATGTTTTGCTCCATAATTAGTCCAAAATCGCCAAGTTTCACCAAATGCTTGTTTTTACCTGAGAATTACAAAAGTAAACGATTAAGTATCAATCCTCATACATAATATAATAAAACAAGCAAATTAATAGGATAAATGATAGTAATAAAATGTACTTATTTGAGTTCATCACTTGTTTTACTCAAAACCGATCCCTAATCCATCCAAGATTCAATAAAACCCCATATGAACTTGTCAACAACCGTAAACCAGATATTTCTTACCTACATGTATTTGGTGCTTTATGTTATCCAACTAATGACAGGGAAGATCTGGGAAAGTTGAAGGCTAAGGGCGATATTGGAATCTTCATTGGTTATTCTGAAAACTCGAGGGCATTCAGGGTGTATAACAGGAGAATGAAAAAGATCATGGAGACGATGAATGTGAAGTTTGATGAAATTTCACAAATGGCTTCTGAGAGACTCGCTCTAGAACCCGCGCTTAACCCGATGACTTCCAGACATATCAGTTCGGGACTTGCACCTCAAGGAGCTCAATCAATTCATGACGAACAACCCACATCTCAAGAGCTGGATAATTTCTTCAAGTTCATTTACGATGAATACTATGGTGGCGCTTCGAAAACTGCATCTAACCAACATTCCGCTGCAACCACTCAACAACCACCACCACCACCACCACATCCATATGCATCCACAACATTCGAAGTTGGCGCACCAACTCCCTCAACATCAACATCATCTACATTTACTCCAGCATCTCCATTCATTGAAATTGTTCTACCAAGAATTGATGAGCAAGAACAAAATAATGCTGTGTTAGACGATGAAGTCTTTGAAAACCCATTTGGAACGGAATCTGGTGAATCATCTTCCAGATTACAAGAACCGTCTAACACACAGTCATTCATTCCAAGGTACCCTTCAAAATTACAGTGGACAAAAGACCATCCGATCGAACAAGTTATTGGTGAACCCTTACGACCAATTCAGACGAGAAAACAACTTCACACCGATTGCGACATGTGCATCTATGTCTGCTCAGTCAGTCTCATAGAACCTAAGAACATTCGGGAAGCAATGGCAGATAATGCCTGGATTGAAGCGATGCAGGAAGAACTTCTTCAATTTCAAATCCATGACACCTGGGATTTAGTTCCAAGACCAATTGACAAACTCGTCATTGATCTTAAATGGTTATGGAAAAACAAAAAGGATGAAGAAATGACTGTAATTCGCAACAAAGCTCGTCTGGTGGCAAAGGGATACAGACAAGAAGAAGGGATAGATTTTGAAGAGTCATTCGCACCAGTTGCAAGGCTTGAAGCAGTCAAGATTTTCTTAGCTTATGCAGCTCACAAGAACATCACGGTTTATCAGATGGACATCAAGACAACATTCTTGAATGGAACTCTGAAGGAAGAAGTGTACGTGAGTCAGCCAGACGGTTTCATTGACAAAGATCATCCGGAATACGTCTACAAGCTAAAGAAAGCAATTTATGGTTTGAAACAAGCCCCACGGGCGTGGTATGACGAGTTATCATCTTTCTTGTTGTCAAATAATTTCACCAAAGGAACAATTGATCCAACCTTATTTACAAGAAAATACAAAAATGACATTTTGATTGTTCAGATTTACATGGACGACATAATATTTGGGTCCACTAATCCGACACATTCAAAACATTTTGAAAATCTCATGAAAAGCAAATTCGAAATGTCCATGATGGGTGAATTAAAATTCTTTTTAGGCTTACAAATTCATCAATCCCCACGTGGTATTTTTCTTAATCAGGCTAAATACACAATTGAGATTTTAAAAAAACATGGAATGGACAATTGTGACTCTGTTGGTACTCCAATGGTCACTTCACCAAAAATTGGCGCTGACCTATATGGGAAACCCATGGATCCGAAGAAATATTGGAGCATGATTGGTTCTCTCATGTACCTAACTGCAAGTCGACCAGATATTCATTTTTCTGTTTGCTTACTTGCACGGTTTCAGGAAAGGCCTACCGAACTTCACCTCCAAGAGGTTAAATGGATCTTTCGATACCTTCGAAGAACCATTAACATGGGTCTTTGGTATCCGAAGGATTCGGAGTTTACACTAATAGCATTTTCAGATGCAGACCATGCCGGTTGTCAAGTTACAGCAAAGAGTACGTCAGGCGGAGCGCAATTTCTGGGAGAAAAGCTAGTAGGCTGGTCCTCAAGGAAACAAGATTGCACTGCTTTATCAACAGCAGAAGCCGAGTATGTGTCTCTATCTGCGTGTTGTGCCCAGGTTCTATGGATGAGGACACAACTAACAGATTATGGTTTCTCTTTCAACCGCATACCTTTGTATTGCGATTCAAAAAGTGCCATAGCCATCTCGTGCAACCCAGTGCAACACTCGAAGACCAAGCATATTAGAGTCCGCTATCACTTCATAAAAGAGCACGTTGAAGAGGGTACTGTTGAATTGTTTTTCGTGAAGACTGAATATCAACTCGCCGATCTATTTACTAAGGCCCTCCCGAAAGAGCGGTTTGAAAACTTAGTTCGTCGAATTGGAATGCGAAGCCTAACTCCCGAAGAGTTAGAAAGTCTTCTCGAATCTTCTTGATTTATATCAAAAAGCTTCGCATGTAAATATTTTTGTAAATATATACTTGTTAAAATCTATACTGTAAATATAGAAAATTTTCAAAAAAGACATAAAAAATATAAAACTCAAAAACCAAAAAATATTCTTCTCACGACATGTCTCTCGTATAATCGATATTCTGTACGTATCTAGAAATGTCATTCAACAATGATACGGGCATGTACAGATGCTTGAGCGAGAGTTATTTTTTATGTTTTTCTAAAACATGTCGTTTCTCAAATTTTTCTTCATTAAGGCTTTCGTACATTTCAGTACGAGACCCGTGCTTTATTGTGAAATCTTTTATCGTGGCCCGAGTACTCCAACTCGAAAAGATTTCATACTAAAGGCTACATTGAATGACTTCTGATTATTTCCGATCAGAACTCGTAATGTTAATGGCGAAAAGCTAAAACCCGTGAGCACTTAATCAAAATTGTTTCAAAAGATTTTTCAAAGTCTTTTTATAAATTTTGTGCTCACAACAACTCCCTCTAAGACCTCTAAATGTTTTTAAACTCAAAAGTTTAACCATTTGCTCTGATTAAGGGGGAGTAGAAAAAGAAAAATGTTCCAATTTCATGCTAAAATCAGTCCGTCTCTCCACAAAAAGTTTCATTTTAATCAATTGTTTTCAAAAATACCACTTCATGCTATTTTTGAGGGGGAGATTAGGTGTTTATTATAAATATGGGGGAGAGGACGTGATTAAAATGTGATCTAAAAGAAGTTTTATCGTTTGAATCTCAAAACGAGTTCTTCAAAAAGACTCAGCATGAACCCTTGAATTGACGAAACTAAATGTCCGTTCTCGAAAAGACATGTCCTGGACGGGTAATAATTTCAAGCTGGTTTACCAGTGATGCAAGCGTGTCTCGCAAAGGACTTTTCTGAGTAGAATGTACCAATTCAAGAGAAGATCTTTGAATATGACCAGGACGGGTAATAATTTCAATCTAGTCTAACTAGTGATGTAAGCGTGTCTCGCGAAGGTCGTGTTCAATGAAAGTCGATCATTTCAAATGTGCGAACTCTACCCAACATGTGCAATCTATTTCAAAAATGCATGAGCACATGTGAAGGGGGAGTGTTTCAAAAATGCAAAACTCTCAATGTGAACAAAATGTGTTTTCTCATAAACACGTTGAGAGATTTTCACGAGGTTTAATGGCATGTGACAAATAATCTAGGATAATCATGGAGTAATAAGGTGATTATGGTTAGGTTATGTCCAATGATCCGCCAGAACCGGAGGGATCTACCTAAGGACAATTCCAATAGCTTAGAATTAGAAGTCCTTAGGAAAGATTGAAAAAAGGAGTATAATGAGAAAGGATAAAGAAGGGGTTGAAGAATGAAAAAGAAAAGCTTTTGTAAGGGTGAAAAGAAATAGCCCTCCATGAAAACTTAGGTCAGAAACCGGGTCAATACATCTGCTATCGGTACTCACTAAGGTGATACTGGTATTGAAGACAAGACGTCATGGACCCAGTGACGCATATGCACCACCCCTCCTATCCACTCAGATATCTCTTAAAAGATATTTGTTTCATTTCTCACGGAGAACACTGCATAATCTATCGACCTCTCACTCCGAGATGTGTTGATATTGAAAAGGTGGCACTCTGCTCCATGCCTCCGACGACTAAAACCAGAACGCACATTATCGAGTCTAGAGACATGAGATTCATCAAAGATCTCTTAGGAACACTTACTATGCAATACACTTGTGTTCATAAAAAGGATACAAGTTGTATGAGTCTTAATGAGATCCAAGGATCTTGCCTCACGACATGATGGCCGCTGGACATTTTATTGCTAACTGTTTTATGCAGGTACCGACGAAAGTTCATCCACCATCATCATCTACTTATGATGAAGCATCTGGAATGAAGGAGTAGATCAAGGCAAGAACGACCAAGAAACGATTCTTTGAAGATCACAGCGCATGAAGGAACATTCAATAAAGAATATTATACATCAACACACAAAGTTCAAGACATCAAAAGCAAAAGACCAATCACGGGAGCATCATTGAAATGACCATCCCTTAGGGGGAGATTGTTAGCATTGATTTTATGCTATTTTGGAAGTGATGGTCATTTGACATCTAGAAACAAAGTGTTATGTATAATATGTTTTAAATGTAGTGGGCTAGGAGTATTAGTTTAGTTTGTATTGGATATGTATAAGTGTAATACATATTCTAGCCCACTTTAGGTCCAACAAGTCAAAGCCCACCAAGCCTTTGGTTGGCTGTGAACCGTATAACCACACACACTTTTGCTTTGTCAAAGTGTGTCTCATTGTTTTAGAAAGAGAGTGTGTGTGTGTTACATAAGTCTTTGTATTATTATCCTCTTCCAAGCTAATATACATTTGACTAGAAATTCCCATAAGATCCACACTTCTCTTCTTGTTCATAATATGCATTTGTGAGTCATCATCGTGTTTTAGCAAGTTGTGTGATAAAGAGGAAGGTGTTCGGTTCTTCATTCTTAGTGAAGATCGAGTGCTACATTAGGTATTAAAAACGGGCTAAAAAAAGCGGCTAAACAAACGGAAGGGAAAAAGCGGGAGCCCACAACCCAATACTGAGTCCAACACTGTAGTTTTTAGGTTGACGCTTTTCGACACTTATAGTTTCACTGTCTTGAATGTATAGCCATAACAGTCACGGATCATAGTAAACCGTTTCGAATCAATGAATGTGGAATTCAGAAAACATGAAATTATTATCTATTATCTATTATATAATGCATCATCAACTAAAAACTAGACTGCTGAAGCATCATAAACTGACTAAATGCTGTCGTTCTGTTAATAAAGTATCTTATCTGGCTCAGATCTGAGGAGAAGCTAAGAATTTTATATCATTGGATTGATATTAATAAGTGATCGCAAGAAATAAATACACCTGGCACGACTGCAAATCTAAAAGCTTGCCCTGCCAAGAGCCAGGAATTCACTTCTTTAATCAGAATGACAGATTCATCACAACCTATCATAACCAATAAACGACAAACTCAAACATTTTTGCTCAGATCTGTGAAGAAGTTCTGAATTTTATATCATTGGATTGATATTAATAAGTGATCGCAAGAAGTAAATACACCTGGCACGGTTGCAAATCTAAAAGCTTGCCCTGCCAAGAGCCAAGGATTCACTTCTTTAATCAGACTCACAGATTCATCGCAGCCTATTGTACAAACATTTGTGCGAGTTTACTCTTAGATATGAAACATCACGACATTTCTACAGCAACCGATGAAAGTTCACGAAGAAGATCTGCACAGATACCGAGAAAAGCACACGGAAGACACACGTATAAGTCTCCAGTGCATTCTATTATTTGTTAGTTATAGAAAACGGGCTAAAGTAGGTATCATAGACAGGCTCAGATACAGAAACAAAAAAATCAACACTAAACACACGCCATGGCTGCAACCACAATCCTGGTTACCTCGCCAAGTAACATGCGTTCAGAAAATGTAAGTTGACAAAATTATCATGATCGCTCTACAGAGACAACTGAAAACAGGTAGTGGCTGCAAAATAAGTCCGGTTGCTTAGTTATTGTTTATACTATGCCGTCCGGTAGTTGCCACGCCCCTACCTAATTATCTAATAGCCACTCTAAGTTGAGGGCAGTTGCAAAACGAACCCAGTTACATAGTTAGTATTTATACTCTGACATTCAATAATTGCGTCGCCAATACCTTTGCAAGGCAACCGTGCAACCAACACAGAAGCAAAAGGCCAATAAGTAAATTGAATCACCAAAAAAAATATGAAACGTTGGTTACACCACTTGATATGACACTCATATCTGCTATTTCCACTAATAACAGGTATAGGTGACATATCAAGTGACTCAACAAATGCATCATAATATCAAACAGTAACTGCATAAACATACACAAACAAATTATAAACCAAATAAAAGAGTACTCGCAGAAAACCATATAAAATCAAGCAGAAGAAAACACAAACCAATATCAACATAACTTTTTTACCCACACAAAACATCTAAAGATCTAAACCATAAACCATAAAACAACCCAATATGACATCAAAAAACAGATGCATAAAAAAAGAAAATACGCAAAGCCAACATCCACATATAAATCATAGACCATCCGACAAATCAAGAAAGATTACAACTTTTTTACCCACAAAGTTAAAAGCTACAGTAAAAACATCTATAGATCTAAAATCCCAATATCACACCAAAAAACGGATACATAATATAGATCTAAATCATAAACCATAAACAAACAAAATATCGGTAGATTACCACAAAAAACTGCTACATAAGCAAAAGATGAACAAATAAAAAAACAGGTACATCTAAAAAAGCAGCTACCACAAAAAACAGCTACATAAGCAAAAGATGAACAAATAAAAAAACAGGTACATCTAAAAAAGCAGCTACCATAACCGATCCGTAACTAAACAATATCGGCAGTCAATTAGGGTTTCGCCATAAGACACCAGAAGATGCAAGAATAAATGAGGTAGGTACCGCATTCTATTATTAGTTATTAGGTATTAAAACGGGCTAAAAAAAGCGGCAAAACAAACGGAAGGGAAAAAGCGGGAGCCCACAACCCAATACTGAGTCCAACACTGTAGTTTTTAGGTTGACGCTCCATTATATAATAGATAATGTTTTAACTTCTTTTGCTGCATTTATTATTTTAACCTTTTTTTTAACGAATATATATTATTAAAACGAAACTAGCAAGTAGCTAGATAATTAAATAGCTAGATATTTTAACCAATTGGTCAAACTACAAATCTTATAACCTCTGAATTTTAGCCATGAAAACGAATACATACGAATATTATCAAAGATGTCACTTTTCCTCATAGGATGAGAGCTAAAAGTGACACTATTAAGGAACCGCCAAATCCACCACAAAGAAGACACGATACTGATGTACAAACGTTGAATCTTCTCTTTAGAACATGCCGCGAGCTCAACCAATCCTTCCAATGCTCCTTAGACGTGAAGAAAGGGAAAGAGTTGTCACAGCAAACTCGGACAAGTCTCCAAACATCAATAGCAATATCACACTCAAAGAATGTTGGTTGTTGGTTGGCCCAGAACAGGGTGAAGATAATCAATGACCTAACTACGTACCAATGAATGGTTACCGGATATCACTTGGAATTATGACATCACTTTCCAAAGTAAACTATTCGAACCTAATGCCTGGGTATCACGAATATCTACTTGGGATAAGACCAAATGTTTGTTATTGAATTAGACACAAATCAATAACCCTTGCGCATCCAAGTGTTTATGTTTTCTGTATCGTATCTTTCATGCATGATTTAGTCTTCCTATTTATAGGAGAATACTCAAAGCTAGTCAAATGGAATTATGAGGATTAATCGGCCCATTAATCGCCTCATAATTATCCCCATTATAGCCAATAGTGGTTACATGACCAATTAAATGTGGTCATAAAGGCAGTTTTAACTGCCACTGGAATAGGTTAGAGTAGTTACATACTCATACCAGCAGTACTAACTCAGCAGTACTAATTCAATACCAGCAGTACTAACTCAGCAGTACTAGTAGTAGTAACTCAGTGAAGGATTAAACCTTCTAATGAGTTACTCCTAACCACTATTTGAGTTAGGGTAGGCAGGGACCTGATGGGTGTACACTCCGTACCTCCTGACCCATTACCAGGTGTGAACTGATCCCTCAAGTGCACTAAATTTTCCAACAATCCTCCACAAATTTAGTTCACTTCCTTTGCATGAAAATAAAACATTAAACAAAACAAGTGAATAAACGAAAATATCCTGAGGATTGAATTTCCATCTTAGTACATTACACGTTCAAATATTCGAGAATCAGGGTGTTCTAAGAATTGAACCCTTCAACCCATTTGAATACCTGAAGATAAAATACACACAAGTTTTCAAACACTTAAACGCTCCTGACACTATACAAGTCATGTGTCCATATCTAATTTATAAATGTTGTAAGAGCCAAAAGTCCAAAGCTCCCTGAAGCGGCAAAACTTCAACATTCACATAGGTGGTTCCTCTTTATTCATGCTCCCGCCAAACACTTTTTCAAAGAAATTAACCATTAAGAAGTAAATACGTCATCCTCTTTTCCAGCAGGTTCCGAGCACAACCTTGGGATGATTTTAAAACATGTGCTCTAGTCCACTGAATGTTCAGCTTTCCACATTGAACTCAGCTCCCAAGTTTCCTCAGGAGGGAGTTGGGTGTCTTAGCATTTAGTGACTAAGTTAGACTTTAAACCCATCCCTTTAGCAGACTTTATAACCAAGTCTCTAACCAATCCCTTCGTCAAGTGATCAACTAAGTTTTGATGAGATCTAACAAACTCTATAAATACCACCCCATTCATGATAAGCTCACGAATCATGCTATGCTTGACACCTAAGTGTCTAGACTTCCCATTGTACATCTGGCTATAAGCCTTTGCCAATGTAGCTGAACTATCACAATGGATAGAAATAGGTGATATAGGTTTAGGCCACAATGGAATTTCAAGAAGCAAGTTTTTCAACCATTCAGCCTCTTTACCAGCAGCTGCTAAAGCCACAAATTCAGATTCCATTGTTGAACTGGTGATGCAAGTTTGCTTCTTGGATGCCCAAGAAATTGCACCTCAACTAAGTAGGAATACCCAGCCACTGGTAGATGAACTGTCTTCAGTGTTACTGATCCAACTTGCATCAGTGTATCCTTCTAATACTGAAGGATAACCAGTATATAAGAGACTATAATCCATAGTTCTCTTCAAATACTTCAGTGCCCTCTGAATTGCTTGCCAGTGCTGAGCACTAGGATTACTAGTATACCTGCTCAGTTTTCCCACTGCAAATGCAATATCAGGCCTGGTATAAGTCATGGAATACATCAGGCAACCAATTACCCTAGAATACTAAAGTTGAGATACAGCTTTACCAGTATTAGGCATCAATTTCTCAGTTTTATCCATAGGAGTACTCATAGGAGTACAATCAGAGTGGTTGAATTTCCTTAGTACCTTCTCAATAGAATGAGATTGAGTGATAGAAATTCCCTTACTCTCATGTTTGATCCTTATACCAAGGATAACATCAGCCTCCCCTATGTCTTTCATGGAGAACCTTGATGACAAAAATTCATTTGTCAGGTCAACCTGATTTTGGTCAGTGCCAAAGATCAGCATGTCATCAACATATAGACAAATGATGACTCCTTTACCAGATTCATCAAATTTGCTATACCACATTTGTCAGACAGGTTAAGTAAATAACCACTAGACAAAACCACTTCATCAATTTTTTGATGCCATTGCTTAGGTGCCTGCTTCAGTCCATATAAGGACTTAATCAGTTTACACACCTTGTTTTCATTGCCAGGCATGATGAAGCCCTAAGGTTGGTTCATATAAACCTCCTCATCCAATTCACCATTCAAGAAAGCTGTTTTCACATCCATCTGATGAATAATCAGATTGGGAATTGATGCCAAAGCAATCAACAATCTTATGGTACTGATACGTGCCATAGGGGAATAAGTATCAAAATAGTCTATCCCTGACTTTTGTTTAAAGCCCTGAATGACTAGTCTAGCCTTGAATTTTTCAATAGTTCCATCTACCTTCATTTTCTTTTTGAAAATCCATTTGCAACCCAAAGGTTTGCAACCAGGTGGTAGATAAGCCAACACCCAAGTGTTGTTGCCCATGATGGAATCCATCTCATCATTTATTGCTTCTTTCCAGAAAGCAACATCCTGGGACTTCATTGCTTCATCAAATATTTTGGGGTCATCCTCAACATTAAAGCAATAGGAGTGTTGGTCAGAGACCTAATCCCTTGTACCTTCAATTAAGTATAATTAAAACTCAGGTCTAAATGACTTTGGTGTCCTTATCCTTTTGCTCTTTCTAAGCTTAGGTTCAGGTTGTTGAACCACAACCTCATCAGGGACCTCTGATACACCAATGTCATCAGTTTCATTTGGAATCCTTTGACTTGGTCTAGGGACTGATGAGAACCTATTCTCATCAAAGATTGCATCCTTGATTCAATTATTGAGTTAATTGAAACATATTCATTAGGTTCAATAACATAGAACCTATATGCCTTGGAATGCTCAGCATATCCAACAAAGATGCATTCAATGCCTCTTTCTCCCAAAGTTTTCAATTTTAGATCAGGGAGTCTTACAATAGCCCTACAACCCCATACCCTGAGATAATTCAGGTTGGGCTTCTTTTTAGTCCAGAGTTCATAAGGGGTAACCTTGTTCCTTTTGTTGGGAACCCTATTTAATAAATAGCAAGCTGTTAACATAGCTTTACCCCAGAACCCTTGACTCAGCCCTGAATAGGACAACATGGAATTAACCATCTCCTTCAGCACTCTGTTTTTCCTTTCAGAGATACCATTTTGCTGAGGAGTATAGGGAGCAGTCATTTCATGGATTATACCAACAGACTGAAAATACAGAGTATCCATGTACTCACCTCCCCTATCAGTCCTTAATCTTTTGATCAGGGACCCAAGTTGTAATTCAACTTCAGTTTTAAATACTTTGAATTTATCTAATGCTTCATCCTTAGTATGTAACAAATAGACATAACAAAACCTAGAAGCATCATAAATAAATGTCACAAAGTACTTCTTATTCTTCAAAGAGGGAGTGGCATGCAAATCACACAGGTCACTGTGTATTAGCTCCAAGAGCTCAGTCTCACGTTTTACACCCTGAAACGGTTTCTTAGTTATTTTGGTCAACATGCAAGTCTTACACTTTTCAGTGTCCATGTCAAATGCTGGGATTAACCCATCCTTAGACATATCTTGCATCCTTTTATAGTGTACATGGCCAAGTCTAGCATGCCAGAGGGTAGAGTTGTTCAGTTTAGAGGTTGACATAAAGGCTGAATTAACAATATCAGTAACAATATTAAGCCTGAACATTTGATTACACAAATAGCCAAAACCAATAAACGCACCATGTTTAGACAAAACAAACTTATCACATTCAATAACTTGTTTAAAACCATGATTATTCAAAACACTACTTGAAACCAAGTTTTTCCTTATATCAGGAACATGAATAACATTAAACAAAGTTACAATCTTTCCAGAACTAAAGCTAACATCTACACAACCACGACCATGCACCAGGGATGTTGACTCATTTCCCATGTGAAGAATAGAACCATTATTCAGTGACTCATAAGTCTTGAACCAGCGTCTATCTTTGTACACGTGAACAGTTGCTCCAGAGTTAACCCACCACGTAACATCATCATCCTGCACATAGTTAGATTCATATACATATGTAACATAATAAATCTGAAAAGATTTATTAAACATATTCTGACCTTTCAGTGAGTTGGTAGAACCACCAATCCCTGATCCACTTGCGCCTGATCCATTGGCTTTACCACCAACTTTAACACCTTTTCAATCCTTTTTAATGTGACCAGTGTTGCCACATTTCCAACAAGTAGGTGTTGCCTTCTTGTTAGGGTCAGCCCTTGTGTTATCATGATGTTTACGTTTGCCCTTGTTGTCATTGTACCTGGTGGAGTTGTTATGTTCCACCATATTGACAATTGATGCACCAGTAGCATTGCTACTCTTTGGCTTGTCATTATCCTGCGCCCTGAGGGATTCCTCAATACGCAGATGACTGCCCAACTGAACAAGAGTCAATTCTTCCTTCTTATGTTTCAAGGTATGCTTGAAATCTTTCCAAGAAGGAGGGAGTTTGTCAATGATACAAGAGACTGAAATAGCCTCATCCATGTTCATTTTGTGTTGTGTAAACCTTCCAAGTATACCAAGAAGTTCATTGTATTGTTCCATAACTGGTTTTGAATCAGTCATTTTGTAATTTGTGAAATTACTTACAAGAGACTTCTTACTTGACGCATCCTCAGCCATATACTTGGCATCCAAGGAATCCCATAGTTCTTTGGAAGATTCAACATTCTGATAAATATCAAAGAGAGAATCAGACATACCATTGAGGATTAAACCTCTGCAAATGTAATCATCATTCTCCCATTTGCTCCTCTTCCTCATTTGTTCCACAGTAGCATCACCACCATCATCAGGAATAGGAGTGCTCAAAACATATACCATACTCATGCTTGAAAGCAAGAAGTGCATATTCTTCTGACATCTCCTGAAGTCCACCCCTTCAAACTTATCAAGCTTGGCAAAGTTTGACGCCATGTGTTTCATAGCAGCAGCAACAATTGATTATCACAAAAAAGTTTACTTTGATTGTTGGTTGTTGGTTGGCCCAGAATAGGGTGAAGATAATCAATGACCTAACTACGTACCAATGAATGGTTATCGGATATCACTTGGAATCGTGTTATCACTTTCCAAAGTAAACTATTCGACCCTAATGCCTGGGTATCACGAATATCTACTTGGGATAAGACCAAATGTTTGTTATTGAATTAGGCACAAATCAATAACCCTTGCGCATCCAAGTGTTTATGTTTTCTGTATCGTATCTTTCATGCATGATTTGGTCTTCCTGTTTATAGGAGAATACTCAAAGCTAGTCAAATGGAATTATGAGGATTAATCAGCCCATTAATCGCCTCATAATTATCCCCATTATAGCCAATAGTGGTTACATGACCAATTAAATGTGGTCATAAAGGCAATTTTAACTGCCACTTGAATAGGTCAGAGTAGTTATATACTCATACCAGCAGTACTAACTCAGCAGTACTAACTCAGCAATACTAACTGAATACCAGCAATACTAACTCAACAGTACTAGCAGTAGTAACTCAGTGAAGGATTAAACATTCTGATGAGTTACTCCTAACCACTATTTGAGTCAGGGTAGTCAGGGACCTGATGGGTGTACACTCCGTACCTCCTGACCCATTACCAGGTGTGAACTAATCCCTCAAGTGCACTAAATTTTCCAACAAAGAAGACGTTAAGATTGGATTCCACGTTACCATTACAAGAAGGGCAAAAGATCACCAGGATTTCAACACCACGAGATGAGAGCTTCAAGCGATGAGGTAACGGGTCCAATTTCACACTCTACATGAAAATGTTAACTTTTCGAGGGCGAGTTTGTCCCAAGTTGTCGAAGGAACCAAAGATGATAAGAGCTGGGCATTAATGTAGCGACGAGTCTCCCTAACTGAGAAAACTCCATCGCTTGCAATCGACCAAACGCAAGGTCTTCAACGGAATTTGTGTCGGCATGGCTAACCTCGATCAACATCTCTCAAATAAGCCTAAGTTACGAACGCCAAGGTCGGCTCTAGACCAATTCCAACGCCATTGCCCGTTTTCAATGCGATTACTTCTTGATCCGTGTGATTTTGATTCAATTTAATTTTCATACTTTTCTTTAAATGTTTTTGGAAATGACCGATCTAAAGTTTTTTTTTTGTTTTAGTTCGAGCTTCATAATACTCGGGTAGTGATCGAGGCTCGCGAGCCATATCGAACCTAGATTAAATTACACTTTTACTTTTTTATAAACATGTAATTATTTATTTATCATTAGTAAGTGAGTCGAGTCAAACTTGATATGACTATTATTTATTGAGCTCGAGTTTTAGAAAACGAGTCAAACTCGAGCTTGAAATTTAAAGCTCGATCAAGCTCGGGTCAAGTTTCAAACCCATTTGCAAGTGCGGAGCTACATGAGGACCGGGAAGGGTCCCGGCCCCCCTAAGCCTAAGCCCGTTAGTGTATTTATTTGCGATTTCATGTGTTAAAAATAAAAAAATTCATCTTGGCCCACCCATCTAATGTTTTTCCCGAAAAAAATTTGTTTCGGTCCTCCCACAAAATTTTTTTTAGCTCCGCCACTACCCGTTTGATTAGTGAGAATAGCACTCAAAAGTGCAAAAATGTAACATAAAAAGGCATTGATTATCATGCCTAACTGATATGCTGAATTACATGCCTAAACCTATATACTATTATTTTCTAGGCATACCAATCACTTTTTCAAAATAAAAATTACTGCGTAACCCATAATTCTGTTTCCACAATGTGAGCCCCATGAGAATCTTATCATCTCAGTCATCTTGACACCCCATTGGATATCATCCGTCCACGTCAGCACAAATAGCTAGAAAAGCAATAAACATTGCCTTACGGCACCTTGTAAGAAAAATCAAAACCAAAACCAACCACCAAGCAGTCAAGCACCACACACTGGATCAGTCACAATGGCTGCAGCAAGCACCACTATTGCAGCCATCACTTCACCTTTCTCCAAATACAAAACAAAATCATTTCCATATGATCCAAGCTTTCATAGAATAACATCTAATGTACCCATGTTACAAGTGTCATCATCATTATGTCACTCTTTTGTGAGACTTGAGCCAATACCCATATCAGGAAAATGGTCTGTTATGAAGGTATCCGCTTCAGTGGCTCAAGAAGAGACCGCGGTATCGGTTACTGAGGACGAGGAGGAAGAAAAACAAGAAGAAGTTTCTGTTGATGGAGGAAGTGATCAAGCTGAGGAAAAGAGTTCTGTACATACAAAGCTGTATTTTGGGAATTTGCCGTATTTATGCGATAGTGCTCAGCTTGCTGGTATCATTCAAGATTATGGTAGCCCTGAACTTGTTGAGGTACATTAATAATTTTTTACATATACTTATGGTAAATTAACTTATTCTAGTAAGGTCATTGGTTAGTATCTTTAATCATGGTGTTACGCTATTTAACTCCCACATGATGGTTCTGTTTCCCATTTTATGTCCGCATAGGGTGACCTGTTAGATATGACTTTCTAATTCTAGCAAGGAAAATTTTAGTACTCAATATGAACCAATGAACTAATTACCCGGTAGTGACCCATTGCATGTAAATTTAGTATACCACCAAATATAGCAATAAAGAACTATATTGCTCAATTTACTCTATTTGCATATATGGTTCCTTAAAGAAATGAACTTGTCTATATTTCATGTAAAAATTGTATAACTATTATGGGTGAAATTAATCAGGGACTTATTTCATTGTTCATATGGTTAAACCGTGAAAAGGGTATTTATGAATCAAGTTTATTATCAGGTACTCTACAATAGGGAAACCGGTAAAAGCAGAGGCTTTGCGTTCGTGACCATGAGTAGTATTGAAGATTGCAAAGCAGTTATTGAGAACCTTGACGGAAGGGTATGCTACCCTGTTACCATCGTATTGTAATTTATAAATTGTTGATCAACAGTAGAAGTGTCCATTTGGACTAATTTACTTATAAATCAGTGGGTGAAGTTCATAAATTTTAGCCAGTCAATCATTAAATTGAATCAAACAAGTTAAAAGGCGTCCAAAGCTTATTGGAGTGCATAGAATTTCATAAATTTTGTTGCTTGAAGTCAAAGATTTTATTTTTTGTAACGAGAAAGCTTTTGCAACAATAATCAGCCCACTAATTAATTATACATAAGGTTCACAAGATACACAAAAAGTGCTCCAGGTCAAACTGCCCCGACCCGTATGACATGTTTGAACCTAGACATGGTTTCACCCATTAGGCCGTTACCCAATATGCCACATTTAAATAAAAAGTTATTGATGACTGCTAACAGGAATATGGTGGTAGAACATTAAGGGTGAATTTTTCAGACAAGCCAAAACCGAAAGAACCTTTGTACCCAGAAACCGAGTACAAGCTATTTGTTGGAAATCTTTCGTGGTCGGTCACATCCGAGAGTCTAACAGAAATGTTTAGTGCACATGGTAATGTAGTTGGAGCTCGGGTTCTATATGACGGAGAAACCGGAAGGTCTCGTGGTTATGGCTTTGTGAGTTACTCCACACAATCTGAAATGGAAACAGCCCTTCAGGTTCTTAATGGAGCGGTAATAACTGATTACTTAAGCTAATTCCAATATCCTGAAAATGTGTTAGTTTTTTGTAAAAAATTTAATTGATGTTTTGTGGTTTTAACAGGAGCTAGAAGGGCGATCACTGAGAGTTAGCCTAGCAGAAGGAAAAAAGCAGTAAAGAGTCACTATGATTCAAACCTTCAAATTCAAGCACGATTCAATACAGACATCCACTTGAATCTGTCGTTTGCTTAATACTCACTTTCGATGTGCATACTGCATACTCTTAGCATTGTATCAAGTCCCTATTTAGAAAACGAAGAAATCAACCAGGCATCATATATTTGCAATGAGAATAACAGTTAGCCTAGCTCACAACTAATATGCTTTTGTACCAGTTTTCTCAAGATGCTCAATTTACATTTGTGTGCGTTTTCTGGCCAAATAGTCAAACACGGAACTGATACGCAAGGTTGCTTACTGGTGCATAGTGTGTACTGGTGTGTACAATGCTTGTTAAGGTGTATTGCAAATGCCAAAATATACAAGTTATATTTTATGTCAGCATATCTATTAACAAACATAATAAAAAATTACTTTGTTGGAAGATTCTATTACATGTATAACTTCATTATGTTGTAACATTTAGAAAAATAACTGAGTGATAGATCTATGGGTAAAATCCACACATATAGCTAGGTGTGTAATGTGTTCACACAAACGCTTAAAACTGGTGTACGTGTTTGTGTTAAGGGATAATCAATTATAAATGTATTTAACTTGACCTTTTTTAGTTTTGTGTAACGAATAAAAAAATTTGCAAGTTTGGGTAACCAACTTTCAAATTTCATCATTTTGGTGTAGTTTTTTACCTCCCCAACCAAAAAGGACCAGGTTACCTTATTTTATTTTATTTTATTTTTTAATTATTATTATTATTATTATTATTATTATTATTATTATTATTTTCTAATTTCCTACATGGCATCTACATAGGATAATTACAACTTATTCGATACATATAACTGGAAAATGTGACAATTTAGATACATTTATATAAATGAAAAATGTGACAAGTAAGATACATATAAATAGAAAATGTGACAAGTTAGATACATGCAAATGGAAAAATTGGCCGAAAAAGATAATGACATGGATGGTAACTTGTTCCATTTGGCAAAAGTGACAATTATATATATATATATATATATAATATATATATATATATATAGTATATATATATATATATATAAATGATTATCCTTGTGTTTATTATTTGTTTTTTCGATCACAGTACACTAATTATAATAGTTCGATAACAAAAAGCCTTATATCAGTTACACATACTTCGCCATAGACGAAATATTGCCTTCAATAACCACTGATTTTACACTGTTCACGTTTGGTATTCTTTGGTTATCCATTGGGTATTCATTGGTTATTCGTTAGGTATGTGTGGGTTATTAGTTGGTTATTCATTGGGTATTTTTTTGAAATGAGATCAAGTGCGATGAATAAGGATTTGTTGAGTATGGAGGTCGGAATATAGAACTCTAGTGTTGTATAGAGGAGAGTATCCACAATGGAAATAGCGTTTCTTAGGTTACATTGAGGAGAAGACAGAAGGAGGGTCTCTATTGAAATCAATTACCGAACGTCCTATGGAGACTCCTACGAGAATAATAAGTAATACAAAATCTACCTTAAAAAAATTACCTCAAAATTATTAGAGGATAGATATGGCTCAAGCCTAGATCATATCTAGATCAAAACAAGTTGGATCGTAAAGCTCGTAGATTTTTGATGTTGAGTATTACAAATGACATTTATATGATGGTGAATAGTTATGTATCGGCTTATGATATGTGGAAATTCATAGAAAGAACAATCCAAGTTAGTGAACAAACTAGATTAGACTCAGCGTTGTACTATGAAACTTTTGCTTAAAGATACTTTCCTAAGGTTCTCAATCATCATGAATGATTTAACTACAAATTTTTAAACAATTTTCTACCGGAAGGGAAGAAGCATACAACATTGTTAAGACAAACTCACAACTTGTTAAATCTTGATATTCATAGAGTGTACAATATTCTATAGCAAAATCAGGAAGAAGTGAATGAGGTTCTTGCTTAAAAGAAAGTTGGAAAGACGATTGCTGATCCACTTGCTTTATACGCTGAGAAGCCGAGTGATAGAGGTGATAAAGAGAAGGTTTATGCTTCAGAATCAGAGGATGATTTAGAGGTTGATGATGCTCAAAAGCAACTTGAGAAAGGGATGGCTTTGCTGACTAAAGCGTTTCAGAAGAAGTTTTACACCAAGTCAAGCAACAATAATCTTTGCGCTACTTCAGCTCCAGCTTCCTCATACAAGAAACATGACAACAAGGGTTTTGATGACAAGAAACGATTGGGTCAATTTGAGAATAAGAAGGATACTAGCAATGTATGAAGTGCTACAATTGTAAGGAGTTTGGGATATTTTGAAAGAGAATGTAAGAAGCCTAAGGTCCGTAATGCCGAATACTATACTCAGAAGCTGTTACTCGCAAACGAGGTTGGATATGTGTTGATTACTGATGAACAAGAATGGATAGAAAAGTCAGATACGGATTCTAAGGTTGAGCTGAATGCAAATTTGGTATTGATGGCTAATCTGGAAAAGGTTGTGACTAATTCAAAGACCAAGAATGATGAGAACCCGTGCTATGATTGTGATACACCGTATGACGAGGTGCAATATATATTATTCTCCAATTGAAAATTCTGATGATGAATCAATTTTTTATGATCTATCTACGACTATTAATGATTCATATTTTGACAACTTTGACAACAATGATGATATGTTTCCAAATCCAATTATTTCAAATGATAGTCAAGTTGATTTCAAAAATGATATTGATAGCATAGATAGTCATAGCCTGGCCTTGTCCTCCTTTTCTGAGTTTGGACCAGTTGTTCTCAATGTAGGTGTTGGTGTTAACCATTGTGATTTAACAAATGATTTAGAGACCGTGAATGGGTGTGTGTGCAGAGAAGTTATGCAATAAACGACTAAAATAGAAATGTGGAGGGAAAGTTAAACACAAAATACTAACTGTTATTATTGTTATATAACTGAAATTACATAGACCTATATATACTACATGAACAGGTATGATGTAAGGTTGTGATGGTTCAATGATAACCAAGAGACATGTCCCTTCATACATAACTGTCATATAACTGTTTTGTAACTACCAACTGTCATAAACGACATAACTAACTAACTAACTAAGGTTTGTTGGCCTGTGGCCCAAACCATAAACTTATGCAGCCTTATTGGCTTATAAATGACTGCAGACTTATACTAAGTACTAAATATCTATACATAGTAAAATGACTAAAGTTCTAAAATAGACTACAAGGTTAAATTTGATCTTAACAATTCCAACAGATAGTACGTGATTATAAAGAAATTGGTAATGAGCATGAAATATTTGATGATCATGATGAAGAAACCGTGCTTGCTAATATAATTACCACTATGAGCGATGAAATTGCATAATGCAAAATGTATATCTGATATAAAAAGTGAAAAAGAGAATAGCATGTTGTTAAAGAAGAGATTAACAAATATGTTCCGGTTGAATAATGAACGAGAGAAGAAAATTTTGTTAAGAGAAGAGAATGATGAATGTGTTAAGAGTTTAGTGATGAAAAAGAAAAAACTAAGTTATTAGAAAATCAAGGTTTGAATCAACTGGACGAACATCATGTAAAATGTAAAGAAGAGTTCAATTCTTGCCGAATTAGATCTTTAATTTTATGCTTCTAAAGGTTCAACAAAAGAAATATATATAAAGGAAATTTCAAGTGTTGCTTTAATGCAATATTTTAGAAGCAACACTTTTAAAATGTGTTGTTTTTTTATAAAATTTGTCACAAAGCAACACTTTTAACATAAGTGTTGCATACGTGATACGGTGATTTATAACACTTTATTTCAAGTGTAGCAAAATTTATAAGATGTGCAACACTTTTATATAACGTTAAAGATGACACTTACTTTAAAGTGTTGCAAGTTTAAACATAAAGGCAATAGTTTAGAAAACTAGGATTTGTAATAGTACTCATCAATAATCTTGGGGTGTTTAACACCTATTAAAATAAAAAGAGTTAGTTGCATAATCAGCTAGTTAGTTGCAAATATTTTTCCTTTTCCAAGAGTTAAACTCGCATAATCAATACACACAAAATTCTTTCATTTTTCTCTTTTGAGTTTTCATTTCACCATTAAAGTTCCCAAAGATCTCCACGCTTATACTCCGTGTTGGGTCCTTCAGTACCCAAGGATCTTTAAAACAGGATTTGAATACAAATTACGCTAAGTGTTAATCAACCAAAAACACAATTAAGTCACTGAGTGAATAGTCACTCAGTGAGTTACCTTCAAAATGCTCAGGACGAGTCTAAGAAGAAAGAATCACCACTCAGGGAGGCGGATCTCCCTGAAGTGTAACTTGAGACGAAGAAGAAGGTAATGGGTTCAGTGAGCGTTAGACAAGAGCTCACTGAACCCCAGTCTCCTCAACAACAATAAGTAACTGAAGACTGAAGACTGAAGACGAAGACTGAAGAACCTAAAGCCTGAAAGAAAGGCGGGATTGAGCGGGAAGAGTTTGAAGAGATAAGGACAAGTCTTATCGGGCCAGAAACAAACCATCCCTAAAGTAGCTAAAAGTCAAGAAGTGTCAGAACTGACACTCGAAGACTTTTTGGCGCAATCCTATTGGTTCTTGGAAATGACAAATACTGATGTAGTTGTCAGACACGCCTTCTTATTCTTTATGTATTTTAATCTTCAGGACTCTTACATGTTTGCCTATAAATAGCAAACAGATGAAGAAAAGTGGGTTAGGTATTTTGTGCAATAAAAGCTTAGACTTTCACAATACCCCTTTTCTCCTACAAAGAGTAACCAATCCCTGAGATAGCTCAGTGGGTCGATATTGTTACTACTTAAGCATTGCTTAAGTTTAGATAGGAGACATCATACCTTGTCTATTCAATCCCAAGTGTTTGTTTCGCAAAACACTTGGGTAATAGATTCTTTGATTGATTTCTAATAAGAATTTAAACGTTGAAAAACATTGTGTTTTTATATTTACATTTTACTTATAAGTTGTAATTAATCAAATACATTGTATCAGTCATAAACACTATTAGATTAACTTTTTAGTTATCTCTAAGCGTGTTAAGGGAACAACAAGTGGTATCAGAGCCTCTGGTTTATAAAATCTTTTCAAACTAAGAGTGCTCAAGGTTTTTAAAACCAAGATCCTACTATGGCTGATATTAATGTGCCCCAGCTAGTCGATAAAAAGGGTGGAAGTTTTTCAGCTGTTGCCCCCAGACTTGAAGCTGGTAAATTTAGCAAGTGAAAAAAGCGAATGCTTTGCTACTTGACTGGTATGGAACCATACTACATCACTTGTGTCAAAGAAGGTCCTTATGTCCCAAAGACTGCTGATGGGCTAAACAAGCCTAAAGCTCAGTGGACCATTGATGAGAGAAGGGTGGTCAATCAAGACCAACGCCTGAAAAGCATCATTATATCTTGTCTTCCTGACGATATAATGGAATCAGTCATCAACTGTTCAACAGCCAAGCAAACTTGGGATGACTTGATCAATAGCTTTGAAGGTCCCTCAGATACCAAGGAAAACAGGATAATGGACCTGAAACTTGAGTACAATACTTTCAGAGCAAAGGACTCTGAAAGTCTCTCTCAAACATATACCAGATACAAGACCCTGATAAACGAACTATCAAATGATGGTGTAGTTTTGTCTAAGCATAAGAAAAATGTTGGCTTTGTCAACAGTCTCCCTGAGAAGTGGCTAAACTTCTCACAAGGCCTCAGGAATGCTAATCACATTCAGACCCTTGAGCTCCCTGATATCTATGGGAAGTTTGTCTATGAAGACAACTTAATCTCTAGGAGATACCCAGACTCAAAAGCTCTTGAGACCAAAAAGGCCTTGACCTCCTCACCCATATCAACTGCCTTTTATTCTAATGGTGTTGTGCAGGATTTTCAAGAGGATTCTGAGGATGAGATTGATGAAAGAACTGGTGATGAGTACCTAAATGATTTAAACTTGGAATTCCAAGAAAGGGCACTCCTTGCTAATTCAAAACGTTTCATCAAAAGAAATCTGTAAAACCCGAAAATTTAAAACATGCAAAATTACCAAAATGCCCCTGAAAACTTTAAAATTTAATTAAAGCTTAATTAAAGTTCCGAATCGATCCCAAACTTCTGGAAACGAACAAGATATGGTACAAAATAATTTTGACGACTTCGATTAATATTTATACAAGATGTGAGATGACCAAAATACCCTTGTGCATACCGAAAATTTAAATACACAATTATTATTAATTAAAAACCATTTAAATTACAAGATTAATTAAGGAAAAATGAAATAAAAATGGTAAATTAAATTGGGCCATGATGAAGGCCGGTTCTTTAGCCTTTTACCCTCCCCAAAAATCCGGTCAATCACATTTATACCAATCCCATAATTTTTATTCACCCATTAAACCCTAAAAACAATTAGCCGCCACTCTTAAAAATCAGCCACACCACATCCGAATTTTCTGAAGCAAAGAGACATTTTTCTGGAGTTCCTCATAGTGCCAAGAAGGTGGGAAAAATAGCCACAAGGTCCTGGAGTTGATCGTTTGGTCATGGTGAATTAATTGGGTCAAAAAACCCTAACCGAGCAACAATAATCCATAGCGTGTGAATCCCTTGATCTATAATTTTTTTGGTATTTTTCTAACCCTCTCCTAATCATATATAACGTGGGAAAAATGATAAAAACAAGCCGTGTACTATATATTAATCGTATGGAAAATTATGTGTTATAAACCCTAAAATCGAAATAAATCTATAAATCATGTATGCGATTTTTCTGAGGTGTGTACTTATTTTTACTGGGTTCTATATGCTTCTTATAACATGAGAAAAATGGTCATTCGAATTTTTTGAGTCGAATTTGTGATTTATGGAATTATGGTTATAATCGGATTTTAGAATAAAATGGAGAAAGTGTGGAAAAATTATAAACCGATCGAACTAGGGTTCTTATGTGATGAAATCTGGAAATAAAAGTGATATAATGATGATACAATGATTGCTTAATGATTGGGATTGCTAGGGTTTGATTTTGATAATGTTTTATGTTTACCGATTTGATATTTAAAATAGAAGGGTGTGTTTTGTAAATTTTAAAACTTAAGGGATAATTTTGTAAATCATTTTAGACCTGCTGTAATTCGAATAAAATATAAAAGGAGGGTCTCATGTGTTAATTTTGCATATAAAGGGTTTATTTGATAAATATATATATTTGTTAAATCGAATTGAAAAGAAATAAAAATGAGGGACTAAATATGTAATTTCTGGAAACTTGGTGCTGTTTTGAGTAGCAAATTATATTCAGGGGGTTATGTGTAATTTTGGTAATTTAATGGCTTAATATGTAATTATAGTAAATTATATAATTCGAATTTGTAATTTAAAAAGTATAAGGACCAAATGTGTAAGTTACCGAAACTTTGAGGGCTGTTTGTAACATAATTATATTGAAGGTTAATTTCTGTAATTTGAAGAAATAAAAGGGACTTGATGTGTAATATGAATATTGTAAAGGTTAGATTGTAAATTATGTAAGTATAAGATTAATTTGTAAATTAATAAAGTAAAGGGGTGTAATTTGTAAATATTGGAAACTTGGAGGCTAAAAGTGTAATTCTGAAAAATAAAGTATTCGAATGGTAAATTATGAGAATTCTATTTTAAACCTTGAACTTTGGTAAAGTTACGTTTATAACCCTGAACTATGAAAACTTGTCATAATTAACCCTGAACGTGTGTAACTTGTTAAAATGAATGTTACTTCCATAATAAGCTAATTAAAGACTTGACTTGAATAATATTACTTGAATCTTGCTAAATATGGTAACTTACTAATTATGGAAACCTGCTAAAAATAGAAAGTTACTAAAAATAGAAGTTACTTATAATGGGAAGATAACTGAACCCCTTTCGTATTTCTGTCTTCTACTCCTTTAGGTTCAAGGAGGGAGTGATCTTGATCCCTTTCAGCTACTCTTGTGTTTGTGCTTGCTATTTGAATAAGGTACATATATTCTGCTCTTCTTGTAAAGAGCCTTCGTCTCATTTCTGATTCCTGATTCATTTTATGTTTCCCTTGTATTGTGAACCATAGATTTGAACCTTTGTCTTGAACCTTGTCATGAATCTGAACTTGAACCCTGATACACTTGATATGAACCATTTGACTTGAACCATTTGACTTGAACCCTGCTATGACACTTGACATGACTTATTGAACCCTGGTAACCTGGATAATTAAGACCTTGGGTACTTGAAGGTTCATAGGATTTTATAATTACTTGTTAGTTGTATATGAAGAGGTTTTTGAACGTTTCCTTAAAAGACTTTTATTATGAAACTGTTCTAACGATCATTTTATTAAAACCATGTAAAAAGGATTTTCTTATAATAAACTATTATGAACCTTCCAGTATTTGACCTTTTCGATATGGACCTCCTGATAATGAACCCTGCATTTATCTCCTGTCTTGAACCCTGATATGAACCCTGATATGACACCTGACACCCGAGACTTGATACTTGACCTTGACCCACAGTTTGAGACTACGAGCCAAGTTCGTTTTCCTAGCCATGAAGGTAACATGGCCATGCCTGTGATGCACCACTGGCATGACTCGTGTGTGGTTCGAGTGATTAGCCACACCGTCCCCGACCTGATTTGATTTGTTACGTAGAGGAAGACCCTGTGGCCTGCGGGGGCGCATGGATGCATCCTAGACATGTCCTGATTTGTTATATTTCCTGTTATATCCTGGTGACTGACGAGTGTGTGCGATACACGTCTTTCACAACCCTGGGAGCTCATGACTCCAACCCCTGGAGGTATCCCCTCACCCTGTTTCCTGGTATGCTGAGGTCACCCCTCCATACACCCTGATATATGTGATTTGATTTGATTTGATATGTTTGGGCTCGTAGAGGATTTCTGTTCTCCTGAAACCTTGTAACCTTATGACCTGACACTTGACCTGACATTTGACCTGACTTGATTTGACTTGGGTTTGTGGTGGATTTCTGGTTATGTTACCCTATGACTTGATACTGGACTTGACTTGATTTCGACTTGGGCTGGTGGTGGGTTCTAGTTTCATTTGCACCTACCATTGTAACCATTCTTAGTTCCTGGTATGTCTGCATAACTCTTGTATTCCTTTTCCTGACTCTGGTTACACCTGGTATTATTTCTTTTACTTTATTATTCCGTTACTACTGCTTTGTTCCCGTTATATCTGTTCACTGAGCTCTCGTAGCTCAGCCGCATTTCTTTTCCTGCGGCAGGTACATTTAAGCTAGGAGCTGGGTTTTAGCTTGGGATGAGAGCAACTTGTGTGAAGTTTAGACCTTGTCATTCTAGTGTGACCATTTGGATATTATTTCTGTTATGCCATTGTTTGGGCATTTTGGATTCTGTTTTGTACTTCGTTATTTCTGTCTTGCACTTGATATAAGTCGTGTTGACTTATTTTCCTTTGAATTTTAATGTTAAGGCTTCCGCTATTTTATTTCTTGAATGCTTGTATCTGATATGAAACCATGTATTTGTGACATCTTTACCCTTGTCGGGTTGGGGTGTTACAAAATCAGTCCAACTTTTCAAAAGCTAAAGCAAATGAAACCACTGAATGTTTTAATTGTGGTAAAAAGGGTCATTTTGCTAGAGACTGTTATTCAAAAACCATCTCAGAACCCTCTTATAAATTTTCTGGAAACAGTTCCTCAGGAACTCGCAAGTTCCAACCTAGAATGCTTCAGTCGAACCAACATTTTCAAAACAATAATGTTCAAAAGGGTCAAAAAGACTTTGAAGCTAAATATAGGAAAGCTAAGGCTAAACTTGCACTTCTTGAAACTAATCCCTCAATGTCTCAGGCTGCTCAAACATCCAAACATGTTCAGACAAAGAACAAGGTTGTTGTTGCAGAAGCTTATGACTGGGATGAAGAAGAGGTCTCCTCAGAAGATGAGGAAATTAGAGTAAGTGCACTGATGGCACTTTCTGAAGGTGATCAGGTGGCTGTTGGAAAAAACCATGCAAGGAATGGAGAGTGGGTGAACATAACCATGAAAAAGGTAAACACTTTACTTTCAATGGATGATGATTCTGACTGGCAGTCCTATATGAATTATATTTGTGTAGATCTTAAGTTTGTAGAAGAACAAAGGCTTAACTTGTTTTCAAAATATAACTATCTTGTGTTAGAATTGAATAAGTGTAGAGATGAATTGCTTGTTTTAAAACAAGCCAAGTTAGAAAATATTACACTACAAATTCAAAACACTGAAATTTTGAAACAAAACCAAGCCCTTCAAAATGAACTTAACAAAGAAAAGGCTGTCATTAAAGGCTGGACTAAAAAGAACCCCAAGGTTTTTGATACCGTGGGTTTAATTCCTAAGATAACTATAGGAATCGACCATCTCACTGAAACCCCCAGTGAGAGTCACAGTGAAATGGCCTTTGTTCCAACTGGCATATCTTTTGAGCAAGAAATGCAACCCAAGTCAAATGACTGGATTATCGGGGACAACCCAGTCAGTAAGTTACCAAACTTTGAGACTGGAAAAATCTTGCTTCCTGAAAGTCAGGCTCTGAAAAATATGCTTGGACTCACTGACCAACCCAGTAGTACTGAGTCAGTCAATGAGTCTGAATCAGAATCATTCACACCACTCCCACCTCTGAATATCCTTCAGGGTGCTGCACCAAGCTCAGACCTCCCACCATTGGTCTACTCTCAGTATTCTCCAAAGGAGAATCCAGGAATGGGAAAAACCCTCCTGAAAAGGCAAACCCCTGAAGTCTCAGTACATTCTGATGACTCATCAACTTTAGTCCCTTCTGAAGTAAAAACAGAAAGCCTTGACTCAAAAATTGATTAGTTGGCTAAGCTTGTCAGGAAGCTGAGTGAGAAGATTGAATCTTCTGAGAAAACTCCTCAATCTAATATTAAGGAACTCAAAGCTTCCTCAAGCACCACCAAACCCAAACGCAAACCCTCAAAACCTCTGCTAAAGTGTGAGCTGTGTCACTATACCAATCATTCCTCTGATGATTGTTTTAGAATCCTTTACTGCAAGATATGCAACAAGGAAGATCACAGGACCTCTGATCACCAATCATACACAGCCACAACAAAGATGGCAAACTTTAAAGCACAAGCTCATAAGTATCCATCTGATTCAAAGCAGAAACTGAAACAAAAGGCAAAGCCTTTTGCACCGTGCCCTCACTGTGGTTTTAATGACCACCTCCCTGAGGATTGTCTAATGGACAACTGTTGTGAAATATGTGGAGATCCCACTCATGACACCTCAGGTCATGATAAGGTCATTCAAAATAGAAGAGGAGTCCCCAAATCATCCTTTCAGTCCACTGAGTCCACCTCTGCAATGAATTGCAAAATCTGTGGTAGCTCAGCCCATTCAACCACTAACCATGCATCAATCATTAAGGCTAATCAAGCCAAACCCTCCAAGAAGAGGGGTCCTAGAAAGAACTAACTAAGTTTGCATATATGTGCAGAGACATGCCAGGAAGCCAGTTTAGCATCTAGATAGTGGATGTTCAAGGAGCATGACTGGTGTGAGAGAGTATCTGCACAAATTTGTGGAAGAACCAGGACCCAAGGTGATATTTGCTGATAACTCATCATGTCTCACTAAAGGTTATGGTTCAGTAAACTGTAGTGGTATAGTATTTACTAGGATAGCTTATGTTAATGGCATTAAGTACAATTTGATCAGTGTTAGTCAACTATGTGATGCAAAATACATAGTTCAGTTTGATGATATGCAAGGAACCATCTTCAATGCAAATAAGGAAGTTGTCCTTATTGCACCAAGAAGACAAGATGTTTATGTATTAGACATGTCCAGTCTAACTCAGAATGGAACTTGTCTCTTAACTAAAGCCACTGAAACCCTCAACTGGCTTTGGCATAAGAGACTCTCCCACATGAACTTCAAAAACATAAACAATCTTGTGAAACAAAACAAAGTCCTTAGCTTACCATCACTTGTGTTTTCAAAGGATAAACCATGCTCTGCCTGTGAAAAAGGTAAACATCATAGAGCATCCTTTAAAACCAAAACAAACTTTTCCATCAGGAACTGCCTACATCTTCTCCATATGGATCTCTTTGGACCCATCAGTCCTAGATCCATTAACCATGAGAAGTATACTCTGGTCATTGTGGATGAATACTCAAGATACACTTGGGTTTACTTCCTGATCAAAAAGAGTCAGGCAACTGAAACAATCATGTCCTTTGTCAGGAACATTGAAAATCAAAATGACATCAAAGTCAAACAGATTAGGACTGACAATGGAACAGAGTTCAAAAACTATGAACTTGAATGTTTCTGTGATGAGAAAGGAATTTCCCAAAAATTTTCCTCTCCTTACACACCTGAACAAAATGGTGTGGCTGAAAGGAAAAATAAAACACTCATTGAAGCAGCTAGGACAATGCTAAATGGACCAGTCCTTTCCAAACACTTATGGACTGAAGCAATAAAGACTGCATGTTACACACAAAACAGATCCATCATTGTCAAGAGACATAGCAAAACCCCTTATGAGTTATTCAAAGGAAGGATCCCTAACATCAGCTACTTTCATGTCTTTGGGTGTCCTGTGTTTATTCATAACCACAAGGATCACTTAGGGAAATTTGATGCCAAAGCTGATGATGGATACTTCCTAGGATACTCTCTTGTCTCAAAAGCCTTCAGGGTGTTCAACACTAGGAGACAACAAACTGAGGAGGCATTCCATGTTACCTTTGATGAGAGCACTGATGCAATCAATATCTCTAACACCTCAGTGGAAGAGATAGGCATTGATGATTCATCAAGATACCCTCCTGATGAACATCATCCTGACAATGATCCTTCCACTCAGTACCAAGCAAGCTAACATCTCCTATTACATCATCCCTCACAACCTTCCTTACCCAACCATCATTGAGTTTGTTGAAGCACAAAGAAGTATTGATGTAATCATTCAGTCTGAACAAAGTGCTCAGGAACCAAACAATCACAGTGATGAGTCAACCCACTCAGACACTCAAGATGCTGAAGATCATCATGTGTCTGATCCTGACCCTACCCATCAGGCCTCTACAAGTTTTAATCAGTTTCCAAGACCTCAGGACAGTTGGACTAGGTCTCAGGATATAGAACTTGTTAATATAATTGGAGAGCCTACTGAAGGCATGCTCACTAAAAGCATGGCTGCACAACTGAGAGCAGCCTCAGCCAATGAATGCCTATTTGTGGACTTCATCTCCACAATTGAACCTAAAAGTGTCAAGGAAGCACTTAATTATCCAAGTTGGGTTCAGGCCATGCATGATGAACTGGAACAATTTGACAGAAACAAGGTAATGACCTTGGTCAAATGTCCTAAATATGTTTCAGTCATTGGCATGAAATGGGTGTTCAAAAACAAATATGATGAAAATGGCATAATCATTAAAAACAAAGCCAGACTTGTAGCCAAAGGCTATAACCAACAAGAAGGCATTGACTATAAAGAAACATTTACACCAGTAGCAAGGATGGATGCCATCAGGATCTTCCTTGCTTTTGCAACCTACATGAACTTCAAGGTGCCCCAAATGGATGTTAAAAGTGCATTCTTAAGTGGGTCACTGAAAGAAGAAGTTTATGTTCAGCAACCTCCTGGATTTGAAAGCCATGAGTTTCCTGACTATGTCTGCAAGCTTAACAAAGCACTTTATGGACTGAAACAAGCTCCAAGGGCATCGTATGAAACTATCTCAGCCTTCCTGATCCAAAATAAATTTGTCAGAGGGAAGATAGACAATACATTGTTTATCTACAGGACAAATAATGATGTCATACTAGTACAAGTATATGTTGATGACATCATCTTTGGCTCAACAAGTTATAAACTTTGCAAACAGTTTGAAAAACTGATGGCAAAGAAATTTGAAATGAGCATGATGGGAGAACTGACTTACTTCCTTGGTCTGCAAATCAAGCAGACTGATAAAGGAACCTCTATCAGTCAAGAGAAGTATGTCAGAAGCCTACAGAAAAAGTATGAGCTCAGTGACTGTGCCTCAGTCAAAACTCCCATGGTACCCCCAAACAACCTTGGTCCTGACCTTACTGGAAAACCAGTGAATCAAACTCTTTTTAGAGGAATGATAGGATCACTGATGTATCTACTTGCATCAAGGCCTGACATCCAATTCTCAGTCTATTTGTGTGCCAGATATCAATCTGACCCAAGAGAATCTCATATCACTGCTGTGAAAAGGATATTCAGGTACCTGAAAGGTACTCCAAACCTTGGATTATACTATCCAAAATGTTCAGGCTTTGATCTCAAAGGATATTCAGACTCTAACTATGCTGGATGCAACATGGACTGGAAAAGCACCTCAGGCTCCTGCCAAATCCTTGGTGGAAAACTAGTCTGTTGGAGTGCTAAGAAGCAATAATCAGTTGCCATGTCCTCAGCTGAAGCTGAATATGTTGCAGCAGCAAGTTGTTGTGCAAATGTACTCTGGATGAAAAGTCAACTCAGTGACTATGGAATTCAGTACAAGATGGTTCCCATCTTTTGTGATAACACAAGTGCAATTGTCATCTCAAACAACCCTGTTCTTCATCAGAGAACAAAACACATTGATATTAGATATCACTTCATCAGGGACCATGTCATGAAAGGTGACATTGAATTACACTTCATTCCTACTGAATATCAGCTAGCTGATATATTCACCAAACCATTGGATAAACCTACTTTCACAAGACTGAAAGCTGAATTAGGAATGTTGGATATTGAGATTCAGTCCACTGATTGAATCCATCCGACCAAGTGTAAATTCTGAGAACCCCAGATCCCTGAGTCAATGTGTTCCTCAGTGAAAAAGATCACTGAATCACCTTCCCTTGTACCTCAGGAACTAAACCCAAGTCCCAGAACAAGCAGGATAACATACCCTGAACCCTTGTACCTCAGGAACTGAACCCAAGTCCTGAACAAGCAGGTTCACTGAATGAAGAGTCATTCAGGACCCTCAAGAGACATTCAATGCTAACTTAAATGCTCTAAGTATCTAGTTAGTAAATGTCCGAGGTTGGTAACTGAATTCTTATTTAATATAAGAATATTTGTTCTTTTGCCTTTCTGGCATGCACCTCATGGGCCCCCACATTCCCACTTGGCATTTAATGCCTCTCCAATCCCATAACAGATATGTGATGACTCAACCCTGCAAATTACACTTTTTGCAGACGGCACAACTGTTCACCTCGACAGTTACACAAAACAGGGAAAGTGGAGTGGTTATGAAGTAAATGCGGATCTCAAACGTTTTATTCAAAACGGTTTTCAAAATAATATATTTTGAGAAAATTAAACCGCTTAATGCCTAAAATACCCTCCTCTCCACTTCCCTATAAATACCCCCCAAACAATAAACACACACACGTTTTTAGAAAATCTTAAGCAAATTCTTGCCTTTTTCTTTCAAAACAAAATTTTGTGTGTGTGTTCTTAGTCTTTAGAAACCCAGACCTTTGTTGTTCTTGCAAACCCAAGACCTTCCAACACAAATGGTTACTTCTAAAGCTATTAAATACGCCCCAAATGTGGAATTCCTCATTGAGGGCGTAGACATGACCAAAAACAATGTGGTAGGAAACTTTTCCTATCCCCAAAAGTTTTGGGCGTACAGGAATGTGGTTAAATACCTTCAAAACTGCTTTCTTGCTACGGCGTTCACAAAGACCCCTTCTGTCATATATCATGACTATTTGAGGGAATTCTGGTGTACTGCAGTGGCAACTAGCCCTGAGGACACCAAGGACTCAATTATCCCATTCTCAGTGATGAATGGGAGAAGAACCCTCTCCCTTGATTATAAAACCTTCATCAAAGCCACTGGCCTTGATTTCGCTGAGAATTTTGAGCCCAACACCACTGACCAAGAAGTTAAAGCAGAATTGCTTTTTCTAGGGCCACATGACCTCAAACAACGTGATGTGGCCCCAGGTTCATTATTGGCCAAGGCACCAATAATCAAAGCTTGGTTTCCCCCAGCCTAGAGGATCCTGATGACTTTTGTCATTCAGGTCCTTGGAGGCAATAAATCCTCCACGGAGCAGTTGAATGCATCACAACAATTGATGGTGTTCAGTATCCTGGAGGGTAGAAAAATAGACATCGGAGGAATAATCTTCCGTGACCTCGTGGCCAAGCTTTCAGGAAAATCTAGACAAAACACATGTCTTACCCTAGGTTTATTTCCTGTGTGCTTCAGGCCTTACTAGGCTCTGATTATGTTAGGCCTGACGTTCAAGGATCAAAACCTAACGTCTTACATAAGGCCAACTATTCTAGAGACCTTACTGAGGTACAACCAGTACCCCTGACCAACTATATGCTGGTAGTTATTCAGGGGGAAAATGCAATCTCACCCATTCCTTCTCCTGAAAAGCAGGAGAAGAAGAAAAAGAAGGCAGGGACCAAGAAGGTGGTGAAACCCATACCACTCGCCCTTGGATCTTCTACCTCAAAAGAAGGGCAAACGGCCAAGACCTTAGAGACACCCATAATTGAGACCCTCTTGACCTTAAAAGAAAAGCCAACGGAGGGTACTGAGAAATCATCCTCAGTATCCTCGGGCAAAACCCTTCCTCATGGCTCTGCTGACATACACAAGTCAGTGGAGTCAGGAACCTCCACCCATTCACATCTCGATGAAGGTACTGACAAATCACAATCTGTGCCTGAGGGAGTAAAGGGTCCTGAATCCTCGGTAGGGCAACACTACTCTACTGAGAAGGGGACCCACACCCAATCACATCCTATTCACGGCTCTGAGAAATCACACTCAGAGTCTCAAGGAGTAAAGGACCCTAAATCCCCAAAAGGGCAGTACAACCCTGATGGGAAGGGGGTCTATCAACAATCACAAATTGTGCCTAACGATAGTACTTGAAAACACCCACCAGTCCTTGAAGGCGCACATGGGGACAAAGACTCAGGGGGCATGCAACCACCCACTGATATGGAACCACAACCCCCTCATGGTAGATCCAGTCTCTCGGGAACTGACTCCAAGCGCCAGGCTGAGCAAACCCACTCAGTTATTATGGCGGGGTCAGGACCTGGCCAAAACCAGTTGCAGATTCAGTCCATGGCGGATTTTCAGGCTGTTCTCTTGTCTGATGAAGAGCTCAGCATTGACAGTGAGGAAGAAGTGTTTGAGTCAGGTGATGATATGGACACTGATGCTCAACCCACTGAACAATCGCATCAGTCTTCTCCACCACAGGGTAAAGAATCAACATCTCAGGCTGATCAATCATCGGACTCTGAATCATCCTGCCCAGCCAATCTCAGGAAGTATGACAACATTCTTCCTCTCACTGAAAGACAATTGGTCAAGTTCTTGCAGAAAGCCAACAATGCTCTCTTTCAAGGGCTCACTGAAGAAATCTTTGACCAACATTGTGAAGCTGCAGTTCATTATGTCAACCTGAAGGAATCTGTTGAAGCTTATCATGATGACATTAATGAACAGCAATCAGGGATTTCATACTCCTTGACAACTCTTGATCAGAATCTTAAAATGTTCAACGCTACTCTTTCCAACATTACGAAGAGCGTTGCAACTATTCAAGAGTCAGTGAAAGATGACCCTGAGCTCAACAAGAAAATTCTTCAGGCTTCTGAGACCTATCAGCTACAGTCAGCTCAGTTCACTAAGCTTGTCAACATGCTGACATCCTTTAACCTTCAGGGTCTCAGCTCTTCAGTGGACTCCATCAAGTCTTCCCTGGTTCTTATGGAGGCTAATTTGGCATCTTGGGCCAAGTCTTCGAATTCCTTGGCCTGGAATCTTGGGCCTCGGATGACTGCTATAGAGACTTCTCAGGCATCTCTTGAGGCAAAGGTGACCACTCTTTAGCAAGACACCTCAGACATCAAATCCATGATGACTGAGATTTATCAGGCTTTCAAAGGTCAAGCTGCTCCCTCAACTTCAGTGAGCACTCCAACTTTTGCTCTCACAATGGCTCAAGTAACAGTTGAGGGGGAGAAAGTGACTGAAGCTTCTTCCAGCCAACAACCTCCTTCTCACACTGAGGGGGAGATTCCTGAAACAACCCCATCATCAACTCACCAAGATAAAGGCAAAGGCATTCTCACTACTACTGAGCCTGAACCTACAATATTGGTGCCTGCTTACTAGGTCATAAGGCCTGACCCTGATGAACCAGTCAAGGTCCCTTATGAAATTAATGGAGTGATGCATCTTCTCACTGAGACTGAAATTCAGGCTCATATGGAGAAGGAAGAAGGGTTGAAGAAAGCAGCTGAAGAAGAAAGGCTGAATAAGTCTGCCCTCATCCAGGTGGTCAGTGAAGAGGCTGAAAAGCATGGAATAGAACCAAAAGCCCTTGCTGGAAGAAAAGGTGGTGAAAGCTTTGTGAAAGCTAAGGATGCTGAGATGATTGCTCTCAGGCACAAAAGGGATGAAAGGTTGAAAAAGGCTGAGGAGATAAGGAAAAAGAGAATTGAGAGGTACCAATGGGTTATGACAAGCATATTGCGACCTGAACCAATCACTGATGTCAAGATTCATCAAAATACCAAGCTTGCTGTCATCAGTGTCTTCAGAGGTCCAGACAAGAGAGACTTTGAGGTTCATGATCCCTTTAGATTCTCTGACTTTGGGATCACTGAATTAGATGAATTGGGTCCAATCATATTTAAAAAGTCGAACGTTGTCGTCAAGGAACTGATGAAATCCCTGAAGCTAAGATATGAAAGACTGACAGCAACACTTGATGAACTTGGTATTCCCTCACTTCTCCCAGCTCCAGCCAGTCAGCCTGCTCCGTCTCAGTCCTCTAGAAGAAAGAGGAAGCAAATTGAGTCTGAGCCTGAGATCAAAGTTCCTGGCCTTGAATGCAACAGAGCCCTCCCTGAAGGAGTTACATTTGTGAACAACTTGTTCATTGAACAACCTGAGAGAGGTCTCTTCTTCACTGATGCGTTTGGTGATCAAGCCTTCCAAAGATGGATTGACCACGCATTGATAAGGCATGAATTAAAACTATGCTTGGTTACCTCATGATGGCCTCCCCAATACAGAGTCCTGAAAATGTGAGGTTCTGTCATGACCTGAGAATCAAGATCCAAGAACATCCTGACCAACATGAGCTGGAATCCAAAAGACCAAAGCTTGAAGCCCTTGGTTACAAACTTGACAGAAGAATCTGCAATACCACCACTATCCTGTACATTGTTTATGTAACACCCCAAAAATCGGGTCCAGCGGAAGCATTCATGTCACTGGGGTGCTACTCAATTGGTATCACAACACAAGGTACAAAGAACGGTTTTACCTTAACCGTTTAGAAGAAAGTTTCATTATCAAAACGTTTTAAATTTACATCATTCGAAAATAGTGCGGAAGTAAGGCCCATAAATGAATAAAGCGGTCCCAAATATAAATATCAGAGTCGTCTATGACCATGCCCCTTGCCAAGCGCCACCAGAAATAAGCTATCACCTTAAACCTGAAAATACATGCTAAAAGGGTCAGCTTACGCTGGTGAGTTCATAGGTTTAAGTTTAAAACAGTTTGATTAAACCAAAAGGTTTCCAAGTTCAAATCATCGTTCACAAGCAATTCAAGTTCAACGTAGGCTAACACTGCCTAAATCACGGGTTAAGAAAAAGTATAATAGTGGACCAAGATAAGGGATATGCAACCCATAATAAAATAGTTTATTGCGCTAGCTCTAAGTTAAATGCGTGCTAGAAAGCACGTACAGGCATGCTAGAAAGCATGTAAGGCATGCTGGAAAGCATGTTAAATGCGTGCTAGAAAGCACGTTACGGCATGCTAGATAGCATGTTAAATGTGTGCTAGAAAGCACGTTACGGCATGCTAGAAAGCATGTTAAATGCGTGCTAGAAAGAACGTTACGACATGCTAGAAAGCATAATGCGTGCTAGAAAGCACGTTACGGCATGCTAGAAAGCATGTGAAAATATAGTGGAGCTTAGGCTAACTACGCAATAGTTGCAAAAAAAATAGTGTTGGTCCAAAAAATAGTTTAAATGATTTCACTCATGAATACCAGATAAATCACGTAATGCAATCAAATAACCAGATAAATATATCAGCTAAATAGTTAAAATAGAGCAACCAGTTCACGTATTCCAAATAAACAGTCATGAGTTTAGTTAAAAATGAGCATGTATTCTCCCCCGAAAATAGTTAGAAAACCGGTAAAAGTAGGGGCCATGAACTCACCTTAGCCACAGCAATGCAAGATCACAACTGACACGACTGGCATCGAGGAGCAAAACTAAACAATCTCAAGACGTACGGCATGATAGTACACGGCGGTAAAAGCAAAGCGGTACACAATGGTCTAGGATCGGCACAACCTAATACGTATACGATAATCTCAAAACACGTCTCGCAGAATAATAAAGTCTATAAAAGACAGCGTGTCGTAGTTTTCGTGGATTACTTGATTTCAAAACTTATCAAAAGCTTAGTATCAACGTTTCGTGTGGTGTGGTAAGAAAACATAGATTCGACATACAACTCACGCCAAAGAGAAAAGACATCGACATAGTCGAAAGAATACTGAAGAGAACTCAAACCAAGGAAGACAACTCTAGAAGTTTACGACAACAAACACTTCAAATCAAATAACTCAGTTTGTACGTTTCGACATTTACTCCGTTATCCCCAACTAATTTGTATAAAACATAACGTCTTATAAATGGAAATAAGTTTAACTAATAAAATGAGTTTTCTCAAAACAGTTTAATAGAATTTAATAAAAAGTATCCGTTGGTTATTAGACATTATTTCCTTATTGTACGTCCGTTACGAATCAAATATATTAAATTCGTCGTGAGTCTAATATATTGTATTCGTCTCCAGTCCAATAAATCCATAATGTTCAATATCCAATAACATTAAATGTTCAAATTGTCCAAATAATTTATGTACACGTCAAAATTTATATCTAATCTATGTCGAATGTGTAATCCAACTCCAAGTCACAATCCGTTTATCCATATTCAAAGTAATAATGTCCATCTTTAGGCTATCGTGACCACAATAATTCCCTACCAATCTATCTCTTTTAAAATAAAATTTCTCACCTCGCCGAGACGACTTGGTCTCGGCTTCGAACCTTGACGTGAACCAAAACGACCAAAAATAAAACCAAGCGAGCTCACTCTTGTCTTGGCAACTAAAACAACTAAACACAACAAAAGCCACACGCCTAAACTATGACTTAACATAATAACAGCAATGAACAACCATTCGACAAGGGAGGTCCAGTTCGAGCCACGACCCAAAACAGCAAATAATTCCAAGAACCACACTCGACCAACGCAACATTTACCAACATCAAAATCCTCAAGAAATTATACACAACCATAACCAACAACATTATAACCTGCTATGCCGAGACCCACAATCCACAACCAAAGTTAACGAGACTCAGTCAATAACCATAAACACAAAACCTCAACCACATTTTTACCATTGATGCTATTACAGAACCGAGACCCAAGAGCAGTCAAAACAAACACCATTTTCAGTCAAATCTTACCACACGAAAGGATTTCAAAAATATTTATATCCGGTTTTTAATTTTGAATTAATAACCTTGTTTCATACGTAGTTTTAAATCCACGAAAACACAAAAACAACACAAAACGGTTACCTCAAAAACAATAACTAATAGACGGTTTTTCTCGATTTTACCATGTCGAGAAAGAGAGAGGAGAGGGAAGAGAGTGGCGGCAGAGATGGTGGCGCTAAGGCGGCTGTGGTGATTGGAACTCACGGATTGACCCTCAAACATCTTCAAAACATAAGAATAAAGTAGGATAGGTGGTGTTTGTATTGGTGGTGATGGTCGTATGCGGTGGTAGCGGCGCGTAGAGGTGATGGTGGAAATATTTGTGGCGCGTGTGGTGGTGGATCGTGACAAGGGAGTCACAAGGGAGCTATTGGTGGTGGCGGTGAGAGGTGGTGACCGGCGGTGTGGCTCAGGTGGCCGGATTTAGGGCCGGAAAAAGAGAGAGAGGTGAGATGGTGTCGGCTGGAAGAAGAATTAAATGAAACATAACCCTAAAAGAATTATAATAGGAGTATATATAGACTAGGGTTAGGGTTAGGGTTAGATTAGAAATACCCTAGGGACCAAAGTTGTCACAATCCAAGTCTAAGGGAAAAGGGATAAAATTTACTGCAGGGACCATAGTTGTAATTTTTGCTATCTTTCATGAAATGAGGCTCGGGGCTCGTTTAAGATAGCAAACGATCGATTCAAAACACGGGAATTTCACCATTGCGTTCAGAATAATTTTTCCAATAAAAACGACTATTCATACGCCTCGTTTCTCACGAATAATAAAATAACCAAATCAAATCGTCGGTTGTGCCAGTACGCGTTGTGTACAAATTTCACATTTCGCGAGATAAATTCACGTATTAGGATCAAATGAGCTCGGAAAGGTTCGTAAATGAAAAATAGGGATAATCTCGTATATAAATAAATTAGGAAATTTACGGGTTGTTACAGTTTAGTTGTTAGGACTCCTGTAATGAAATTAATAAAATGATAGCCCTTTGTTTTGTTATTTCAGTGTCCTTAATTACTTTCTAGTACATTCAGTATGAGAAGAAGTCATTTGCTCACTCATAACTGATCAAAACACTTAAGCATAATTTATATCCAAATAGGGGGAGATTGTTGGGTGCTTCAGTACCCAAGGATCCTTAAAACAGGATTTGAATACAAATTACGCTAAGTGTTAATCAACCGAAAACAGAATTAAGTCACCGAGTGAACAGTCACTCAGTGAGTTACCTTCAAGATGCTCAGGACGAGTCTAAGAAGAAAGATTCACCACTCAGGGAGGCGGATCTCCCTGAAGTGTAACTTGAGACGAAGAAGAAGGTAATGGGTTCAGTGAGCGTTAGACAAGAGCTCACTGAACCCCAGTCTCCTCAACAACAATAAGTAACTGAAGACTGAAGACTGAAGACTGAAGACGAAGACTGAAGAACCTAAAGCCTGAAAGAAAGGCTGGATTGAGTGGGAAGAGTTTGAAGAGATAAGGACAAGTCTTATCGGGCCAGAAACAAACCATCCCTAAAGCGGCTAAAAGTCAAGAAGTGTCAGAACTGACACTCGAAGACTTTTTGGCGCAATCCTATTGGTTCTTGGAAATGACAAATACTGATGTAGTTGTCAGACACGCCTTCTTATTCTTTATGTATTTTAATCTTCAGGACTCTTACATGTTTGCCTATAAATAGCAAACAGATGGAGAAAAGTGGGTTAGGTATTTTGTGCAATAAAAGCTTAGACTTTCACAATACCCATTTTCTCCTACAAAGAGTAACCAATCCCTGAGATAGCTCAGTGGGTCGATATTGTTACCACTTAAGCATTGCTTAAGTTTAGATAGGAGACACCATACCTTGTCTATTCAATCCCAAGTGTTTGTTCCGCAAAACACTTGGGTAAGAAGGGGAAAAGAAACTCCCTTGCAAGCAGAATGGAGCCAACGAATCCAAAACCAAAGGGAGGTTGAAGAAGTCAAATTCGGTCACTAACATCTCGAGTTTGTCATAAACTGTTTCTTGACCCCTTGGATTTAAAAGAATCCTATAGCGATGGCACGCTTCCGAAGTGTGGGTGATAATGGAAGACGATGCCCGCTAGATGATGAAAGAGTATTTCCATTTTGAATGAGTGGAGTGTGGTAGACGATACTTATCTAGTAGCAGCTTCGGGCCTAAACAGTATGTGTGAAAAAAGACATGAAGATAACGCTCAAGCCGGGATATTCTCAGTATTTGGGAACAAAAATGGGTATAAGATTCAATGTCTTTGCAGTAAACATGAATCTCCAATGGCTATATACTGAAGTTACCATTTTAGAAAAACAAAAGCTCATCAATTGGTAATGTCAGCTTGTCATCATACTAATAAGGATTCAGCTAAACCACTTGAGTGTGCAGTAATGTGTTGGGTAAGCTGGTTTAGCCATGAGTCAATACTACGAGTTTTCGGATAGACAAAAAGGAATCAATATAGGAATCTGCGGGCTACTGTATTTTTGCTTTGACATTGTTTAGTTGCATCTTTAGAAGCTATTTTTTAAGACCAAAACCGGTAAAGAGTTGCAAATTTTTATAAACGGAATCCATTTTCGCAAATAGTGGGTTCGTGACATGCCAAAAGCTGGTATGGGTTGAAACATGCTAGTCCGGGTTGACCCCACTATCAATGCATTTTCCCAATATTATACATAACAAATACCATATTATTATTACAAATTGACCAATTTATAAGTAACAAGGTAAAAATTCTCACATCTAATGAGAAACGTAACAGAACTCAAGTGAGCCCTAACCTTTCCTTCCCTCACCAAGTGCATCGTGATCTTACCGTGAATTCGTGAAATATGCATGCTCTATGCTTATTTGGTGCACAAATACGATATACAACGGATTTAACACCTACTATACTTTTGGATTTTCACAACTTGCTACAAGGATCCAACACCATACTTAAAACGAATGTGTGGATGCTGGCGTTCAATGCATAAACTCTCTTGGATCAGTCACTAGCCCAGTCAAAGCCGAAGCTGCGGCAGTGTAAGGAGAAGCTAGATAGATTTGACCTTTTTTGTTTCCCATACGACCTGGAAAGTTCCGGTTAGTGGTGGATAAGCAAACCTGTCATCATCAATAATTCGGTTAGTGGAAAGACTTCAACTTTCTAAGTTATTTGAAAATACTTATATCCTAGAAGACTGATTTATACATGAGAATTTGTAGTTCCAGTATAGGTTAGCATATCGTTCAAAAAAAGTATAGGTTATCATAAAAGGTTTGTATATCAGGAAATACTTGCCTGAGGTTCATTCATGCGAGCATAAATATCAAGAGGACCACCCACACAAGCACCACAACTAGGACTATTAGGTGGTTCACAGCCTGCTTGTTCAAATATCTGGGAACAAGTTTTGCCACCGGATCCTGGCACCGGTACGGTATACAAGTCCATCCAGACCTACCAAACATAAAAAATTTAATCATACACTTGAGGCGTATAATCTAATGATCTATTAATGTGAGATGGGTTGCTACACAAACCTTTTGAGTAGCAGGGACAATGAATGTAGGAACTTTGACCTTATCGTCCTGTAAATTACATATACCATTCACTTATGTACAAAATATCATAACCGTTTATCCACACAAATAACCCAACATATTATCTTCATTAACTCAACCAAGAAAGTAATTTTAAGTAGTATGAATTTAAATAATCATAGTCAGATAATTAGTTGTAATAAAACAAAGGGAAATACTGTGTGGATGCGCTTTTCTTGTTTGAAATTCTAATAGTCATATGTTTGTTAAATAAAGATATTCTTATGAAAAAAAAGGAAGAATAAAATGTAAGAAGTAGAACTTAATCTTCACAATATATGAATTAAATTTGCTTTTGCTTTCTTTAATTTTGAACCAGAGGTGGCTTAGTGGCAAAAGGCTTGTGATTATCATCACTAATATGTGAGAGGTCCCAGGTTCAATTCCTCTTAGGTGCATACAACCCTAAAGAGCCTCCTGAAAAGGCAAGGCTTTACCCGGTCTGAGTTTGTATGATGGATTAGTCGGCTAAAAGGTAGGAAACCATGATTACCCAAAAATAAATAAATTGTGTGATGTCCAAACATCTTACCGAAGCTAGCAAAACTTTTGCAGCAGCTAGGAAATCTTCAGTTTTGCCTCCAGTGCATGATCCGATGTATACTCTATCTAGTTTCACGTCCTTGCATTCCCTTGCTAAACCACGATTATCAGGAGAATGAGGCTGCAATGTGTAAAAGAATTAACAGTTTACCTATATCATCTTTATTATATTTGTTAACATTTGATATAAAGAATAAAGAGTTGAAATAAAGAGAGCAATATATCTAACCTTTGCCACTAGTGGCTCCAATTTTGTGACATCAATTCTGTACTCAGCAAGATATCTGTACACCAAGTTGAACAACACTTTTACATCAATTATTGTAGAGAATAACTTAGAAACTAGGTTGACACATAGCGGACAAATCATCTAATTATACGAGTAAGGATCGAGTTACATTGCTTGAGTATCACTGTACACTGGTTCAAAAGGGACAGAAGTTTTGTCCTGCACCAGTAACAGGAAAAAGGTGGATGTTAAAATCTTAAGACTTCTAAACACGTTTTCATAATAATCACAATGAAACTAACCTCTAGGTATTTAAAGGTAGTAGGATCGGCTTGAATAATACCATTCTTACCCCCGGCTTCAACAATCATGTTGCATAATGTCATTCTTTCTTCCATCTGTATAATGCAAATGATACGAGAAATAAAGCATTTTGCAATGCTACTAAAGTGAAATTTAAAACATATATATATATATATATATATATATATATATATATATTTTTTTTTTTTTTCCTATAGATAGAAAACTTACAGATAGACTTTCAACAGTTGAACCAACAAACTCCATTGCTTTATATGTTGCGCCAGATACTAATATTTCACCAATTATCTACATTTCGAAGATTAGTGAATCAATAGTGTAAGTTTTAAATTGATACTGTGTTAGTTTTAGTGGACAAATATTAATGTGTGTATGTCTAGAATCGAACTCGGGACCACGGGATTGCACACATTACGTATGAGGAATTAATGTACAATAATTAATATATAAACCGTTATGTATTTAATTATTGAAACACAAAAATAATGACTAACGGATGTTAAGTAATTAACGGGAATTGACTAACGACTGTTAGGGAATAAAGGAAGTACTATAGATGAAATTAGAGGATCAAGAAGGTTCCGGAATCCCTTGGGATGTCCATAACCGATCGGCATAGGGTTCCCAAACCCAACCCATTGCCAAACTTGCTCTCCAAGATTTCTCATCTATAAATACAAAGGCTAGGGTTATTGTTTCAATACTCTTGCACTCTTGCTATAACCCTAAAGTCTTTTTCTTCTCTTCTTCTTGTCTTGGCCAATCGAATACATAACCCTTAGGGTTGATCGATCCAAGTTTTTCATAAACAAAAGGTTTGGTTTAATTTGTGTTTATTTTACTAGCATAAACATTAATTTGGTTATAGTACGTGTGTACAAGATTGTGGTATCAACTCATTATAGTCGATATTCTTGGATTGAGATATAAAAAGGTAAGAGGTATCTCGTTAATCTGTTCTTGACATTAAAGAAGAAGATTTGAAGTTTGATTCTTGTTCTTGCTAGAATCAAAAGGTACGTTTCTTTATTTTTCGGTTAATCTTTATGTGTTAAAATAGATCCTACGCTTCCGCATATGTGTAAGATGTTTATTAGATTAATATATGAGTTAGTCATGATTATTATATTCTAAGAGTGGCATCACGAGCCGTTTTAACATGTAATTAAATTACCGAAACACATAAAAATCGAATCTTGGATTAGGATTTATGTTACTTGATTTTTTTAGGGTTGAAAAATCGAAACCCTAATTTTTTTAGGTGGGGGGGAGGGGGGGGGGGGGCGATGTCCTATAATTAAAAAAAATAGTTTTGTAGCGCTAAAATTGTAACATGTTTATGTGGTTAAAGGTTGCGTTCCTTGTGACTTGCATTAATCCATGATGAAACATGCATGTTTATCATGGATTAGGGTTTAATTAATTGTTAAGTTGATTGTCACATGTAATTTAGATAGATCTAAAATTGGGGAAGACCTCAATTATTATATTAATGAATCTATTTATGTGCTATTTGGTATATATTTGCTAAGACTAACGCAATCGATTCGTCGATGCATGTGGCTCTACCTACCATTGTAGGAGATAGCCTTAGTTAAATATATGCATATTGAAACATAGAAAGATTATTAATAGGTTTTATCAAAAGGTTTGCATGTGGCTACATGATTTAATTGTTAAGATTATGTGTACTTATTTGGTTAATTATTTTTATTAATTACTTGATTTTTTGTTTAAAATTGTATGACATGTTGTAAGCAAAAAAGGGTAATTTTTTGAATAGAAAATAAATTGACTAAATAACTATGAAACTTGATGTGATAAATTATACATATTGCAAAGTCTTATGTGCCGACAGTGGTTCGCTTCGCACAGTAATTTGCTCCCAGGCGAGACTAGCAATATTATAGTTTATAACATGTTTTTAAGACTTAAAATCATAAAATTTTGATTGAGTGATGAGTTTTGTACCAATAGTGTGAACGGCTCACCCAGTTTTGACAAACTATAAGAGAGGTATAAGGAGGATTGACATTAAATTGTCAAACCGAAAGAGACGCGTTTTTAATTGGCATTTAGTGCTGACGTTTGTCTCTCCGCTACTTTGTGCGTCAAATTGGAGCTACCAAGTAAGCTATTTTATGTACAAAATCATCTCAAGGGTGAATTGACCTCAATTCCACGTGCCACTTTGTGGTAATTATCCGAATAACTTGGGTCTTTTGACTCATGCAGTAGTAGGATATAGTGGGCGATAATTGTAGGTAATTCTTTGATTGGTGAACCCAATACCTCAATTAAAACTTTATTGATTTAAATCTTAGCTTAAAATTGGTTAATAAAATTGTTTTGAAAACTTATGATACGAAGATGTGTGCATGCTTCTTCGTACATATTTTGATTGACACATCAAAATTAGTACCCTAAAATTTAAGTTCATGCCATCTAATTATAAGAAACACTTGAAGTTGTAATTTAGCTTAAGTGAGACCTTGACTAGATTACAATGACAAGGTAAATTTCCGTTAATGCGTGAGACCATATATGGAGAATTTGCAGTTTCTAAATTAGACGACTTAATTAAGTTGTTAGTGAGACCTAGAAACTTAAGGCATGAGATGGGATGAAACATGCTTAGTTTGCAAATTGTATTTGGCAAATGTAAATCCCATAATGATCTAGGAGTCAGAAATTGTTTGTCGATTATTGTTCGACAGATTACCATATTTTGTACTTTCATTACTAGCAGATCAACTGATGCAGTGAAACTATGAAAATTTGGATCCTAGTTTTCAAGAAAATTCAATGGTTATATGAATATTTCCTTGGGTATTTTATTTTCTTGAAAAGATTGTATTATCGAAAATACTAAAATTGAATTTTGTAAATTCTTTTAAATGTATTAATGCAACATTAAACCGTAAACGTGGGACATTCTTTATTGGTAAATTGATCTACACCCGTAGGGGTTTTTTTTGCTAGAGTCAACTTTACTAAAAGAATAAACCTAGTCTCCTTTCTATAAGAGAAGAGTGAGACTTAATCTTATTCTTTTTCATGAATGAGAAAGGTATGATAGGAAAATTAGAATTGTCTAAATTCTAAGAAATAACTCATAGCAAACTTTAATAGTTAAGAAAATTGCACATTTTCTGAGTTATTAAATTAGAAGCTAGATTAATTACCGCAAAATTGGTAAAAGGCAAACTAGCATAATTTATCTAGTTGTTGTGCTTTGACCACTTAAAGATGCTACATACCATTGTGGGGATGGTAGACATATTAAGGAAAAATTGCATGCTCAATTTTCAAGTTAATTGCATTGATGGATAGTCCATCATCTACATAGTAAAATACACTCTTTTTAGTACCTAAGTAATTGTTACGAATGGGTCTTCTCAAAGGTGTAGGAAAGTTAATAGCACACTATTTGCTTTGATTGGTTATGAAACACTTACAATGTTGTCAAATCCAGTGGGAGCATTGTGTTGTAATTACTGAATAGTGAATTATTGTAATGATCTATAATTCAGTGGGAGCTACAAGCTTTGTCATCTTAGTAGTAACCCAAATTATCTCTAGAATGTCTTGAGATAATTACTTTCCAATTGTAGACACTTGTGGGTTTAAGGATAGTCATGTACGTTTCCTTACTAGATAAGGTGGTTCTATATCTACTAATTATGCTAATATCTATGACACAATCATATTGATCACATAAACAAACGAGTGACGTGTTGTTTATCTGATACATGATGTTCCATGTAAAAGTGGGAGAAATCTTATATTGTGTGCAAGGTACAATATATAGGAATATGATTTAAAGAACTGTCTTGACCGCAAGGTAAGAAACTAACATTCTAAATATGACTAATACACCTCTAAGTCTAGAAACACTTGTTGTTGAAATTTAGCTTAAGTGAGACCTTGACTAGATTACAACAACAAGGTGAAATTCCATGATTACGTGAGACCGTACATGGATAATTACTGTTTCTAAATTAGATACCTATTAGAACAAGTGTCAATAAGGATAATGAGACTACTTCAAACTAAATATTTATGTATTATTGAAATGACGTAAATAAATGAAGCAATCTAATATTACTTCAAATTTGAATATTTATGTATTCTTGGAATGTCATAAATATATGAAGTAATAAATTAACTTGAAATTACAATTGAAACCAAATTGTGGTGTTTATGATTACTTTAGTTATACATGTTTATACTTTATTGTAAAGCTATAAATATGAAGTCTTTTAATTGTTACAAGGCTTATTATAATATAAAGTAAGACGTTAACTTGTTATGTCTTCTTTATTAAGACATATACAAAGAAGTCATTGAGTTGATCAATGATTTATAACGTATAGTGGGATTATAACAGTCTATGTCTTCTTGATTGAGACATGGACGATAAATTACTTAGTTAAAAAGTACTTGTGTTATAAAGCATGCAATTGGCTTGGAAAATCTATTTCACCATTAAGTTGACTTAGTTGGTAAATAGGTAAGCCAGAAGGAGTATGAGTTCATCTTACATATTGTTAGATTGTCTCACAATATTAGTTCTAATGAAAACCTCAAGTTTGTGGTGTGTTCAGTTAGGAGAATCAAACTTTATTAGTATTGTTTGATTAAAGATAACTATAACTTCCTTTCTTCCAAAAGCTATCAAGGTTAGAAAATTGAGTATGGGTAGTATATACTCAATAAGACTCCAACCTAGAAGATTAATAAGACACCATTTATTATGGAATGTGATGAATCACATTAAGTCTTAAAATTGAAGTTCTTAATTTGTTAAACAACTTATGAAGTAGGATATTAACAAACTAATGTAAGGAACTGTCAATATGTATTTGTAATGTCCCAAAAGAGAACAATTTTGTATTGCTCTACTTGCTAAGTATTTATTGATAGTCTATAAATTGCAAAAGGCAAGTGGGAGTTTTATCTTGAAAAGATAAAGTTACAAGATACATAATCTTCTAAAAATACACTAGTAAATGTCATGATTAGGATTAAACATGTTAATGTTAAATCTCAAGATGATGGAATTCTCATTCATAGATCCGCAAGGATATCTCAAATATTTGAATAATATGTTGAGGATTATGAGTTACAGGATTATGGTAAACATGTTGGTTGGTCATTAAGATGAATTGCAAATATTGAATTTAGCAAGTTACTCATACTATTAATGTTTAGATGCAGTCCATAAAGATAATTAGTTTTGGAAACTTAATTAATCTTGAACTCTATAGTTAGACTATAGAATGAAGATGAATTTCTTCAAAGGGAATGAAAATCCTAGAGGTTTAAATCTTTGTGTAGAAATCATATGGACAATTTTGTAAACATATTTAATGTGTGTCTTATGACAAGATTATCAATTACACTTAAGCAATTAACTGTGATTGAATATTCTTTCTAGGCACATTAAATAAAGATTATGATTGTCATTCTTAGTTTCATTAATATGAAATTGACAATGGAATATCAAAAACTCTTTCTTGAGTAATTACTTGTGCGAGGACGATAAGTAATTAAAAGGAGTATTTGAATTCAAATAATCTTTGGAATTATACAAAGTGCAATAATTCATGAATGGATTAATGCATGCATCTAGAAGATATACTTATGTTTAATTATTAAATCCAAGTTGTGATTTATAATTAAAATAAGATAATTCCTTAATATTCCTAAAAGCTAGTGGGAGTGTTATATTTATTTTCTTATTTCATATATGTTGTATAACATATAGGAATTAACATTCCATATACGTTAAATGTTAAGTCTTAGTTTGGAATGAAATTCACTTGGAGATTTAGAAAATAAACATACAACCTTGGAATATATGTTTATTGTTATAAACATAAGCGGTAAAATAATTGATTCTAATAGAACATGATATACTATTAGAAAGTCTAAATAGAAACATATCTTTGAAAAGATATAACATGAATGAAATCTTAGTTTGATACAAGGATTTTTTCATGAACATCATGTTATTTGTTGTATCATGCTTGGATGCAAGATGATTTGACAACATTGATATCTAATTGAAAGTTATTAGATAACTAAGTGTAATGAATATGGTTGGATATAGAATTACATCCTCAGCCTGGAATTGCTCCTAAATTCTAAGTATGAACCATATGCAAATTGTTGCATAATCGTTATAGCCGACAAATCTTTAAAGATTGGAAGGCATCAAACATTACTCAATGGATATTAAAGTTTACGGAATTTTAAAGAGCATATTGTTGTTTGCATACAATGATGCTAATGAAATTGAGATGACACTCAATACTAGTTATGGTAGGATTTCATCCTTGATTGATGGCCATATGAACTAGTTGTGCTTAACTAAGAGCATAGTTGCATTATACATTAAAGAATTAGAATACTTTAAATTATAAAAGGTTTGATAGTTTAATTTCCATAAATTGTGGTTGAGGATGTCACGCATTTTATGTAATATTATGTGGCAATATCAAGATAGTTGAATGCACACATACAAGAACTTCACTAATTGAATTCTTGAAATAAGTATTCTCAAAATTCTGATAGATCAAAATTAGTTGATTTATGTCTTGTTGATGAACTCAAATAAGTACATTTTATTACTATCATTTATCCTATTAATTTGACTTGTTTTATTATATTATGTATGAGGATTGATACTTAATCGTTTACTTTTGTAATTCTCAGGTAAAAACAAGCATTTGGTGAAACTTGGCGATTTTAGACTAATTATGGAGCAAAACATGCGAGAAGTTAAGAGTCTACTAAAATGCACAAGATCAAGACTATTCTGCTCCAGATGCGCCGCATCTCACTTATTACATACGGCGCATCACTATCAAGATTTCACCAGATACGATCCAAGATACAAGAGGACATGCGCCGCATCCAAGAATGAAGATATGCCGCATCTCCTGGCGGTGTACGAATATTCCTGAATTTATTAATCTTGGACCCCACGCGAAGTTAAGTCAATGCGCCGCATCTACTTACTAGATGCGCCGCATCTTACCCTCAGACAGAAACTATAAATACCCCAAGACCAGACGAATTTCGGGGCGCATAATAATATTATATACGAGGTTCGAAGACCAGAAACCTAGGACGAATTCAGACGAATAGGCAGCACAAGACACACCCGAACGAAGATACAAGAGCTGTAAGAAGGTGCTGCATGTGTTTAATTCATTAAGTAGTTTTGTTTTATTGTGTTAGTAAACTTTAATTCATCAGGATTGATGGCTTGTGTAATGTGACAACGGAAAGATTGCACTCCCTTAAAACTGATTTCCCATCAATTAAAGTTTATATGTTGATGTCTTTGGTTACTACTTATTAGTGCATTGATAACCTCTGTGTTTATTAGTGGCCTGCGCATTTGACTGCGAAAAATAATGTGGCTCCCACGGTTGTTACTAAATTGATCACTTAGGAATAAATTTTAGACATAAGTAATCATTAAGGGTTTACTCGCCGATAAGAATAGGACCAACGAGAAAGGATTAACTACATACACTTCATATAAAACTATCAATAAAACAAGTGACAATCTACTTAATCATAAGGACAGATCTTCTTATTGCCTCAAGTATTTATCTGTGTACGTGTGTGCTATTCGATGATTCGTGCCTATTGGTTTAGTTTATTATTTAATTGCAACCAAATCATGCCAGTCTCTCAAGCTGAACCCCCTTGCGTTAGATTAGGTTGTATAGCTAATTTAGAATAATAAAATACTGATTAGAATAACGAGATAATACGTTCCACTCTTAGTGATCGACACTCTACTTACCATTATATTCATACTGACCGGGTACACTGCTCGTTAAGTGTGTGTGTTATTGATAAGTCGGCTAAATATAAATTTAAAACTTGAGTAGGCATTAATACTGCTAAACCGCAACGACACATCGCACGCATCACTTGTCAACAAGTATGATTGACATGACTTGAGGCATAATTCATTAACTAGAATTATCATGCATTGATCTATTTAGTATTTGGATAAGGGATGTTAAGCAATTATTATTTACAATGAATTAAAGTACTTGGTACGTTTGTTTTCATTAATAATAGATTGTATCCTGTATTTGCATGTTTAATCCATGAATAATTTAATTATTCTAAATTGTCCGTTGTCACTTAATGATATGGGAATATCATTAAATCAAGACAAATCTGAGTATTGGTAGAATATACTTGAAAGTATATTGATGCGTTGACATGCCAATTATACATGATATTCAATGAATTAAGTATAGGACTTATCCCAACTTCATGAGTTTACTTTATGGATCTAGTCATCAAGTAAATCATGTATATATAGTTATCCTCGGACTTGAGATACCAGATAACTGTCATGGATGTAGTGCATTTTTGTGAAGCAATTTACCGCTATACGTAACTGGTAGCTATAAGGAATGTTTTCAGGAGTGTTGCAAAGTTCATGGGTTATGCTCGTAGTCAAGAGAGAATTTGTTCCTTCAAATTTGTTTTGAAGTTTAATACTGCTGGGCCCCTCGTAGGGTTGACAAGATGTTTGTGCGGCCGCACCCAAGATCTATCTGGAATATGTTCAGATGATTTGGTAATCTTGCTCAATCAGAAACAACGAGAAACAGAATGGTTAATAAAGAATGACTAAGATCCATATCTTTATTAACGTAGTATTAGAAACAAAAGGATAAGTATGATGATGAATCATCGAATGGTTTTTCCTGGAGACCACCACCCGAGTTGTACTAGGGGCATTGGCGTGTTGCTAGACGCTAACCAATCTCATTACACTATTAATAGATGTCCAAGTGGGAGCTGTTAGTTTTAGTGGACAAATATTAATGTGTGTATGTCTATAATCGAACTCGGGACCACGGGATTGCACACATTACGTATGAGGAATTAATGTACAATAATTAATATATAAACCGTTATGTATTTAATTATTGAAACACAAAAATAATGACTAACGGATGTTAAGTAATTAACGGGAATTGACTAACGACTGTTAGGGAATAAAGGAAGGACTATAGATGAAATTAGAGGATCAAGAAGGTTCCGGAATCCCTTGGGATGTCCATAACCGATCGGCATAGGGTTCCCAAACCCAACCCATTGCCAAACTTGCTCTCCAAGATTTCTCATCTATAAATACAAAGGCTAGGGTTATTGTTTCAATACTCTTGCACTCTTACTATAACCCTAAAGTCTTTTTCTTCTCTTCTTCTTGTCTTGGCTGATCGAATACATAACCCTTAGGGTTGATCGATCCAAGTTTTTCATAAACAAAAGTGTTTGGTTTAATTTGTGTTTACTTTACTAGCATAAACATTAATTCGGTTATAGTACGTGTGTACAAGATTGTGGTATCAACTCATTATAGTTGATATTCTTGGATTGAGATACAAAAAGGTAAGGGGTATCTCGTTAATCCGTTCTTGACATTAAAGAAGAAGATTTGAAGTTTGATTCTTGTTCTTGCTAGAATCAAAAGGTACGTTTCTTTATTTTTCGGTTAATCTTTATGTGTTAAAATAGATCCTACTCAATTAGTTAATTTTAGTCACATAAAACAATATTACTACAACAAGAATCTATATTTTTGAATAAAACAATCTAGAAGGTTGTATGCACTAAAAAATAGCCTTTAGGCAACTCTTAAGACGATTGACCCATTTTCTTTTAGCTAATTTTCTTGCTTTGACCCATTTGCCCATTTTGAGATATGATACAGCCCAAAACAGCCAATTTATAAGTAAATAGGTGAAAATTGTCACCTCAACTAGTAACTTATACAACCATGTCATCAGGTTTTACATGATAGTATGTATCAAAATTATTGGATTAAGAATATATCAAGATAGGGTAAAACACACTTACTTGCAGGATCAAATCCTTTGCAAGCAGATAATCTGGCATTTCTCCATCCAGCACAAATCTTAAGGTTGGAGGCACCTATTGAGCACAGTCACGGAAAAAAAGTAGAGATTGTCAGTGTGATACAATAGATACACAGTTCCAAAAGTATACACATGTTGTTCTGTTAGAAATGGTTAAATATTAATGTGCAAATGTCTAGTATCGAACCCGAGACCTCGGGATTGCACACATTACAAATGAGTATTAAGGAATAATAATAAATGTATTTTATATATTTATTATTAACACAAGAACTTAACGACCGTTAGTGTTTTCCGTTAAATGACTAACGATCGTTAAACGCAAATAAGGAAAGAGTGTTTGTATGTAATTAGGAAACAAGGAAAAGATCTAGAACCCTCTTTGGGTTGTGGATCGGCCGACTAAGGCTAATGGGGCAACCCATTGCCTAACTTGTTCCCAAAGTTTTCTAAACACTATATAAACAAACCTAGGGTTATTGTTTGGCTAATCTTTTGTGCACACAATTATCCCTAAGTTTTCTTCTTCTCTTCCTTTGGTTAAAATCCGATCGACACAAACCATTAAGGGTGTGGGTCGATTTTTTGTGATCAAAACTAAGTCTTGTGTTTTACTTACATAACCTTAATACGGTTTAATTTGTGTGTACAAGAACGAGGTAACAACACACTATTGTTGTTATCAAGAAATCGATAAACAAAACGGTAAGGGGTTTATCATTGATCTAGTTTTATAAATAATCAAGATTTATTGAAGTGCATCGGGTACGTTTTCTATTTATGTTTAAGTTAATAATTATGTGTTATATGTTATTGTTTACACGCTTCCGCATACTTGTGTACTTTGATTATGGAGTTTTATGATTGTCATGGTTTTCTAATTCCAACAGTGGTATCAGAGCCAGGTTTAACATGTAATTGATTACTTAAACAATAAAAAACGTATCTTTAAATTGTTTAGATTATACATGTTTTATTTTCTAGGGTTTTATTATTAAAATTTGTTTTTTTTAATAAAAGTCGAAATCCTAACCCTAATTTAGGGGGGGTGTCGATTTGATCCATAAACCCTAATTAGGGTTTGTGTTTTTCATAATTAATTGTGATTAATTAGAAACCCTAGGTCTTTAAACAATTGTTGTGTTATGAATCTTGTGACCTAATTGCTATATGATATGCATGAATTCGTGACTATACATGCATAATTAGTCACGGATAATTACTTGAATTAAATTGTTTAGATGTTTGCTACATGTTTAGATAAATCTAAAATTAGGGAAGACCTAATATATTAAATTAATGAATCGGTTATGTGCAACGTGGTATATTATCATTAAAACTTACGCGGCTAATTGTTGGCGACTGTGATCCATTGGGTACAATGAGCTCGAAAACCAATGGGAGTTTTATTGATTCTATACATAATAATTCACATATAGATTATTAATAGGATTTGTTTAAAAGGTTGCATGTGGCTAGATGTTTCACTAACAATTAATTGTTTTCTTATTAGTTGATTGTTTGTTTTTCTTTTAATTACTTGTTTATTGTTTTTTTTTTTTTTTTTTTTTTTTTTATATGTGATATGTTAAAGTAAGCAATAAAAAGGGTAATTTTCAAAGAAAATTAAATTGGACTAATAATGGTGAAACATAAAGTGATAAAGTATCGATCTTGCGGTGTCTTATGTGCCGACAGTGGTTCGCTTCGCACGGTAATTTGCTCCCAGGCGAGACTAGCAAGATCTAAACCTTGTCACTTAATTTTTTAAGACTAAGATCATAAACTTTTGCTTGATTGATGTTTTTGTACAATAGTGTGTGAAAGGCGGACCAAAGTTGACAAACTGTGTGGTGGGTTTATCTGGAGAGGGGTTTTTTAAGAGATTCGCTCCTACCGGCTCTCCGGGCCCGCTTGTGCGTCAACTGCGACTTACCTATATCACTATTAACGTACACTATCATCTTAAGGGTGATTTACCTCAATTCCACGCGCCACTTTTGTGGTAAATATCCGAATAACATGTAAGAGTAGGATATGTGGGCGATAATTGTTGGTACTTCTTTAATTGGTGAACCCAATACCTCAAGTACATAGTTTTTGGTTTACTCTTAAACTAATTGGTAAATTAAAATTGTTTTGAAAACTAATGTTACAAAGATGAGTGCATGCATCTTTGTACATGTTTTTGTCACATCAAAAACTAAATACCCTAAAATTTAAGTTACATGCCATCTAACTATAAGGAACACTTGAAGTTAATTTTGGGTATGCGTGAGACCTGGACCAAAATTAATGACAAGGTAAATTCCCGAGTGTGCGTGAGACCATACATGGATTAATTTGCAGTTTCTAAGTTAGACAACTTAATTAAGCTGATGCGTGAGACCTAGAGCTTAAGGCATGAGATGGGATAAACATGCTTACGTGACATATTGATGAATCAATATGTAGTAAATCCCATAAATTATCTAGGAATTGGAAAACTTGTTTGCCAATTATTGTACGACAGATTACCATCTTTTGTACTTCCACTACTAGCAGATCAACTGATGTAGTGGAATTATGTAAAGTTGGATCCTAGATTTTCAAGGAAATTAAGTTGGTTATATGAATATATCCATGGGTATTATATTTTCTTGAGAATAAGTATTATCGAAAATACTAATGTTTGAACTTTTCTATTTTCTATAGAATGGCTTAACCCGATAACTCCGTGTTCGCTGCTTTCAAGAGTCATCTTGAAAGAGCCAAATTGACTGGGAAAAATTTCAATGATTGGCACAGATCGCTCAGAATTGTCTTGAGGGCAACTGGTAAGCTCAATTACTTGAATACTCCTTGCCCTGATGAGCCTGCTGCGACCGCTACTGAAGAGGTCAAAGCAGCATGGAGAGCTGAGTATGCTAAGTACAATGAGATTGGGTGCTTAATGCTTCAAAGTATGGATCCAATGATGCAAAAGAAGTTTGAGTATTATCTTTCAGATAACATGCTCGAGCAGCTCAAGAAGTCTTATGAAAAGACTCCTGAAATTGAAATGTATGAGTCTCTTGACAAACTACACAGCTGCAAACATGGTGATGGTAAACCAGTTGAAGACTATGTGAATGAGATGAGAGATTTCTTTGATCAACTTCATAGAATCGGATTTGGTTATCTCGAGAATGTTCAAGTTAACCTAATCAACAGGTCCCTTAACAAGGATTTTGCTGGTTTTGTACAGAACTTCAACATGCATTGCTCGGGGAAGACAGTTTCTGAGTTACTCGCATTGCTTGTTGACTACGAGAAACACTTACCACCCAAGGGCAAGGTTCCTACTCCGCAAGTGTTGGCAATTCAAGGAGGTAGGATCCAGAAAAAATCGCGTGTGAACAAGGGTAAGGGTAAAGGTGATAAAGGTAAGCAGGTCATGGCCTATCAACCAAATCCTAAGGTGAATCAACACCAGCCCAAGAAGAACAAGGTGAGTCCTCCAGGAAAGAAGGATCAGGCTTGTCACCACTGTCATGAAGTAGGGCATTGGAAGAGGAACTGTCCGCTCTACATCAATGACTTGCGACTGAAGAAGCAAAAGAGTGAAGCTGGTAATCCCAGCTCTTCAGGTGCGTTCTTTGTAATCGAATTATTTACTCTAACTCGTAAGATTAATTCCTGGGTATATGATACGGGATGTGGTATTCATATTTGCAATACTATGCAGGGGTTTAGAGTTGAGAGAAAGCTGGCCTATGGACAACAATTCTTGCACGTGGGTAATGGAGCACATGCAGAAGTTGAAGCTATGGGCGTATTTGATTTAGTGTTGCCTTCGGGCTTAGTACTATCTTTAAATAATTGTCATTATGCACCGTCAATTGTTAGAGGTGTTATTTCATTTTCATGTTTGTTGAACCTTGGTTTTGAACATACTATTAATAGCAATGGAATTTCTGTTTCTTTAAATGGTGTATTTTATTTTAATGCTATTGCTGTGAATGGTATTTTTGAACTTGATATGAATGATAATGGTAATGCTTGTGTTAAAAATAATTCGATGTATAGCATCAACAATAAGAGAATCAAGAAAAGTCTGGATTCGTCTTATCTTTGGCATTGTCGACTTGCTCACATAAGCAAGGATCGCATGAAAAAGCTGCAACATGATGGGCTTTTAGAAAAGATCAATGATGAATCATTTGATAAATGCGAGTCTTGTATTAGTGGGAAGATGACAAAGAAACCCTTTAATAATAGGATTGAAAGGGCTACTGATCTACTTGGTCTTATTCATACGGATGTGTGTGGACCACTTAGACATGTGTCAAGGAGAGGTGCTAGCTACTTCTTAACATTTACGGATGATTTCAGCCGTTATGGTTATGTTTATTTACTTAAACATAAACATGAGGTGTTTGAAACATTCAAAGTGTTTAAAGCTGAAGTAGAGTTGCAACTTGGAAAGAAGATTAAAGCTCTTCGATCCGATAGAGGTGGTGAATACCTGAGTCAAGAGTTTGTGGATTATCTAGCTAAGGAAGGAATTGTCCAGCACCTTACTTCTCCATATACACCACAACAAAACGGTGTATCTGAGAGAAGAAATCGTACATTGCAAGACATGATACGATCTATGTTTAATCTAACAACTCTTCCCTTCTCATTCTGGGATTATGCCTTAGAGTCTGCTGTTCGCATTCTTAATATGGTTCCCACAAAGAAGGTTGATAAGACACCATATGAGTTATGGACTGGAAATGCTCCTAACTTGTCTTATCTCAAGGTCTGGGGTTGCGAGGCGTACGTTAAACGTGACTCGGGCGACAAGCTCCAACAAAGATCTGTAAAATGTATCTTCGTAGGATACCCAAAGGAAACAATGGGTTACTACTTTTATTATACTCCTGAGAACAAAGTATTCGTTGCAAGGTATGGAGATTTCTTGGAAAAGGATCTCATATCTCAAGAATTAAGTGGGAGGATATATGATCTTGAAGAAGATCAAGATGATGCATTACCTTCTGAAAACACTAGCCAACTTCCTGAAGAACCAGAAAGTCTGGGTCCTCCACCAGAAGTTGAAGTGGTTCCCATTCGCAGATCCGTAAGGACTGTAAGAGCTCCTGAACGTCTATGTCTTAACGTAGAATGTGAGGAATATATACAAGGGGATCTTGATGAACCGCCTAGTTATAAAGCTGCCATTAATAGTCCTGAAAAGGAAAAATGGTTAGTTGCTATGAATGGGGAAATGCAATCCATGAGAGACAATGAAGTCTGGATTGAAGTAGACCTTCCTCCTAATGCCAAGGTAGTTGGGAGTAAGTGGCTCTTCAAGAAGAAAACTGACATGGATGGCAATGTACACACCTATAAAGCCCGTTTGGTAGCTAAAGGCTTTACTCAAACGTATGGTGTTGACTACGAGGAGACCTTTTCTCCTATAGCTGACATTAGGGCTATTAGGATTCTCATAGCCATAGCTGCATACTATGACTATGAGATTTGGCAGATGGATGTCAAAACCGCCTTCTTAAATGGTCGCCTAGATGAGGATATCTATATGGCGCAGCCTGAGGGGTTTGTGAATCCAAAATTTCCAAATCGTGTATGCAAACTTCAAAGATCCATTTATGGATTGAAGCAAGCATCACGACAATGGAACAAGAGGTTTGATAGTGAAATAAAAAAGTTTGGTTTTACTCAAAATCTTGATGAGCCATGTGTATACCACAAAGTTAGTGGGAGTGAAGTAATTTTCCTTATATTATATGTCGATGACATATTGATCATGGGAAAAGACATTCCAAGTTTGCATGAAGTCAAGGCATATCTTGGAAAGTGTTTTTCTATGAAAGATTTGGGGGAAGCTGCTTTCATTCTGGGAATTAAGATATATAGAGATAGATCTCAGCGATTAATTGGATTAAGCCAAAGTGCTTACATCGATAAAATATTGAAGAGATTCAATATGCAAAATTCCAAGAAGGGATATTTGCCGATGCAAGAACAACATGGCTTGAGCAAGAAAGTGTGTGCTTCAACACCTGAAGAGGTGAAACGCATGGAAAAAGTTCCTTATGCTTCGGCTGTGGGATCTATTATGTATGCAGTTAAAAGCACAAGGCCAGATGTGGCGTTTGCTCAGAACTTAACCAGTCGATATCAGCAGAATACAGGTGAAGCTCACTGGACTACTGTTAAGAATATTCTTAAGTACCTTAAGGCTACTAAAGATATGTTCTTAGTTTATGGGGGTGATCCACAAGCAGAACTTGATGTTACAGGTTACTGCGATGCTTCATGGAAAGGTGATAAGGATGATATGAAGTCTCAGACTGGATACGTCTTTGTCATTAATGGAGGAGCTGTGGATTGGAGGAGCAAGAAGCAGAGTACATTAGCGATGTCTGCAGTAGAAAGTGAGTACATAGCTGCATCAGATGCTGCAATGGAAGCCGTCTGGATTAGGAAGTTTGTATCAAGGCTTGGAGTTATGCCTTCGATTCGACAACCTATAAAAATGTATTGTGACAATTCAGCTGCAATTACATTTGCCAATGAACCTGGAATCATGAAAGGCACCAGACATTATCCGATCAAATATCACTATGTGCGAGAGCAAGTAGAGATTGGGCAGATCGAAGTACTCAAAGTTCACACAGATGATAACTTGGCAGATCAATTGACGAAAGCTCTTCTTGGTACTAAGCTTTATAAGTTAGCAGAAGGAATAGGTTTTCGTAAGGCTGAAAGTTTCATGCCCATTTGTGATTAGTATTTGGATAAAGGATATAATAGACAATTATTGATTTTATGAAATAAAGTATTGTTTATGTTTTATTGTCTTGTTGAAATATACATATATCCTGTTTTAGCATGTTTATATCCTTGAATAATTTATTATTCTAAATGTGTCCATTGTCGGTTAATGATATGGGAATGTCATTAAATTAAGACAAATGTGAGTGTTGGTTAAAGAGTATACTTGAAAGTATATTGATGTGTAGTCATACCAAATTCACATGATATTCTATGAGTAGAATATAGGACTTATCCCAACTAAGCATGAGATTACTTATGGATCTTGTCATCAAGTAATTCATGAAATAGTTATCCTAAGACTTGAGATACCAGATAAGAGTCATGGATGTAGTGCATTTTTGTGAAACAATCTACCGCTTACCATAACTGGAAGTTATAAGGATTGTTTTCAGAAGTGTTGCAAAGTTCATGGGTTATTCTTGTAGTCAAGAAAGAATTTGTTCCTTCAAATTTAGTTTTGAAGTATAATATTGCTGGGCCCCTCGTAGGGTTGACAAAATGTTTGCGTGGCCACGCCCAAAGTCTATCTGGAATACGTTCAGATGTTTTGGTAATTTTGTTCAATCATTAACAACGAGAAACAGAAACATTAATAAAGTGCGACTTAGATCCATATTTTATTAATAGAGTATTAGAAACAAAAGGATAATAATAATGATGAATCATTAAAGATTTTCCAGGAAAGCTAGCTCGAGTCGAACTAGGGGCATTGGAGTGTTGCAAGACGCCAACCAATGTCATTTTGCTATTAATAGTTAACCAAGTGGGAGTTGTTAGAAATGGTTAAATATTAATGTGCAAATGTCTAGTATCGAACCCGAGACCTCGGGATTGCACACATTACAAATGAGTATTAAGGAATAATAATAAATGTATTTTATATATTTATTATTAACACAAGAACTTAACGACCGTTAGTGTTTTCCGTTAAATGACTAACGACCGTTAAACGCAAATAAGGAAAGAGTGTTTGTATGTAATTAGGAAACAAGGAAAAGATCTAGAACCCTCTTTGGGTTGTGGATCGGCCGACTAAGGCTAATGGGGCAACCCATTGCCTAACTTGTTCCCAAAGTTTTCTAAACATTATATAAACAAACCTAGGGTTATTGTTTGGCTAATCTTTTGTGCACACAATTATCCCTAAGTTTTCTTCTTCTCTTCCTTTGGTTAAAATCCGATCGATCGACACAAACCATTAAGGGTGTGGGTCGATTTTTTGTGATCAAAACTAAGTCTTGTGTTTTACTTGCATAACCTTAATACGGTTTAATTTGTGTGTACAAGAACGAGGTAACAACACACTATTGTTGTTATCAAGAGATCGATAAACAAAACGGTAAGGGGTTTATCATTGATCTAGTTTTATAAATAATCAAGATTTATTGAAGTGCATCGGGTACGTTTTCTATTTATGTTTAAGTTAATAATTATGTGTTATATGTTATTGTTTACACGCTTCCGCATACTTGTGTACTTTGATTATGGAGTTTTATGATTGTCATGGTTTTCTAATTCCAACATGTTCTTTGTTCGTTCCAAAAAAAAGTGCCATTTTTTTTCATTTTGATGATATCTTTTCATTGACTTTATATCTCTTATCAAACAAGAGAAAACTGCCAATGCATTTACAAACCTTAAGCAAAAGCTTTCCAGTCCCCAACGCAAAACCAGCATCAGTGTTACCAATTCCTGTAGCAAATTGGCCAAATGCTCCAGCAGTGCACGTATGGGAATCAGTACCAACAAGGACCTGAAGGAAAAAAGTAACATGTAAAGGAGTCAGTGAAACAGTTTTGTATATAAACTTAATATCTAATAAGGCCAAAATGCACAGCCGGTAGTAGTTATTGACACCCAAAAAAGGATCAAATTTTCAAATCTTTTTCTATTTTGGGAAACACATACCGGGAGTTTGATCCTTTATTGGGTGTAAATTTAATTTGTTACCTAAATGAACCAGACATATTCTGCCTTTTGAAATATATTGAATCACATTGGTCAAATCTCACCTCTCCAGGTCTGCAATGGCCTTCTTGTGCAAGAGCAATATGACACACACCTTTATAATCAGGATTAGCCTACAAAAGCATGGTAATCTAATAAATTCCACTTTGTGTGCCACATTACACGTTGTAGGAAAATTACTATAATTGTACCTTGAAATTACCACGATCTGTGATATCGTAGAAATACTTGATGTTTTGCTCGTTGGCAAAATCCCTTAAGATATCAACATTTCTGTCTGCTCTTTCATCAGTTGTGAATATGTAGTGGTCAGGTATTAAGACAACCTTTTCACGGTCCCAAACCTAAAAATGTTCAAATTCATTCATATAAAGTTAATCCTCAAAGGAACGGATCTGAGCATCCCATCCAAATGCAAAAGTGACAAAAATAAGAATCGGAACATATTTAATTAGGTGCGGTAGATCCTGTATGCCTGCTACAGCGACAAGCGACTACTACTCTAAACTTTTTTTGCTGCTAGAAATATGCCTGTATATAAAAACATTAAAATCGGTGTAGACATAGTGATGAACAAAGTATGTAGTAATAAGTCACCTATAATGGGATATTTCATACTTCTACCGATCGAGACACGGTACTATAAAATTACTCAAACTAGCAAACTACTAATACAACTTATTACCAATTATATCAAGATACTTCCAACAGATGCGGCTATGATTGATGAAGAAACTGTTTGGGTGTTGCTATTTTGAGAAGTACATTGCCTTAAATGGAATACGTGTGAACCTACATTGTTAGTCTACACTATTAACCCTCAATAAAAAGTTATGTGTAAAATTCAATGAAAAGCTCACTCATTTGTACAATCAAAGCTGACCAAAAATCATAAGTATCTCAAATCACACTGCAACAAATAAGCGGAAAGGCGATACCTTTGCATTGTCCCCAAACTCTTTCTTGAACACCCCAATAGCACTAGGGCCACAAACATCATGTGTCATCAAGACGTCAATGTTGACCCAAACATTTTCACCAGGGCTCACCTTTGGCTTTTCAGAAGCGCGAGCAAATATTTTCTCAGTCATTGTCATCCCAGTCTTCACCTGAAATAAGCATAATCAGATAATCAACTGTAGTAAAATGGGCTACTAGATATAGTGTTTAGATGTCGTTTTTGATGTTTGATGCAAGAAGTAACATATAAACATAATTAGTTTTTGTTTTTATTCAAGTTAAAGCGAGTACGAAAATGAATTACATTGGTAGGAGCCAAATTTAACTAGGAACCTTTTTTTTTTGAACTATAACTAGGAACCTATTATAACATATACAAAGATACTACGAGTAATAATATACACAATATAAAGGATGGACAAAAAGAAAAGAACCCAACTGAGCCAGTTGTTGATGGTTTACGTTCTGATGTTTGTGGTGTCATAACAGAAAGAATCTTCTTTTGTTGCTTGGAAGTTGTGATCACTTGTGCAGGAGATACACCTGCATCTTTCTGGGATATCTGAAAATTCTGACACTAGTTAGTATGAATAATTCAGTATTGAAAATTGTTACTATTTGAGTAAATGATTATAGCAGCTAATCAACCTTGTTGAAGAACAAGGAAGTGCCTGAAGAGATGAGAGATGAAGTTGCCATTGATAGAATGATGAGAAGAAAAAAGTTGGTAGTTGCCTTTGAAGAACAGAGTAGTAAAAGTTGATTAGAACACTTCCTTAATTAATTTTTGGGTAAATTGCAAAAATGTTCTCTAAAGTAGCCCAAATGCGTAAGGATCACACCGAGACAATTTTTTTTGCAAAAACGACATTAATGTTTCCTCTTTTTGCAAAATAGCCATCGAGAGCTACTTTTTGCTAACTTTCGTTATTTTTCTAGTTAAGTGCCTCGTCACTAAGGGTATTATTGTCATTTCACTGTTTATCTTGCCGCCAAACTTGCGATATCAATGCGACATGACCTCAATGGCTAAATTTGCAAAATCAGTTTTCATTTTTGCATATTAAATTGTCAAAGTCTTTTGTCATTACACAGACACCCGTAACAAAAAAATTATCATTTCCTTAACCAGTAACATGTCTCGCTGTCTTGATCTCGTGATTGCCTGTAACTCATTTGTCATATCGGAAATGATGCTATCCCATTACCAGCGAGAGGTTGAGGAAGACATTCATCATACACAAGAATTGATGAATAGGTGCCGAAAGCTTTCTAATTAATATGATCGGTATTAGGGGGGACCTGATTGCTGAGCTACAAAACTTAAGGGGTTCGAGAGTTGCAAGGTCCAATGTGAACAAGCTTAGGAGGATTCAGACAGCTGATTTGAGAAAGATGAGGGGGTTGATGAGGATGCTTAAGCAAACTAACAACAACATTGTTTCCAAGATTGAGTTTGCTGTGAGGCAAACGTGTATGTGAGGGGGTTGGTTGCTGGAGGTTGGGATGGTTTCTTTTGTTGTTTATGATGAATGTAGGTATTAGGGGGTTGGGGACTTGTCATTTCTTTTGTTGTTCTTGCTTCCCCTGTTGAATGTAGATATAGATGTAGATAGGGGTTGTGGTTTCCCCTATCGTAAGCTTGTACATGTATAGTTGATGAATGTAAGGGGTCGTTTGATCCTGATTTTCTTTGTATACAGTGTTCGATTCATATCACAAACAAAAACATGAAAATGACAGTATTCTAACCATAAAACACAAACACAAACTTGTAAATGCTATTAATCGAACCATAAAACACAGACACAAACACAAACATATTATGTAAAAGAAATTGGATGCAATAACAGAGTATTGATAGGAGTGAACCATCACTAAAGATTAAACCATATGTAATACTTCAAGTTACATAATATCGTTCGGCATGTACCAAAAAGATGAACCCATCACACTACCTCCACACAGCCCTTGGTCTATCCGAAACAGAGGTAATATAGTTGAAGTTACATTAGTCAAATTATATACGTAATATACAACCAAATTAAAATTGTTTTTGTTTCTACACATTACATAATCCCAAAAAATGAACCCATTTGTCAAACTTCAAAAGCTTCTACCGGATGAACCAACAAGTGATCAACTATACCTGCACAATCAAAATATGCAACGTAATGAGGTTAGTATAATATGCAATGCAATGTATCCAAAAAATTTGCTAAACAATTCATTAGACTCACCTAGTTAAAATAACACCACTTTGTTTCCCATTGATCTTGGTGCCCTTAGACCCAGTACGCAATTAATGATTTTAACATCACTTCTTGGTCTCAAAAAACCCGCACCTCTAGCTCCCACATTCACTAAACCAACACCTGTTGTCTTCTTCATATAACCACCCTCTCTAATGACAATACCAGCCGGTTTGTTCCTGTTAAAAGCATCATCCTCATCAACCATTTTTCCTTTTCCTTTATCCACAAACCTCTTCACCATCTTTTTATTCTTCCCGAATTCAGTATCAACATCACCCACAGCCTTTCTTTTTCAAGTGTATACTTCTCTCCCTAGTTGAAGTACTAGTCCTAAAAGGAGTTGAAGTACTAGTCCTAAATGGAGTTGAAGTACTAGAGCACCGCAAGCTAGCATCTTCTTCTACCCATCCGAAAACCTCCCCACCTTCACCCTCTAAATCAATGTTTTTTAAATAGTATTCAGATAACCTCTGTTTTTTGTGAACAACAAACAAATCTACAAAACTATTCCGACAACCTAGTTCGAACATTGTATGCACATCATTGTCTATGTGAATCAACTTCAAACCTTCTTCTAATGATTTGACAGGCAAACAAAAGAACAATGCCATTTTTCTCCCCTAATGTGTGATAACATATGATCCTGACCAATACTAAAGATATGTCTTTCAGAGACAAAGGCACAAAGTGTAGAAACATTCCCTTGTACATACCTCAATGGAGCAAATTCAAAGAATCCATTATCGTGCATGCTAAACACAATTTCATCCTGATAAGCAGTTAAACCTGCCACTGTTTAAATTCAAACGTCAATAGTCAATTAAAGTAACACACTATTCACATTTATCATTTTAATTTAAACATCAAGTCTAAAGAGCTACTACAGCTGCTACAACAAAGTCCAAGCTACTACATCAACAACTCTCAATGTGAGAAGACACGGTCCATATAGACTTCAAACATCATCAAAAACATACCATCACCTATGTAACTAATGATATACATGCTAAAGTCAATGCATCAGCAGTCAATGAAACAGTTATGTAAACAAGTGCAGATTGAAGTATGCAGACTCAAGTGAAACAGAGCAATGCAGTGTTCTATATCTCACCACATTGTACAAGACATCAATCCTACTTACTGAAGATGCAAAGCTATTGATTATGTATCCTGTATAGTTGTAGTTTAGTTAACAAGTCAATGTGACAACTTAGTTAGTATAACAGTACAGCTGCTATGCCAAACACTCTGTAACAATTCGCATTTTCAGGTTAAATTCTATTCCCGAAATTTTACTATTCATTTTACTATTCACTTTCACTATTCACTCCCGAAATTTTTATTTCACATTCTCGTAAGTTAAATTATTTCCATGATAAAGTGAAAGTTTGACGCTCGTCGGGTCATTTTCGCAAAAGTTATTAAAAAACTATACGTTTGGTTTAAACGCCATTTAAACATCTTGCGCATAACGAAAACCAACTACGACAATTTTCCTCGCATCAGATTAATTTTTAGTACGCTCACAATCAATTACGGAATTTTTGATAATTAAGTTAAAATGTTACCAAATAGACCCTGTGTCTTACAAAACTAAACTTGCGTTTTAAGCACTTTTACTTATCCGCAACCTTAGCCTATACCTGCACCATATTTTCTCAGGCATTTAGAAGCTTTTATATTATTGGAAAAGTCAACATATTTTTCCCTCCTCCTTTGACCAAAAATCATTACTTGATTTTATAAATCATTCATTGATTTTTAACACTTACGGTTTTATGTCTAAAGGACATTTAACACCAACCGACACTAGACTGAGCCCACTCTAGACATTATAGGCCATTTTAATTCATTATCGTCATATTAGAAAAGTTACAATTTACTTTTCTCAGTTTTACGCAACTTTCGTACGTTTTACGTTTAACGCGTTTTAAACCTACGTTTCCAGCGTTATCAGCGTTTTCGCGACCCATTAAACTTATCACTCAATTTTATAAGATAATAATGAGTATATTGACAAGTTTAATCATTTCTACAAGTTTCGTATTTTTACGATACACGGTTTTACGTTTCATGACTTAACGACTTAACGATAACAATTACTGAGACAAAACTGACTCTGTAAAATCAAGATAATGCAAGAAACTTATCAAGCTTCTCATGAAAGCCTCATGAAGCTTATAAAGGAAGGAACCAAGGGCATGTGTCTTGATCTCGACCATTGATCTCTAGGATGTTAACAAGTGTAAACTTAACCATGGTTAAATATTAACCTAATATATAGTTAACTCCTAATTTTTTCTTATAAATACCAAGCTAAAAACTTCATAAATCCTTGCACCACACCTTCTTATATCTTCAAAGACCTAAAACCAAAGGCACTTCTCTTATATTTTGTAAGAAAGTTCATGTGTTCTTGAGAAAAGCTAGCATTTGATCTTATTTTCTCCGAGTTTTCAAGAAAGAGTCGTTATAATCTTCAAATAACTTCAAGTCTCCAAAAAGACTTTGTTATTATCTTCAAATAGCTTCGGGTTTTCAAGAAGGCGATGTTATAATCTTCAAGTAGCCTCGGGTTTACGAAGATTACAAATTCTACGTCGAAGCTCCGCTTATATTCCCTTTTTCTATAATACTCAAGCATTCTAAACAAAGGTAAGTAATTATAAGACTCAAAATTATTTAAATACTTATAAACTTTGTTAGTTTATTTATTGTATTTATAAACTCTTAATATGTCATATAATCAAGTAAGCAAAATATATGTTTCACATATAAATACTATGTTAGTAGGGAGCTTCATGTGAGGGGTTTCATTTGGGTGAACGTATCGACGAGTTGCTGGATTTACGAATTAAAGTGTCCTAGCTCCTCGAACATTTACTGCATGACCTCTAGATTATGATGGCCTGAACAGTAGTGCGAGATATATAAACTATATATGGCATGTTTAAATATTCACTTCGTTGTTTTAGAACCTAAGACACGACATCATATTTCTAGGTTGCTCGTAGAGATTCTCCCGGCTTATCCAGCGATTTCATTATATCCCTAACATCATTTACTCTGAGGTGAGTTTTCATAGCCCCGTTTTCAATTTATTATTTCATTTCAAACCTACGGGGGAGAATACATTGCACATCATTTTATTACGAGCCCAAGTATATCAAATTCATTTACATTGCTTAAGTTACCACATTGCCATGTTAATGTCTCCATTCCTTTATCATGAACCGTTAATTGCGTAACAAGCAAGAATGGGTGAATAGATCTATTGAGGGTGACTCCTCCATCCGGGTTGGTAGATCCAACTGGTCAAACGGATGCATTTCATTTAATATAATTATTAGAGTTGTTTGGCAAACACTCTGTTGGGGCGAACATCATAATCAGTCTAGCTTCGGGGTCATGAGCTTATAGCAATTGTATCATTTTTATATAGCGACATTGTCATACATAACCTTATACTTGTGGTAGCCGTACAGAACATTTAAATAAACCTATGATTCTCACCAACATTTTTGTTGACCGTTTTAGCTATGTATTTTCAGGTAATTAAAGTAAGCATATCATGGCATGCATGGAATCATATCACGGAGTCACGGAGATGACGCATCTCATTTTGGATTTTTATGCACTTAAATTATCGTTTGGTTGTAACATACTTATTTCCGCAAACTTTGACTATCTTTTGGGACCTATCTTTTGTAAACTCTGAATGTTTTATGAAATCAAACGATGTACTTTTAAAACGACACTTTAGGTCGTTCAATATAACTGTAACTGTGATGCTATGGCAGTAGTGCCCCCGGTATTCCATTCCGCTACAAATCATGAATTTGGGGGTGTTACAGATTGGCATCAGAGCTAAGGTTATAGCGAACTAGGTTGTATCATGGACCCTAGACTATAACCACATCATCATAGCATCTCATCATTTTATCATAAGTGCATATTCACTATACATGCGGTTTCAGACATACATTATGCGGGTTATTTACTTTCATTTCACGTCGATCGTCACAGAGATGTCTTCAGTTACCCATCCCATCAGGCTAGAGCTATCCCTATCATTCGGCCAGGACAGCCAATACCTTTTCGTCGTTCACTACCACCATCATCACTTACCCCTAACACTATTGGTCGTCCCAGAGTGTTTACTCCATATTATCCTCTCAGATGCCGCATGACAGCGCGAAAGAGGGTTGCATTCCATACACCATCATCATCATCCTCATCTTCATCATCAGGCGGAGCATCAGGAGATGCCTAGATTAGACTTATATCATATTGGCTTTTACTACTATTATTATCCTAGTCACAAGGTGTGTGACATAGTTTAAAGAACTTGTAGTCTTTGTTTGTTGTACAAACAAATGAATCAAGTGTTGACTCTACTATGTGGATATGGTTGTGCTATCTATGATATCGGTCCATGTAGGCCGAAATTTTCATGTATTATATTCATGTGTGTTGTGATTATAATTATGATATTTCATGGTTGATTCTCGTTGTGATTTCATTTTAGTTATACATGTTGTGGTTGTATGTACTTGTGCATGATGATCGTTTCTACTTACGAGTTCTCATTATTGTTATCTCTTACGATTTTGAAGGATTATGCCGCCAAAGCAAGCTACTCCAGCTATGACACCAGCTGCTATCCGAAAACTTGTTGCGGATAGTATAGCGGCAGCACTAGAAGCTGAACGAGAGGCCATGGCTACTCGGACTGCTGAAGCTGCTTCTCAGGCGGAAACAGCCGAAGCTGCCAGACTGGCTAATGGTACTAATTTTCGCAAATGTACATACAAGGACTTTAAGAACGGCGATCCCATAAAGTTCAAAGGCACAGAAGGATCCACTGCTATGATCCGTTGGTTTGAGAAGACGGAATCTGTATTTCTTCTATGCAATTGTCCAGATGACTGCAAGGTGAAGTTCGCTACCGGTACACTCATTGATGACGCTATGTCATGGTGGAATTCTTATGCACAGCCTATTGGTATGGAAAACGCTTACAAGCTCACGTGGGAAGAATTCAAAAAGCTATTGACTAAGAAGTATTGTCCACGCACTGAAGTGAAGAAGCTAGAGACAGAATTTTATGAATTGGTGACCATAGGTAATGATATCGAGACCTACATCAGGAGATTTCAAGAGTTGGCTGCGCTATGCCCAACTATGGTTTCAGATAACGAGAAGTTATTGGAAAACTTCATGGGTGGACTGCCACAAAGCATCCGAGGGGATGTAACTTCTTTTGATCCACACATACTTGACGAAGCTATCAGAATGACTCAAAAGCTTATGGCTCAAGTGGTGAAGAATGGATCTACTGTCAACAACAATAACAACTACAACAACAACCGAAACAACAACACCAACTATAACAACAACAACAACAACAACAACAACAACAACAAGATAGGGTGGGACAACAATCGAGGTGGCAATGTTACTCAACAACCACCAAAGAGACAAGAAGTTGCTAAGGCCTATGCTGCAGGCCCAACTGAAAAGAAGGGTTGCACTGGTACCTTACCCAAATGCAACAAGTGTCAAAGTCACCATAACCCTAGTCGTTGCTCTAATCCATGTGGCAACTGTAAGAGAATTGGTCACTCGACTAGAGAGTGCAAGTACCCACTCACTGCTGGAAATCAGAGACCTTTAGTGACGTGTTTTGGTTGTGGAGAGAGTGGACATTTTAAGAATGAATGTTCGAAACAAGGAAATCAAGGGAATGGGAACCAAGGTGGAATAGCTCGTGGAAGAGCTTATATCATCGGGGGAGGAGGTTACCAGGAAATCAACAACATTGAGGACGACAACAATGTTTAAGAACAAGGAACTTCTGCCTTAATAATAAACCATAGACGGAGCCCTCTAGGGTTGTATTTCTTTAAGTAGTCTATCTTAAGTACTTTCTTGTAACCTCATTGTATCATGTACCTTTTTATCTAATGAAATCTCTATCTTTTATCATCTCCACAATAATCACAACCTTAGTTTATTTCATTTCCTATTCCATTTGCCCAATTTTCAATTATTTCGCAACAACATACCATCTAAAACTTTTGAAAAACATAATACCACGTCGACTAAACCAAGCATCACATTATTAGTCCTCAATTATACATAGCCTAATTACCTATATATAATTTAGGAGGAATCATGTTATGTTGGGAGCAGTTATTTATAAAATCTTATTACAAATAACTTTTCACGAATATTCCGAAAAATTAAAATGATACTCAACCTACACGACGAATCAAATTATGTCACTATCTACCTTAGAAACCATTCGCCGCAAGTAACCACACCTCTTCACCGAAACCACTCCAACATCTAACATGAATTAAATCCCGGGACGGGATTTCCTTAAGGGGTAGAGACTGTAACAATTCGCATTTTCAGGTTAAATTCTATTCCCGAAATTTTACTATTCATTTTTACTATTCACTCCCGAAATTTTTATTTCACATTCTCGTAAGTTAAATTATGTCCATGATAAAGTGAAAGTTTGACGCTTGTCGGGTCATTTTCGCAAAAGTTATTAAAAAACTATACGTTTGGTTTAAACATCATTTAAACATCCTGCGCATAATGAAAACCAACTGCGACAATTTTCCTCGCATCAGATTAATTTTTAGTACACTCACAATCAATTAGGGAATTTTTATAATTAAGTTAAAATGTTACCAAATAGACCCAGTGTCTTACATAACTAAACTTGCGTTTTAAGCACTTTTACTTATCCGCAACCTTAGCCTATACCTGCACCATATTTTCTAAGGCATTTAGAAGCTTTTATATTATTGGAAAAGTCAACATATTTTTCCCTCCTCCTTTGACCAAAAATCATTCCTTGATTTTATAAATCATTCATTGATTTTTAACACTTATAGTTTTATGTCTAAAGGACATTTAACACCAACCGACACTAGACTGAGCCCACTCTAGACATTATAGGCCATTTTAATTCATTATCGTCATATTAGAAAAGTTACACTTTACTTTTCTCAGTTTTACGCAACTTTCGTACGTTTTACGTTTAACGCGTTTTAAACCTACGTTTCCAGCGTTATCAGCGTTTTCGCGACCCATTAAACTTATCACTCAATTTTATAAGATAATAATGAGTATATTGACAAGTTTAATCATTTCTACAAGTTTCGTATTTTTACGATACCCGGTTTTACGTTTCATGACTTAACAACTTAACGATAACAATTACCGGGACAAAACTGACTCCGTAAAATCAAGATAATGCAAGAAACTTATCAAGCTTCTCATGAAAGCCTCATGAAGCTTATAAAGGAAGGAACCAAGGGCATGCGTCTTGATCTTGACCATTGATCTCTAGGATGTTTACAAGTGTAAACTTAACCATGGTTAAATATTAACCTAATATATAGTTAACTCCTAAATTTTTCCTATAAATACCAAGCTAAAAACTTCATAAATCCTTGCACCACACCTTCTTATATCTTCAAAGACCTAAAACCAAAGGCACTTCTCTTATATTTTGTAAGAAAGTTCATGTGTTCTTGAGAAAAGCTAGCATTTGATCTTATTTTCTCCGAGTTTTCAAGAAAGAGTCGTTATAATCTTCAAATAACTTCAAGTCTCCAAAAAGACTTTGTTATTATCTTCAAATAGCTTCGGGTTTTCAAGAAGGCGATGTTATAATCTTCAAGTAGCCTCGGGTTTACGAAGATTATAAATTCTACGTCGAAGCTCCGCTTATATTCTCTTTTTCTATAATACTCAAGCATTCTAAACAAAGGCAAGTAATTATAAGACTCAAAATTATTTAAATACTTATAAACTTTGTTAGTTTATTTATTGTATTTATAAACTCTTAGTATGTCATATAATCAAGTAAGCAAAATATATGTTTCACATATAAATACTATGTTAGTAGGGAGCTTCATGTGAGGGGTTTCATTTGGGTGAACGTATCGACGAGTTGCTGGATTTACGAATTAAAGTGTCCTAGCTCCTCGAACGTTTACTGCATGACCTCTAGATTATGATGACCTGAACAGTAGTACGAGATATATAAACTATATATGGCATGTTTAAATATTCACTTCGTTGTTTTAGAACCTAAGACACGACATCATATTTCTAGGTTGCTCGTAGAGATTCTCCCGGCTTATCTGGCGATTTCATTATATCCCTAACATCATTTACTCTGAGGTGAGTTTTCATAGCCTCTTTTTCAATTTATTGTTTCATTTCAAACCTACGGGGGAGAATACATTGCACATCATTTTATTACGAGCCCAAGTATATCAAATTCATTTATATTGCTTAAGTTACCACATTGCCATGTTAATGTCCCCATTCCTTTATCATGAACCGTTAATTACGTAGTAAGCAAGAGTGAGTGAATAGATCTATTGAGGGTGACTCCTCCATCCGGGTTGGTAGATCCAACTGGTCAAACGGATGCATTTCATTTAATATCATAATTAGAGTTGTTTGGCAAACACTCTATTGGGGCGAACATCATAATCAGTCTAGCTTCGAGGTCATGAGTTTATAACAATTGTATCATTTTTATATGGCGACATTGTCATACATAACCTTATACTTGTGGTAGCCATACAGAACATTTACATAAACCTATGATTCTCACCAACATTTTTGTTGACCGTTTTAGCTATGTATTTTCAGGTAATTAAAGTAAGCATATCATGGCATGCATGGAATCATATCACAGAGTCACGGAGATGACGCGTCTCATTTTGGATTTTTATGCACTTAAATTATCGTTTGGTTGTAACATACTTATTTCCGCAAACTTTGACTATCTTTTGGGACCTATCTTTTGTAAACTCTGAATGTTTTATGAAATCAAACAATGTACTTTTAAAACGACACTTTAGGTCATTCAATATAATTGTAACTGTGATGCTATGGCAGTAGCGCCCCCGGTATTCGATTCCGCTGCAAATCATGAATTTGGGGGTGTTACACACTCCTACATTTCCCATTCTAACGGCCTACTTAGAACCATAATACTCTGTTTATCCTAAACCTACCAATCAGGGCACTCAATCATGCCACTCAATATCAACATATAACAGTCTATCAAAAAGATCATAGCATCCAACATAAGCAAATTAAAAATGACACATAAATGAAGTATAATATATTAATATACCAAGATCCGCGTGCTCTTCCTTCCCCTCCCTCTTCCTCCCACTCCCAACAGGCCTTCCCCTCTTCCTTTTTGGTGACATTGTACTCGGATTATTTTTTGGTACAGAAAAAGTTACTTTTTTTATGGGCCTTCCGCTCCCTCTTTTTGTCTTTGCAACTACCTCATTGTCGGTTCTGCTACCACTTCCAACGGTAGGAATAAATATCGCACCACTACCACCCATATTTGGTTCGTTGTAAGTTTTGTTCCACAGCCATTGAAGAACAACTTCTATCATCTCCTTCCCTATGTTCTTATACGAACCATACTTGGCAATTACTTGATCACCAAATGTAGCCATAACTTCCTCAAAGACTTCATCATTTAATAAAACTTTCCCTCGCGAATTTTCTGATGATTCCTCCCCCCCCCCAATCAACAAAGACTTTCCCTTATCATTATTTGCCATAGCTGGGTTTGATTGTGCTGATTTTTTGGTTTTTTTAAAGCTAGGGTTTGACTGTTGATTATCGATTTGAAAGTATGTTAAATGTGGTTGTTTTTGCACTTAATATTTTCTGCAAAAGCCTACTCTACTTGATTTAATGAAGTTAAGTTATGTATGCAAATATTGTCCTTGAAGTATAATTGGAGGTACAGACTAAGACGATTGAAATGATAATAATACCCTCAGTGAAGAGGCACTTAACGAGAAAAATAATGAAAGTTAGCAAAAAGTAGCCCTCGGTGGCTATTTTGCAAAAAAAAGAAAACATCAATGTCGTTTTTGCAAGAAAATTTGTCTTAGTGCGATCCTTGCGCATTTGGGCTACTTTAGGGATCATTTTTGCAATTTACCATTAATTTTTTATGAGTAAATTGCAAAAATTGTCCTTATGGTTTGGCCAAATTGCACGTTTCGTCCTTGCGGTTCATTAAGTGCAAAAATCGTCCTTATTTTGCACTGTTATGTGCAATTTTGGTCCTCCATCATTGTAAAAATTGTCCTTGTGGTTTGCCAAATTTCACTGTTGAAGGACCAAAAGTGCACGTAACAGTGTAAAATAAGGACGATCTTTGCACTTATTGAACCACAAGGACGAAACGTGCAATTTGGCCAAACCACAAGGACGATTTTTGCAATTTACTCATTTTTTATGAAAAAAAGCTAGTTGACTTTTTATTATTATTAGTAAACCACCCATCACCTACCACCACCGCCACTCACCACCGCCGCCACCACTAGCCACCACCGCCACCCAACACCACCACCATCACCACCCACCACCGTCACCACCCACCACCACCACCGCCACCCACTACCTTCACCACCAACCAGTACTGCCACTCACCACCACCATCGCCACCCACTGCCCTCTCCCACAACCACCGCCACTCACCACCTACCACCACCACCTACCACCACCACCCATCACCACCACTCGCATTGATGTTGCTTATAGATTTCTAAAGCAATGATGATATTTTTATCTAAGTTGATACACAACCTTTTTGTTTTCTTTTAATTTGACAAAAATAATTTAGACAACCGAGTGGCGGTGGTGAGTGGTAGGTAGTGGTGGTGGGTGGATGGCGGCGATGAGTAATAGGTGGTGGTGGATAGGTGGCGGCGTGAGTAGTAGGTGGTGGTGGGTGGGTGGCGGTGGTGAGTGGTGGTGGGGGGTGGTGGTAGGCGGTGGTGGAAGGCGGTGGTAGCGGCGGTGGTGGTGGTAGTGGGGATAAGTGGTGGTGGCGGGTGGCGGTGGTGGTTGGTGGTGGCAGTGGTGGCGGTCCGGTTCTTTGGTTCTTTTGCTCATCCCTAAATCAGTCCGGCTACTTAAGATCGTTTGTAAATCAGTCCATGAGATAATAAGTACGAGTAGCAAATTTTTTAATCCTTTTAGTTGAATTATTGTACTTGTAATTATATAAATATTTAGATACAAAATTGAATTTAAAAGATCAAATGATCATTTATTTGTAGTTAATAACTCAATGAACATTACTATAGACGACTTATGTGTTTACAAATTTACATTTATATTGTTCAAATTAATGTTTATAATTACAAATAACTGATAGTTATAATAAATAATTTTAAATTAATTTTTTTCTTTTCAAAAAAATAACTTCTAACTTAAAAAATTGAAGACATTTAAAATCAAAAGTCCCAACTGATTTATATATCATAGATGAATCACGTGGACAATATAACTTTCAATACTCAATACAAATATTTATTTAATATTACTTCACAATATTTGATATGATGTTTTATTTATTAATTTGAGGGGCTGGTCTAATATTTAATCTTTTAAATGTTGGGGCAACCTCTTTTAATATCTTTTATATAATTAGAGAACTTGGTTTTCTTATTCGATTGAAGTGAAAAAGAAATTGAAAAGCACGGAGGGAGCAATTTGCAAAATCACCAAAAACAAACCATCAGAACATAAGCAAGCTTAAACCCATCAGAACATAAACACCCTTCTTCTAAACCCGCACTTCTTCCCGACCTCTCAAAAAACCCTAATCTTTGTCGATCAAGCTTCTTTTTCTTCTTCATTCGATTCAAAGTTCTATACAATTTGATTTACAGGAAAGTATGGCAAATCTGATTAGGATCTTCTTTACAGAAAACCTAATTAAAAAAACCCTAATACCTTTCGATCCAATTTATATGGTTCTAACATTCGAATTTGTCAATAACAGACATGAGGACATCGTCAACGTATCGCTGTTAGGGCCACAAACATCGTGTGTCATCAGGGCCACAAATATCGTGTGTCATCAGGACGTCATTTTCACTGGGGCTCACCTTTGACTTTTCAGAAGCGCAAGCAAATATTTTCTCAGTCATTGTCATCCCAGTCTTCACCTGAAATAAGCATAATAAGATAATCAACGGTAGTAAAATAGGCTACTAGATATAGTGTTTAGATGTCCTTTTTGATGTTTGATGCAAGAAGTAACATATAAACATAATTAGTTTTTGTTTTTATCCAAGTTATAGCGAGTACGAAAATGGATTACATTTGTAAGGGCCAAATTTAACTAGGAACCTTTTTTTTTGAACTATAACTAGGAACCTATTATAACATATACAAAGATACTACGAGTAATTACTATTACTACTAAACTAAATTTATGAGGATTGCTATAGACAAAGTTTGTTTTTGTTAAGACACACCGAATCGGGTGAAATGAACAGTAACTAACTGTCGTTAAGTAACGATCGTTATCTTTAATATTAAAAAATGGGTTTTGATATACACTGCCCATCGGCAAGTGTTTAAAATACATTTATTAACTTATCATTGCCATATTTAAGATAGTTACTTATCCTATTCTTTCCTTAATTGATTCAATTTACCTTATATACAAAACATATATCATGAATCATGAATGCAATCATAAAGTTTATTTTGTAATTCAATTTAAATATAGAAATAAAAAGTTAATAAATGATTCTTAAACACTGCCGGCGGGCACTGTATAGGACAACCCAAAAAGAATAAACACATATGTTACGTAACTGGTCCTTCATGTTATACGTTCGTTGCAAAGTCAGTTCTTGATCACTAACTTTGCAACGAAACACTAACGTAAGGATAGTTTCCGTAAAAAATTAAAAAACAATTTACAAAAATAGTCCTTGAGTTATCTATCCGTTACAGAGTTAGTCCCTTGCGCTCCGCGGCGGAGCGTAACGGATATTGATAATTTTTGTTTTAAAAAATCCCGCCGCAGAGCACTGGCCTTACAACCTTGTAATATACACAAAATAAAGGATGGGCAAAAAGAAAATAACCCAACTGAGCTAGTTGTTGATGGTTTGCATTCTGATGTTTGTGGTGTCATAACAGAAAGAATCTTCTTTTGTTGCTTGGAAGTTGTGATCACTTGTGCAGGAGATACACCTGCATCTTTCTAGGATATCTGAAAATTCTGACACTAGTTGGTATGAATAATTCAGTACTGAAAATTGTTATTTTGAGTAAATGATTATGGCAGCTAATCAACCTTGCTGAAGAACAAACCAACTGGGCTAGCTCAGTTGGCCACCAAGATTCCTTAGGGGCTTGGGGAGAGGTTTAGCTAGGGGAGGTCTTAAGTTCGAGTCCCAACACGAAACTTTTACCCCTTCAGGCGGAATAGGAGGAAGTACATGCGGAGTTCAGGGTCAGCATACTTCCCAATTGGATGTCACTGCTACCTGAACCACTAACAACTAACAAGCCGTTAAAAAAAAAACCTTGTTGAAGAACACGGAAGTGCCTGAAGAGATGATCGATGAAGTTGCCATTGGTAGAATGATGAGAAGAAAAAATTTGGTAGTTAGTTTTTTTTTTTTTTTTTTTTTTTTTTTTTTTTTTTTTTTTTTTTTTTTTTTGAACGGCGGGTTAGTTGTTAGATGTTAGTTGTTGGCTCGAGTTAGTGTCGCATCCTCGGGCAGAGATACCAACCGCGAGCCTCTCCTTAGGGGATAACCCCACTCCTATTCCCGATTCTCCTGATATCATTAGAGCTTGTGGTTCCCAAGTGAGGACTTCCCGGTCGGTCACCCAAATCGGTACTACTCTCACTTGGGCTCGCTTAACTACTTAAGCCTTTCCTTTGACTTATAGTAGAAGTTAATATAAGAAAAAATGAGTAATAAAATTATCAATTAAGACATAATAAGTTGAAATGGATAGTACATATATTATTTTTAGCTTTTACCTTCTAATTATCCTATTTGCTTTAAGGCTTGGCTGATGGTTTAGAGTAACATGAAGGTAATGGTAGCGCTAATGGATCTTGTGAATATATGACAGGGATAGTCTCGTTGTTGGAATATATAAACTATTATCATATAATATAAACACAATTAGATCACTAGTACGTAGCAGAATAGAATCATATAGTGCAACTAATTAACCTAATTAAAATGTACCTTGTTATGCAATTAGGGTTTGATCAAGAACACAATAAACCCTAGATTAGAGTTTATCACAAATCATCCCTTGTGGAAATCGAACCAACAAAACCACCAAAAACCAATTAGGGTTTCTCAACGATTTCACACATATGTAATGATAGCGATTCAATTAGAATGCTAGTTCTTGGATCACGATAATAAGCAAATCACTTTGATCACACTCAAGATCGATACCCACAATCCCTTGGGTTGTGTAATTCATATGATGGAGGTGCAAGAGGAAGAGAGAAGAGAAGAAAAACTTATTAGGGTTTTCCAAGAGATACCAACTAATGAACACAAGGGTTTGTATTTATAGTGAGATATATTGGAGTCCAAGTTACACTTGGATTCCCCTTGGACATCCCCTAATCGACCGAATATACAAAAAGGGGAAGGATATTAGATCCTTCTCCTTATTCGTTACATTCTAGTCCTCGTACTTAACATTTAACGTTCGTTAACTAACTCCCGTTAAGTATCGTTTAATTAACAACCGTTAATTAGTTATTATCGTGATTTAATAATTAATATATTAATTACATAAATTGAATCTCATACGTAACGTCTGCGATCCCGTAGGCTCGAGCACGTTCTGGACATACATTTATAAAACGTGTTCACAATCCAACAGCTCCTACTTGGACATATTTTAATTAAACATAATGACATTGGTAGGCGTCTAGCAACACGCCAATGCCCCCGGAAATACTAGATTGTGGTGCTTTTGTTTCCAATACGGTGTTAAATATGGATATGGATCTAAGACATTCCATAATTTAATGATTCTGTTTATCATTTCATCGATTGATCAAGATTACCAAAATCATCGGGACGTATCCAGATCTCTTTTGGTTATGTCCATACAAAAATCTGATCAACACGAGGGGCCTAGTAGTTATACTTCAAAAAAATTCAAATGAACAAATTCTGTCTTGACTACAAGCATAATCTGTGAACATCACAATACTTCTGAAAATAGCCCTAATAACTACCAGCTACGGATACCGGTAGACTAGATTCAAGAAATGGGATCAACCCACGCCATTCCAGCTTGCGTCTCAAGTCTAAGGATAAATAATGCAATCATATACAAGATTTACTTAATGACAAAGATCCATAAAGTAAAATCTTATTAGTTGGGATAGTCCGATATGCAATCCTTTGAATATTATGTGAGTATGGTAGGACCTTCCTTCAATATACAATGTGTGGAAAACTAGAAGGGGGGGGGGGTTGAATAGTTTTACGTATTTTTAATTTTATTATGAAAATCTTTGTTTTCTTTTAAAAGCTTAGATTCAAGTTTATATGACTTGAACTTTAGTTATGAAGCTTGTGTTTTTATGAATGGAGTTTTAAATTGATCTTTATGTGAAATCAACTTCTAAGTTATGCTAACAGTGATATATACCTTTATGTATGAAAGTAATGAATATGTAAATAAAGAGGTAAGTAAGAGATGGAAAGATCTAACCGAGACACGAAGGATTTATAGTGGTTCGGCTACAAGGACACCTTCCTTGCCCTACTCCACTCCCCGAGTCACCTACTCGAGAGTTTTCTTCACTACTTCAACAAGCTCCCTTATGGCGGAGAAAACCTTACACAACTTTTGCTTACAACGGTTTAACGACACAAAGCTAAATGTCGAGTTCTAATCGTAGCTAGAACCAATCTCACGACTTCAATCACAACTTGTACACGACTTATTCATGAATTCTTCACGACAGCTTCACGACTTCGACACAACGGCTTTACGACTTCTAAGCTACGGCTTCACGACTTCTACACAACGACTTCACACCTTCTAAGCTATGGATTTACGACTTTTACACAACGACTTCACACCTTCTAAGCTATGACTTCACGACTTTTACACAAATACTTCACACCTTCAAGGCTATGGCTTCACGACTTCTACACAACGACTCCACACCTTCTAAGCTACGGCTTCACAACTTTTACACAACAACTTCACACCTTCTAAGATATGACTTCACGACTTTTACACAATGACTTCACACCTTCAAGGCTATGGCTTCATGACTTCTACACAACGACTCCACACCTTCTAAGCTACGGCTTCACGACTTTTACACAACGACTTCACACCTTCTAGGCTATGACTTCACGACTTCTAAATGACGACTTCACAACTTATAAGCTATGGCTTCATGACGACTTCACAACTTCCAAGCTATGGCTTCATGACTTTTACATGATGACTTCACAACTTCTAAGCTATGGCTTCATGACTTCTACATGACGAATTCACAACTTCCAAGCTATGGCTTTACGACTTCTACATGACGACTTCACAACTTCTACACCATGGCTTTACAACTTCTACATGACTTCTTTACACCACAACTACTTATACACCTTCTTCACTACTTACACACTATACATATCTAGTCACTTATGTTTACACCTTATGTACACACTTTACACAAATAAATGAATGATTTACAAGGTATACTTAACAAACAACTTAAGTAACAAGATGATATTAAGTTGTAATACTTCTAGTCTTGATTGATAGAAGTATTCTTCTTTTGCACTTGGATGGTAGAAGCTTGGATCACTTGGAAACCAATACTTAAGAATTATATGATCAAGGATTTTAGAAAGGATAAGAGGAGATTTAGAACAGAAGGTTTGGGGTGCAAAAGGTGAGGAAAAAGTCCAGAGAAAGACCAGTATTTATAGGCAAATCTGGGAGCCTACTGGAGCGGGGCGGTCCCCTTAATTTTAAGGGGACCGCCTTATATAATTAAGGGGGCCGCCCTTGCTGAACGTTGCCCAGATTTGTCTTTTTGTGGGGAAGGTTTTTCAGGGACATTTTTGCCATTTTTGGTTGAAAATTTGAATTCATATTTTTATAATGAATTAAACATATTTATTTAATACCAAAAATGTTTTTCAAAAATATATAAAATGTTTTTGACATTTTATAAAAATTTTAGTGATTAAGAAAAAGTTTCATTTGATCATATAATGCATTAAGCACTTGTTTATTCATACCTTAAGTGATTAAGTTGTAGAAGTGAATATTTACAACTAAATACTTGTTTATTTGATAAGTTTATGTTTAATGAGTTTACATTTTGTGATTATCAAAACATAGAGATATGAATAAGTATGAATAATATTTTTAGGCATTATTTATGTCAACCATCTCCCCCTTTTTGATGATTACAAAACTTAAACTCATTAAATCCAAAAAGTTATTTTTGGACAAGTATTTAGTGAGTTTATATTCACTTCTCCCCCTTTTTGTAGAATCAAAAAGGTTATGCCGACAATTTCTAGTTGTGAAATTTGTCGGGACGATAACTCCCCCTCGTTTGAGGGCACCAAGGAATCGAGATATGGAATACTTGCAAGAAAAATATTAGAAGCACAAGCATACATAGCAAAATATGGAATATAAAAACAACAATCATGGCAGACAACAATCATGGCAAACAAATATTAAGAACATATAGCAACACATTAATTAGTATGCTTGAAACATATAACAAGAAAAAGGTCCTAAATTGCCAAAGAGAGCTTTCGGACTTGCTTGCGACACGAAATCTTGGAAAATAAGCATACATTTATGCTTAGATGGCTGATTTTAGAGTGTTTGGAATGGAATTGGTTGAGGTTATTTTGTGATGAAGGAGGGCTAGAAGGGAGTTGATCCAATTGAGCAAGATGTAAGGCAAGAAGAGCACAAAGCTCATGGGCTTCTTTATGTTCTTCAATGAACTTCAAGTGTTTGGAAGAAGGTGATGATGGTGGAGTGTGGTTGTTATGATGGATGAATGAGCACTAATGATGGAAAAGGGTATTTATAGTGTAAGAATGGTGTGGTTTAGGAATGTAAATTTTGGAGGGTGGTTTAGAGAGGTGATGATGGTGGAGTATGGTTGTTATCTGGGATGGATGTTTGAACATGTAACATAGGAGTAACATGTGAGTTGGCAGGAGGTGGTGGTGATACTCTTGGTGGTGGAGACATTTGTGAGCTTGGGTAATTATGAGTGGATGAGGATGGAGATATGGAAGAAGGGGATATTCTAAGAGTGGTGAGTGTTTTGGATGGTGCATTGGTAGGTTGAATAAGATGTGAGGTGTTGTGAATGAGATTTGGAATAATTGTTTAGGGATTGATCATGCTCTTCATATGAATTATATGGAAGAAATGAAGGTGTATTTTTGGGAGTAAAGATGGATGGTTGGTTATTATGATGAGGTTTGTGAAAGGGTTCATTGGAATGAGCTTGAGGATTGGGAGTATAGTTGGGAACAGATGTGGGTGGAGGTGTTGTTTGTTTAGCCACATCATTTGTTGAGATGGATTTGTTTCGGGGGTTATGTTTTCTTTTTCAAACGGGTTTTTCGGTCATCCTTGCTAACCTTGAGGTTTTTGGCTTTTGTTTGATGGGAGATGGTGTAATGAGATGATGGGAGTGTTTATAGTGTAGGATTGATGGGATTAAGGAATGGATAATTTGTTGGATGGATTGGAATAAGATATGTTTGTGAATTTTGGGAAGTGTAAGATGAAATGGGCTGAAAATTAGAGAAAGGAAACAACACCTTCGACATCAGATGGCCGGTCCCCTTAATTAAGGGGCCGGTCCCCTTAAATATTAAGGGGGCCGCCTAAGGAATTAAGGGGGCCGCCCATCGCTGATTCCCAGGTTACCAGAAATGGATTTTTGGCAGAAAATTGTAGAAAGGGTTGTGTTTTTGGGTTTAGTTTCAAGCAAGTCCAGTTTCAAGCAAGTCCAACTCTTTGAGGCAATTAAGCATGTGATGGATATTTATGCAAAACATGTTAATTAAAGATATTAAGCAAACAAGTAATTTCATCTAGCATGTAAACATACTCATCAAGCAAGTAATATCTATGGACTAGGAAACAATAAACTATACCAAGTATTTTCTTAATTATATGTGCCTATGTGAGGGATCCTAATGAAACAATAAACTACATCAATTAATGAACTATTTGTGGGATCCTAATGTGTGCTTATGTGTAATAAATGGGAACTTAAGATAGCATGGACTTCTAGACTTGTTACAAACAAAATCTTAATAGACAAACCATGTTCCGCTTGATTTGACCTAGTTCTCTTATAAATGTCATGTACATAAATATAGATGACAAATATGAGATCACCATGCATGATTTAAATAAGTGTTTTTGGCATTATTCAACAATGTTTGAGAGTAGGTTTTTATGTGGATGTGAAAAATATTTTAGTGAAATATTTTTGGTTTTATTTCAAAATGTTTTTATGAGGAAAGAAAACATATTTTTCCAATCTTTGGTTTTGATAAACACGTAATTATGAACACAAGTTTGGAAGAAAGGTAGGATGGTGAAACATGTTAAATAGAAAGGTGTCATAATTTAAATCATTTTTCCAAAATGTGAAGTTTTTGCATATTAAAAAAAAAAAAACAAGTCTCATTAATTATAGGTTTAAAAAAATAGTGGTTATAGAAAATCTCATGCTCAAGGGTATTGGTTAAGTCTATTGTCACATGCTACCCTTTTCTATATATCCTATGGCATTTAAAAATACATCATATCAGAATAGTTAGAGAAAAACAAAAACTATTATAATAACTATGCATTCAACCACTAAGCAAATAATTACGAAGGCATGCAATCAAATCACATAGGAGCAAATAAACATCTAGAAATATTATATATGCAAGATGACATAAATATAGGAATGAAAAGCTCTAATGAAAAACAAAGTTCATAAAGGTAAACTATCGTTAGGTATATTTAGGAAGAATAATGTAATCAAGTTGGAGAATGAGTATGAGACTATTACTAGTGGTGCTCAATTCTGGCTAAACACGACCATTTTTACGAGTTACACACACCCAAATTCTCACATAGAAGCAATTCAACCGTTAGGTCAAATTGAATTTCTAGTCAATAGATTCTCCAGTAGTCATTCTCTTACTAGAAGAAATTAATTTCCTAAATTTACCTATCGAAGAATACCAAATATGAAGTTTGCTTCATTAATTAGATTATATAGTGATATATCTAATCCTACTTCCATGTTGGCAATTGATCCACTTAACATGTTTAATCAATATGAATTCACTACTATTGGACATGGAAGATTTCCATATTCAATTTGCGAGGGCAAAATGATTTTGATAGTGAATACTTCATTTAATACTTAGGGGGCTAACTAAAAGGTTTCTAATTTATTAATTTGTAAAATGAATATAACTAAAGATGTAGAAGCAAGACAACTTATCAAACTAAGCATATCCTAAGGCAATGATTAGTATGACTATATGTATGAAGTAACTACTAATGAGATTTTAAAGGAAAGCGTACCTCATTTCCAGCTTCTTTTCATAGTAACCAGGATGGTAAACAATGTTGGGAATGATAATCAAGGTATGAAAGTATATCGTAGTAGGCTACTAACTCCTTATTAGATCAAAGCGGCTTGACCCAAACATGTCTTGTACTTGGCTCATTGGATGTCTAAGTCTTGATGTATGTAAAGTCTTTTGTTGAGACTTTCACATCTTTGATGTTCCACGGATAGTAATCTTCTTCTTCGTCTGTGTCACTCCATGATTTTGAGTTTACTTCGGAGTTGATCCATGTAGTCTTCGTCATTAATACCTTCATTAACAATATTTGAACTAGTAGCACATGTATCTATTTTATCTAAATGTTTATCTATTAAATTTTCTAAGATAACTAATTCATGTACAAGATCAAAATTCTCATCTTTGGCTTGACATTTTTCTTGATAAAAATTTAAGAGGTTTTTCCAAATATTATTTGCCATTTTACAGAAGGATATTCTTTCATATTCAACTTTCGGCAAGGTTTTGTAAATAATTATTTTAGCTTCATTATTTTTGTCATTCATTGTTTTTAAATAATCATTTTGAGTTTCAAAATCCTTTTTTGTTTGACTTTCAAAATCTGTTTTTGTTGGTTGAAAATCACCAATCGAAATGACATGCCAAAGATCTAGATCAATTGATTTCACATAATTTTCAAATTTATTTTTCCATTCAAGAAAAGTATAGTTTTCAAATAGCGGTGGTTTTTGCATAGATTGCCCTTCTAAATATTTTTCCGATTTCATAGATCGATTCAAGTTTTAAAATATAGTTTATTTTAAAAATCTTGTTTGACGTGGCTCTTGATACCAATTGTGGAAAACTATAAGGGGGGGGGGTTGAATAGTTTTACGTCTTTTTAATTTTATTATGAAAATATCTGTTTTCTTTTAAAAGCTTAGATTCAATTTTATATGACTTGAACTTTAGTTATGAAGGTTTTGTTTTTATAAATGGAGTTTTAAATTGATCTTTATGTGAAATCAACTTCTAAGTTATGCTAACAGTGATATATACCTATATGTATGAAAGTAATGAATATGTAAATAAAGAGGTAAGTAAGAGATGGAAAGATCTAACCGAGACACGAAGGATTTATAGTGGTTCGGCTACAAGGACACCTTCCTTGCCCTACTCCACTCCCCGAGTCACCTACTCGAGAGTTTTCTTCACTACTTCAACAAGCTCCCTTATGGTGGAGAATACCTTACACAACTTTTGCTTACACCGGTTTAACGACACAAAGCTAAATGTCGAGTTCTAATCGTAGCTAGAACCAATCTCACGACTTCAATCACAACTTGTACACGACTTATTCACGACTTCTTCAGGACAGCTTCACGACTTCGACACAACGGATTCACGACTTCTAAGCTACGGCTTCACGACTTCTACACAACGACTTCACACCTTCTAAGCTATGGCTTTACGACTTTTACACAACGACTTCACACCTTCAAGGCTACGTGTGGAAAACTAGAAGGGGGGTTGAATAGTTTTTACCGTTTTTAAAGTTTTATTTGCTTTGTTACTATATGTTAGATTCAAAGGAAACAATCACAAATAAATAATCACACAATGTAAGTAAAAGATAAAGAGAGGAAAGATCAAACCACACGACACTGTTGTTTATAGTGGTTCGGCTACAAGGACTCTCTTCCTTGCCCTACTCCACTCCCCGAGTTTCCTACTCGAGAGTTTATCTTTCACTAAGAAACAAACTCCTTTCCTAGGTGGAGAAAACCTTTACACGTCGCTTACTTCCTTTTCCGGTACTAAGCTAAACACCGGGTTCTTTTCACAAGGTAGAACCAACCTGACGTCGCCTATTTACTTTACCGACACTAAGCTAGATGTCGAGTTCTTTACACGGGTACAACTACTCCCTACACTCCTTGTGCTTTAAGGACTAAAGCACTAACCACACTCACTGATTACAAATGATAGATATGATGTGTGAAACAAACTACAATATCACACAGTAATGCAACTAAAGGATTACGGTTCTGTAGATCCTTGAATGCTTGATCTCCTTTCTACAAAATGAAAGATCAAAGTGAAATGCAACTATGAATGATGTTAGTAAGATATGTACTGAATGAATATGTGTGTTAAAGCTATATGAGTGATGAGAGAGCCAAATGATCAGCTTCCTATTTATAGGCAAGCTGATCTTCAGCTCACGGATCCCACGGATCCCTCAAAAGGGATCCGTCCCTTATGTGATTTGGATCCGTGGGACATGACAGCTAAGGTATAGTTGTCTCTTACCATATCTTAGTTGTATCTTACCAAATCATCCAAGATCTTCAAATGTCAACTATGTATCTTGCAAAACTAACCAAGATATATCAAAGATCTTTTATGTGATGCATGCAATGATGTCATGGTATGGTTCTAGAATTAAAGTTTCCTTTTAAGGAAATAAGTTACTAAACTTGTAATTCTTAGTTAGTATGTGAAGTGTAAAATGTGTACTTAAGAGACTTAAGCTAGTATTTATTATTTGCTAAAAGATATTCCTTATATTTGTCATTAACAAAACTAATGAAAGATCAAAGAATATAAATAACGTTTTTGAGACGCTATTTGTATTAACACTACGGATTCACGACTTCTACACAACGACTCCACACCTTCTAAGCTACGGCTTCACGACTTTTACACAACGACTTCACACCTTCTAAGCTACGGCTTCACGACTTTTACACAACGACTTCACACCTTCTAGGCTATGACTTCACGACTTCTACATGATGACTTCACAACTTCTAAGTTATGGCTTCATGACTTCTACATGACGACTTCACAACTTCCAAGCTATGGCTTTACGACTTTTACATGACGACTTCACAACTTCTAAGCTATGGCTTCATGACTTCTACATGACGACTTCACAACTTTCAAGCTATGGCTTCACGACTTCTACATGACGACTTCACAACTTCTACACCATGGCTTTACAACTTCTACATGACTTCTTTACACCACAACTACTTATACACCTTCTTCACTACTTACACACTATACATATCTAGTCACTTATGTTTACACCTTATGTACACACTTTACACAAATAAATGAATGATTTACAAGGTATACTTAACAAACAACTTAAGTAACAAGATGATATTAGGTTGTAATACTTCTAGTCGTGATTGATAGAAGTATTCTTCTTTTGCACTTGGATGGTAGAAGCTTGGATAACTTGGAAACCAATACTTAAGAATTTTATGATCAAGGATTTTAGAAAGGATAAGAGGAGATTTAGAACAGAAGGTTTGGGGTGCAAAAGGTGAGGATAAAGTCCAGAGAAAGACCAGTATTTATAGGCAAATCTGGGAGCCTACTGGAGCGGGGCGGTCCCCTTAAATAGGGGGCCGGTCCCCTTAATTTTAAGGGGACCGCCTTATATAATTAAGGGGGCCGCCCTTGCTGAACGTTGCCCAGATTTGTCTTTTTGTGGGGAAGGTTTTTCTGGGACATTTTTGCCATTTTTGGTTGAAAATTTGAATTCATATTTTTATAATGAATTAAACATATTTATTTAATACCAAAAATGTTTTTCAAAAATATATAAAATGTTTTTGACATTTTATAAAAATTTTAGTGATTAAGAAAAAGTTTCCTTTGATCATATAATGCATTAAGCACTTGTTTATTCATACCTTAAGTGATTAAGTTGTAGAAGTGAATATTTACAACAAAATACTTTTTATTTGATAAGTTTATGTTTAATGAGTTTACATTTTGTGATTATCAAAACATAGAGATATGAATAAGTATGAATAATGTTTTTAGGCATTATTTATGTCAACACAATGTATATTAACCAATCCCTCAGACTTGTCTTAATTCATCCATATTCCCATATAGTTGATTAACAATGGACAATTTAGAATAACACAAGTTATTCATGAATTTAAACATTCAAATATAGGATACAACTTATTATAGAATGAAAACAGACATACCAAGTACTTTAATTTATTATAAAATAATAATTGTTTATATATCCCTTATCCAAATACTAATCATAGATTATCAGCTAAACGAAGTCCTATGCTCTCAGCATGTTGAGTAAGCTTTGCTTTAGGCAAAGCCTTCGTAAAAGGATAAGCTAGATATTCGTATGTGTGAACTTTGAGTAGATTGATTTCACCAATTTTTATTTGTTCTAGAACATAGTGATATCTTCTAGGATAATGTTTGTCGCTTCTTATAACTCCAGGTTCATTGGCGATAGTGATTGCTCTAGAATTGTCGCAATACATTTCCATAGGTCTTTCATTTGAGGGCATAACACCTAGCCCTGAAACAAACTTCGTAATCTAGATAGCTTCCATCGTAGCTTCTAAAGCAGCTATGTACTCAGCTTCTGCTGCAGACAAGACAGTAGTGGTTTTCTTTGTACTCTTCCAATCCACTGCTCCTCCATTAACGACAAAGACATAACCCATCTGAGACTTCGTATCATCTTTATCGGTCTGGTATCCCGCATCGCAGTAACCCATCACTTTAATCATTGCATCAGGATTCCTACCATAAAAAAGAAACATATCTCTAGTAGCTCTTAGGTACTCGAGAATATTCTTAACAGCAGCCCAGTGACTTTCACCTGGATTATGTTGAAACCGGCATGTAATATTCTGGGCAAATGTCATATCAGGTCTTGTGCATCTCACTGCATACATGATAGATCCTACAGCCGAGGCATAAGGAACATTCTTCATGCATGCCACCTCAGCAGGTGTAGAAGCACATTGTGTACTGTTTAAGTCAAGTCTCTCTTGCATTGGAAGATATCCCTTCTTGGAATTCTCCATTCTAAATCTCTTTAAGATTTTGTCAATGTAAGGACTTTGACTTAGTCCAATCAACCGCCTAGATCTATCTCTGTAGATCTTGGTTCCAAGAATATATGCTACCTCTCCTATATCATTCATAGCAAAACATCTTCCAAGGTAGAATTTTACATCTTGTAAATTTGGAATATATTTTCCCATAATTAATATGTCATCAACGTACAGGATAAGAAAAGTAACATTACTCCCACTAGCCTTTTGGTATACACATGGCTCATAAAGATTTTGAGTAAAACTAAAGTTCTTGATTTCCTCATCAAATCTTTTCTACCATTACCTTGATGCTTCCTTTAACCCATAAATGGATTTTTTCATCTTGCATACTCGCTTTGGATACATTGGATTCACAAACCCCTCAAGTTGTGCCATAAATATATCTTCTTCTAGGCGACCATTTAAGAAGGCGATTTTGACATCCATCTGCCAAATCTTATAGTCATAGTACCCAGCTATGGCTATAAGAATCCTAATGGTTCTAATGTATGCTACAGGAGAAAAGTATTCTTCATAGTCAACCCCGAAGGTTTGAGTATATCCTTTTGCTACAAGACGAGCCTTATAGGTGTATACTTTACCATCCATGTTAGTCTTTATATTGAAAAGCCACTTGCTACCAACATGGATTGCATCTCCGCATTCATAGCTGCTTGCCATTTATCCTTTTTAGGAGCAGCCATGGCAGCCTTATAGTTAGCAGGTTCATTAAGATCCCCTAAACTATACTCCTCGACTTCTACATTTAGAGATAATCGCTCAGGAGCTCGATGTGTCCTTTCAGACCTATGAATGGGAGCTACTTCAGGTGGAGGTGCGAGACTTTCTGGCTCCACTTGAAGTTGGCTAGTATTTTTAGAAGGTGATGTATCTTCTTGATCATCTTCAAGATCTACTACCCTCCCATTGAATTCTTGATGTGGGAAACTAGAAGGGGGGTTGAATAGTTTACCGGTTTAAAAACTTCTTTTAAAAATCTTGTTTTAAAAGTATGCTATTGGAAACTTTGATTCGAACTCTATGTGTAATCAAACAACACCAATATGAACTACAAACTAAGCTACGTAATAATAACAAATAAAAGTAAAGAGTAGAGTTGGAAAGATCAAACCGAGACAGAGGATTTATAGTGGTTCGGCTACGAAGCTCTTCTTCGCCCTACTCCACTCCCCGAGTACCACACTCGAGAGTTTCAAACACTATATCAACAACCTCCCTTCAGGCGGAGAAAACTGTACACGTCGCTTATCCTATTTCCGACACTAAGCTAGATGTCGAGTGCTAATCTTAGCTAGCACCAATCTACCAAGGTCCACGTGACCAAACACACAAGCCCAATGGCTTCAAGAGATCACCAAGATCTCAACACGATCACAATGATCAACACTCACTTCACTCTACTCAACTAACACTATCCTAATGACCCTTGATCTTCTTGATCAATCACACAAGCCCAATGGCTTCAAGAGATGTTCACTATCTCTATAGATCACACTTGATCTTCACTCTCACTCACAAAAAGAAAATAAACTTGATGTATGCTAAGACACAACAAGGTTGTAACAAGAGTTACAAAAACCTATCAACTATAACTCTAGTATCTTCTTGATTACTTGAGTTCTTCTCTTGCTAATGAAGAGGGATGACAACACCTTGTATCAACTTGGATACTTGTGTTCTTCTCTTGCTAGTGAAGAGGTATGAAGAGGATCACTTGAAGGATGATTGGATCACTCTTAAAACAAAGAAAAAACTAATCTAAATGACCCTAAGAAGTGAAAGGTGTGAGAGGATTTTACTAAGGGATTTTTCTGTGTGTGAAGGGTGCCTAAAACTGTGAAAGAGGTGGGTATTTATAGGCAAAGAAAATCTGAACGTTACAATTCAAAATGGTACGGACGGCTCCACTAAATGACCCACGGCTCCGTTAAATTTAACGGTACCGTGGAGCCGTGGTAGACTAGGACGTTCCAAATTTTGTCTTTTCTGGTGAAAACTTATTTGAGGAAGGTTGGAGCTGATTTTGGGGGGAAAAATAGCTGTTGTGATTTTCAAACTTATTTTTCCATTAAAACATTTCTTAATATTTCAAAAATAATTTGTCATGTGTATTTTTGAAAAAATGTTTTGTCTCATTTAAAATGTGCATTTTCAAAACATGAATTCACTTCTTTGATCACTAGTTCAAGTTGTAACTTTGTTTAAGAGTGATTTGCGTAGAAACGGGATCTTCCGATTAAAAACTTGTTAACGTTAATTTTAACGTAACGTGAGTTCACATTTTGTCATCCTCAAAACGTGAAGTAATCGAAAGATATAAATAACGTTTTTAGAACATTATTTGCATCAACAATCTCCCCCTTTTTGATGATGACAAGATATAAACTCATTTTAGGTTAAAATTAGTTTTAACAAGTTTTTAATGAGTTTATTCCCATTTCTCCCCCTTTTTGTCAAATCAAAAAGGTGGTTAAGGCTCCCCCTTGATGTGTACTCCCCCTCATTTGGAGAACACAAAGGAATCGAGCAATGGATCGTGCTACAAAACAAAGTTAGACGACAAATATACAATATCTAACAAGTAGCACATTTGTGACAAATATCCAACCACAAGAAAAATTATGGCTAAGAAGCCAAAATGAAAACCCCATTACATAAATATGAAATAAATGTCATACATAAGTATGACTACAATAGGGAAGCAAAGTAAACTAACAAGAAGACACATAAACATCTAAAGTAACATGAGGCTTCTAGATTTGCTTCCAACTTCAAAAGGTTCCTAGTCATTTATTGGGGGAACTAAACATAACCATGTTTAGTTTGGGCTATTGTGTGGTGGAGGTGGTGGAAGGATGATGGGTCCTATGGGTGGTGTGAGGAGGTGTTCAAGATATGAGAACCTAAAGCTAAGCTCATCTCTTAGGTTCATGATGAGTTCAAGGTTGTAGTTGCAACAAGGGCAACTCAAGGTGTGTGAGTGAAGGGGATACATGATTGGATAACCCATTAAGGGTTGAGGTGATGGTGATAGTGAAGGTGATGATATGTTGCTCCCAAATTCAAAGGGAGTGTTTGGTGAAAGGGTGAGAGTGAGAGTTAAAGGTTGTGGTGATGTTGAAAGTGATGAGGGTGTTGTGTGAGTTCCCAATTCAAGGGAAGTTGATGGTAATGAGTTGAGTGTTAAGGTTAAAGGGTGAATGGGACTAGGTGGAGATGAGTGTGTGATGATTCTTGTTATGGAGGATGAGGATGTAGGTTGAATAGAGGTTGCCTTGGATGGAGCTTGGGGTGTAGTGAAAGAAGATGATGATTTGGTAGAGGTTATGGGTGTATGGGTTTCATCTTCATCATCCAAGGTGAGATCAATGAGGGGAATGTCATTGGTGATAGGTTTAGTTGATGATTGGGGTGTGTTGACATTCTTGATCCATTGATCAACTAGAGAGGTTTGGTTGGTTGGTTTGATGTTGAATCTAGGTTTCTTGAATACTCTTGATCCCATGATGATGTTATGGTGAATGTGAAGGTGTAAGGATGGGTGTAGGAATGGCAATGCATAATGTTAGCTTAAATAGCCAAAACAAAAGCATGCAAGTTTGAAATGTTGGATTTGGGGATTTGGGTGCATGGGAATCAGGTTTTGGTTGCAGATTTTCTGGAAAAGATAGTCAAAAAGTGGAAGAGAATAGCAGTTTTCGTCTTCCAGAGGCACGACACCATTAAAGGTGCTACGACACCACTAAATTTAGTGGAGCCGTGGCCTATTTAATGGAGCCGTGGGCTCTTTTGACCTTCTTTCCAGGTCTGCAGGTTTTAGGCAGCCTAAATGGGGAAATTTCTGGGGAATCCATTGGCTGCAAATCTCAAAGCCTCAAATTACTAAACACATAGAATTCCTTAAGCTAGTTTCAACTAGCAACTAACATGATCATGTGATCATCTATGTATTTAGGCAACTATTAAGCATGCATGAATTCAAGCATTTTTAACATCTAGTGCATGTAAATAAAATAAGCTATCATGCATGATTAAGGCAAGATAAACCAACATGAGGATTAATTAACAAGAGAATTAATCATGTTAAAAGGAAACACATCAAGCAAGTTAATGTATTAGGAAACAATGCCACAAACTATTAGTAGTATTTTAATCATAATACTTATATTAATAATACTACTTAAGTTATTTCCATCTAATCCTTTCTTTTCCCCAAATTCTTAATTTTGTTCCCAAGCCCTTTGATCGCCTTGCCGATGGACTTGAATCCCCCGATAGTTTGCTCATGCATCTCCACTTGTCTATTGTACATTGTGGTTTGCCTTCTCATCATGTGGGATAAATTTACCATCCCATTTTTGAGGTCGGTTGTACGTCGAAATGATGAGGTATCAAGATTACGAAAGTAGGTGTCGGGAGAAGGGATTTGAGAGCTAGAAGTTCCTTCTTCGTTCACCTCATCATCGTCCTCATCCATGGGTTCAGATGATGATTCGCGACTGAAGGAGGAGGATGAATGGGGAATATCGGAAGTGGATTTACGACCACGTTTGGACCCTTTGTCCTTACGTTGCTTTGTGCGACGTTGTGGTCCACCAAGTGGGTGCATAACCGGATTGACTAGGACATAGTTGACACTTTGAAGATGTGGGAAATGTTCCATGACCTACCTGAATAAACGAGTAAGCAACATGCCGTATGGCATGAGCTCATCAGACCGACGATGAATGTTGGCCATCCGTTTGACCATGTAGTATGCGAGGTTGAATGGTTCCTCGATACTAAGACAGTAGAGAATAAGGGCAAGATTTGCCGATACGTGATCACGGTTGCCCGCAAGGCTTAACACATTTTCACGTAGAAGAAGTTCCCAACTTCTAAGGTCGGGACGGAGTTCCCTGAGGTAGATTTTGGATGGGTCGAGAAAGACAACGGATCCATCACATTTTTGGTACGTGTTGGCGACTCGAGGAATTTGGATAATTTGTTTGATTACTTCAATGTCGGGAATTTGGGTACTATAGGCACCTTCTATCTCAACATTGTAGTAAAGAGACTCTAGAGAATGGTCGTTGGTGTATGCACACTGACCATATGAGGGAACACCAAGAATTTCACCAAACTGAGTGACAGACAGGGTGATATTTTGGTGTTGAATCCAAAAGTCAAGAAAGACGTTACCGTCAGAGTCAGTGTAGGTACGAACACGATTGTAAAATTCGAGAATGAAAAGAGGACATATTTGATCGTTTATTGTGTATAAACAATCGAACCGAATAGAAGGGAAACAAGCACTGACTCTATCTGACATGACATAAAGTGCATCGACTACACGCCTTTCGTGTATGTATCGTGTTAGCACTTTGGAAAAATAAGCCTTTTGTTCATCAGTGATGTTTGGGTTTTCAAGTGTTTCAATGATGTATTTTCGGGTTAATTGATAATCATTCCGAGGCATTGTTTGTCTACAAAAAAAAATATTTTTGTATATGTTAGTTCGTTGCATTTTAATGATTACACTTCTAGTGTGTGTGCCTAAATGCAAACAATGTGGAGGTGCAGCAATCTCGACTCTAAAATTATCCTAAAGAGATTACCCAAACACTCCTAACTTCACTTTTGCTCAATCAAATATGTCGAATAATACATATCAATTATGTACCTCGAGCCATATTTGAGAGTTCATGTATGCATGCAAAAACGTTTTTAATTTGCATCAACAATGTATGAAAAAGGTTTCATGATCCTAGACTTGTGAAGTTTTTCGAAAAAATGATCGAATTAGGGTGTTTGGCAAATGCCTCAACATGGTGCCAATCAAGCTTTAAGATTGAAAAGCTTTAATGCAGAACGTTCCTAATCCAATTTTAATCATCCTAAACATGATTCCATTACAAATAATCAATCATAATCCGAATTTAGTGATTAATTTCGGATTAGGTTTTGCAACATAAATGGGTTTTTGGAAATCCTAGGTTTAGGGAATCATGTGAATACTACATTGTCTAATCCTAGTCTTAATTTCACAAGGGTTTAACTAATTTTGAAAATCCCCAATTCGGAATTATACTCAAGAACAAACCCTAGACTCAAATTAAAAGAAAATAAGAGTGAATTACTTACAATTGATGATGTTGTGGTTAGGATTTGTTAATTCCAATGCCTCAATCTTGATTTGCAAGAGTTTAGTTGAATTATGGTGTTATGGTTCGATTTTGACAGCAAGTGGAAGAGGTTTTGTGTGTTTGGAAAATTTGTGCAGAAGAAAAGAGTGACTGGGCACGTTTTTCAGATGCACGGCTCCATGGTTCCACTAAACATTAGTGGAGCCGTGGCTCTTTAGTGGAGCCGTATGTCTGATGGTCCAGTTTTTCTTCTGTTTTGACTTTTGGCTGATTAATCTTACTTATTTAGTAAGACTTTTTGACACGAGGAAAAAGTTTATACCTAATAAACTTTTTGACGAAAGATGATTAAATGGGATAACCGGAAATGACCTTAGTGTTTCCGAGGAAATTGACTAAGATGTCATTGGATGAGGATTTACTTCTAGTATTTCCCGTGAAATAAATAGAAGTTATGAGTTGTGTTTAGGAGGATGACTATAATATTTCCCATGAAATATTTAATTAGTCGGAGTACGCGACACAAGGAATGACTAGATATTTCCTGTGAAATATTCATGAGTCATGTGACGAGTGAAAGATATGACTTAAAAAGTCATGAGCGATTTGTAGAGAATGACTTCAATGTTTCCTGCGAAACTTTCGAGAGGTCATAGAAGAGATGAAAGGTTATGAGGTATGACGTGACAGATGACTTTAATATTTCCGAAGGAATATTCAAATAGTCATGAGCGGGATGAGAGGAATGACTTGAAAAGTCATATGACGAGACGCGAGGAATGACGTTAATATTTCCAGTGAAATATTACGAAGTCATGGGATGAGGCTTAGGGAATGACTTGAAATTTCCAATGAAATATTCAAGAGTCATGAGTCAAGAATAGGATGGATGTGTGAGATGACTTTAATATTTCCATAGAAATATTGAAATAGTCATGAGCGGGATATGAGGAATGACTTGAAAAGTCATATGATGAGACGTGAGAAATGACATTAATAATTCCAATGGAGCATTAAGAGGTCATTTGACGAGAATGTAAAGGTTAAGGTGAGAAGAAATACTTTTCAAAGAAAAGATTTCTCATTCGACGTTATCATGACGGAGGAGATGTCTTTTCGCGGGGAGATGACGTACTTCGACGAGCTTCGTTCATGAGCAAACTATAGAGTTCCCGGACAAGTCTAATGGCATCTTGACTGCTACTCTTCACAGGGAGTTGTCTCATCTATAGTGTTTGTTGTCATGCCTTTCCGGCGCTTGCGTATTCGGTTTCGGTTGTGGTGACAATAAGAGTAGTTTGTTTCTTGGGGAACCAAGATGTTTGTTAATCAACCTATGAAGGTACAAACATTACTCATTATGTTTTAACCCACATTAACTCGCACATTATTAGAGTTGGTATAGAAACATTTTCTACATCAATCTCCTCAAGATATCGTAATCTCAAGTGTATAGTATCTTTAATGTATGGTATGATACATTAAACACTTTGATGTAAGAAGTTTTGGGATACTTCTTACAAGTGGGCACAAAGCCAACACTATTCATGATAATGGACCTACTTGCCGTTAGGTAAACTACTTTACCTATTATGCCCCTAACCTAGTTATATCCGCGCACTCACCTTCTTCGTCTCTTGTGAGTTTCGCATTTGCAGATATGGGCGTTATTGTCAATAAAGACTATTACTTAAACTAAGTATCTCATACATATAGTATACATAAGTTTACAGGGATACTTCATTTAGGCAAGATTAAATATGTGCAAGGAAGGGAACTTGATTCACTCATCAATGCTTAATTCAAACTTGTCACGCATGATCTTCAAGCGATCATCGAACATTTCTGGACAATATGAATTTGGCATGATGAGATGTGAATAGAGTTTCTGTGTTATAGTGCCTACCATGTTAGATTCTAACTACACTATTTCATGCCAAACATTACTACTAACAAAGGGTGTTTTAAGAAAGCGTACCTGTGCCTGAGGTGTTTGCTCTTAAAACTAGAAGACTAGGGTACCTTTGTTGAATGTTAAGCATGAAAGACACGACTTGACTATTGCGTCACCGGGTATGCTTGATAACGCATCATACTCCTTTTGTTATACTCCAAAGTTTATTTACACTCATGTTTTCCTAGCAAAACAAATGTTCAAACATCTGGTCCCCAATATCTCATGGGTCCAAAGTTGTTAGAGTTAAACATCCTACCCATTTGTTGCGTTAGTTTAGGATGTGAGAATGGAGGACACATTTCCCATGGTAAGTAACTTTGTGGTGGACGATCATTACAAGTTACGGGAAAGTTACTTGGATGATTTTGTCTTTTAAAGTTACCTCTCGGTAGAGGAGTTCTAGACCGAGGTTTGGGAGAGTTTACCTTTCTAGGTGGAGGAGTAGTTGACCTAGTGTCACGCTTTACAAATCCATGTTCGGGAGATGACAATGGTTTGTTAAAGCCTTTGGTTTCCTCTCTACTTGGAGTAGACACTCTAGTTCTATTTACAACTACTTGACTTGGTTTAGGACTTAAGTTACTTTTCAGAATTGACCCAGTTTTGTCCTCAGCACCACACGGTACCACGGTACCACTAAATTTAGTGGTGCCGTCTGTATCTTTAATGGTGCCGTCACCTTCAGACATGGACTTTTCAGGCATTACAAATTTTACTTGTTTAGTACTACTTGTAGAAGCCTGATTAGGGTCAAATCCTAAACCCGAACGGTCATGTTCACTATATCTAATATTTTCAAGTATATCATTAAGCTTTTTAGTTCCTTCATCAAACCTAATGATTCTTAAAGCATTTTCTTTAAGTTTTTCATTTTCTACTTGAAGGCTAATACATGACCCGCATCCTAAATCTACTTCCTTGTTTTTCTCAAGTCTCTTGACTTGATCATTTAGTTCTAAGACTTGTAGTTTTAGTTCTTTTAATTTTAATTTTAGCTTTGTGTTTCTACCTAAGATCTTAGTACTAACTACGCATAGTTTGTTGTATTCGTCATGTAATTCATTGTCATCTACTGACGAATTATTATCACTATAATAAGAAGAGTCGGAGTGTACCTCGTTAGAAGCTTGAGCCATTAAGCACGTTTCATCGTTAGGCTTCTTCTCTTCTTCTTCACCGCTATCACTCCAAGAACCTCCTACAAAGGCTCTTTGGTTGTTGAATTTTGGTGGCTTAGGACATTCTCCTATGAAGTGATTAGGATCTCCGCATCTAAAGCATCTCCTATCACTTGTCCCTTTTCTTTCATCATGATTTCTTTGGGATGACTTCTTCTCATCTCGAGATTGTCTAGGAAATCTACCTTTCCTCCTAAAGAACTTTCTAAAGTTCCTAACTGCTAGTGCATACTCTTCATCTTCACTACCGGAACTCGAACATTCCTCATCACTAGACTCCTTCTTGGCTTTTAATGCTAGAGATCTAACTCTCTAGCTTTTGCCTTTGACAATGTCGGAATCCTTCTTGATGATCATCTCGTGAACTTTCAAGTTTCCTATAAGTTCATCGAGTGACAATGCCGCCAAGTCCTTTGACTCTTCTATGGCGGTGACCTTTGCTCTCCATTTAGGATGTAGAGCTCTAAGAAACTTCCTAACATAGTTCTTACTAGAATAACCTTCATCAAGAGCTTTAAGACTAGTGATAATAGTATTAAATCTAGCAAAAGCATTATCTATTGACTCATCCTCCGAAATGGAGAATTGTTCATATTGTTGAACAAGAAGATCTATCTTGTTCTCTTTGACTTGGTTATTACCTTGGTGAGTGACTAACAAGGTTTTCCAAATATCTTTTGCCGTATTACACATGAAAATTCTTTCAAACTCCTTTTTAGGCAAAGCATTATAAATCATCATTTTAGCCTCATTATTTTTGGCTAATTTCCTTTTTAGTTCATCCCTTTGCTTATCATAAGAAACTATTTCATCCTTTTTAGTTTCCGAATTCTTTTGAATAGGTTGAAAGTCACCCTCGGTAATATCATGCCAAAGATCAATGTCTTTTGATTTCACATTCGTTTCGAATCTTGTTTTCCAATAAATAAAACAATCGGTTTCGAAAAGTGGTGGTCTTTGCATAGATTGCCCTTCTAGATATTTGTCGGAATCCATTGATCGGTTCAAGCTTTAAAATACAATATACTTTAAAAACTTGACTGACGTGGCTCCTGATACCAATTGTGGGAAACTAGAAGGGGGGGTTGAATAGTTTACCGGTTTAAAAACTTCTTTTAAAAATCTTGTTTTAAAAGTATGCTATTGGAAACTTTGATTCGAACTCTATGTGTAATCAAACAACACCAATATGAACTACAAACTAAGCTACGTAATAATAACAAATAAAAGTAAAGAGTAGAGTTGGAAAGATCAAACCGAGACAGAGGATTTATAGTGGTTCGGCTACGAAGCTCTTCTTCGCCCTACTCCACTCCCCGAGTACCACACTCGAGAGTTTCAAACACTATATCAACAACCTCCCTTCAGGAGGAGAAAACTGTACACGTCGCTTATCCTATTTCCGACACTAAGCTAGATGTCGAGTGCTAATCTTAGCTAGCACCAATCTACCAAGGTCCACGTGACCAAACACACAAGCCCAATGGCTTCAAGAGATCACCAAGATCTCAACACGATCACAATGATCAACACTCACTTCACTCTACTCAACTAACACTATCCTAATGACCCTTGATCTTCTTGATCAATCACACAAGCCCAATGGCTTCAAGAGATGTTCACTATCTCTATAGATCACACTTGATCTTCACTCTCACTCACAAAAAGAAAATAAACTTGATGTATGCTAAGACACAACAAGGTTGTAACAAGAGTTACAAAAACCTATCAACTATAACTCTAGTATCTTCTTGATTACTTGAGTTCTTCTCTTGCTAATGAAGAGGGATGACAACACCTTGTATCAACTTGGATACTTGTGTTCTTCTCTTGCTAGTGAAGTGGTATGAAGAGGATCACTTGAAGGATGATTGGATCACTCTTAAAACAAAGAAAAAACTAATCTAAATGACCCTAAGAAGTGAAAGGTGTGAGAGGATTTTACTAAGGGATTTTTCTGTGTGTGAAGGGTGCCTAAAACTGTGAAAGAGGTGGGTATTTATAGGCAAAGAAAATCTGAACGTTACAATTCAAAATGGTATGGACGGCTCCACTAAATGACCCACGGCTCCGTTAAATTTAACGGTACCGTGGAGCCGTGGTAGACTAGGACGCTCCAAATTTTGTCTTTTCTGGTGAAAACTTATTTGAGGAAGGTTGGAGCTGATTTTGGGGGGAAAAATAGCTGTTGTGATTTTCAAACTTATTTTTCCATTAAAACATTTCTTAATATTTCAAAAATAATTTGTCATGTGTATTTTTGAAAAAATGTTTTGTCCCATTTAAAATGTGCATTTTCAAAACATGAATTCACTTCTTTGATCACTAGTTCAAGTTGTAACTTTGTTTAAGAGTGATTTACGTAGAAACGGGATCTTCCGATTAAAAACTTGTTAACGTTAATTTTAACGTAACGTGAGTTCACATTTTGTCATCCTCAAAACGTGAAGTAATCGAAAGATATAAATAACGTTTTTAGAACATTATTTGCATCAACACTTGAGATATGAGATTCTTTTCACGGAACTCAGCATACCTCGCAACAACTATTTTGTTCTCACGTAGATAGTAAAAATGGTAACCCATTGTTTCCTTTGGGTATCCTATAAAGATGCACTTAACAGATCTTTGTTGAAGTTTGTCAAGCGTGTCTCATTTCACAAATGCCTCACAACCCCAGACCTTTTAGTAAGACAAACTTGGGACTTTCCCATGCCATAATTCTACTTCATTCCGAGTTGTAACCCCATTCTTAAAAACCTTAAATGTTTCAAATACTTCATGTTTATGTTCAAGTAAATAAACATAACCATAACGACTGAAATCATCGGTAATGGTTATGAAGTAGCTAGCACCTTGCTTTGACACATGTCTAAGTGGACCACATATATCTGTATGGATTAATCCAAGTAGATCTGAAGCTCTTTGCGTTTGATGCGGAAAAGGTTTCCTTGCCATCTTCATAGATATTCAAGATTCACATTTATCAAATGATTCATCATTGATAAATTGTAAAATCCCATCGTGTTGCAGCTTTTCAATGTGTTTCTTGGCTATGTGAGCAAGTCGAAAATGCCAAAGATAACTAGAGTCCAAGTCATGCTTGACCCTCTTATTGCTAATAGTAAATATAGAATTATTATTATTCGACACAAGATCATGCATATCAATTTCAAAAACACCACTAACAGGAATAACATTAAAATAAAAAATATTATTCAAAGAAACTGAAATTCCATAACCTGTAAAAGTCTGAACAGAACCATTATCAATCAATAAAGAAACTGAAACGACATCCCTAATTATAGAAGGTGCGTAGTGACAATTGTCTAAACCAAGTACTAAGCCTGAAGGCAATACCAAGTCAAAACTTCCTATGGATTCTACAGCTGCACGTACTTCATTGCCCACATAGAGATATAGATCTCCATGTTTCACCTTCCTTGCTCCTCTAAGTCCCTGAGAAGTGTTACAAATATGAGTACCACATCCAGTGTCATACACCCAGGAATTATAATTATGAGGAAAAGAAAATAATTCTATCGTAAAGATACCTGAAGTACTGGCAATATGACCAGTGGACTTCTTCTTCTGATGCAACTCTAGGAGGTAGATGGGACAATTCCTCTTCCAATGTCCTACCTCATTGCAGTGGTGATAAGCTTGATCCTTTCCTGGAAGATCTTTCTTCCTTGGGGGGTACTTCTTAGGATTGGGTTGATAAGCCATTACATGCTTACCTTTTCCCTTGCACTTGATCTTGCCCTTGTTAGCTTGCGGTTTGTTTGGCTTTTGTGTTCTGCCACCTTGTATCGCTAGAACTTGTGGTGCAACAGCCTTTTTAGGAAAACCCTTCTCATATTCAATAAGCATAGCATGTAGCTCACTTATTATCTTCCCCATGCTGTACATATTATAATTGCATACAAAACCTTCAAATTCCTTATCACACTTAAGATCTTATAAGATCCCGATCTTGATCACAGGATCTAAGATCTGATGTGATCCGATCTTACTTTTATCGAATCGCAAACTAAAAAACTAAAAAGGTTATGGATCATGTTTTATAGAATTTAAAAATCAATATGTCAATCTTTTTAAACATTTCATATTCATAGTTTAAAACAACATTTCCATTAACCATTCATATAATTTTGTGTTAATGATATATAATAATTTGTAGATTTGAATAATATTACAAAAACTATTAAGAAAATGATATTATAGTATGATCTTAAGATCCTGATCCGATCTTACGATCACGATCTTGCAAAGACAAAAATGATCCAGGGTAGGATCCCGATCTTGAAAACCTTGAATTCAACACATGCCTCCTTTTCAAACATGGACTTCAGTTCTAGAAGCATAACATGAGGAGTGTGATTCTCAAATTGCTTTTGCGATTCTGGAGTCATACTGCCAAGCATCAGACATGCTACGTCATTGTGACGATCATACTGAAGGTTCCATGCCTCCAACACTTCATTAGGTGCATCTGGAGCAGGAGCATCAACCAAAGGTTGTTCCAAAACATCAATTTTCTTAACAACTCTCAGGACTATCCTAAGTTGTCGAAACCAGTCATTGAAGTTTTTGCCAGTTAGTTTCTCTCTTTCAAGCATTTTCCTGAAAGCAGAGTTGGTCAAGTTATGGCCAGGTTGAGCCATTCTACAAAACAAAATAAGTTCAAAAGTTAGTACTTTCGATAATAAATCCTTAAAGAAAATTAAATACCCATAGTTTAATACACATAAACCATATAATTTTCTTAAGGCTAGGATCCTAATTGACATAGTACCATTACTGTAGGACCTTAGATTAATCAACTATATCACCATATATTAAGCACGAATGGTGACAACAAGATGTAGACGTGAGTTTAGAGAAAGAAAGGAGAGAAAGAAAGTATAGAGAAATCTTATTAATAAAACACACACTTACACCTTGAAGCACACATACAAATGAGTTCTAATGTGCCTTATATACTCCATGTCATGCCATACGAATGGGCCTTGGCCATGGGCTTGACTAATGTGGACATGGATTACATATTAAGAAAGGCTTACATGTTTCTAACTTAAACTAATAACTTCCAAAGTCCACAAGCCCAACTATACTATAACATATTCTATAATACGTTTACAAAGTTCTAATTATAAGAATGATCCTCACTTTTCTTTAATGCTAACAATCTCCCCCCTAAGGGGTGGTCATTCAAAAGATGCTCCACGTGATTAGGTCATTTGTCTTCTTGGTCTTGAACTTTGTGTGTTGTTGTAGAATAATTTTGATTCTTTGTTCCTTCATGCTTTGTGATCTTGGATTAATGTCTTTTGAACTTTCTTTCCTTTGATCCACATCTTTATTGATTTTTGTGTCTTCTTCTCCAACATACTCATACGTCTTGAAAATACTTTGATCTTCATACTTATGTCTTCCTTACTTGATACATGAACTTGTTCTTGCCTTTCTTGATTAGCTCTTAACTTTGACGTAAATCTTTGTCTTAAACTTAATCTTTTTGTCTTGAACGTTCTTGATTTGATCTTGTTGAGGATGAACTTCATAAGTATGTGTATGTGGAGGTGAAGATGTTGATGTTCATGGTGTATGGTCTTTATCCAAGGGGCTATCATCAGTACCTGCATAAAAAATATTAGTTAAGAATATCAATCGATCACGGTGACTTTTCTTAGAGAATAGATCACTATGATTGTTTTACTGATGAATTTCTTGATTGCATTCACCTTGGTCGGGCACAACAACCGTCCGAATCCCGTTAGGGACAGTTATCAATACTATGGATAAAATCCAAGTAAAGACCCACGTCTTCAGGACTCGATTCGTGAAAGGAATCTTCTTGGCGGGATTTCTAGCTCTTACAGGTTTGGATGTTGAGAGTATTAATAACATAGTGTGAAAATACCACTCGAGTCCTTACAAAGGCTGTTCTTGAATTGGATACCCTTAAGAAGGCTTACTAAGATATACTGAACTATACCAACAATTAAGGTGATTCGTTGAAGTATACCGAGGTAACTCCACGTCTGTAGACCATTTGAAGCATAGAAAACCACCATAAACACTAAGCGTAATCCATAAAGAATTACCGAAGTGACCTGTTGTCAGTGCTGTTTGATGTTGACACTGGCAGGATTTCCACTCTATCACTAAGTACCACATGTGTAATTTCTCTCAAGAATGTTCTGGCAAGATTACTAAGATCTGCGAAGGACTCTAAAAGTTACAACTTGTGTTCTTCTTGATGAATAACAAGTGTATATTGGAATGTGTCCTATGAGATTTTATTTGTGAATCTCCTTTAGCTCTAGACTCAATTCGTATGTTTTGGTTTAGTGAGCGGAGGCTGGAACAGACTGACATCTTTTCAATATCAACACATCTCGGAGTGAGAGGCCGATAGATTACCTGTTTAATCTCCGTGAGAAATGAAACGAGTATCTGTTGAGAGAAACTTGATTGGCTAGGAGGGGTTATGCAACGCGTCACTGGGTCCATGATGTCTTGTCTTCAATACCGATATCATCTTAGTTGATAACCGATAGCAGATGTATTGACCCAGTTTCTGTTGCTAAGTTTATGGAGGGCTATTTCTTTTCACCCTTTCCCAACTTTTTCTTTTTAATTCTTCAACCCCTTCATTCCCCATTTCTCATTTACTCATTTTTTCAATCATACCTAAGGACTTCTAATTATAATCTATTGGAATTGTCCTTGGGTAGATCCCTCCGGCTCTGGCGGATCATAGGACATGAAACCTAACCTTAATCACCTTATAACTCCATGATTATTCTAGGTTGTTTCAACATTGATCACTTGCCATAAAACCATTTGTAAAATCTCTCAAAGTGTTTATGATTATAAAACATATTTTGTTAACACTTTGAGGGTTTTGTTTCTACTGAAATACTCCCCCTTCACATGTGCTTATAAGTTTTTAAGAAAAATCTACACACATTAGGAAGAGTTCGCACATTTGAATTGATCGATTTTTAGTGAACAAGACTGATTCGAGAAACGTTTACATCACTAGTTAGACTAAGAAAATCTCTCAAAGTGGTACATACTCAACTAAGAACAATTCTTTTCGAGTTTCTGTATTGTTTTCTCGTCAATTCGTTGGTTATATCTGAGTCGAGCTCTTTTGAGGTTCAACAACGATCTTTAAACATTTTTGATAACATTTTAATCATGTCTTCTCCCCCTCAAAAATAGCAGTTCGTGATATTTTTGATATCAACTGATTAAAAGATGTGTTTTTATAAAGCTTTTGGAGAGAAAGACGAATTCGATTTTCGCATGAAAATTGAAATATTTTTTATTTTTATACTCCCCCCCCCTTAAAGAAAGCATATTTTCAAAGTATGTCGGGAGTTGTATTTTTGAAATACGAGTTATGTACTGAAATGTACAAAAGTCTTTTTTGTAAAACCGAGTTCTAAGCTGAAATACTTAGTAGTCATCATTTAAGCTCGGGTTTCGTACTAAAGAATACGAAAGCCATTTGAAGAAATTTTGAGAAACGACATGTTTTTAGAAAACATTTAGTGAACTCTCGCTCAAGCATCTGTACATGTCCATATCATTGGTGAATGACATTTCTAGATACGTACAAAATATCGATTATACGAGAGACATGTCGTGAGAAAAATATTTTTGGATTTTTTTGGTTTTATATTGTTTTTGTATTTTTTGAAATTTTCTAATGTTTTTGGATTTTTGAAAAATCTTATATTTTTGTATTCTGTTTTTGTTGGTTTTTCAAATGTTGTATTTTGTTTTCAAAATTATTTACAGCGAAGCTTTTTGAAACATATTTTTGAAGAAGATTCGAGAGGACATTCTAGCTCCTCAGGATTTAGGCTTCGCATGCCAATTCGTCGAACTAAATCGTCAAACCTATCTTTTGGAAGGGCTTTAGTAAATAGATCGGCGAGTTGGTAATCCGTCCTCACGAAAAATAATTCAATAGTGCCCTCTTCTACGTTTTTTTTGATGAAGTGATATCGGACTCTAATATGCTTGGTCTTTGAGTGTTGTACTGGGTTGCACGAGATGCTATGGCACTTTTCGAGTCACAATACAATTGTATTCTGTCAAAAGTAAAGCCATAATATGTGAGTTGTGTCCTTATCCATAGAACTTGGGCACAACATGCAGAGAGAGACACATACTTGGCTTCTGCGGTTGACAATGCAGTACAATGTTGTTTCTTTGATGACCAACCTACTAGCTTTTCACCCAAAAATTGTGCTCCTCCTGATGTGCTTTTTGCTGTAACTTGACAACCTGCGTGATTGGCATCTGAAAATGCTATTAGTTTAAACTTGGAATCCTTCGGATACAAAAGTCCCATGTTAATGGTTCTTTTTAGGTACCGAAATATCCATTTAACCTTTTGGAGGTGAAGTTCGGTAGGTGTTGATCCCAGTTGAGCACTTGATCGATTTCCCTTAGCTTGTAAAGGTTAAGTTAATATTGAATAAATCCAATATAACTTATGTAGAAACTGTCTTTGATTTGTATTAAAGTTTATGCGGAATCTAAACTTTAATCTTAAGAAGAATTTAAACAAAACAATCTTAAACAAATCACTTCAATATTATTAATAATAATACGAATACTCTTGAGTATTAGGATTTACAACCTTGAAGTTTTCTAAAGAATCGTATTCTCGTATCTATCTCTATGCCCTAGGTCCTCCTTTTATAGACTAAGGAGTCTTAGTTGGCTTACAATTTCTTGCTATACAAGATAAACCTTAAAAGAATCTTTTCTATAATTATCTAACCGACTATACATGTTTATCTCATAAGCAGTACTAACTATATACTCTAGCAGTCTTAACTCTAACTCTAGCAGTATAAACTCTTCAGCAGTTGTAAGTTTGCACTAGCAGTTGTAACAATTTGTACTAGCAGCAACAATGTCTTTGAGCAAATTCCATCAGCAGTCTTAACTAAACAAGCAGCATCAGCTCTAAAACCCAATAATCCTCCCCTAAACTTGATATTTTCTCCCAAAATCATCAAGTTTCTCTTTAAACTTGAACAAACACTGAGAGGATGATCCCAAACAATTAATCCTATGACATGTTCTTGGGTCCTAGATCCTTTTCCATCTTCTTGAGCAATTGATAAGCCATCTCATCATAAGAAAACTGAAGCTGGAGTCTTGACTGCGCGTGATGTGTCGTTGCGGTTTAGCAGTTTTAATGCCTACTCAAGTTTTAAATTTATATTTAGCCGACTTATCAATAACACACACACTTAACGAGCAGTGTACCCGGTTAGTATGAAGATAATGGTAAGTAGAGTGTCGATCACTAAGAGTGGAACGTATTATCTCGTTATTCTAATCAGTATTTTAATATCCTAACGCAAGGGGGTTTCAGCCTGAGAGACTGGCACGATTTGTTGCAATTAAATAATAAAATAAACCAATAGGCACGAATCAGCAAGTAGCACACACGTACACAGATAAATACTTGAGACAATAAGAGGGCTGTCCTTATGATTAAGTAGATTGTCACTTATTTTATTGATAGCTTTATATGAAGTGTATGTAGTTAACCCTTTCTCGTTGGTCCTAATCTTATCGGCGAGTAAACCCTTAATGATTACTTATGTCTAAAAGTTATTCCTAAGTGATCAATTTAGAAACAACCGTGGGAGCCACATTATGTCCCGCAGTCAAATGCCCGCAAGCCACTAATAAACACAGAGGTTATCAATGCACTAATAAGTAGTAACCAAAGACATCAACATATAAACTTTAATTGATGGGAAAGCAAGTATTAAAGGGAGTGCAATCTTTCGTTGTCACATTACACAAGCCACCAATCCTGATGAATTAAAGTTTGCTAACACAATAAAACAAAACTACTTAATGAATTAAACACATGCAGCACCTTCTTACAGCTCTTGTATCTTTGATTTGGGTGTGTCTTGTGCTGCCTCCTTGACTGAATTCGTCCTTTGTTCCTCCTGTTTGGTCTTCGGTTTTAGGGTTTTCGGAACTTTTAATTCGTCTGGTCTTTGGGGTATTTATAGTTTCTGTCTGAGGGAAGATGCGGCGCATCTACTAAGTAGATGCGGCGCATGTACTTAACTTCGCGTGGGGTCCAAGATTATAATATTCAGGAATATTCGTACACCGCCAGAAGATGCGGCGTAACTCCATGATTAGATGCGGCGCATGTCCTCTTGTATCTTGGATCGTATCTGGTGATATCTTGATAGAGATGCGGCGCATGTCCAGAGTGAGATGCGGCGCATCTGGAGCAGAATTGACTTGATCTTGTCCATGTCAGTAGACTTTCACTTTATGCACGTTTTGCTCCATTATTAGTCCAAAATCGCTAAGTTTCACCAAATGCTTGTTTTTACCTGAGAATTACAAAAGTAAACGATTAAGTATCAATCCTCATACATAATATAGTAAAACAAGTCAAATTGATAGGATAAATGATAGTAATAAAATGTACTTATTTGAGTTCATCAAATATCCCCCCACTTGAACTTTACTTGTCCCCAAGTAAACCTTAGAATTTCTTTTATGAAAATGTATCCTAAAAGATGTTAGGATTTATTTTTATATTTAAGCATGTATTCGTTTAATTCATAATCACACAACTAAACACTTAACGAATTAGAAGTAAAATAAAATAAGTCGATAAAATCAAATCTAATCGTTTAACTGTCCAGTCGTGATGAATATTCTATCATAAGCTTGGCAAGTATACACATCTCCACCACTAAAGCTAAGGAATAACAAGTCTAAAGCGGTAAAAAGGGTTTTTAGGCTTAAGGGTTAATTATTCTCTTTTCACTATCGATCTCAAATTCCAGAAAAGGCGACAAAATCACAAATACATGATCGAATCCAGGAACACGATACTTGCAATTGCTCAAATCCTTAACTCGAATAGGCTAAAGATAGGTCCAAACTTCACCAATAATAATATATCAAAAAGGGCGACAAAATCATAAATACATAGCCGAATCCACGACTACGATACTTAAGATTGCTTAAATCCCTAATCTCAATAAATCAAAGGTTTGGTTGGATAAAGAACAATAAAGGGTATGGATAACATTTGGGATATAAATTGGTGTAAAAATAAAAATAAACAAAACAAATAAATTAAAATCCTAAGTGTGGTTAATCACTATCCCAACCATCCCATGAATAAGACTCATATCATCGAATAACTCACGCTTTAACACTTGAAACACACGCTTTAGGTAGACACGAATTATACTCAACAAGATCTTAATCAAAGAATAAACCTTAATTGGCATTCCCATAACTGCCAATTCCCATTCAATCCATAGATATAGTACAACAAATAGTGGTGATATCGACCACTTACATAACTTTACATAAGTTGGTTAAAACTAACTTCCAACTTTTCTTTCTTTCTTTTTCTTTTCTTATTTTTTCGATTTTTTTTTTTTTTTTTTTTTTTTTTTTTTTTTTTTTTTTTTTTTGACATCAACATATATGTGTAAAATTTCACCACATCACTATAATGATAACTCTGGATAATTTTCCATACTTTTCATGACTTCAGAAATAACGGTAATAGTGAAAGTAGTAAACACACGAAAAATAAACTCAAAGATATACAATATTTACTTTCACTCCAATTGCATTGTGCAATTTCCCGACCTAACCAAAGATAATGAATTACGCACGCGAACACAGGTAATGTAAGGAAACACACTCTGCCTATAGCAATTAACCAACCACGGATTCTAATCTACAGGGTAGGCTAAGGTATAAGGTGGTGTAACGAAACATTTTAAACATAGGTGTAAGAAACGAAAGGAATGGCTCTGAGGGTTTTTCTAGGGGTATCTTACTCTAAAAGTGAGAGTAACAAAAGGGTTTATACGGGGGTTAACTAACCAGTGTAGTTAGTCAATAACACATAACATATATAGGCTTTTTGGGTGTAATCCTAGAATTTTACCAATTTAGACAAGTCATTCCAATTATATAAATAATACTCATTATGGTGGTCTCGAATAGTATACAAGCCAAGTTCTAAAGTTTACAAGTCACCGGCACACTCATAGATTTGTGAATTTTGAAAAATCACAATTTTTGAAAATAACGTCGTGTGTGCAGCTATGCAACTTAGATCTTAAACAAAAACATGCTAAAAAATTTTTAAGTTTGATATATTAAGCACATTTTAAGCATAATTTTTGAAAAAGTTTAGGACAAGTAAGTGTTAAGTGTTCTAATTCTCCAATCCCCCCACTTAAGTTAAACAACGTCCTCGTTGTTTGTTATAAAAGGTTAAAAACTGGAAAATAAAAGAATTAGAACAGAAAAACTCCCCTGAGATTTGCTCGGTATGATCCTCCATTAGTATAAGAGCAAAAATCAACTTCTTGTGGATTAGAACGTTAAAGCTTCATACTTGATGTATCCACAGGAAATCCAGGAAACTATAATACCACCAACACTTTAAAACACACCTAAGATAAGAAAGGTTCAAACTTGCATAATACATTAGTAGTTAGATAAAATAAAACTTAAAAATTAAAACTGAAAATCATCAGGTCAGTCGATGCGCCGTATCTTATTGAAGAAGATACGCCGTATCGAGCCTGGTATTAATACGGATCAGAATAAAGATGCGCCGTATCCTTAACCAGGGATGCGCCGCATTAAAATAAACTGATAAATAGTTTTAAAGTCGAAAATAAAAATGCAGAAAAATAAAATAAGATATGACCATTGCAGGAGATGCGTCACATCTCAGTGTTGAGATGCGCCGTATCTTCGTGCGGGCCTGACTGACTCAATACAAAATCAGAAAATAAAATAAAAGATAAGCATGGGTTGCCTCCCACGAAGCGCTTGTTTTTGTTCGAGTCACGAGCCTGACTCCACCCTTATTTACTGTGTAATAGGGTTTTGTTCCCCCCACTTGGGATCAAGTGCGGGTGATAGTAGCAATAAACACGAAAAGAGTGTAAATTTGCTATAAAAGATGGAAGAAATGTATAAAGATCATACCTTGGCAATACATGTACATTTTTCCTATTCATACCCGGTTTGGTTGATAAATTGGATGACTTGACCATTCCATCTGAAAGAGTAGTGTGTTGAGGAAAAATGAGTCTCCTTTCTTCTTGGTTAGTATCTTTGGTAGTAAGGCGTCCCTTGACTCCCGCAGAAGATGAGAAAGGGTCTTTGGCAAGTAAAATTTCGAGTTCTTCAACAACCTTCATAGGGTCGAAATCATCATCTTCATCAATCATAGCAATTTTTAAGAGCTCATCACCAAACTCTTCTTCGAGTTCCACCAAATACGGGTTAATCACAGGTGCTTCAATAGGTAGTGTAATATACTCCACCTCATTATCCTTTTGTTTTGCAACCTGTTTAGGAAAACTAGCAAGATTATTAGTAACGGGATCAATAGTATTAAATAAATTTGTACCACTTTTTGTTGTAAGTGACTCCAATTCATCTTGTGAGTCTCCATCTTCAACTAATGGTCTTGCAATTTCATAACCGTCCCGAATTTCATCCTTAAATAAGTCATTCCAGATTTCTTCAAAAACTTGCGTTGGATCAAAATCTGGTTGAGGAATGTCATCATAAACTATGGCGTCAAATGGTTCGAAATCAAAATTAGAATACTTTTCATCTTCATCCGTTGGATTGTCTAATGGTGGTAATACGATTGCAGGATATTCTTCAACGTAAGGTTCCGTATACACATCATCGTGTGCAATCTCCAGAGAAAAAGTACTATCAATAACAATTGCCGGAATTGGTTTCAAGGTATATGAATCTTCTTCATTATCACTTGGCATACACCAGGTGTGTTGAAATGGAAATTTGTTTCTTTCTTTCCTTGATTTTTCTCGTCCAAGAATCAAGTATTCTTCCATAGTGATTTCTTTCGTATCAATGACTTGTGCACCATATCTTGCTCTTTCCCAATCGTAGATCCCATTATTGCTCAAGGCTCTTTCCTCTCCAAGTCTGATATATTCTTCCATTGTAATATCCGGATCGTCCATCTTCCTGAAATAAAACTTACTCGTGCAAAAGAAGGGTGAAACGATCAAAGTAAAATAAAAGCTTCTGATATCTGCTGTTGATGCGCCGTATCCTATAAATGGGATACGCCGTATCTTATAATCGTTAAAATTTAATCAGACTTTTATTCAGAAAATAGATACGCCGCTTAGAATTTATGAATGCGCCGTATCGAATTAATTAATCAAAAATCAGCTTATCTAATTAAAATTAAATGCGTCGTATTAACGAAAGTTAATGCGCCGTATTTTCGTTACGTTTAAAAATAAATATCGATTTTTGATTCAGTAAGATGCGCCGTATCGATATAGATCGATGCGTCGTATCTGTTTAATAATTCGCAAACTGTTTTTAATTAAAATAATAGATGCGCCGTATCTGCAAAGGCAGATGCGTCGTATGGCGTTAACGTTTAGAATTTTTTTTTTTTTTTTTTTTTTTTTTTTTTTTTTTTTTTTTTTTTTTATCAAAAACAGATACGCCGTATCTGCTAAAGCAGATGCGTCGTATTACTTTATCGCTTTTAAAAAAAAAATTCGTATTAAAAACAGATACGCCGTATCTTGGGGAAAAGATGCGTCGTATCGAATTAATTAAACGCGTTGTATTTAAAAAAATTAAACGCAATACGCCGTATCTGAGAGATCAGATGCGCCGTATCGTTTGATTTAGCACAGTACAACGATAGCAGAACAGAAAAAAATACGAAAAATAAAAATAAAAACACACAAACAAAAATAAACACACAAAAATAAAAGAAAACAATTAACACACAATACAACAAATATGCAAAATAATACAATGATGAAATTAATCTAATAAAAAGAAAAACCTAATTAAAATACTAATCAAATTAACAGATAATAACAATTCACTCCCCGGCAACGGCGCCAAAAACTTGATGCGCGTGATGTGTCATTGCGGTTTAGCAGTTTTAATGCCTACTCAAGTTTTAAATTTATATTTAGCCGACTTATCAATAACACACACACTTAACGAGCAGTGTACCCGGTCAGTATGAAGATAATGGTAAGTAGAGTGTCGATCACTAAGAGTGGAACGTATTATCTCGTTATTCTAATCAGTATTTTAATATCCTAACGCAAGGGGGTTTCAGCCTGAGAGACTGGCACGATTTGTTGCAATTAAATAATAAAATAAACCAATAGGCACGAATCAGCAAGTAGCACACACGTACACAGATAAATACTTGAGACAATAAGAGGGCTGTCCTTATGATTAAGTAGATTGTCACTTGTTTTATTGATAGCTTTATATGAAGTGTATGTAGTTAACCCTTTCTCGTTGGTCCTAATCTTATCGGCGAGTAAACCCTTAATGATTACTTATGTCTAAAAGTTATTCCTAAGTGATCAATTTAGAAACAACCGTGGGAGCCACATTATGTCCCGCAGTCAAATGCCCGCAAGCCACTAATAAACACAGAGGTTATCAATGCACTAATAAGTAGTAACCAAAGACATCAACATATAAACTTTAATTGATGGGAAAGCAAGTATTAAAGGGAGTGCAATCTTTCGTTGTCACATTACACAAGCCACCAATCCTGATGAATTAAAGTTTGCTAACACAATAAAACAAAACTACTTAATGAATTAAACACATGCAGCACCTTCTTACAGCTCTTGTATCTTTGATTTGGGTGTGTCTTGTGCTGCCTCCTTGACTGAATTCGTCCTTTGTTCCTCCTGTTTGGTCTTCGGTTTTAGGGTTTTCGGAACTTTTAATTCGTCTGGTCTTTGGGGTATTTATAGTTTCTGTCTGAGGGAAGATGCGGCGCATCTACTAAGTAGATGCGGCGCATGTACTTAACTTCGCGTGGGGTCCAAGATTATAATATTCAGGAATATTCGTACACCGCCAGAAGATGCGGCGTAACTCCATGATTAGATGCGGCGCATGTCCTCTTGTATCTTGGATCGTATCTGGTGATATCTTGATAGAGATGCGGCGCATGTCCAGAGTGAGATGCGGCGCATCTGGAGCAGAATTGACTTGATCTTGTCCATGTCAGTAGACTTTCACTTTATGCACGTTTTGCTCCATTATTAGTCCAAAATCGCTAAGTTTCACCAAATGCTTGTTTTTACCTGAGAATTACAAAAGTAAACGATTAAGTATCAATCCTCATACATAATATAGTAAAACAAGTCAAATTGATAGGATAAATGATAGTAATAAAATGTACTTATTTGAGTTCATCAAGCTGGAGTCTTTTCTTCCCAAACAACATCTGATGTAGAATGTCTTTGTGAAACTTTAAAGGGTAATCCTTTTCTACAAGCATGTAGATCATCAGCCTATGTGCAGTCAAAACATGTACTTCACAACCCTGAAAAAGCCTCCATTCTATAACTGTATTGTGCCTTAGCTTTCTCCAACATTCATCCTCATGATTTGGTTCAAACATTACCTTCAAGTACTCCCAATTGACTCTATCATATATTTGTTCTGGTGTTTTATAACCAAATCTTTCTTTGTATAACTTCCATAGAGCCACCATATCTTCTCTGTCAAAATGATGAACCATTTGCAGAAAGCTTACAAACCTTAGAGATGAACCATCATGCCTCTTAATATCACAATAAACTGTTTTCCCATGAAATCCAGACTTGAAAGCAACAATGGGTTGTTTAACACTTACAGGTTCTGCATCCATAGCTTCTCCTTCAGGTTCTTTTACAGATACAACTGCAAGTTCAGTGTGAGCTTGCACTTGTTCTATATCAGCATCAACTTGCTCAGTTTGCTTTTGATCTCTGCTATGCTCTTTCTCTGCTTTGTGCTCAGTTTTCTTCTTTTTACTGCTTTTTCTTTCCATTTGTTCACATGCTCTCTTTGAACTTGTTTTCTCTTCTTTCTTTTCTTCACTGCCCTTCACCACCTCAGCATTCAAGAAGCTTTCAATCTTTCTCTTGGCAATTGCATATAATTCTTCAATTCTTTTATCATTCAACAATTTCAAATCCTTTAGTTTCCAATTGTCCATATTCTTCAAATAGGCACACATGAAAGCTCTTCTTTGTGCTTGAGTGGGTGGCTTGTTCTTCTTAGCTGCATATCTTTATGCTGCATAGAACTTCTTTCTTGTATCAATGAGTTCTTTCAGCATCCTGGCTCTTTCATTTATTGAGTACTGATCTTGCTCTTCTTGTTGGAGTTTCTTAGCAAGCTCACAATCAGCATCAACCTGAGCCCTTTCCTCATCCCATGCAGCCATTAACTCTGCAATTTTGGCATCTTTTTCTTCTTGTATTCTCTTTTGTTCCAAAATTTTCTGATTCTCTGCTTCAAACTCTTGTTGGAGTTTTTCAGCAACTTCAGCATCTAATTGTAATTGCTTTTCTTTTGATAATGGTTTCTCCACATGCTCTTCTATAAGAATCCCTTTGTGTTTGCCTTGTACCTGTGGAGTTGATTGTATAGCTTTTGGATTTGAAGATGGCTCTTGTATCACAACACCTTTGGTTACTGGTTTTGATGTCTTCAGCTCAGCAAGTACACTAGCAGCAGTTGTATCCTCTGGTGTAGCAGCACTAACTTTTGTACTAGCAGCTGTAACTAGCTCACTAGCAGCAATAACTTCTGGACCACTAGCAGCACTAACACCCTGATCAGCAGCACTATCAGCAGTAGTAACCTTGGCCAAATAGGTATCAATCACCACTTGATTATCAGCAACTACAAAATCCATAGGATCACTCTCTGCACCAACACTTTCACCCTCTTTAACCTCCCCTAAAAATTTTCCTTCATTCCCCTCCCCTGTTTGGGAGCATCCTTTAAAGCTTCAGAAGATTTAACCTTGTGTTTGGGAATTCTTGATCCTTTGACTCCTTCCAAATATCTAACTCTTCTTTTCAAAGCCTTTATCTCCCCACCTTAAGCTTTGATTACTTCATCTTGAGAAGCAGCTAGTGTTTGTAGATCAAGAATTTGTGCAGATAGCTTGGTAAATGTATCTATCAATTCATTCAAAAGTTGCATACTATCCTCACCACTTCAGCTTGTGTTACCTAGCTCGAGAGGTGGATCATTGGAAATGTTAAGTTCAATTTCACCCCTAGGATGAACATCTGAACCCCCCATTGTTTCCAGGTGACTGGGTCCTTCACCTGAATCAGTTCCATGTGGACCTGACTCATTAGAAGTTGTCTTGGCTTGGGTCTTATTGATGTTATCACTGTCCTGTGCTACTTCTAAGCTAGACACAGCAGTGGCAGCCCTTGCCAACATGTCACTCTCCCCACTAGTGATAGCCTCATCTGCAACAGTTGGTATAGAACCACTAGCCTGAGGTAGCTCAGTGTTCTTGGTGTGAGTCCTACGTTTATAGGTCTTTTTATGTTGTTGATGAGATGTTTCCAAAAGTGTGGGTGTGTGATGGGTACCAGCTTGGATTGCTGAACCTTCACCCATTTAGGTTTGGGCTAGTGCCACCATTGATGGAAACAAAGGTGTTACTTTCCCTGAAAAATCTTTCCCATCCTTCCTCATATTAGTAAATACCTTTTTGGTAAGACAAGGAGTGGGATAAACTCTTTTGTGACTTTTCTTATTTACAAATTGGTTGTCCAAAAAGAGTTGCAAAAACCTTGGATATAGAAAATATTAACCAGTAGAACTATCCAAGTTCTTAACCATACTATCAAAAATTAATTTTGAAAAATTAAATCTTTGAGTATTTTCAGCTAAACAAATTATAGTAGAAGCTAAATTACTGCTAAATTCATTCAACCCAGTGGTCTTTGGACTTAGACACACTAATACAGTATGGATTAATAATTTCCACTGATGAGAAAAATTACCTTTATAAAACTTTAAAGCATTTGATTTTCTCTCATAGCCCATCTGTGAAAGTTTTTCAAAGATTGTAGCATTTGGAAGATTCTCAACTCCATTAGCATCATCTAGGAGAAGATCTCTTTGAATAGACGCCTCTGTAATGAGAATCCTCTGCCCATCTACAAGGGCATGGATTCGTACTTCCCCATTAATAGTTTTGACCTTAGCAGACGACCAAAACTGAATAATGTTTGAAGTGTATATAGGAGGTTTTACTGTTAATGCAAACTTAATATAACTTGCATTAAGGAAATCAATGATCTTAGTAAAATCTACAGACTCATTGGATTTTTCTAAAAAGGCAACATTATTATGAGGTTCGGTAAAAGTTAGATTCGACATTATGTTTTGATTTGGGGGTTTTACGATTTCACGATTAAAACTTGATTAGGGCTTGGAAGAGAAAGAGTTATGTGTGTGTGAAACTGATTGTGTGCCACAATTGGGGATTTATATCCTTTTGATAGAAATTTACACAAACATACCCTGCACTTCCAACCCTAGCAGCAGAAACCTAGCAGTACTAAGTTAGACTTAGCAGCACTAAGTTTATGCTTAGCAACACTAACTTTTAACAAAAACAATTTGCCCAATAGTATTTTCCCAATTTCTTTAAAATTAATATTGCACTCAATAATTTTGAAGGGATTAAGTGTAAAGGCAGACACTTAATCTTTTTAGGTTGCTTTTAACCTCTAGTTGTATGAGAACCATTAATATCAGTATAAATACTGCATGTAATCAGATAAACTCATTAAAAGATCTTGCTTGACAGGGTTTCCAGCTCATGGCAGGTGTTGCCTCTAACATAAATGCATTAGACTCACTTTTGCTCGCTGTTCTCAATACCAGATTTCCTTAGACTAACACATTATACTAATGAATAGTATAAAATGGTAAAGAGTGAGTTAGCGCAATTACTATCTGACTAACTAGGCCATTGATGAAGCGAAAAGTGTACCGCTTTTAAGGGGTCATTTAAGCCCTAAATCGTATTTATTTGATCAAATATTGCCCTAAATCGTTCCTTTTGTCATTTTAGGTACTTTTGAGGAGAAATCTGGAAAAGGAGGCATTTTGGACGTTTTTGGAGCATAAAAGTGAAGAAAACGACAAAGTCTCAAAAATCGGCTAAAAGTTACCTTTGACGGCGTCAGATTTTACTCTGGACGGCGTCATGGCTTGGCAAGAAAAGGTGGATGTGAAATTTACTCATGATAAGCCAGTGAAAATTGCATGTAAATTCTGACGGCGTCACGCTTTAACCTGATCAAGGGCGTCACGGCTTAATTCAAAGAGGGACGGCGTCACGTTCAAGGTCTGACGGCGTCAACCTTTGATAAGCCAGAACGGATTTTGGAGAGCTAAAGAGGGACGGCGTCAAGAAGGCCATCCGGGAACCCTAGAAGCGGCGAGGTGACGACGTCACACTCCATAAGGTGACGCCGTCAGATCCAAAAGTCTATATATAGTTTTCTAATTTTTTGTCATTAAGGAGAGAGCTTAGTGTGGAATTTTTGGGAGAAAACCCTAAGACGATTTTAGCATCTTTTTCAAGGCTTTTTGCCTTGAGATCTTCCATGTTACATTGAAAGATAAGTTATCAATTAATCATTCAATATGTCTATGTGTTGTTTGATTTTATCTTGTTCTTGTCTTTTGTTTAACATGTTAGGCTAGATTTATCTTGTGTTTGCTTAGATCTAATGAAACCTAGCTATTGATTATTGGTTATTAGTGTGTTATTAGTTGTATTGGATGATTGTTTATCTATGTTTGGCTTAAGAAAACTGGCTAACTTCCTATTCGGTAACTTGCTTGAACGTCTTAAGAAACATGAACCAAATGCGTACTAAAGGTTTTTATGGTTGTATTTAATGCACAAGCGAATTCTAGTGATCCCATGTTAGGAGCTTCCTAGCCGGCTCGACATAGGAGTGAAGTAGGAGCTTGTAGAGTTGGGGAAGTACGTACGCCACCCCACGATTGGTATTAAGGAATACACCCGTCATCCACGCAACTAATACACACTAATCAACCGGTAAAAGATAGTTAGGGAGTAAGGAAATCTAAGTGAACACATTTCTCTACACTTAAGTTCTCACTAACATTTTATTTTCAGTTATTTATTTTATTTGCATTTGTAGTTATTTGGGTTAGTTGACTAGCAACTAATTCCGCCCACTCTTTCAAACCCGAGATTTTACTTGCTTTCATAAAAATATAAAAACATAAAAAAAAAGAATCTTCCTCAACCCTTAGACCTATTAGAGTAGTCTTTCATACCTAACGAACACTATTCCCTGTGGAGAACGATCAATCCCCCGTACTTACCACTACACTATACTACATCGGTCAGGTACACTGCCTGGTGGGGTTGTAAGCCTCTTGAGATCCCTCGAGAGGTAAAACCTGTTGTAAGGTTGCAAAACCACGCATCAAGTTTTTGGCGCCGCTGCCGGGGAATAGTTATTGTTTAGGTTGAATTTTTACTTTATAGGTCTACTCACTAGATTCCCTTCTAGTGAGATTTTTATTTTCTTTTTTTTAGGTCTTCTTTAGTCTATCTATTTTCTTCGTTTCTTTGTTCGTAACCATACCATCCGACATCATGGAAGATGGTAATATCCTTAATCCCAACAACCCACCACCACAACAACCACCACCTCCTAGAGCCCGTACTTTAGGAGAGTATTCCCGTCCTAGCCACCATGGCTATCGAAACACCATTGAGCTCACTCAAGGAGCCAATGTCACACCCTTGCGATCCGACACCATCCGGTTGGTGCAAAGCGGATGCGCATTCCATGGACTTCGATCTGAAGATCCTAATCAACACCTCAAGGACTTTCTTAAAATCGTTGATTCTATAGACCTTGATGTTGCCACTCGAGAGACGACCCGATTGCGTCTCTTTCAATTCTCTTTGCGGGATCAAGCTAGTCAATGGCTAGAACGTCAACCCGCAGGATCCATCACCTCTTGGGATGATCTCACTACTCGTTTCCTTGCTCAGTTTTTCCCACCGGGAAGAACTACCAAGCTAAGGAATGATATCTTGATGTTCCAACAACGTCAAGGCGAAACTCTCTACGAGGCATGGACTCGATTCAAGGACTTACTCCAAAAAGTCCCTCACCATGGCATAGAACTTTGGCTCCAAATCCAAATCTTCTATGACCATATCAATCTCTACACAAGGCAAACCATTGACCAAGCGGCCGGTGGCAAGCTACGTGATCTAAGTGCGGAACAATCATGGGCTCTCCTAGAGGATCTTGCTCTTTATGACAACGAAAGTTGGAGTGATCCCCGTGGTTTTAATAAAACGGTCAAGGCAATATCTTTGCCTTCGAACAATTCAAGCACTTCCGACCGTAGGATCATAGAACTTGAAGACCAAGTCAAGTTTCTTATGAAATCTTACGAGGCTCCTAAACCTTCAAGCCAAGTGAACAAAATCACTTCTTCGTGTAAATTATGTAGTGGTCCCCACGACACTCATGATTGCATGGAACTCCCCAAACAGGCTTTCAAAGAATTCGCATCCTCGCGAATAGATAAGGCGGGAGATAGGTGGCTCACTACTAATTCCGAAGATAGGTATGAGGCATGGAAGAATAAGCCAAATTTTAGTTGGAACCAAACTCGTAGCGTATCATTCAATGACTCTACCCCGCTCACCTGGTCTGAACATTATCCTCAGCAACACACGCATAAACAACAAAATCGCGAGGAATCACTGCAAAAATTCATTCTCTCTCAAGAAACACAGCTCTCCAAACTTGAGAATCAATTCAGACAACAGCAAGTTGATATGAACAACAAGGTTGATAACCTGTTAAAGGTTATCAATGATCGCCTTGCTGGCAGGTCAACTTGTGAGTTGGCACGAGTTAATGAGATCAAATCTGTTACGGTGACTCACCAAAAACCCCCTCCTGTAAAAATCAAGCACCCTAGTAAACTCTTCAAATACATATCACAAAACGAGAAAAAAAACAGGAGATACTCATACCCCTTCGAAACCTCTCCACTTCGTGAACACCATTACAACAATACCTGTTCCTAAACCAAATTCGGACCAACAAACAACCAAGAATGTGGACAATGAAATGGAGGGTGAAGTTCCCGAAAAGAAACCCGAGGCGCTCGACGACTATCTAGACTCACCAAAAAACTCGAGTACAAGAGAGGTGAGTGATGAGGAGGGCTCGGGAGAGAAATCCGAAATACCTCATGGGCTCCCAGGACTGCTAGACCGCCCCCTGGTAGAGGAACTTGAGAGGGGCACAGCAAGGTTGCCTATGGGATTCGGAGAGAGAATAGAGGATGGCGCTCCTAGGGTCTTTAAGATATCTTGCACCACTAGGAAAAAGTTTATAAAAGATGCCTACATAAACCCCAACTCTTCTATGAGCGCAATATCCCTCTCTCTATATAACGAAGCCTTCACCGAACAAGTCAAATATGAAGGGTCTAATATCATCGGGGTAATAAGGAGGGTACCAATTGTGATAGAAAAGTTCCTCTTTCATATCGAGTTAACTGTAATTAATAACATGAACTCTATCATCAGTCCATCCTTAACTGGCCTTGTTCTAGGCAAACCATTCATAAAAGCAACGGGAGTGATACTCAATGAGGATGATAGGAGTGCATTATTTACCGATGGTGTCAGGAAAGTGATTTTTCGGGATGGCTGTGAAGAAGTGTATGAGTATCAACCATCAGCATGTGGCAACACATGGGGACTATGCGGTAGGAGGCCTGGCCGAATTAAGCAACATGATCCGAATAATCTCAAGATACCTTGCATGATTGGTCACAAGCATTTTTATAATGTTTACATTGATACATGTTTGCCCAAAAATGTGATGTCCCTATTTCATTATGACAATATTTGCAGATGGGGGATGATTCATAAAGGGAAGGACGACATTGGCATAGATGATGGTGTACAGGTGTTTGTAGGAAACATGACATTCACTATGAGCTTCGCAATCGTCGATAATATCGAAAAGTACATCGATCCCGGGTTATCACAAGTTGTTTTTGGGGCACCTTTTTGCAAGGCCACAAGCTTGGTTGTGGACGAGCTCAATGGGATCATGACTTTCACCGATGGGATTAGGGAAATCTCATACCAAATGCCTTACAAGATGAGAGAATTCAAGGAGATTGATTATGATGGGCTCGATAGGTTAAGTTCTCAACTCGTGTTGTGTGATGATGATGTGAGAAGGGGGTGTAAGGACACTTTTGACCTGTCAAGTGGATTCTTTAAGCATGATAAGGAGCTTAGTTCTAAATACCGAAATAATCCCTTTGATCTCGAGGACCCGAAATACCTTCACTATGAAAGTGATTCTGATAGAGAATCAAAGGAGAATGGCCTAGGAACCGTGACCGATGATGGAGTCACGTAATGTACGTGACTTTGAGTCTAGCTACAAGACTCGTTAATAAAGAAAAGCGCTTCTTGGGAGGCAACCCAAGCTTTATTTGCTTTGTGTGTTTATTTGTTTGTTTGTTTGTTTTTATTTGTTTCCGTATGTGTGTTTAATTTTTATTAGTATTGATTCATGTTCAAAAGTAATTTGTGAAAATGCTTTATTTTGTTTTTAACTTCGTCTTAACTACATATAAAGGTATTTTGCAAAAGATAAGTGTAAGGGAAAGTCAAATCGGTTTATTAGAACAAATGAACATGAATCATAATAATATTAAATTAACATACATATTAGTATTTGTTTGAGTCAAATGCTTGTATCGAGTCATAATGATGTTTTGCAGGATTTCCAGGAAGTAAGGTAAAGGTTTTTCCAGAAATTTTCCGGAAACTTAAAATGAAAATTTTTGTCAGGTCATTTCTGACGGCGTCAGGGTTTATAACCTGACGGCGTCAGATTTAATTTTCAGAAATTTTTGAAAATTTTGTTTTTAAAAAAGTTTTTATTAAAATCTCCAACTTATAATCTCCAGGAATCTGCAAAATTATCATTCCACAAGCATTATATCCTTATATATAGATTTTATCCCGCCGATGTTATGCAGGTTTTCGTGTTTGTTTTCTCAGGTTTAACAGGTTATTTTGGACAAGGAAATGTTTTTGGATCAAGCTTATGGCGATGCATTAGTCATGGAGCTTCAACATTACTTTGGAAGAAGATTTAACCGTGTTACTTCATTATCCACCGAGCGAATCAGGGGAGTATTTGATTTCATTCTTTTACTTTATGCTTTTACATATTGTTATTTGAACATTGGGGACAATGTTCATCTTAAGTGTAAGGGGAGGGTAAAAGTACGATTTTAGAGAATACAATTGCGCTTGATTTTTGTTTGTTTAATAGTAGATGTGTAATAAAACTGAGAGAAATACTTGTTAAGGTAATTTTAGTGCCAAATTTAAAATTTTTTACAACATATAGGAGTGAAACTTTGATCTTAATGAGCGTCTCACGGATAGGAGTTATATGACTAGCACAAAAACCGTACCACTAAAAAATTTTCCACCCCCAAATATGTGAGGTTCGCCCCTAGAATTGGTAGGAAAAGCATTTATGCTATGATGTGTGTACCGGTAGCACTTAGATTCTAGAACTTGCGTTAGGACCATTCCAAGGCCACAAGTGAGACTACATTCGTGTAGTTAGATTTACTACATGATAAGAGGCATTAGGATTAACCCATTGTTTTACACCTGTGTTTTTGTTATAATTACTTTGGCTACATTGGTCAAGTAATTCTCCCACACCCTTTGCGTTGTACTCATTTTTAGTACACGATACCCCTAGTACACCCCTCAGAGCCTATCTTTTCGTTTCGACCTTTAAGCATTTTACTTAAAGGAAGAATTTGTTACACCCCACTTAAATGTACACCCAAATCGCCTTAGCCTACCTTGTATGCACTCATTTTTAGTGCATTATTGTGACAACATTTGTTTAAACCCAAGTTAATTATCTAGTTGATTACATGGTTGCTAAGTCGAGTCATATCCTTGTACATATTGTTTTGGGACGATTGGGACTCATGGGTAAAGTACTAGTGTAATGGAGTAATGGGGAAGAACATCATTTATTACCCCCATATGTGCTAAATATTTTAAAAGTACTCCAAGTTTTTCAATTATCTTAATTCGAGTCATTAGAATAGTTAATTGTAAAGTTATGTAAAAGTTCAAGTGTAAGGGGAATGCAACGCCCCTATGATGTATTATTTTGGATGGTAGGGCAAAAGTGTATGCAAAAAAAAAAAAAAAAAAAAAAAAAAAAAAAAAAAAAAATCAAGAAAAATACAAAAAAATGAGAAAAAGAAAAATAGAAAAAACATACGGACTACCATCCCGTTTCATTTTATGTTTATTTTTATGTTTTTGTTATTTTGTTATTTTGTTTCTAGCTTAAGATTGAGTCGAGTCTTGGCTTAGCAACATTGTATAGTACATGTAATTAATCAAGATCTTTAACTCGCCACCAGTAAAATATCCTTTATCCAACAAAACCGTGTTTTCTTTTTCCCTACACCTAACATTATAACCCATGTAAAAGCCCTCTTTGATAGTTTATCTTAGGTGCTTACGCCTAGTGGAGGAGGTTTTCGATCCTTTCCCAAGCCTATGGTAATCTATTTGCTATGACAGGTAGTGAGAGATATTATCCGTTTTCATTTATGAGATTTATTTTGATGACACTTGAGAGATGTGAGTATCTAAACACTACTTGTGAGGTGCTAGTTTATAATCTCCGTGCTTATTATGATTGAAGTAGAACGATTATTTGTTGTAATTACTTTTATGTTTGCATTAAATGACCCCTAACCTGTATTTTGATTAGAATAAAAGCGCATTTGCTTGAGGACAAGCAAATCTCAAGTGTAAGGGTATTTGATGAAGCGAAAAGTGTACCGCTTTTAAGGGGTCATTTAAGCCCTAAATCGTATTTATTTGATCAAATATTGCCCTAAATCGTTCCTTTTGTCATTTTAGGTACTTTTGAGGAGAAATCTGGAAAAGGAGGCATTTTGGACGTTTTGGAGCATAAAAGTGAAGAAAACGACAAAGTCTCAAAAATCGGCTAAAAGTTACCTTTGACGGCGTCAGATTTTACTCTGGACGGCGTCATGGCTTGGCAAGAAAAGGTGGATGTGAAATTTACTCATGATAAGCCAGTGAAAATTGCATGTAAATTCTGACGGCGTCACGCTTTAACCTGATCAAGGGCGTCACGGCTTAATTCAAAGAGGGACGGCGTCACGTTCAAGGTCTGACGGCGTCAACCCTTGATAAGCCATAACGGATTTTGGAGAGCTAAAGAGGGACGGCGTCAAGAAGGCCATCCGGGAACCCTAGAAGCGGCGAGGTGACGGCGTCACACTCCATAAGGTGACGCCGTCAGATCCAAAAGTCTATATATAGTTTTCTAATTTTTTGTCATTAAGGAGAGAGCTTAGTGTGGAATTTTTGGGAGAAAACCCTAAGACGATTTTAGCATCTTTTTCAAGGCTTTTTGCCTTGAGATCTTCCATGTTACATTGAAAGATAAGTTATCAATTAATCATTCAATATGTCTATGTGTTGTTTGATTTTATCTTGTTCTTGTCTTTTGTTTAACATGTTAGGCTAGATTTATCTTGTGTTTGCTTAGATCTAATGAAACCTAGCTATTGATTATTGGTTATTAGTGTGTTATTAGTTGTATTGGATGATTGTTTATCTATGTTTGGCTTAAGAAAACTAGCTAACTTCCTATTCGGTAACTTGCTTGAACGTCTTAAGAAACATGAACCAAATTCGTACTAAAGGTTTTTATGGTTGTATTTAATGCACAAGCGAATTCTAGTGATCCCATGTTAGGAGCTTCCTAGCCGGCTCGACATAGGAGTGAAGTAGGAGCTTGTAGAGTTGGGGAAGTACGTACGCCACCCCACGATTGGTATTAAGGAATACACCCATCATCCACGCAACTAATACACACTAATCAACCGGTAAAAGATAGTTAGGGAGTAAGGAAATCTAAGTGAACACATTTCTCTACACTTAAGTTCTCACCAACATTTTATTTTCAGTTATTTATTTTATTTGCATTTGTAGTTATTTGGGTTAGTTGACTAGCAACTAATTCCGCCCACTCTTTCAAACCCGAGATTTTACTTGCTTTCATAAAAATATAAAAACATAAAAAAAAAAGAATCTTCCTCAACCCTTAGACCTATTAGAGTAGTCTTTCATACCTAACGAACACTATTCCCTGTGGAGAACGATCAATCCCCCGTACTTACCACTACACTATACTACATCGGTCAGGTACACTGCCTGGTGGGGTTGTAAGCCTCTTGAGATCCCTCGAGAGGTAAAACCTGTTGTAAGGTTGCAAAACCATGCATCAGCCATCAATTCATGTTCAATATAGATTGATTTCAAGAAAAGACTTTAAAGAAGTGCTTAACTCAGGGGTAAACCTTTGTCAGGAAATTCCCAAATCTATTCTATCATTAATCAGAAGCACCACAACAAATAAACTACCACTTTGCTTCCCACACACCATGAATTCCAATAATATTGCTTGCTTAACCTACAAATGTTAGTTCAAACCAAGAAAAAACACAAGCAATAACATTTTACACCATCTAATTATACTTTAGCAGTTGTTCAGAAAAGCTAGCAGCATTAACTAGCAGTTCTAAAGTTAAACTTGGCAGTTCTAAGTATAATTAGCAGCAATGACACAGCAATTGTAAGTATACCAACAATACTTAAGTATACTTAGCAGCATAAACAATTTATTGACCTAATAACAGTACTAATCCTTTAAAAACCTTTACAAAAACACAAAGAGATAAGAATTTTTATTAGATACCACCTGACAGAACTTATAAGAAATTTCAAAGATTAATCATTCCAATACTGACAATCAAAAATTAAAATCTACCCACATCAAAAGCTTTTGTGAGCAAATCTGCAACATTATTATCAGTATGAATTTTAACAATTTGAATCAACTTCTTTTCATAACAATCTCTTATAAAAAGATGTCTTATCTCAATATGTTTTTTTTTAGTGATAAACAGGATTTTTAATAATGCACATAGTACTGCTATTATCAATATATATTTTAGTGTGCATAAAATTGTACCCATAATCCAGCAACTGATTCTGAATCCAGAGCACTTGTCCACATCAACTTGAAGCAGCTACATACTCAGCGTCAATTGTGGAATTTGCAACCACAGTTTGTTTCTTGCACTGCCATGAAATCAACCTGCACCTCAAAAACTGACAACCTCCTGTTGTTGATTTTCTATCCAAGCTAGCTCTAGCATAGTCACTATCAGTGTATGCAATCAAGTCAAAAGGTGAATCTTTTGGATATCAAAGGCCTAATTTGGGTTGACCTTTCAAGTATCTAAAAATTCTCTTCACAGCATTAAGATGTGAGACTTTTGGTGTGACTTGATATCTTGCATAGGCACACACTGCAAACATGATGTCAGGTCTTGAAGCTGTAAGATACATCAATGAGCCAATCATTGATCTGTATAAGTGAACATCAACTTCTTCACCATCTTCATCTTTGAACAAGGGCTTGGATGTTTCCATAGTTGTCTTTGCTGGCTTCACATCAGTAAATCCAAACTTCTTCAAAATTTCAGCCACATACTTATCTTGACTAATAAATATGCCATCCTCCTTTTGTTAAACTTGTAGCCCTAAGAAGAATGTAAGTTCACCCATTGAACTCATCTGAAATCTTTCATGCATAAGTTTTTCAAATTCTACACATAAAGCCTTGTTTATTGATCCAAAGATGATATCATCAACATAAACTTGAACTAACAAGATATCATCTTTGTCCCTTTTGATAAACAAAGTTTAATTAATCTTCCCTCTACTAAAACCATTGTTCAACAAGTATGTTGACAACGTGTCATACCAAGCTCTGGGAGCTTGATGTAGACCATATAATGCTTTCTCCACCTTGTAAACCTTGTCAGGAAAATTAGGATCTTCAAAACCAGGTGGTTGTGAGACATAAACTTCTTCTTCAATAGTCCCATATAGAAAAGCACTTTTGACATCCATTTGATACACTACAAAGTCTTTGTATGAAGCATAAGCCAAGAATAATCTGATGGCTTCAATTCTGGAAACTGGAGCAAATACTTCATCATAATCAATACCTTCTTCTTGTGTGTATCTTTGAGCCACTAATCTTGCCTTGTTTCTAATCACAATGCCTCTTTCATCCTTTTTGCATCTAAAAACCCATTTAGTACCAACTACCCTCTTCCAATTAGGCAAATCTACCAGTGTCCAAACTTCTTGAAGCTTGAATTGTAGAAGTTCTTCTTGCATAGCTTCCACCCAGCTTGGATCTTGTAATCCTTTATAAGCATTCTTGGGTTGTATTTGTGATAGAAAACATGCAAACAAACAGTTTTGAAGGTCTTTGTGACTGTTTCTTTGATGAAGGGATCTAGCAAAGAAACCTTGTCCCTTCAAATCTTTTATCATCTTCCTTGTTTGAACAGCAAATTTTGACTCTCCAATGATTTGTTCCTTAGGATGATTCTTGTGAACTCTTGTAGTTGGAATAGGACTGACAGGTACCTCATCTTCCATATTGGTTAAGTCAGCCTCTGTACCAAGTACATCTTCATCAGTATCAGGATAGATTTCTTCCAATTCAGGCATGTCTGGATCATCTGGATAGTCATCAGCATCAAAAGATATGCCTTCCATGTCAGCAACATTAACACTTGACTCAGCAGTATTAATAGAATTAGTACTGCTGGTGTTAATTTCTTCATTGGCAGCATTAACACTTGGCTGAGTAGTATTAGCTGATATAGTACTACTAGTGTTAATATCAGCTGATACATAATCCTTTTCATCATTCTACTTTTCTTCATTAACCTCTTGATCATCATGAGAAGATTTTGCACCATCTTCTTTATCATCTTGTGAACTCTTTGACTTTGGGTTGAGAAGGGTGGATCAGCAGTCCAGATAGGCAGCAAAATATAATCTTTGTCAGGTCTTGACTCCATATCAACTTGACCTGCATCATTACATGCTTTTGTACCTGCAAAATTGTTAGACTCTGCACCTGCAACAACTGGCTCATAATTCATAGTTTTGGTTAGTGAATCAATATCAAACAGCCAGTTTGGTCCACTCCCTGCAACATTAGGTGTATTCTCACTAAACCTAGCATGCAAGTTCTCTTCTACTTTCCTTGTCCTACTATTGAATACTCTAAAAGCTTTGCTATTCATTGAGTATCCAACAAAGAATCCTTCATCAGCCTTGCCATCAAACTTGCCTAAGTGATCTATGGTATTCAAGATAGTAATAGGACACCCAAATGGTCTTAAGAAATCTAGCAATGGTTTTCTACCATGTAAAAGTTCATAAGGGGTCTTGTTATGAGACTTAACTACCTTACTCCTATTTTGCACATAACAAGTAGTATTAACTGCTTCAGCCCAAAAAGTAGTAGGTAATTTAGAATCAACTAACATTGTTCTAGCAGCCTCAATAACTGTCCTATTCCTCCTCTCAGCAACTCTATTTTGTTGAGGAGTTCTAGCAACACTATACTGTCTTTCAATACCTTTCACCTCACAAAACTGGTTCATCTCCCTATTCTTGAACTCAGTTCCATTGTCACATCTTATCATTTTAACCTTATGGTTAACTAGGTTTTCTACCTTGGTTATGAAAGCCTTAAGAATGCTACTGGTTTCATCCTTAGTTGCTAAAAAGAACACCCAAGTAAACCTGCTATAGTCATCTGTGACAACTAGGCAATACATCTTTTTCATTAAACTCTTTACAAATGTTGGTCTAAATAAGTCCATGTGCAACATATATAATGGCTGACTTATAGATTTCACCACTTTGGCCTTACAAGAAGCTCTATGTTGTTTTCCCTTCTGACAAGCAACACTGATTTCAGAGTTTTCAAAAACTTTTGAAGGTAAACCTCTTACAAGGTTTCCCTTAACGAATTTATTCATAGTTTTGAAATTTAAATGTCCAAGTCTTCTATGCCATAGTTTGGATTCATCTGATGTGGCCTTTGCAAAGAGACAAGTCAAACCTCCTTTGTGAACCATATTCTTTAAATCAACACTGTATATATTGTCTGTTTTAGGAACTTTAAGTAGAACATGACTTTCATCAGTCAACTTAAAGTCAGGTGATAAGACAAAACATTCAGTGTCAGTAAAAAGAACACTGTTCTTTTTGTCACACATTTGTGAGACACTAAAGAGGTTAAACTTAAGCTCTTTAACAAAATACACATTATCAAAATCCAATTTACCAGTTTTTATAGTACCTTTACCAGTGATTTTCCCTCCTTTGGGATTACTCCCAAAAGCAACATTATCCTCCATCAATAGCTTCAAAATCTTCAAGATAAGACATGTTTGAAATACTCCTTTATCTTCCAATTCCACATGTGGATTGCCCTAAACATAAAGTAAGAAAATCAGTTCATTTTCGGGACCCAAGCTAATACTGACTTGGATCTGCCTTGTGCATCTACATAATCAAATATCTTTAAAACTATAGATGCACTGCTTTTTCTGGAAACATGATCTAAAACTTTAACTTTTGGTTTCCAGACCCAACAAGCTGAGGCCTTAACAACATAAAAGTGATTTCCCAAAATAGTATCAGTTATTGCTTTTGGCTTAGTAGTAGAAACTACTGCTTTTGCCTTAGCAGCACTAACTGCTGTTGTCTTTTGAATGGGCTTCTTTACAGTTGAATGTGCTTTGTTTGAAAACTTAGGCAATTGTCTAGCATCATGCACTGTTCTTTTAGTGTTAGTAGTACTAACAGATCTAGTAGTATTAGTTACTACTGCTGGTTTAGAAACATTTTGTTTAGTAGTTGTAACTGATACTAAACCAGATTTTGTTTGTACTGCTGATGGAACCATGTTTCTTTTAGCATGAGGGTAAGTATTTTTAGAAAAACTTTTATGGTTCACCCTTCTAGCATAGTTCCACACTGGTTTTTGATAGTAAAAACAGTTATGTTGTAAATGTTCAAAACTACCACATTGATGACAAGCCTTATTGATCATCTCAAAGTCACTTCCTAGCCTTTGAGATATCATACCATTCCAACTCCTCTGATTTCCTCTAGGCCTGTTTGTGTTCTGCCTAGGTTACTCAGTGTATTTAACAAATTTCTTAGACACCTTATTACCAAAACTAGGTTTGACAAATTTAATCTGTTCAACTCTAGGTTTGACTGTTACACTCTCAACCTTAGGTTTAGCCTTTTCCTGATCCTCATCATCATAAGACACCCAATCCTCAATAATAGGTACATCAGAATACTTCTTTCCAGCCTTAGGTTTTTCCTCATTAGACTCACTACTTTCTCCTAAAGGCTTAACATTTGACTCACCTAAACAAGATAATTCAGGAATAGGGGGTACATACTTTCCTGTTATTGAGGGAAGAACTTCATTATAACCTATTCCACTACCTCTCCTCATTAACTGACACTCAATTATCTTATGAACACTTTCAGATGCAAACTCAAGCTTATTAACCTTAACCTGATGTTTTTCTAATTCCTAATAAGCTGTATCTTTTTCTTTTTCAGCCTTTTCAACCCTTTTAGTAGGTCCTTTAACTTCATGTCCTCAATAGATTTTAGGCCTACTTTATAGCCTAGATTGTTTAATTTTAACATCTTTACCTCTTCCATTAGCTTTTCATTCCTAGCCTGATGTTCCTCAATGGTATCTAAACAAGATTTAAATGAACAACTAGACTCATTAGATACCTCAGAATCAGAACTTGATGAAGAAGAGTAGGCCATAAGTGCAAAGTTAGGTCCTTCAGCTGCTTGAACAAGCCAGTTATATCCACAAAGACCATCACATTGAGACACCAAAGCTGTAGAAGTTGTTGTTTCCCCTGCTTTCCTATAGCTCTCTCTAGTCTTGTAATCTTGGCTTCTTGGAGCCTTGCATTCTCTTGCAAAGTGACCTTTCCTATGGCAGTTGTAGCATTCAATCTTGGATTTATCAAAACCCAAGTTATCCTGCCCATTAACCTTGAGGTTCCTTCCAGTCTTCTTCAAAAATCTTCTTGCCCTCATTGTCAACATTGCCATCTGCCACTTCAAATCCATCTCTTCAAGATCATCTGGATGGATCTGCTCCAAATCTTCATGCATAATTTGAGGACTAGTAGACTGACCAGCCAAGAAAGCATAGATAACAGCATCACTCAAGTTATCAAGGGTTGAAGACCCAACAGCATTAACTTGTGTGCTTGTTGATGAGCTTGATGATCCCTTGACTTCAGGTTCATAGACTTTAAGATTGTTGTACAGATCATCTAAACTCATGGTATCAAGATCATCCTTGTTTCTCCATACCACAGTGTGTGTATTCCACTCTGGTGACAAGCTTCTCAGAAACTTTTGATTGATATCTTCTTGAGAAATTGAGACTTCCACAAGTGCCAATTGACTGATGAGTTTCTGAAGTCTGTCAAAAGTTTGATCAAGATTTTCAGAACTTGAAGCAGCAAAATTTTCATATTGTTGCTTCAAGAGGTTCTTCCTTGTCTTCTTGGTTGCAGCATTCCCTCCAAACCTTTTCTCAATTGCTTGTAGCAACAGTTTAACATCCTTGATGTGATTGAAGGTTAGCTGATGGTCATTAGGAATCCCCATCATAAGAGTGCTTCTAGCCTTCACTTCCAGCCTTCTTTGTGCCTTGTCTTCAGCAGTCTTGATAGGCAAAGTAATTGTAACACCCTCAGCAGAAGTTTCAGTCTTAGGTAGTTGATTGCCATTCTCTATGACCTCTCACATAGAGTAATCAACCATCTTAATGTACTGCTCGATCCTCATTCTCCATAGCTCATACTCTCCAGAATTGAGCATGGGCACCTTTGATGCTGTTATCATGTGAGTAGATTCTGAGTCCATATCTTCCTTCTTTAGTGAGATGAGATTAAACAGGTTCTTCTTGATTCACAGTCTCTAGATCACAAGCTCTGATACCACTTGTTGATCCCAGTTGAGCACTTGATCGATTTTCCTTAGCTTGTAAAGGTTAAGTTAATATTGAATAAATCCAATATAACTTATGTAGAAACTGTCTTTGATTTGTATTAAAGTTTATGCGGAATCTAAACTTTAATCTTAAGAAGAATTTAAACAAAACAATCTCAAACAAATCACTTCCATATTATTAATAATAATACGAATACTCTTGAGTATTAGGGTTTACAACCTTGAAGTTTTCTAAAAAATCGTATTCTCGTAGCTATCTCTATGCCCTAGGTCCTCCTTTTATAGACTAAGGAGTCCTAGTCGGCTTACAATTTATTGCTATACAAGATAAACCTTAAAAGAATCTTTTCTATAATTATCTAACCGACTATACATGTTTATCTCATAAGCAGTACTAACTATACACTCTAGCAGTCTTAACTCTAACTCTACCAGTATAAACTCTTCAGCAGTTGTAAGTTTATACTAGCAGTTGTAACAATTTGTACTAGCAGCAACAATGTCTTTGAGCAAATTCCATCAGCAGTCTCAACTAAACAAGCAGCAGCAGCTCTAAAACCCAACATTTAGGCCTTGCCTAAACCTTGCTAATAAGCAAACAACAAAATGAATGTCGCGTCGACTAGCAGTAAGGTACATGAGAGAACCGATCATGCTCTGATATTTCTTTGGATCGATGGGTTTCCCAAATAAATCAGCACCAATTTTTGGTGAAGTGACCATTGGTGTACCAACAAAATCACTATTTTCCATACCATGTTTTTTTAAAATCTCAATTTTATATTTAGATTTATTAATGAAGATACCATGAGGGGATTGGTGTATTTGTAAAGCAAGAAAGAATTTAAGTTCCCCTATCATGGACATTTCAAATTTTCTTTTCATGAGATTTTCAAAATGTTTTGGATGATTCGGATTAGTGGACCGAAAGATAATGTCGTCCACGTTAATTTGAACAATCAAAATGTCATATTCTTATTTTCTTGTAAACAAGTTAGGATCAACAGTTCTTTTGGTGAAATTGTTTTTTATCAGGAAAGATGATAGTTCATCATACCACGATCTTGGAGCTTGCTTTAAACCACATATGGATTTCTTAAGCTTGTAGACATAGTTTGGATGTTCCATGTTGACAAAGCCTTCTGGTTGACTCATATACACTTCTTCTTTTAGAGTTCCATTCAAGAACATGGTCTTGATGTCCATTTGATATACAGTGATGTTCTTGTGAGCTGCATAGGCCAAGAAAATCCTGACTGCTTCATGTCTTGCTACTGGCGCGAATGATTCTTCGAAGTCTATCCCTTCTTCCTGTCTGAATCCTTTAGCTACGAGAAGAGCTTTGTTGCGAATTACAGTAATTTCTTCATCCTTTTAGTTCTTCCATAACCATTTGAGATCAATAAAAAGTTTGTCAATTGGTCTTGGAACTAGTTCCCAACTATCATGTAAACGGTATTGAAGAATTTACTCCTGCATCGCTTCTATCCATGCATTTTCTGCCATCACCTCCCGAATGTTCTTTGGTTCTTTTAGGCTTATTGAGCAAATATAAATGCAAATTTCGAGGTCTGTGGCGAGTTGTTTTCTCATCTGAACTGGCCTTGAAGGTTCACCAATAACTTATTCAATTGGAAGGTCTTTTTTCCACTGGAATGTATAAGGATATCTTGGCTTTAACATATGCGTGTTAGATGGTTCCTGTAAGCTTGAAGATGATTCAGCAGAGTCCGTTACAAACGGGTTTTCGAACACTGGTACAGACATGGGATTTCATCACACCAAAAATGTGTGACGATATACATATAGTCACACATGTTTTTTTAGGTGTGTGTCACCAAAGGTCGCGCCACCGTAGGTGGCATATGGTCACATTGTTTAGTTTGTGGCCATTTTCATTGAAAAAGAGTGACCAAAACCCGAATATGTGTGACAAATTAGGCACAAGTTTTGTTGGATTAATCAGTTTTGTGTGACCGTAAACACTTTATAGTCACACAAATGTTTTTTGAGAGTAACTATTGTTCGTCCTTTGGCCACATAAATATATAATATATGTGACATTTGAGATGATTTATTCAAGTAAATGTGTATTTTGTGTGACTATTTCCCGTCCTATGGCCACATGAATATATAATAAATGTGATGTTTGTGATGATTTAGTCACACAACGTGTGTTATTTTTTTGGAGTTAGTCACATACAATTTAAAAAACAGTGGCCAAAAGTGTTAATAAGTGTGACCATATGCTGTTTAAAGTGAAGAAATTTGTATTTTGTGTGACTATTGTTCATCCAATGGCCACTTTAATTTTATGTTTTTGTGGCCTTTTGTAATATTTAGTCACACAAAGCATGTTTGTTTTGGGTATTTAGTCATATACAATTAAGCAAAAAGTGGCCAAAAGTGTTAATAAGTGTGACCATATGCTGTTTAAAGTGAAGAAATATGTATTTTGTGTGACTATTGATCATCCAATGACCACTTGAATTTTATGTTTGTGTGGCCTTTCGTAATATTTAGTCACACAAATCATGTTTGTTTTGGGTATTTAGTCACATACAATTAAGCATAGAGTGGCCAAAAGTGTTAATAAGTGTGACCATATGCTGTTTAAAGTGAAGAAATGTGTATTTTGTGTGACTATTGATTATCCAATGGCCACTTGAACTTTATGTTTGTGTGGCCTTTTGTAATATTTAGTCATACAAAGCATGTTTGTTTTGGGTATTTAGTCACATACAATTAAGCATAAAGTGGCCAAAAGTGTTAATAAGTGTGACCATATGCTGTTTAAAGTGAAGAAATGTGTATTTTGTGTGACTATTGTTCATCGAATAACCACTAGAATTTTATGTTTGTGTGGCCTTTTGTAATATTTAGTCACACAAAGCATGTTTGTTTGGGTATTTAGTCACATACAATTAAGCATAGAGTGGCCAAAAGTGTTAATAAGTGTGACCATATGCTGTTTAAAGTGAAGAAATGTGTATTTTGCATGACTATTGTTCATCCAATGGTCACATGAATTTTTAGTTTGTGTGGCATTTTGTAATATTTAGTCACACTTTGAATTAAACAAAGAGTGACCAATAATGTTGATAAGTGTGACCATATTATGTGACTGCATCTTTTAGTCACAGGGTTACTACTGCTATTACTAAGTTAGTACTGTTGGAGCAAAGTTGCTACTGCTAGTACTAAGTTAGTCCTGCTGAAGCAGAGTTACTACTGCTAGTACTATGCTAGTGCTGCTGGAATGAGTATATATATACATATATATATATATATATATATATATATATATATATATATATATATATATATAATATATATATATATATATATATATATCTACATTATATATAACAGGAGGCGTTACACGTAGATAATGCCACATAAATGCCACCTCAATGCCACATAATCATAATAATGCCACATAATCATAAACTATGCAACTTGGCATTTCTTGCTGCAAGAAAAATCAGACAGAAATTATGTTAAAATTTGTACTTGGTGAGATTCGAACACGAGCCTCGCAACTCAACAAACAAAGAGACCTCAACCTTCTGATCAATCAATCGTTTGTGATATCATTTACAAAACCAATTCCATATGCAATAACAGAATACCAATAAAATCCTCTGAATCCTTTCCATGAAATTACTGATATCAGACATTAATCTTTCGGTATCCCTTCCTTCAAGCAAAGCACATACAAAACCCTAAAATAAAAATCCCCAACCAAAAAAAAAGGATCCAGTGTCTTCCATTCCAAAATCAAATCAGAAACCCTAAGCAACCTCATATCACATCTCTTGAATGATTCTTATTCTCCAATTAGATGACTACTCTCATCCACTGTAAGTCATATTTTTTATTTATTTTATTATAATCTTGAGTTTATTATAGTTTAAATAAGAAGCAAAGTGCAGTATTCAGAGTGTGTATGTGTTGGTCTAGAATATTTATGTGAATAATCATAGCAAAACCATAATAATAGTAGTAGCATAATCATGTTTAAGGGTTTATTTTATATCCGTTTAATTATACCTTCGTCATCCACTGATTAAGGGTTTATTTTTTGCATCAGTGGTTCAACCACATAAGTTTCTTCTTGAGTTTACTATATATCAACATAGAGCTAATACTCTTTTTAATGGTTCATACATATAAGCTGGTAATTCATAAGGTGAGGATGAAAGCGCCATGACACCAGGATCATTGGCATGGTTGGTTTGTACCATTAGTTAGATTCTTTATGTTTTGATTACAGGTGAACAGGTCCCGGAGGCTCGTGGGCACAATACTCTGTCGATGTCGACTTATCTGGATTGGTTAGTTTCATAATGTTTTAATCATTTAATCGTTCTCTTCGCATACTAACTGATATGTTGCCACTATTTTAGGTTTTGTCCCTTGATGAAGATCAATTGCAGCAAATATTGTATCTATACGATTATCTGCACCTGTCGGCTAAGAGAGAAGTGAGTAAAATGTTGTTTAGTCAGCTTTATCATTCTTAGTTACATACTGATAACAATCAGCTTTTACGAGTTTGTTGATGTCCAGTTCCAGTAGCAATTTGTGCATTGATTCCTACTACTTTGAGGAAGAAATTTAAATGAAGAATGGCCATGATAAATGGGGTGGTGACAAGGGATAGAGTGAAGATGGTATGATGTAAGTACGCGATTCCGAGTAACAACAAGGTGGTGGTAACTCAGATTTTTTATCGATTTGATTTTAAGTTTTCTAATGGTTCTTGATCAGGATACAGGTTGCTTCAATCATGACCGTGTGGAATCAAATGCAGCCTGCACATGCTGCTCACATGTGGAACAAAGCCTTCACTAAGCGACTTGGTACTAAGGTCTGCTATACTTTTGTTAGAATCGGACATGTTCTTCGAGTGATAATTATAAATCTGAAGACGGAGGAATGGGCAGGTTGGGTAACGGGTCAAATCGATTTGGATAAACAATAATTCTTTTATAAGAAATGGGTCGTAATGGGTTTGGATAAACAATAGTACTTTGGGTTAAGGTTGGGCGAGTTTGCTTGCTACGAATAAAAAATATATAAAACTTGCAGATTTTGATCTTGCAAAGGAAGAAAGTGTTACTGAAAAGATGACTGGCAAGACTGGACTTACCGTTGGATGGCACTTGAGGTATGTTATTGCTAATTTGATTTATCACTTATAGCTTAATAGTCTACATGATGCAGGGAGATTTTTATGGTATGCGAGTTGCGACAAGGCCAATCTAAGTAAGTTACTTATTTGTGCTAATATTGATTGCATAGCGTGTGTTTTCTAGGCAATTCGTATTGCCAAATAAAGGTTTTGTTAGTATTGTGTGTTCAAAGTCATGGTTTTTTTTATCTAACTAAGTTGCTTATTTGTATTTTTGTTGTGTAATGGAGTATATCAGGTCCCCGGTTACAATTTTCAAATGTCGGGGGACTAAATTACCATGCAAAACTTGAGTGCAAACGCAGATTAGGATAACCTAACCAAACTATGCGCCATTATAAGTAGGTGTTAGTAAAAATAAAGAAGCTTTATACTAACTTTTTTATCTGATTCGAATAATTTATTTCAAATTTTCATAATTGAATCGAGTTCAATATCATAAGAATTCTAATTAACCTAGGGCAGTTTCCACAATTTGCATGCTTGATATGTCTATGTGCTTAATTGTATATGATTAGTTGCTTTCATGTTCTCTTATGCGTGTGTGTACAATTATCCTTTCAGTTCAAGATTTGGAGAAAGAGCTTCATGTAGAGTGTCAAATTGATTGTGTCAGAGTTTTTGCCTTGGGGTTCGGCTGTGTTCCATCACACCAACATTCAGGTATATAGTGACTACTTGAACTTATATGACTTCTTTACATTCTTATGAGTTTTGTATCTACATATGCACTGCTATGCTTTTATTTTGTGACCTGCTATTGTTAATTTTCTTAGACATGTAGTTGTTTATAATTTTTGTAATGTGCCTTCATTACTCTACGTGCATAAAATGCAAGATATCCTCATACGATCTGATATATTCTTGACAGAATCGGTCAGGAGACGTTGATGGATGAAAATTTAGCTGATGATAAGATAGAGATTGAGTTGGCACCCGTAGCTGTGCAGTTGGCCTATGTACAGCAGGTGACAAGCACCATTTAAAGTTGAAACTTTCACCAAAACAGAAGGAATTAATCTTTATTAATCTGATGCTGTTGACAGCCATGGTTGTGGTCATAGCCCTGTAATCATACCTAAGGTATCGATCCTTATTCACAACTGAATTTTGACCCAACTATATATATAGGAGATTATCTTACTTTATTGGCCCAATTATATGTCGTATGAATAATTCAACTTTCAGATATCGAGATCGACAAAGTTAACAGGCCATATTTGGTGCTAGAATCTGGTGAACTTCCTGTTAAAACTGGCATTCTACTCACGTCGTTGTAAGCTTTTTTGGTACAAGTTAACAGTCAAATAAAATCTTCATCATATAAATAACTATCACATCTAAAAAGTATATATACGAATTATGCTTTTGTATTTGTTCATTATTATATATATATATATATATATATATATATATATATATATATATATATATATATATATATATATATATATATATATATATAATAATGCAAATATATATACCAAATAAACCAAATCGCTGTGGTTGGTTTTATATTTGATTGTCACATAACTATGACAATCTCAACAACTTAAAACCCTAATCTCACGTAAAAGCAGTTCATTCATAATATAGTTTTTCTCCAAACCCTAATCTCATCTTTTCCTGCCTTTTTTCCCCCTCTATTCTCTCACGATGATCTTTTTTGTGTGTGTGCAGGTTGGAGAATACTAGGCTGCATACAAGGTATGTTATCCTTTGCACAAAGTTTTCAGGACGCAATTGGTATATGCAATATTTAGATCATGTGATTTCACCAATGTTATCTCATGTTGAGGAAAAGATAGCATTCAGCAGATGTAATAGGGTTAGTTTAAGAGAGAGTAATGGTACTGTAAACATTAAATGAGTTTAGCATGTCGCACCATATTTGTAATGTAAAAGATCCATCCATGTAAACATGGTTAAATTTCGTGACCTAATATTACCATGTAATTTATTCTTTCGTGATATTACCATGTGAATTGTTTAGTTGATATATCATGTGTTAACCTCCTCCTGGTTCGTATTATCCTATATTTTCAATAATTTTAAGTTGGTATATTCACTGAGATTCCAATCTAATGTGATGCAGATTGACTTGGCAAAGTTCGGTGGTAAAATTTTGTGCCAGGTATATTGTTCATAACCTTTTATCGCCTGTTTTAATTTCTAATTTATCTTTATCAGACTTTATTAGTATAATTTTGTAGCCAGATGCATTCGTTTGCTCCATTAGTGATGTGAAGATCACTAACACTTTCGATCATAGGGCACGTAATGACATGCATTGACACTTTAATGACATTATTATGACGTTTGTAGGTATTCTTAAGACGAAAGCAATTGTAGTTCATAGTTGGATCTGGTATGTTGTTTATAATAGCATTATTGGATACCTTTTAAATTTCATTATGTTTGAATTTGCTTTTCAATATTTTCCTTGACCTATTTAGTTTACATTTTTTTTCTTTCTGATGTTAGCGGTGTAGAAAAATCTTGAGGTGGGCGAGACACTTGCAGTGGACATGTCTAGCATTGTTGCTTTTGCAATCTACACTTTATGTGTTGCATAAAGGTTAGCTATTTTTAAAATTTGAAGACTGCCACGGGATGTGTTCTAATTGACAGCTATGTTGTGTTTCATCTTGAAGGAGTAAAAGGTTGGCTATTTTTAAATTTCGGATACTGCTACGGATGTGTTCTAATCGACAGCTATCATGTTTAGTAATTTACAATGAATATGGGTGTTTGGGTTTAGAGGTAAAACTGTATTGTGTTGCAATCTAAATTGAACCCTTTTTAAATGAATAAGTGTGGTCTGCCACATCTTGAAGTAATAAAGGGTTAGCTATATATAATTTTTAGCAACATTCCTGATTAGGAGTATTTGGATTGTGATAGGCTTAGCTGTCCATTTTGTATGCGGACAGTTAGGACCTGCTGCAATTGCGTCTTCTCGAGCAACCCTTCAAATTCAGACCGAGCCCATGTGAGGCAGTGATCAATGTTATGTGGGAAGGAGTGCACAATGCACATGGGTGCTTGCTTCTCTGGTGGGTCCCTAGAGGCACCGTAGTTTTCGGTCAGGTGGGGAATAACCATTTGAGTGTTGCACTTAGCACCAAGTGTACCAGATTCAAGAAGTGGCTTCTGAAAATATAAGCATCTTTGATCAACATAAAGCCTGGCATTGAAATTGTCCAAAGCATTGACAATAACATTCTAGTTCTCTTAGAAAGTATCATCAAATACGTTCTCAGTCTCTGGGCCCACACGGTTCTGTAAAGCTTCAATCTGAAGACGAGGGTTAATTAACGCACCTGCAGAAGCAACAATAGTTGATTTGGCCTGTCCAATATTCCAGTCACGAATTGCCTGCTGAGGTTGCTCTTCTCAATTACATCATCATCAGTAACTGTTCGTTTCCCTTGAGTCCCACATGAAGCACCCATCAAGGCTAAATTCTTCAAGAACTCACAACCTAATGCACCTGATCCTACCACAAAAGACTGAGTATCTTCCAACTTCTCCTGGAATTTAGCTCCAAATACAGAATTTGGGCATCATAACGGCTGTTCAAAGGCTTATAGTCACTGGGTTCCAATGGCTCCGTAGGAAGTGACTCAACCGAATCAAAATAAAAGAAGTGTGGCATAGCGATAAAAAGCATCAGTTGATGCATCAGTAATTCCAAATACAGCTGCACGTATAAATAAAGAAATACTTCTTCGATGATTTTATCGTTTATTGTTATCACATGATTGTCGGTTTCAGGTTTTTTAGTTTTGGGAAGCTGCTGGAACTTATTGATTGTACTCGATAGCTCGAGCAATCGCTAATCTTTGTGGCGATTTCATCATATAGCTTAGCTGTCTTATTTTATGTTTCAATTAAAGGTATTTTGCTTCATTTTCATTTTTTAAATAGAAGGATAGTTCGTAATATTTGTTAGAACATGTTTTTAATATATCTATTATTGAGTTGTGTGTGTGTATGGTATTTCTATTTGCAACAGATGAATCTGTCGGATCAATCCATTAGCCACTCATGAACCGTTTAAAGCACGGCTACCTAAACATGGCAAGCTGGTGAGCGTGTTTATTATGTGATTAGGGAGTCTTTTAACTCAATATGCAATTGCGTTATACATGAACTTACATCTTTGTTTTAAATACGAATTTCATGAAGACGCAAACAGTAAACCTGACATGTAATTGTTAAACACATTGGTTGCAGATTCGGCAAGACTCCCGCACAAGTTGCACTCTGTTGGGGTTTGCAGATGGCTCATTGTGTATTTACCAAAGTTCAAATGAAGTGAGGATGTACTATTATGCTAACTTAATGATCCTAAAACTTTTTGAATCATCACATCACTGTATTTTAATATATTCCATTTTTGTTAAACTCGACCATTTTCATGCTATACATTGAAACTAAAACATGATACAACCAATTTTTTTTACCTTAAAGTTGGTTAAGAAAATCTTATTTTTAAGCAGCTAAGTAGTTATTTATAAGAAAAGAAAAAAATGTTAACCCAAACGCCCCTTATATGACTATATGGTCCAAGAGTTTTGAAAGTAGCAGTAGTCAAATTTATAATATAAATCTTTGGATCATATGAAAATCCATTGTCTTATTGCAGCAAATTACTTGGACAAGGAATACAAAAGGTGAGCCTAGCACGAAGGGGCTACATGAGGAGTTTTTTTAGAAGGCGTAAAAGGTATATGTTGTTTATGGTGGTATTTATGGAATTTGCTGCAATCTGGACGTATTGTTTTTATTTGTCACGCTTTAGCCGTGTTATATTATCTTTATATGAAACTAAGACAAACTGAATTAAGATGTCTGTAAACATTAGAGTGGAAATATTGTACTTTGACCATAAAAACACTAACAATGTTAAGGGGTGTTTGGATCAGCTTATTATGAAATTTAAAAAATTTCTTATCTTGATAATCATTTGGCACATTGTGTCTTGATTTAATAATAAGTCTTACATCATAAATATACTTATCACCAAAACCAGCTAATATATTTGACTATTTGAGTAAGTCTTTGACATAATAGTATACTTATATATGAGATTTCAAAGTGTGCTTCAAAAAGACAGTATGTTGCCCATAGAAAAAGCTTATGTTTATCCCCATGAGTTTATACATTGTGATTAAATATATATCTTATTGTAGAGACAAATTTGCTAACATAGAATACATAAAATAGAATGAAATTTAGTAAAATATTTGGCATCATGTTTTTTAGGTACATTTTTCGCATTCTTATGGTATTCGAGATGAAGTAATACGTTTGCTTTTGATATGATAATCAGCATATGACATAGAAATATAGAATATGCATTTGGAGACTATGAGTACTCGAAAAGTTGGGTGTTCCAAAAGTCAAACCTAACGTGATAATTCTTTTATAACCCTCAACAGTTATTGATTATCATTCTTCCCGGTACATAGTTTGATATTTTGTGATAATTTTGATGTTGTGATCTTCGGTTCTTATTTCGTATGAAGAGCCCATATACCAAAGGCTTATATTACTTCAAAAAGGTCATCATTATATAATTACTCTTTCCTTTACCTTAACGAATACTTAGATGTTTGAAAATGGGCGGGTAAGTTAATTTGATTAATACGGATAAATGGGTGTCAAAATGGACGAGGTGACCTATAATTACATTTTCCAGTTTTTTAATTTATTACTCCGTAATAACAAATGTGTCTGAATGCACACTGTAGAAACATCACAGTAAAGCTTGAACCAGAAGAACAAAGGGATGCAGACGCAACAAGTACCAGAAGGAATGGTTCACATTCAGATAGCTGGATATGCACATCCTCGAAAGACTCATTCGAGTGTTGGTTATACCTATAGTTTATGTTTTCGTTAACTTAAGTTTTTTAACGATATTTATATGGCTTGCTCGGCCATCGAACGGGCTATGCTTTCATACGTTGTTCTTGCGTACCACTTTGAAACTTTGTTTCTCTCATATTCAATAACCGTTTATTACCTTTCGTCCTTGATGCATTAAAAAAAATTGGTACATTTATATCTTATTTTTCGTTAACTTATTTTTTCAAAACGATAATTATAAGTTATGTCCTTAAACGTAAATTATTTAAACGTAAACTAATACTATAACAAAATTAAATAAAATCGGCGTCCTTAAAAATAATTTTCCGTTAACTGACACCATAAAAATTATAATTATAAGTCATGCCCGCCCATCGGGCGGGCTTCGACATCTAGTATATATATATATATATATATATATATATATATATATATATATATATATAACAGAATTAAAAACAAAAAGAAATTGCAAATTGAAATTAAACTCGAATGTATGTAACTGAACCGAATATACAATTGTAATGTCGTACATAATGAAATTCTCAAGTACCATAATTTAAAGATGTAACAACTGTGATTTTAGCAGGTTAGTTTGACTAATAAGTCTCAACCCATTTAACTTTTATGTGGTGTGTACTATGTGCTTAGATGTGGTATATGTGCGGTTTATGGGTAATAGGTATGTGTGTTAGCACTAAATCCCTTGGTGTGAAATTTTCTTCATGAGATTGGTAGTGTGAATTTTGGGAGAAGTTCATTTTGATCGCCTTGGTAGTGTAGAAATGACTTGTGTAATTTTGGTGTTTTGTGATTTTGCGTAACAAGTCTCCTTTCAATTATTTGAGCGTTAGTAAGTTACGCGGAGGTTATTTTTATGGAGTATATTAATGTTAAGTGTGAAATTTCTATTTTTGGGAACTTTATTTTGAAAATGATATTTTTTCGGGTTGTCATAAAATCAGGAGTTTATCGCGTAAGGTGTTAATTTAAGTATAGGGTTTTTATAAAATATAAAGAGTACTAGGTTTTTAGTGTAATAATTAAATTTAATAAAAAAAAAGAAAAAAAAAAAATATATATATATATATATATATATATATATATATATATATATATATATATATATATATATATATATATATATTAAATTCGGCCGATTAGGGTTAAGGAAAAAAAAAGGAAACCAAATTGTATTCTAATTGCAAAACTTGGAGGAAAAGATATCTAGAATAATCTTTAGACCACTATAAATACAAAACCAAAACCCTCATTCCTCTCCTATTGAAATTTTTGGCCAAACCTAAAGGAGAAGAGGAGAAGAAATTTTTTTAGGGTTTTCATCTTCCATTAATTAAGGTAAATTTATCATACTTATGTTAATTAAATTTTTATGATTCATGTAATACAAATGGTGATGGATCTAGGGTTTATGGGTTTCTGTAAATTAATGATATTAAACATGTTGGGATCATTAATTAATAATATTATGGTGATTGGTGTAAAAATTAGGGTTTAAAACATGTTAATTAATGAGTTAGGGTTTTGACAGATTTATAAGGCTGTAAAGATTCGATTGTGTTTAATAGATGGAGATGAGTTAGATTATGAATTTTATGTCTAGATTGTACTATAGAGAAAGAGCTTTCCACAAAGTCCGACCACGAGTGTTTTCGAGGTCGGGAAGTCAGTCAAACGAATTTTATGAGTTAAGGTGTCAAAACAGTTAAACCGTGACAGATTTAGGTTAGAAGTAATGAGATCAAAAGTGGTTTAAAAAGTGTAGTTTGGGTTATCCCTTCTGTGGGAAGTGATTTCTATATTATTTTTGACTTCCACGCGAAAATTAGACGATAATAAGTTGTGCGAGTATGTCTAAGAGTTCAAAATTTTTTGGTGTGCGTTCAGATCCGAATCTGGATAGTTGTCATGTTTGATTTTTCATTGGGTACTTGTGTATGTTTTTGGTGCATGGCCTTCTGGGAGAAGCTTTTATGCTTATGAAGGATCATGGTGAATTTTTGGTGCGAGTTGTGGATGAGTTTGGTCATGATTTTATGTGAGTGAAAGTACCCTAAAAATCTGCATTTTTTCTGAAAGTTTTAATTAAGGGATTTAGTGAGTGTTAGGTATTGGGTGATGATTAGTATGGAGTCTAGGTGATCCGTAGTGGGTTACATGAACCTTATACATCCATCATATATGTGTTACATGGACTATAGCTTTTAGCTTGGTCGCGTGTAATGTGGTATTGTTTTGTTTGTATAGATTTGTGTGTGGATAATTTGGATGCTGCAAGGTTGAGGTGAGTTTCATAGTCCCAATTTTTACTTTGTTTTAAACTTGGGATGGAGATGATGCTTGTTTAAATGTTTTGAGTTACTGTGATTATGTGTTTAATAAAAAGCATGGACTTGTAATGGTTATTATATGTATACTGCATGTTATTGTGGTGTTTCTGTGTGGTGATTATTTGAGTGGGAAAGTCCTAGTGGCTCTACTCATTATTATTCTGTGTGGTCCGGCCGGAGGGTATTAATTTACCCATTATATTGGATCGGTGGGCGCGTTCCGTCCCAATTGTGGTGGTATTTGGATCGGTGGGCACGTTCCGTCCCAATTTATACTTGGATCGGTGGGCACGTTCCGTCCCGTAAGCTGTGATTGCATGTTGTATAATAACTATATTTTTGTTGTCCTTCTATGTTTTATAATCACAGTGAACTGATAATCGAGGTGTATTGTGTGTCTTAAACCTATGAATCTCACCAACATTATGTTGACGTTTTTAAGCATCATTTTCAGATGAGCATTCTAAGGCTAAGATAGAAGGGCGTGACTAGAAGAGACTAGTTTGCATTTGAGGCTGAATAACTTTAAGTTTTACTTTGATTAAGTTGGATTTGTTGAGATACTTGATTGTCTTTCATTTTTACTTTACGTTTTAATGAAGATACCTTGGAGATTGTTTTGGTTATTTATTTTGGGGTATCGTTACGACACTTTGTGTTTGTACTTTGCTCTATTAAGTTGCATGTAGTATTTCTCTATTTAGACGCCAAGTGTTGTGATGATATCCATGATGTTACACTCGCGTTTTCGCCATTGGCGAGGTGTGACAGGTTGGTATCAGAGCCTTGGTTATAGAGAAGTAGGTGGTTGAACCTAGACTATAACCTAGGAGTCCCTCATATAGTTGCATTTCAGGCCTATGTGTGAATATGGTATTTTACGTGTTTATTCTTCTGGAGTTTATGGGTAGTTGTGTTGAGTTTTGGACATCTATTAAACCCTCGTACTTAGTATATTGTGTGTCATTTTAGCATGGCACCTCTCGCGCGTAGCAAGCTTCGTTGGGTAATTATTGTCGCTACTGGTTGCAAGAGGACCGGTAGCTTGAGGCGAGCTAGCATGAGGATTTTGATTCCTGCGAGCATGTGGCCATGTCTGATCGAGGAAAAGCTGACCTTAGTGAACGTGGGTGGAACGGAGGTAAAAGTGTACGAGACGGAGGTAACCAATAAAGACGGCTCCACGACTAGGTACCCTGGGAAATGTCCCAAATTCATAGAAGATGGAGGAGCAGTTCGGGCTGAGCCTCGTGAATTGTATGGGTTTGTGGATCGCGTAGAGGAGGAAGGAAGGAATCCCGATAGTGGCTTTGCTAGTCATCCACTGCCACAGCCCGAGGGAAACCGAAATGGATGGCTAAGTGAGGAAGACGAAGTGGATTCGGACCTGGAGTCTACGGCGAGTAGTTGAATTATTTCAAGATAGACGAACGCTAGGATGGAGCTCGAGCCGTGTGTGATTTTGTTTTATTTAGTATTATGTTTTGGGATGTTTGTTAGTGATGTTAGATGTTTGGTATTGTGTTGGAATATGGATTCCGTTGGATTTTGGGATTTTACCCAAGTATTTAATAATAAAGCTTGAGCGGTTTTTGGAATATATTTTATAGGTGTGATATGTGATTATTCTAAGTTTGTGTATGTGTTATTGTAAGGTGTTATTATTGTTAGGTGTGGTATTGGAAGCGAGTACACATGTGAAAGGATACATCTATAATTATGGGTGGCCAACATAATTATATATGTATCACGACACATGTGGACTTATGGCCAATGCTACGTTGACCAATGATGACATGCTTACGTGTAGTGGGATTAGGTTTAACTGTGATATTTGTGTTAATTGTCCCATTTGATGGGGAGTACTTGTGTTAAGTACGAATGTGATATCATGTTGATGATGGCTGTATGGTTAGAGATGTATTCTCTTAACCGTTTGGGAAATCGTTGTATGTGGGAGTGTGTGGGTGGTAAGATTCCATTCTACCTATCATATGTTGATACCTCGATTATCTATTGGTACTAATGTTGTGATATTTAAGTTGGTTCATTTGCTAAATTGTTGAATGTTGAACCTGGTGAACTTAGGTCTAGTATTGTGATTGAGATAGCTAGCGGTAGGGAGATAGAGGTTGACAAGGTTATTCGTGGGTGTACTATAGTGTTAGAGGGCATTCCGTCTATGATTGATTTGATACCTTTTGGGCATGGGAGTTTCGATGTGGTGATAGGGATGAGCTGGTTGTCTAAGCATAGGGCCAAGGTCATATGCCACGAAAAGGTAGTTCGTATTCCTTTAGAGAGTTGTGTTGTACTTCGGATACAAGGGGAATGCGTAGGGAGTGAGCTGAAGTCCATTAAGAACGCAAAAGCCAAAGAACATAAAATAGAGGAGATTCCTGTGGTATGTAAGTTTTCGGGCGTTTTTCCTGAAGACTTGTCTGGATTGCCTCCAATCCGTCAAGTTGAATTCCGTATTGAGTTGATTCCTGGAGCGGCACCTGTGGCGAAATCCCCATATCGATTAGCACCCTCTGAGATGCAGGAGTTGTCCGCGCAGTTGCAAGAACTTCAGGATAAGGGGTTTATTCAACCTATTCACTCTCTGTGGGGAGCACCTGTGTTATTTGTTAAGAAGAAGGATGGTTGGTTCCAGATGTGTATTGACTATCAGGAATTGAACAAGTTAACTGTGAAGAATCGGTATCCTCTTCCTAGAATTGATAATATGTTTGACCAACTACAAGGTGCTCGATTTTTCTCAAAGATAGATCTACGTTCTGGGTATCATCAGCTGAGAGTGCATGACACTGAAGACTGCTTTTAGGACTCGTTACAGACACTTTGAGTTCACGGTTATGCCATTCGGGTTGACAAATGCACCCGCGGTATTCCTGGATTTGATGAATCGCGTTTGCAAGCCTTACTTGGATAAATTCATGATTGTGTTCATAGACGACATTCTAATTTACTCTAAGTCGAAGGAGGAGCATGGAGAACATTTGAAGTTGATACTTGGATTACTAGAGAAAGAGAAGTTGTACGCCAAGTTCTCAAAATGTGAGTTTTGGATTGAGGAGGTACATTTTCTTGGACATGTAGGGGATAGTGAAGGAATACATGTAGACCCTAGCAAGATAGAAGCGGTTAAGAACTGGAAGGCTCCTACGACGCCGTCCGAAATACGTTCATTCTTAGGATTGGCAGGATATTACCGAAGATTTATAGCGAATTTTTTGAAAATTGCTAAACCCCTTACTTTGTGACCCAGAAGAACAAGAAGTATGTTTGGGGAGAAGAGCAGGAGGTGGCTTTTCAGTCACTAAAGGATAGTTTGTGTAATGCACCTATTCTGACGTTACCTGATGGGCCAGATGATTTCGTTGTGTATTGTGATGCGTCGAATCAAGGATTTGGGTGTGTATTAATGCAAAGGGGTAAGGTGATAGCTTATGCATCCCGACAACTCAAGATTCATGAGAAGAATTATACCACTCATGATTTGGAGCTTGGTGTGGTAGTAATTGCTCTTAAGAATTGGAGACATTATCTGTATGGCACAAAGAGTGTTGTTTATACAGATCATAAGAGTCTTCAGCATATTTTCAGTCAGAAGGAGCTGAATATGCGACAAAGAAGGTGGATTGAGTTATTTAGTGATTATGATTGTGAGATTCGCTACCATCCTGGAAAGGCGAATGTGGTAGCTGATGCTTTAAGTAGAAAGGAGCGGATTAAGCCTAAGCGTGTGCGAGCAATGTGTATGACGTTACAGTCAGGAATTAAGGGTAAGATATTGGCAGTGCAAGAGGAAGCTCTTAAGGATGAGAATGCGACTGCTGAGATGTTGCGGGGTTTGGATCAACAAATGGGGAAAAAGGAGGATGGTGGACTGTATTTCTTAGATAGAATATGGGTTCCATCGGTAGGAGGTGTAAGGAAGTTGATCATGGATGATGCTCATAAGACAAGATACTCGATTCATCCAAGGTCGGACAAGATGTATTATGATCTTAGAGATGCTTACTGGTGGCCGGGAATGAAGAGGGAAATAGCTGAATATGTTAGCCAATGTTTGACTTGTCTGAAAGTTAAGGCTGAACATCAGAAACCCTCTGGATTGCTACAACAGCCGCCGATTCCTGAGTGGAAATGGGAGAGAATAAAAATGGATTTTATTACTAAGTTGCCTAGAACAAGTAATGGATATGACACGATATGGGTCATAGTGGACAGGCTGACGAAGTCTGCACATTTTCTGGCCATTTGTGAGGATTATAAGATGGAGAAGCTGGCGAGGATTTATATTAATGAGATTGTGGCGAGACATGGTGTACCTGTGTCGATTATCTCTGATCGCGATAGTAGGTTTACTTCGCGGTTCTGGCAGTCGTTGCAAAAGGCGTTGGATACGCGTTTGTATATGAGCACTGCTTATCATCCACAGACTGATGGGCAAAGTGAGCGAACGATTCAGACCTTGGAGGATTTACTTAGAGCGTGTGCTATTGATTTTGGAGGAGGCTGGGATACTCATTTGCCTTTGGCTGAGTTTTCCTATAACAACAGCTATCATTCCAGTATTAGATGTGCACCATTTGAAATGTTGTATGGGAGGAAGTGTAGATCACCTATTCTATAGGCAGAGGTTGGAACAAGCCAACTGATTGGTCCTGAATTAGTGCAAGAGACTACGGATAAGGTGTTTCAGATTAAGGAAAGACTTAAGGCAGCAAGAGATCGCCAAAAGAGTTATGCGGATAATCGCCGTAAGCCCTTGGAGTTTAGTGTTGGTGATCTTGTAATGTTGAAAGTGTCTCCTTGGAAAGGTGTTGTGCGTTTCGGTAAGAAAGGCAAATTAGCACCAAGGTTTGTAGGACCGTTTGAAATTACAGAGAGGATTGGGCTTGTGGCATATCGGTTGAGATTGCCTGAGGAATTAAGTAGTGTGCATGATACGTTTCACGTATCTAATCTGAAGAAGTATTTGGCGGATGCTAGTTTGCATGTGCCATTTGATGAGATTAAGATTGATAGGACTCTTCACTTTATTGAGGAACCTGTCGAAATTATGGATCGTGAGGTTAAGAGTATGAAACGTGGAAAGATAGCATTGGTGAAGCTATGTTGGAATTCAAAGCGTGGTCCTGAGTTTACATGGGAACGTGAAGATCAGATGAGGACCAAGTACCCGAAGTTGTTTGCAGAGGAGGTTGATGAGGCAAGCTAATAAATCTCGGGACGCGATTTCCCTAAGTGGGGGATAATGTAACAACCGTGATTTTAGCAGGTTAGTTTGACTAATAAGTCTCAACCTATTTAACTTTTATGTGGTGTGTACTATGTGCTTAGATGTGGTATATGTGCGGTTTATGGGTAATGGGTACGTGTGTTAGCACTAAATCCCTTGGTGTGATGTTTTCTTCATGAGATTGGTAGTGTGAATTTTGGGAGAAGTTCATTTTGATCGCCTTGGTGGTGTAGAAATGACTTGTGTAATTTTGGTGTTTTGTGGTTTTGCGTAACAAGTCTCCGTTCAATTATTTGAGCGTTAGTAAGTTACGCGGAGGTTATTTTTATGGAGTATATTAATGTTAAGTGTGAAATTTCTATTTTTGGGAACTTTATTTTGAAAATGATATTTTTCCGGGTTGTCATAAAATCAGGAGTTTATCGCGTAAGGTGTTAATTTAAGTATAGGGTTTTTATAAAATATAAAGAGTACAAGGTTTTTAGTGTAGTAATTAAATTTAATAAATATATATATATATATATATATATATATATATATATATATATATATATATATATATATATATATATATATATATTAAATTCGGCCGATTAGGGTTAAGGAAAAAAAAAGGAAACCAAATTGTATTCTAATTGCAAAACTTGGAGGAAAAGATATCTAGAATAATCTTTAAACCACTATAAATACAAAACCAAAACCCTCATTCCTCTCCTATTGAAATTTTCCGCCAAACCTAAAGGAGAAGAGGAGAAGAAACTTTTTTAGGGTTTTCATCTTCCATTAATCAAGGTAAATTTATCATACTTATGTTAATTAAATTATTATGATTCATGTAATACAAATGGTGATGGATCTAGGGTTTATGGGTTTCTGTAAATTAATGATATTAAACATGTTGGGATCATTAACTAATAATATTATGGTGATTGGTGTAAAGATTAGGGTTTAAAACATGTTAATTAATGAATTAGGGTTTTGACAGATTTATAAGGCTGTAAAGATTCGATTGTGTTTAATAGATGAAGATGATTTAGATCATGAATTTTATGTCTAGATTTTACTATAGAGAAAGAGCTTTCCAAAAAGTCCGACCACGAGTGTTTTCGAGGTGGGGAAGTTAGTCAAACGAATTTTATGAGTTAAGGTGTCAAAACAGTTAAACCGGGACAGATTTAGGTTAGAAGTAATGAGATCAAAAGTGGTTTAAAAGTGTAGTTTGGGTTAGCCCTTCTGTGAGAAGTGATTTCTATATTATCTTTGACTTCCACGTGAAAATTAGACGATAATAAGTTGTGCGAGTATGTCTAAGAGGTCAAAACTTTTTGGTGTGCGTTCAGATCCGAATCTGGATAGTTGTCATGTTTGATTTTTCATTGGGTACTTGTGTATGGTTTTGGTGCATGGACTTCTGTGAGAAGCTTTTATGCTTATGAAGGATCATGGTGAATTTTTGGTGCGAGTTGTGGATGATTTTTGGTCGTGATTTTACGTGAGTGAATGTACCCTAAAAATCGGCGTTTTCTGAAAGTTTTAATTAAGGGATTTAGTGAGTGTTAGGTATTGGGTGATGATTAGTATGGAGTCTAGGTGATCCGTAGTGGGTTACATGAACCTTAGACATCCATCATATATGTGTTACATGGACTATAGTTTTTAGCTTGGTCGCGTGTAATGTGGTATTGTTTTGTTTGTATAGATTTGTGTGTGGATAATTTGGAAGCTGCAAGGTTGAGGTGAGTTTCATAGTCCCAATTTTTACTTTGTTTTAAACTTGGGATGGAGATGATGCTTGTTTAATTTTTTTGAGTTATTGTGATTATGTGTTTAATAAAAAGCATGGACTTGTAATGGTTATTATATGTATACTGCATGTTATTGTGGTGTTTCTGTGTGGTGATTATTTGAGTGGGAAAGTCCTAGTGGCTCTACTCATTATTATTTTGTTTGGTAAGGCCGGAGGGTATTAATTTACCCATTATATTGGATCGGTGGGCGCGTTCCGTCCCAATTGTGGTGGTATTTTGATCGGTGGGCACGATCCGTCCTAATTTATACTTGGATCTGTGGGCACGTTCCGTCCCGTAAGCTGTGATTGCATGTTAGTTGTATAATAACTATATTTTTGTTGTCCTGCTATGTTTTATAATCACAGTGAACTGATAATCGAGGTGTATTGTGTGTCTTAAACCTATGAATCTCACCAACATTATGTTGACGTTTTTAAGCATCATTTTCAGGTGAGCATTCTAAGGCTAAGATAGAAGGGCGTGACTAGAAGAGACTAGTTTGCATTTGAGGATGAATAACTTTAAGTTTTACTTTGATTAAGTTGGATTTGTTGAGATACTTGATTGTCTTTCATTTTTACTTTACGTTTTAATGAAGATACCTTGGAGATTGTTTTGGTTATTTATTTTGGGGTATCGTTACGACACTTTGTGTTTGTACTTTGCTCTATTAAGTTGCATGTAGTATTTCTCTATTTAGACGCCAAGTGTTGTGATGATATCCATGATGTTACACTCGCGTTTCCGCCATTTGCGAGGTGTGACAAAAGACTTTTGACTCTTCGCCGGCCTAGCTTGCTTTAGGGCTTCAATAGAGACATAACTTTTGTGCTTCGATGGTGCTGTTGGTCTACATTTGTTGTCATTAATCTTTTGCATCGTAGTTGGTGGTGTAACCTGTAGTAATAAAAGACGCTTGTATCAAACATTGAATTATATATGAAGAATTATATATATGTAGGTTGAAAAAACACATGTATATACCCAAAGAAACGATATTTGATTTCTTTAAGTGCCACAGTTTGCACTTAAATGGCTAAAAAAAAAAGAATTTTTGCATGTATATATCAGAAATTATTTAAACAAAAGAATAACAGGAAGCATGTTGAAATACATACTGTTGGCAGTCCTTGTGTTAGAGACACATTTTGTTCCGATTGGGAATCTGGAGACCCGTTTTGTAGTGACTTAGGCTTTTTCTTAAGTCCGACAGTTTTAGCAGGTTCCTGTATGTATATATAAAATACGTTACATTATTTAAACAAAAGAATAACAAGAAACATATTGAAATACATACTGTTGGTACACCTTGTGTTGGAGACACATTTTCTTGCGATTGGGAATCTGTAGACCCTTGTTGGCTTACATCTGAGGCTACTGGCAATTCAGATGACAAATTTAACTGCACCCCTTGTTGACTCAACTGTGCCATCAGTTGAGTAAGTATTCTCTTTGTTTCTGTCATCTCATTGGACAATTTCTTGATCTGGTCATCAGATTCTTTCTGCACAAAAAATATAGGAAATGTTGGGATTAAAAGTCTTCTTGATGCTGTTAGAGTAACTGCTGCTCATATTTGTGTCAATGCTGCTCAGCTGGAGTTAGTGCTGCTCATGAACTTCAATGAAAAATATGCCTAGTGTTTACTACTGCTAGTACACAGTTACTGCAGTTAGTACGCAGTTAATACTGCTGGTATACAAGTTACTACTGCTAGTACACAGTTAATGCTGCTGGTATATAAGCATAATAATAGAATTTGCAGTCAAACTTACAAGTTTATCTCCCACTGATCTAATCTCATCATCTGGAAATTCGCCGTCTTTGTTTACCCTTCCTTTTAACCACATTATACCATGCAGGGGGTTCTTCATCTGCTTCAATCTCTTTATTTTCGATCTAATAAACATCAAATGCATACGCATGTAAAGTTAAAACAAGATAAACGAAAATATGAGGATGCATACACATGTAATCTTACCATTTTCTCTTTCACATAAACATATCCACCTCGTCCCATTTTATGCTGATAAATATTTTTGGAACGCGACATTTTAGCTTTATCAGATATCTCCTAAAAACACAAAATCATAAGGCGTTTACATGCGGTAATGCTGCAAACTGAAAATTATGAAATGACATATAGACTTAAATAAAGATGACTAATTAAAACCTTGTATGCATCGGTGGTCGTGTGGTTTACAAACTCGACCCAGTCTTCTGATTTCACAAATGCACCCAGTCTTCTGATTTCACCAATTTTCTGAATGTCACGTCAGCATCAAAATATCGCTGCAAAGATTAACACAATGTTGTTATTAATTAGTTGCACATAATGTAACTGCATAGATAAACTTATGTAGTACTGGGTTAAAAAAATAGTATATATGTACCGTGATTTCAGCCCATAGTTTATCTCTTGATTCTTTATTCACCTTCCTCCAGGAAAGAATCTTCAAACCTATGTGCTCACGAACCAGATCTCCTAAAAAACTCGAAAACAGTGCTCTGTGTAACCCTGATACCCTATTCAATGCATCGAAGGTTACCTTGAGCTTTATTCCACCAGGGTTGCCATATTTCATGCGAAACTTAAATAGCCTGGTTATACCTCTCTTAGCTAGTATCCGATCTGATTGGTTGGTTCCAGGCGCATCTAGATCTTCATCATCAGAATACTTTTCGGATTCATATTCTAAGTTGTTATCATCATGTTCATTATCAGCAGGAAGCAAAAGATGATTATCAACAATGGGTTAAATTTCCATGACTCTTGAGCAACAATGGGTAAAAGAAAATGTTTCTGGCTTGGAGAGTAATGGTGATAGAAGATTTGATTTTTGTGTTTTCTTTGCAGTCTTTTTTTTTAGTAGAGAAAAGAGGGTATAGGAAGAATATGAATCGTACCTTATTCTTGGTAACTGCTTGTAATTACGTGATTTCAAAATTTTGGCTCCAAATTCTAATTTCAAAATAACAATTGAATTATTTAAAAATTTTGCCTTCATTTGAACCTCTTAAGTAAAGCATAAACTTGAAAAAATCAAAATTTTGGCTCCAAATGTTATATATCATTATCTTAATCGCAAATCATCAACCAAGATCTAGAACCAAGATCATGAACACAAACTGCATATCGAATCAAGAACTCAAATTTAGACAATTTACACCAAGATCATGAACACAAACTGATACTATTTAACACAAACTGCTACCATTAAATCATAATTAAACCAACATGAAATCAAGAACACAAACTGCTACCATTAAATAAATATGTGCAATCATCAAATCAACAACAGAAACTGCTACCATTAAATCTAACTGTGCAATCATCACATCAAGAACACAAATTGCTACCATTTAACAAACCAAAATACTATCATTACAGTTATAAAATAGATACAGTTAAACTACTAATTACCAGTTATTGTACCATTAATAATTACATTTATCCAAATTAAATGTCAGAACTACTACTACCATATTAAAGTACCAAATACCATTTACAAAACACAAAAGCTGTTAATGGATATCCTAAACCCCTAAACCATCTTTTTACACGGCAGTCCCAAGACAATATCCTGAGTAAATTTCTTTTTATGTGCCTTTTCAACTGGTATTTGAGAGGATTGAGTTTTGGGAGTAGCTTGAGAGGATTCAGCTTTGTCATTTACCTACAAGTTGAATGAGTATAATGGATTAAGTCTGGAGAATGTCATAAAAGTAGCAAAACGACACTCATTAAATGGACCATACCTCATCACCATATTGTTCATCGCTAGAGAAATAGAAAGGGCTCTTTCTCTTCCAATCTGTGTTTTCCCATACCTCCTAATAGTTCAACATACCATGTGTTTCAAAAAATTTAATTAATGGAATAAAGGTGTGCAGCTTTAGCCACAAACACATAAAAAATTTAGTATACCTTGTTGGAAATGATTTTGAATTTGGACCTAGGGATTTTTGCCTTTGAACCTGTTAAAGCATAAACTTGAATAAATTAAAAATTCACACAGCTTTACATTCAACAATAAATTCACACAACTTTACATTAGAATCGGTAACAACCCTAAACATCACCATTTATAGATCAAAAGCTTGTTACTAATTATTGTACAATGAATCATCAACTGATATGTGAAAACATTGAAAAACATACCTTTGTTGTTATTTGGATTCATTGTTTGCGTGTTTGTGTTTGCCAGAAGAATGTGTGTTTTGATTAGGGTTTATTGATTATTGTGTGTTTACAATTGATCGGGTAAAGGGATTAATTGCCGATTGAATATTGAAGTGGTGGTTTGGTTTAACTATGACGTGGCAAGAGGTGTAAAAAAAAAAGAAAAAAAAAGGCTAATGGTGCTGACGTGGCGGTGAAAACGGGCTATAGCCGGTAACTAGGGATGGCAACGGTTCGGGTTCGGAGCGGGTTTTAGTGTACCCGTTCCCCAACCCGTTTATAATATACCCGTACCCGCCCCATATCCCACCGGATACCCGATTAATATTATCCATCGGTTTTTTGGGTTTTCCCGCGGGTATCCGTAAATAATAGTTAAAGAAAATGAATATCGTATCAAACGATTTAACGCAACGTACTCGGCACGATATTCACCAAAAAAATCAAATGCGCAAGAGGTTTCAAAAGTTAATCATTCTCATTTCCAAAAATAATCTCGTTTTAGCCTTTTAAAAGGGTTTGGTATCATCATTCGTGTAACGGTAAAGAACACGGACTCACGAGTAGTCACTAAAAAAAATGAATAACCGAATAGTCGAGAAGAGTATTGACAATAACTCGAGTCGAGACGAGATGACGAAAACAAGTCAAAGAGATAACTAACAACAAACATATCAAATAAGATGAGTCGATTGGTAATCGTCGGTATTTTCCCATAATCCCATTTATTAGTACAAGGTATACTCGTTTTATGATTTAAAACAAGTTTGGACTTACGACAAAATTAATCTTTGAAAATAACAAAATTTCGCCATGACCCTTTCATTTATCGAACGTTTCCAAGTCAAAAGACTTTATTGAAAATCAATTTCTCGAGTAATTTATAATATAACGAGTATTTATATAAATCCTAAACCCTAAACCCTAAACTCTAAACTCTAAACCCTAAACGCTAAACTAATCCGTAACTCAAACAATAAGCAAACGAATAGTATAATAAATCCAAATATGTTAGTGTACGGGTAGCATGTCTCGAATAGTCCAATAGCCCTCGTGTGTTCCATTTTTATCACAAATGTCACATGCAAGGTTTTAAAAATCGGGATCCTACTTAAGATCCTATGGTAAAGATCAGGATCCTATAACATCTTAAGCTTTTAAAGATCCTATGTAAGATCCGGATCGTTTTTGCTTTGCAGTATCGTAAAATCGTAATATCCTAAGATCATGATCGGGATCCTGACAACCATGGTCTCACGTACACTTCTAATTTCCTTACTTCGTTATTAACCAAATTTAATAACAAATATCTCTACAACTTTTAATTTAACAATTGTTTTTATTTCTTTCTTTTATTTTGTCCAAGTCGAGTCAATATCAAGTCGCAACAAATGAGTTACTATTTCCTTTCGAGTCACGGTCAAACATTTATTCCCTTGGGTCAATAATAATGAACCCATCCCAAATCATCCCAAACATCACAAACAACTAGTTGGAAATATTGAGTTTGGAAGTTTATTATTCACAAAGCATGAGATACAACTAGTTGTTGCATAAACTCATTGTACATGGAAAGTCAATACTTGGTAAAAGGAAATTGAAGACATTTTCGTACAACTTCAATTCACAGTTTACTTTTGGCGCGCGCCTTTGGTCCCTTTTCCCGCCTAAAGTCTTGGGAACCATTCATCTACCTTTCCAGCCTATTTATACCTATCGATTGTATACCAAACAACACACACAAACACATATATCCCTTTCAATTAAAAGAAAACTTCAACAATGGCAGTAAATAATGGTAACTTTCAAAATGATGCAGAAGAGTACGAGTTCGTGTTAAACAACTATTTGCTGTTTGACGCAGTGTTTGATGCTTTCGGGTATGAACCCATTGCAGAATATGGGTCGTATAGGCAAGTAGATACGTAGATGAGGAGTACAATTTTGAACTGGCTGCATACGCAAGACTTTTACTAGGATGTGGTTTTGGGAGTGAATGAGGTGGAGGAGGAGGAACAAGATGGAGAGGAGGAGGAACAAGATGAAGCGGAGGAGGAGGAGGAGCAACAGGCTGCGGTGGTGGCTTAAAGTGAGGTGGTGCAACAAAATGAAGAGGATCAGCAGCAAAATGTGGTGGAGCAGCAAAATGTGGCGGTGCATAAAAACCAGGGGGAGCAGCAAGATGGGTTTGAAGACCCTTATAATCTAGAAAAGAGGATTCGCGATCTTAAAATTCTGTTTAAACGACTCGAGGAAAGGAAGAAGTGGAAGGAAAGCAGGGAAGAGAGCTCTGGTTCTAACAAGTTGGTGTGAAATGGAGTGAAGCAGTTTATGATGATGGTGTTTTTATGTTTATAGTATGTTTAGTATTTAGGTTGGATAATTAGATGTATGGTTGTAGCTTGTAAAAAATATCAATGAAATATTTGATGTTTAATTAATTGTTTCTGGTTGCTTGTGAATGTTTGATTTAAGGAAGTCAACAAACCAAAATTTGCATAAGGGTAAGTGGTGAAAAGAATGCTGAGGGTTTATGGGCAAATTGAGTTCATACTACCGAGAAAAAGTTTTTGCACAAAGTTTGTACTGCTAGGCAAACATTTGTACTGCTAGCGTAAAACATTGTACTGCTGGGTAGCCGTTAGTACAGTATGGGTTTTAACCGTGGTTTATTTATAGCCGTTGGGGTAATTTTTGTCAATTAGTTCGCTTAAGGGTTTCATAAATTGGATAATTCTCTTTCTTTATATAATTTATACGATTTCTTCAAACTAAAGAGATAATTTATTGAAGTCGGTCCAATCATAACCCAGCACTCTAATCAAGCATTAATCAATTTTCATGGCAAATTTAGAGTTTTGTGATACACATAACCAGGTTGCATTCTTGGAGAAACCAGAAGGGAGTCAAGACTTCCACCAGATAGTAGATTTTCTAAACACTACCCACATCAGGTATGCTCTTACAGTCAATCCTACTATCTATGTCTCTCAAATCAAACAGTTTTGGCAGACTGTTACTACCAATACATTTGAGAATGGAGACAAAGAGTTAATTGCAACAGTTGATGGCAAAACAATAACTATTACTGAGGCATCTGTTAGGAGGCATCTCCATTTAGCAGATGAAAATGGTATTAGTTCTTTGCCTAATACTGAAATTTTTCATCACCTTTCTAGAATGGGGTATGACACATCTTCTCAAATTCTGACTTTTCAAAAAAGATGTTTTGCCCCACAATGGAGATTCTTCATACATACCATCCTTCATTATTTAAGTCCAAAGAAAACCTCATGGGAGCAATTCAGTAGTAATATTGCAACTGCTCTCATTTGTTTAGCAACAAACAGGACTTTTAACTTTTCAAAATTAATTTTTGATGGTATGGTGAAAAATGTGGATAACAAATACAAGTTTTTAATGTATCCAAGGTTTATACAAACGGTTTTGAATTTAAGGAAAATTTTGCTTCTATCTCATAAAATTGTTTATCCAACTCCTTGCTTTACTCAAAAACTTTTCAGTAACATAAGCATGGCTTCTATGGGGTTTAATGGGATAGTAGTTCCACTTTTTGAAACAATGTTGGTTCAAAATCAAAACATTCAGGGTGAAGGATCAACAAGCCCAGTTGAGTCCCATCACACACCCACAAGTTCATCTGGTTCTCAATCAGCCTCACAACCAACTTCAACACACCTGGAAATGCCCCATGATTCACCTCTCCCAGGAGGTAACACACCTGGAAGTGATGAGGGCAGAGTATCACTAAAGGAATTGATGGATATTTGTACCAAATTGACTCAAAGGGTGACTGGCTTGAAGAAAGAACTCAAGGAGACAAAGCAGTTGTATGGTATTGCTTACACGAAGCTCATTGAAAAAGTGAAGAAATTGCAGTCTAAAGTCAAGTCACTTAAAGCAAAGAGAAAGGCAAATATTATGGAGTCTACAAGCTCAGATGATGATGATTCAGATGATAACATGGATGATTCTTCCAAAAAGGGGAGGAAGACAGCTGATATTGATCAAGACCCCAATATTTCTTTGGTTGAAGAGAATGTTGAGTTTCAGGGGAGGCAATATATGGGTGAAGAAAATTTAGATGCTGAAAATATTGGTACTGCTCATCAACAAATTATGGCTGTGTATGATAGAAGGCAAAGGGCAGATAAAGGAAAGGGCATTATGATTGAAGAAGAGCCACCAAAGAAGGTCAAGAAGAGTGTTCTTGCTCATATTAGTTTTGATGAAGAGGTAGCTAGTAAAGCACAAGAAGATGAAATAGCACAATTTGAGATTGCAAAATTCCTTGATCAAAAAAGACTTGCAAATGTATATATCACATGTATGGAAGTCCACATATAGGCCAATGGATACAAAAGTTGTACATACTATGTAACAGGAAATATGACTAGATACGTATATGATTTTAAATAGAAATTTGGTCCTCACTTATCCCCTTATGCTCGGCCTAAATACCAGGCAAATCTCTCTTATCCCTCTTCTATATTAACTGATTATACACTCATAAAAAAACATACATAAAAACCCTAAAATACACCTAGTTGGTGGCATTCTGTTATATCCAAGAAAAGTGGTGCGAGGGAAGTGAAAAAGGTGGTACAAGAAGGTGTTTGATCGTAGTATATACTGGGTTCGAGGAGGTTTTGTTGTTCGAATCAGGTTGTTGTGTTTCTGGTTTCTTTCAATCTTGTTCCATTCGACACAGGTATCACTGATCTTGTCTTGTTCCTCTCGACTCATGTACCCATAACATGTCCAGAAATAGTAACCTAAAACTAATATATAGTCGACCTAAATAGGGTAAGAATGAAAGAGTTATTAGATCACATAAAATCAGATTGTATGCATGTGAGTTGGGTCTATTATATGCTAGAGAAACTTGGTCTATTACGTACAAAAAAGATAGATTATAGTCACATAAAATCATGAATGGTTGGAGTATATACGTATGTCGAACTGGCTATTTTAAAATTAGGTTTCATGCATGTTGATATAAAGTTGTACATGGCTAATAGAATCTGAATATAAACATTTATTGGATCTCTATTACACGAGAAAAGGACATCTTAAATACAACATAAAATCATAAATAAATAGGCACTTATGTATGTCGATGTTGGTATTATTGGTTACTGGAATCAGTGTAGCATGCATGTTTATGTATTCCTTTTATATGAGTATAATAGCATGCAGGACACTAAAATAAAACCGGGAAATAACTCATACATATACTGGTCGATGTGGGGTTTAGATGGCAAATTGGAATCTGCTTCATGCCTGTTTTGATTGATCATATATGTGTTGATATATAGGGTTGTAAGGCTGTTTGAATCAGTATTTCATGGGGTCTATTGGTGTGTTTGTGGGTGTGTCGAGTAGTATGTATAGGCTGGAAATGGTGTTGTGTTTGTGTCGAATGTATTTGCTTTGGGTGTACATTTGTGTGTGTTGATATGGTGTTAAATATGGCAGCTAGAATCTGAGTTTCATGCACATGAATATGTGAATATAGGGCTGGATAGAGACGCTTCGTGAGTGTGTATTAAAGGGTCAAATAATAGGTGTTGAGTATGTTCTAAAACCTGGATATAAGCCACATAAAATGAGGTGTTGTCGCATGAAATAATGTTGTATATATATGAGTCGACATATGGTTTATGTATGGCTATTTGAATCTAAAGTAAACATTGTTGTTTGATCTATTTTATGCAAGTAATGAGACACTTAAGAGACAACATAAAATCATGCATGATAGGTCAGTATATATGTCGATATAAGGTAATAATGGATTATTAAAATCTGGTACATACATGTCCAGTATAGAGCTATATTACACATGAAAGCATAGGATGTATATGTATAAGAAAAGTGGAAGATTGGACGCATGATCTGGTAGTTTTGGAAAGTGTAAATATGTGTTGCTATTTCGTTAAAAAAGGGTGAATGCATGCATGGTAATGTTGTAGTAATGGGATCTAAATTACACTTAAAACCTGGTAATGATACATGTATAGATTAAAAGATGCATGCATGGTTTGGTTGTTTGTATTGAGGTCGTATAGGGTTTTTAAGAGGGTGTGTTTGGGTATTGAATGCTTGGTTAAATGTGGACTAAAAAGGGGCGATTAGGAAAGTGCACAAGGGTCTTCTCGGGTTATTTTGGTGTCAAAACGTGGTACAAAACAACGAAATAAAATGTTATGCATGGAGGTGTTTAATAAAGTGCATGAAATCTACAAATATGAGAATTCGTCATACAATTATATAATTTACATTTTTGACCCTGAACTTTGATAAAATGACATTTTAAACCCCAAACTATTATAAGTCGTGTTATTAAATCCTAAACTATAATATTGGTCATAATAAGTCCTTAAGTTTACTTAATTGTCATTTATAACCTTAAAAGTGATTAATCGGGAAACTTACTAAATATGGAAACCTTCTAAAAATCGAAAGAAACCCTAAATGTGAAACCTAAATAACTATAAGCGGTGAACTTGTAAAATGAGCTTATAAGTAATGCGTGATCATTAATTTGTATAGGTTCTGTGAAGAAGGAGTGATTCATGTTTCAGTGTGCTTTCCTATTTGTTGGTTGCTTTGCATAAGGTACATATATTCTACCCTTTCTCAGTAAGGGTTTCTTTTCTCATGACTCTTGATCCTTGACTTGATTCATTTGCTTTGCTATGATCCCTTTTGATATGAGCTTTGCTATGATCCCATTTATGTGATCCTTTGTTATGATTCAATTGATATGCGTCATTGCTATGCTTCCCTTTGATATGATTCTATGACATAATATGATATGTTCTGTTAGTTGCCCGAGCTAACTAGCCATGGAGGTACTATGGCCATGTCATTGAGGCACCAATGGCATGACACTTTCTGTGGAGGTGTGATTGATCCACGGCGTCCCCATTTGTTATGATATGATATGATATGATATGAGATCTCTTGGCCATTTTGATATATGTGTATACTTGTCTAGTACATGGTACATATATGATTTGTTTTGTGGGGGGCGTATGGATGCATCCTAGGTATATGTGATTTGATATGATTTGGTGACTGGCTTGTGTGTGCCCTACACCCTACTCACTATTTGGTACTTAGAGGCCTCCCCTCTCCGTACACTTATGATTTGATGTGATATGTATATGTGATTATGTGGTCTATTCGAGTGTCTTATTTAGATAGGCTCGTGGCTGTCCTATGTGATTCTTTGGTCTATTCGAGTGTCTCATTTAGACGGGTTCGTTGCCGTTCTTATTTGACTCGTTGATTCTTTATGATTATCTGACTCATGATATCCATGCTTTTGACTTGTATGATCTATCTTCGTTTAGTTATGCTTATTACCTATTTGCTTTGTATATATATTTGTTCACTGGGCTTTTTAAGCTCAGCCGCGTTTTCTTTTCCATGCGGTAGGTAATAAGTGGGATGCTGGGCAAGAGTGATGAGAGTAGGAGTTAGAGGACCTACCATGATTAGATTCCCCATTGTCTTGGATATGATTTAAACTTATGTTGGATCTTTTATTTCATTTTCATTTCATTGATATTCGTTTAGACTTATTGGGAGCTTGTAATTTGGAAGTCATGATGTTCTTGACTTTACTTTATTTATGAAGTCTTCCGCTTGCGTTTATTTTGTATGTTCTGATAGACACCATAATGTGGCACCTTAACCAAGGTTGGGTTGGGGTGTTACAATTGTGGTATCGGAGCTCAGGCTGCGACTTGTAGCTAGTAAGTTATGGCCTGTGGAAATCTGGACCCTTAGGTTTCGCCCTGTAGGACTTAGGTTTTGACCGGTGAGGATTGGGTAGACATTAGGTTTCGCTTTTGACACAATCTTTTCCTTCATATTTTGATCCTTAACTTCGTTTTGTCTTCTCTAATTTGTTTATGACCTTTCAGATGGTGAACATTCGTCATAACAAAGATTTCAGTGCCAACCCTGCATTTGCTGCCGCAGTTCAGCGGACTGTAGAAGCACAGATTCTGGGCCTTACCGAACGGATCGCGACTGAGATCCGTTGGAATACGGCCAATGATAGTGGTAGCCGTGGTTCTGGTGCTGGTGCTCCGCCAGTGACCATTCATACGTGGTTGGAGAGGTTTTGTAAACAAAAGCCTCGTTCTTTCAGTTCTGCAAATGCTCCTGTTGATGCAAAAAATTGGATTGCTCATATGGAAAAGATATTCGAGGTCTTGGGCTGTGATGATGTGTTTAAAGCTAGACTTGCTAGCTATAAGTTTGAGGGAGATTCCCTCAGCTGGTGGAAGGCTTATAAACAGGCGAAGGGGGAGATGACTGTGTTGCTGCTCTGTCACGGAACAATTTCGTGACACTTTCTATCTTTAGTATTTTCCGAGATCAAAGAAAGAGAAGTTTGAGAGGGAGTACCATTCTATTTATCAGTTTGAGAGGGAGACGAGCACAGAGTTCATGAAGAGGTTTCTTCGTCTGGCAGGATTCTTGGGAGCCAAGGCGGGAACCCAGGAGGAGTAGGCAAATAAGTTTAAGTGGGCTCTTCGGAACGATCTTCTAGATGGGATAGTGAATATCCATTTTGAGGATGTAGCACAGGTGGCTAATGCGGTTCGTAACATTGAGATTATGCAGGAGAGAGCTAGACAGGGTGTGAAGAAGTATAGGAATGTTGATCGTGTACGACTAGTTCAAGGGAACAACCAGTGGGGAAATGATTCCAGGGGTAATGATTAGCGAGGTTATGATAGAAGGGGAAATGACAGGTATGGCTACAACAATCAGAGGTCGGGACGCGACCAGCAGTATCGTGATCAGCAACATCGAGACCAGCAGCACCGTGGTCAGCAGAGAAACCGCGTTTCGGCTTCATCTGGTCAGAGAGATTATGTTCCTCCTCCTCCTTGCAGCACTTGTGGGAAGTTACATTCTGGGAGGTGTCATCAGGCTTCTGGTGCTTGTTCTATTTGCAGTCAGATGGGACACATGGCTAGGGATTGTCCTAAGGCTGGTAGTAACAACAACAGGGGAAATGATCAACAACCATCTACCAAGGGTCGAGTGTATTGCTTGACTAGAGATCAGGTGGCTAGTGCCTCAGGTATCGTTACGGGTACTCTTTATTTATATGATCGTACAGTATTTGTTTTATTTGATACGGGTGCTACACATTCGATGGTTTCTATTTCATTTTCCAAATATCTTAATATGACCGCAACACTATTAAATTATGCTCTATCTATTTCGACCCCTATGAAGAATCATGTGACTATAGATCACAAATTCCTGAACTGTCCTCTACGTTTTGCTGATAAAATCCGCTCTGCCAATTTGCTTCCATTGGACATGTATGATTTCGATATTATTCTAGGCATGGACTGGTTGTCCGAGCATCGGGCGACCATCGACTGTCATGCCAGACGAGTTATATTTGGTGATCTAAATGCTCCTGAATTTGTTTACCAGGGTTCCCAACCTGGTAAGTCTGTTAAGATTATTTCAGCCATGAAAGCTCGTTCATTACTTTCACATGGTTGTGAAGGATTCTTGGCTTCGATAAAAGATACTTCATTGGATGATCCTTGTATCGAGAGTCATCCAGTTGTTTGTGATTTTCCGGATGTGTTTCCTGATGAACTTCCGGGCATGCCTCCTGCACGTGAAGTTGAATTTAGTATTGATTTGATTCCGAGGTGTTGATGCAAATAATGTTCTAAAAACGTTATTTATATCTTTCGATTACTTCACGTTTTGTGGATGACAAAATGTGAAATCACGTTACGTAAAAATTAAAGTAAACAAGTTTTCAATCGGAAGATCCCGTTTCTACGCAAATCACTCTAGAACAAATTTACAACTTGTCAAATGATCAAAGAAGTGAATTTGTGTTTTGAGACTTCACATTTTAATGGGACAAAACATTTTTTCAAAAATACATATGACAAATTATTTTTGAATTATTAAGAAATGTTTTAATGGAAAAATATGTTTAAAAATCACAACAGCTATTCCCCCCCCCCCCCAAAAAAAATCAGCTCCAACCTTCCCCAAATAAGTTTTCACCAGAAAAGACAAAATTTGGAGCGTCCTAGTCTAGGACGGCTCCACGGTTCCACTAAATTTAGTGGAGCCGTGGCATGTTTAGTGGAGCAGTCCGTACAAAACTTTCGGTAACGTTCAGATTTTTCTTGCCTATAAAAACCAACCCCATTCACAGTTTTTAGGCATCCTTACACATACAAAACTTTCTGAGTTGAATACTCTCTTCACACTTTCTTTCTTAGATCATTTAGGTTAGTTTTTCTTTTGTTCAAGAGTGATCCAATCATCCTACAAGTGATCCTCTTCATTCTTCTTCACTAGCAAGAGAAGAACACAAGTATCCAAGTTGATACTAGGTGTTATCATTCCTCTTCATTATCAAGAGAAGAACACAAGTATCCAAGTTGATACAAGGTGTTATCATTCCTCTTCACTAGCAAGAGAAGAACTCAAGTATTCAAGAAGATACAAGAGTTGTAGTTGTTAGGTTTTTGTAACACTTGTTACATCCTTGTTGTATCTTAGCATTCATTAAGATTATCTTTCTTTTGTGAGAGTGTGAGTGAAGATCATTGTGATCTTAAGAGATAGTGAAGATCTTAAGAGATAGTGAAGATCTCTTAAAGCCATTGGGCTTGTGTGTGAGTGATCGAAGGATCTAGAGTAGTTAGATTAAGTAGAGTGAAGTGAGAGTTGATCTTTGTGATCGTGTTGAGATCGTGGTGATCTCTTGTAGCCATTAGGGCTTGTGTGATTGGTCACGTGGACCTTGGTAGATTGGTGCTAGCTAAGATTAGCACTCAACATTTAGCTTAGTGTCGGTAATAGGATAAGCGACGTGTACGGTTTTCTCCGCCTGAAGGGAGGTTGTTGAGATAGTGCTTGAAACTTTTGAGTGTGGTACTCGGGGAGTGGAGTAGGGCGAAGAAGAGCTTCGTAGCCGAAAAACTATAAATCCTTTGTCTCGGTTTGATCTTTCCAACTCTACTCTTTACTTTCATTATTTTGTATTAGTTAGTTTAGTGTGTAGTTCATATTGGTGTTGATTGATTACACATAGAGTTCGAATCAAAGTTTCCCATAGCCAACTTTTAAAACAAGATTTTTAAAAGAACTTTAAACCGGTAAACTATTCAACCCCCCTTCTAGTTTCCCACACGGGGGCCTAACCCATTTCCAAAGCTCCATATCGTATGGCCCCAGTTTAACTAAAGGAACTGAAGGAGCAACTTCAGGAACTTTTAGAGCGTGGTTCCATTTGTCCTAGTGTATCTTCGTGGGGTGCACCAGTTCTTTTTGTGAAGAAGAAAGATGTTAGTATGAGGTTATGTATCGATTACCATCAGTTGAACCGTATCACTGTCAAAAACCGTTATCCGCTTCCCCGTATTGACGACTTATTTGATCAGCTTCAGGGAGCTAAATTCTTTTCTAAAATTGATTTGAGATCTGGATATCACCAGCTGCGTGTGAAGGAACAGGATGTTCCTAACACCGCCTTCCGTACTCGTTATGGTCATTACGAGTTCCTGGTTATGCCATTTGGTCTGACTAATGCTCCAGCTGTCTTCATGGATTTGATGAACTGGATATTCCATGAGTATCTTAATAAATTCATCATTGTGTTTATCGATGACATTTTGATATATTCTAAGACAAAGAAAGAGCACGAGGAGCATCTTTGTATCGTGTTGGAGATTCTACGGCAGAAGAAGTTGTATGCGAAATTTTCTAAATGTGAATTCTGGTTGGAGCAAGTGGCGTTTTTGGGTCATTTTGTATCGGCTGATGGGATTAAAATGGACTCGGCAAAGGTTGAGGCTATCACAAAATGGCCAAGACCTGCGAATGTGACTGAAGTCAGAAGTTTCTTGGGGCTTGGTGGCTACTATCGGAGATTTGTTGAGGGATTCTCATGTTTAGCCTTGCCATTGATGAAACTGATGCGGAAAGGTGAGAAGTTTGTATGAACTGATGAAAGGGAGAAAAGTTTTGAGGAGTTGAAGAAGAGACTAGTTTTTGCGCCTATTCTTACTCTTCCATCAGGTACCGGTGGTTTTCAGATTTACAATGATGCTTCAAAGAAAGGTCTAGGATGTGTTCTTATGCAGCATGGGTAGGTTATCGCCTACGCATCTAGACAGTTGAAACCGTACGAGGAGAATTATCCGATGTACGATTTGGAGTTAGCAGCTGTAGTTTTTGCACTCAAGATTTGGAGACATTACTTATATGGTGAGACTTGTGACATTTTCACTGATCACAAAAGCCTAAAGTATATCTTCACCCAGAAGGAGTTAAATATGAGACAGGGGCGTTGGTTAAAACTTTTGAAGGACTATGATACTAACATTTAGTAACATTCGGGTAAGGCGAATATAGTAGCAGATGCTCTTAATTGGAAGTCGGGGATGATTGCTAGTCTTGAGATCAGGCCTAGGATACTAAATGACTTAGAATTCATGGAGGTTGAGTTGTGTATTCGTGGATATGATGGTTACTGGGCTAGTCTGAAGGTGGAATCTATTCTTATGTTGCGAATTAAAGAAGCTCAGAAAGACGATGGTGAGTTATGGTCTATCGTTCAGAATGTGGAAGAAGGAAAGCAGACGGAGTTTCGTTTTGACGACGATGGGATTGTGTGGTATGGTGATCGGTTGTGTGTTCCTAATGATCCTTCTATTCGCGAAGCAGTGTTATCCGAGGCACACAGTTCTCCTTTCACTATTCATCCGGGTTCTACAAAGATGTATAGAGATTTGAAGCAGCACTTTTGGTGGAACGACATGAAGCAGGATGTGGCGATGTTTGTGGCTAACTGTATGACCTGTCAGCAGGTTAAGATAGAACATCAGTGTGCTAGTAGTTTTCTGCAGCCTCTAGAGATTCCTACTTGGAAGTGGGAACAGATTTCCATGGATTTTGTTACGGGTTTACCTCGCACACAGAAGAAGCATGACGACATTTGGGTTGTTGTTGATCGTTTGACTAAATCCACTCACTTTCTGCCTATTCGGAAAGACTATTCGGGTAGTAAGTTGGCACAAATTTTCCAGCAGGAGATTGTTCGTTTGCATGGCACTTCGATAGCTATTATATCTGATAGAGATCCGCGTTTTACCTCACGTTTCTGGAAGGGTTTGCATATGGCTTGGGGTACTTGGCTTAAGTTTAATACGGCGTTTCATCCTCAGACCGACGGGCAGTCGGAACGCACTATTCAGACTTTGGAAGATATGTTGAGATCTTGTGCTCTTGAATGGTCGGGACATTGGAATGACTCTTTGTGTTTGGTTGAGTTCGCCTACAACAACAGTTGGCATGCCAGTATTAAAGGGGCTCCTTTTGAGCTGTTGTACGAGCAGAAGTGTAGGGCTTCTATTTGATGGAATGAGGTTGGTGAACGGCTCATTGAAGGTCCCGAGTTGATTGAGGTAACTAATTAGAAGGTCGCCGTTGCTAAGGAGAAACTCAGGGAGGCTAGAGCTCGTCAGAAAAGTTATGCTGACCGTCATCGACGTGCTTTGGTATTTAGTCCTGGTGATCATGTTTTTCTTAAGGTTTCTCCGTTTCGTGGTGTTAAGCGTTTTGGAATAAAAGGAAAACTTAGTCCGCGTTTCATTGGTCCTTTTGAGATTTTAGACCGTATTGGTGAAGTTTCTTATCGTTTGGCACTTCCTCCGTAGCTCTCCCATGTGCATAATGTGTTCCATGTATCTCTTCTGAGGGGATACAATTATCATCCGCTCCATGTTATTACTTATCCTTTGGATCAGATTCGAGAAGATTTGTCCTATTGAGGAGCCTGAGGCTATTTTGGAGCATCAGGATCGGGTCATGAGAAACGAAACTGTAAGATGTTCACAAACATACATCACACGTATGGATGAGATTTAGGCCGAATAGATTAAGAATTCTAGAGAGAGAAAGTGAGTTGGGAACCTTAGAGAGAGAAAGTGAAGTAGTAAGATTAATATTGTGAGAAGGTCCAACCCTTCCCTTGTGTGGGAAGGGCTTTATATAGACTTACATAATATGCTCCGTGTGGGCTGTGGAGTGAGCTGACAATGGGTAAAGACCCGACCCACTCCACAATTACTTTAATAACTAAACTATTACTAATATTACTATAATCCTACAAGCTCCTTAATGCTAACCGATACTCGGGGTGACTGAGTCTTCATATGAATATTTATATTCCTAACAATCTCCCCCTAAGGGAGGTCACCCCGGAAATTAAATTTTGAATTCTAGCATTCTATCATATGAATATGACTTCCTAGCTCGTAGTTCTTGATTCTTCAAAGTCATTGATCCTTGTGCGTTCAGCAGTGAACTTTTGATGACTGATCTTTTGTCTTGGATAATCTTTGAGGATTCTTTGAGCTTATCATCCAACATACTTCTTCAAATCATCTTGATTTGCAGCATCGTCTTCATGTGATGTTGTGATCATTAGGCCGACATGCTCACACTTTTCTTGGATCATGATTTTCAGCATCAGAGTTGCGAAAGCAGTGTTGAAGCCGTTTCATTTATCATGATTTCTTGGATTCTGATGATGAAGTGTGAGCATGGGGTGATGAATCGGCATCTTTTCAGCAATCAACTGCAACCACCAGAGATTCCTGCGAGCAGATAGTTAGCATTAACACGTCCGGTACTTACAGGTTCGGACTTCGAGATTGTTAACAGCATAGTGTGAAAAATTTCTCTAATCCTTACCAAGGCTGTTCCTAAATCGGATACCCCCGAGAGGGCTTACAAGATATACCGAAGTACATCAACGATTAGGTGAGTCGCTGGAGTTCACTCCACGATTGTAGATTGTTTGAAACTGCCGCGACCACTAAGCGTAATCCACAAGGAATTACCGAAGTGACCTGCTTTCAGGGCTGTTTGATGTTGACCCTGGCAGGAATTTTCATTCAATCACTGAGAATTACATTTGTAAGTTCCCTCATAAATGTTCTGGCAGATTGCTAAGATCTGCGTAGGACTCATAACTTTACAATTGGTGTCCTTAATTTTGAACAACCAGTGTAGATGTACTAAGTGTTCCTATGAGATCTAATGATGTATCTCGCGGCTCTAGACTCGATAAGTGCATTTTTGGTAGTCGGAGACTGGAGCGGTGTCTCCTGTTTCAATATCAACATAACTCGTAATGAGCGGTTGATAGATTATGCAGGGTTCCCCGTGAGAATGAAACAAGTCCTTTTAAGAGAACTTGAGTGGCTTAGAAGGTTTAGTGCAGTGCGTCACTGGGTCCATGACGTCTTGTCTTCAATACCGGTGTCACCTTAGTAACAACCAGTAGCATATGAGTTGAACCCGGTTTCTGCCCTAAGGTTGAATAAATGGAGGGCTATTTCTTTTCACCCTTTCTCATTATATTTCTTTTTAATTCTTCAACCCCTTCTTTCTCCTTTCTCATATTACTCCTTTTTTCATAATCATACCTAAGGACTTTCTAATACTAGCTATTCGGTATTGTCCTTGGGTAGATCCCTCCGGCGCTGGCGGATCATAGGACGGTTTTTCCTAACCATAGCCACCTTATAACTTCATGACTATCCTATGCTGCCGTTAACCAAATATTTGAAAAATCTCTCAATGTGTTTATGATTATAAAACACATTTTGCTGACACTTTGAGAGTGTTATAATTTTCAAATGCTCCCCCTTAACATTTGCTCAGATGTTTTTAGTATAAATTTGCACATGTTGGGTAGAGCACGCACTTTTTGAATTGACCCACTTTCAGTGATCATGACCGATTCGAGACACGCTTACATCACTAGTTAGACTAGGTTGAAATTATTACCCGGCCTGGTCAAGTCCACAGAAAGTTTCTCGAAATGATACACTCTACTCAGATACGTCCTCTTCGAGACACGCTTACATCACTGGTTAGACCAGCTTGAAATTATTACCTGGCCAGGACGCATCCTTTCGATTAATGACAGTTTTTGTTCCGTCAATTCATTGGTGAAGTCTGAGTCGCGTTCACTTGAGATGCCACATCCTTTTTGCTATCACAAACCATTTGCTCCCCCTCAATATGTGCATCGATATACGAAAGATTTTAGCACATATGGGAGAGCTTACATTTGGTCCAAAACATCACATTTTTATCAGATTGCATATTTAAATCACATTCTCTCCCCCTATCAAAAATTTCAAACCTTTTGAGATTTGTGATCCCAATTGACTTAAATAAGTTAAAAAAAATATGGGAGAAAATGTGGTCAGGTTTAATATGTGCTGATAATTGGAATGTTACGATGCTCCCCCTCAATCAATGGGGGAGAATGTTAGTGTCAGGTATGATGGGTTTGGAAGATTTGAATATAATAAAACTCATACACAGACACATAACAACCACATTTTGTTCACTGCTTATTATGTACAAAGAGACATGTTTTGATGATATGAAATTGTGAAATCATCACTCTCCCCCTCAATCGATGACCCGTCGTCTATTTAAATAGTTGTTGTCATTGATTGAGTGATAGATTTTTTTTTATTAAAAGTTTAATTCTGATTGATATTCAAAAATCATGGTACCACCAAGTTTAACACAAATACTTTCTTGAAGAATTATAGATGGAAAAGTATATGTGATTTAAAGAAGACATCTCTTATTGTACGAAAAATGATGCACTGAAACATACATCAAATCGAAGAAACATGGATATAAGGTAATCCATGCCCAGGTGAACTTTACCCAGTTGGAGGAACAACCATCTTTTTGGCGACGTGCTTTCCCCATAATAATGCACTGGCTGCAGTCTGAAGTAACTGCAAGCCGACGAGACATGTTTTAACCATTTAATATAACTTCTGCTCGAGCTTCATTTAAAGTCCCGTGTCATTATTGAATGACATTTCTAGGACCGTAAATGTTATCGATAAACAGAAGACATGCCTAAGTGAAACTATTTTTGGTATTTTTGTGCTTTTCTGATTTTATGGTTTTTATAGGTTTTATATTTTTCTATTTTCTTTTTGGTTTAAGATATATACAAATATATACAAGGATATGTGAAGCAAATCCTTTACTCTTCGTTTACTTCTTGAAGACTCTTGAGGGTTTCTGGTGTCAAACTCTTTATGCCAAGTCGCGGGAGAATAAATTGAAACCGTTCTCTCAGAAGTGCCTTAGTGAAGATATCAGCCAACTGAAACTCAGTCCTCACGAAGTAAAGTACAACAATCCCTTTCTCAACCTGTTCCCTTATGAAGTGGTGCCGGATATCGATGTGCTTTGATCGGGAGTGTTGGACATTATTGCAGCAAAGAGCGATAGCACTTTTGTTGTCACAATACAGAGGAATCTTGTTATATGCAAAGCCATAGTCCGATAGTTGTGATCTCATCCATAAGATTTGAGCATAACACGCAGACATGGCAATGTATTCACCCTCTGTGGAAGATATAGATGTACTCATTTGCTTTTTAGAATACCAACTAACCAAATTTTCCCCTAAAAACTGAGCACCTCCTGACGTACTCCGACGAGTATCTTGACACCCCGCATGGTTTGCATCTGCATATGTCGTGAGTTCCATGGCGATGTCCTTAGGATACCAGAGACCCATGTGAATAGTTCCTTGAAGATATCGGAAGACCCGTTTTACCGCTTCCAGTTGCTTTTTGGTAGGCTTGGACTGGTACCGAGCACACATGCATACTGCGAACAAGAGATATGGCCTACTAGCAGTGAGATACATTAGGGATCCAATCATACTACGAAACTTAGTTTGATCAACCGGGATCCCAGAGAGGTCTTCATCCAACTTTGATCTTTTAACCATAGGAGTATCAACTGGATCACTTGAATCAAATCCAAATTTCTACAATATTTCATTTGCATACTTGGATTGATTAATGAAGATGCCTCCGGGACTTTGAGAGATTTGCAAACCTAAAAAGAACGACATTTGTCCCATCATCGACATTTGGAACTTAGAACTCATCTCTTTAGAAAACCGATCACATTCACTAGGATCAGAGGAGGCAAAGATAATGTCATCTACATATATCTGAACATGAAGTATATGTTTGCCCGACATCCTGGTGAATAGCGTAGGATCAGCAACACCTTTGGAGAATCCGTTTGCCAGAAGAAACTTAGATAAACGTATCATACCACGCCCTAGGTGCCTGCTTCAAGCCATAGAGGGCCTTCTTCAAGCGATAGACGTGAGTAGGATGATCAGGATCCACAAATCCTTCAGGTTGACTCACATAGACTTCCTCTTTCAAGTCACCATTTAAGAATGCTGTCTTAACATCCATTTGGTAGACTATCATATTCTGACTGGCAGCATTAGCGAGAAAGATTTTGATGGCTTCAATTCGAGTAACCGGAGCAAATGATTCTTCAAAGTCTATGCCCTCTTCTTGTTGATACCCCTTTGCAACAAGCCGTCCCTTATTCTTCAGAACATCACCATGCTCATTGAGTTTCACTTTGAAGATCCACTTTAGAGCAATAATCATTGCACACTCTGGAGGAGGCACTAATTCCCATACTTCAAGTCGATCAGATTCATGAATTTCATCTTGCATAGCATTAAACCAATAGTATTTGGACATGTCTTCCTTGAAGTCTTTTGGCTCGACTTTGGATAGTACGGAATTGAAGAAACACCACAATGCATCAGTGGCAAGTTGCTTTCGTGTGGAGACCGGACGAGAAGGATTTCCAATGATGTTGTTAATCGGATGATCATTGGTCCATTTTCTGAGATGATCATGTGGTTGAGGGTAGTGAACTGATGTTGCTGTGTTGAGATCCCCTGAAGAACATGTCTCTGTTGAAGATTCAGGAGCAACGATGTTCTCGAATGGAACATCATCAACTGTAGCAAAAGGATTCACTTCAAAAGAATTATCTACTGCAGTGCTTTGCTGTACCAGAGGAGATTGAGTGTTTGATGATGATGGAGAGTGACTAGCAGATGGTGCATCTTGACTGATTGAGACGGATACAGATGGACCTTCTGAATCTTGTGGAACTTGAGCACCAGCAGCTGGAGGTGCAGGTGGTGCTTCAGTTGTAGCATCCCCAGTTGGTGGCTCATAGTATTCATCAAACATTGGATTAAACAAGTTCTTCAACTCCTCACTGGTAGGTGGGACACAAAGAACTGCAGGAGTGGAATTCTGTACAAGACCTGAACTAATTGGTCCAGGTGACAAAAGATTAGGAGCGGGTCCAGAACTGGTGTGTCCAGGAGCCGTTTGCTCAGTCAGCTCATCAAATGTTACGTGAATTGTTTCCATGATTTGCCGGGTTCGTTTGTTATAGATTCTGTAACCCTTGCGATCTGGTGCATATCCAACGAAGAATCCTATGTCTGCTTTAGGTTTTAGTTTTCCCAGATCCTGACTGTCATTTGTCGGTAGCACAGAGCACTGAACACTCGTAGACAAGAAAGATCTGGTTTCTTGCCATGAATCAGCTCATAGGGAGTTTTGTTGTGAATAGTATGAATCAGGGATCGGTTCTGGGTGTAACATGCTGTAGCAATTGCTTCTGCCCAAAGAAACATCGGTGCCTTGGAAAATATGAGCATGGTTCGTGCAGCTTCCACAAGAGTACGGTTTTTTCTTTCAACAACACCGTTCTGCTGAGGAGTGCGTGGAACACTTTTCTGGTGAGTTATGCCAATACTTTCATAAAATTGATTGAGTTGTTGGTTAACAAACTCAGTTCCATTGTCTGTACGGATGATTCTGACAGTTTTGTTGAGTCTCACTTGCAGCTGTTTGATCAGTTTGATGATAACCTCTGGAGTTTCGTCCTTGGTTCTCAAAAACTTCACCTATGTAAATCGAGAGTAGTCGTCGACTATCACAAGAATATACTTCTTCCCATTTATACTCTGAACTCTCATTGGTCCGCACAGATCCATGTGAAGGGTGTGAAGAACTTCCACAATAGTGTTGACAGTTTTGGGTTTGTGAGTGTGTTTCTTGCTTTTGCCCAGCTGACAGGCAGAACAAAGATGATCTTTCTCAAACTTTAATCTGGGCATGCCTCGTACAAGGTCCTTGCGAGAAAGATCATTTATGGTACCAAAGTTTAAATGATTTAAACGACGGCGCCAAAGCCAAGATTTGGTCTTTGAGGCCTTTGAAAGCAAGCAAATAGGAGAGGACCTCATCATTTCTTCTATGGCGATGGTGTACAGATTGGTCCCACGGCTGCCTTTAAGAAGATCAATACCATCTAACTCTCTGATGAAGCACGTGTGTTTTCTGAAAGCAACTTCAAGATCAGAATCGCAAAATTGACCAACAGAAAACAAATTGTGCCCAAGTCCTTCCACGTAGTACACCCGGAGATTACACTGTCACCAAAAACGTAATCTCCATAACCCATGATTGCCCCAAAATGGTCGTTCCCAAATCTAACTGTCCCGATAAATTTCTTCACGAAATTCTTGAGCCGTGAGCGATCCCCAGTCATATGTTTTGAGCAGCCTGAGTCCAAATACCAAAGGACGATTTGTACGACCTGCATTTGAAAACAGACAACGATGGATAACTGAAGAATGTGGATCCCCACGTGCAGTTGGGGTCTGTTTGGTTAGCACAAAAAAATTCAGGAACAACGGGATTCATAGATGCTATTGCATTTACAGTGGAAGCATCACTAGAAGCAGCAATTGACCTAGTTGCAGGGCATTGTGTCACTAAAGGCAAAATTCGACCAGTTGGCTTCCATTCCTTAACATTCACAACTTTATGAGTATTCAATCTAGTTAAGGGGCACTGATCACCTAAAGTGAATTTCCTTCTAGTGGGTCTCCATTGATAACCTACATTAGCAAGCATTTTTCTTGTTGCCTTCCAAATTTGCTTACTTTGTTCAGTTTTCCTAACATTCTTAACTTGGGATCTATTAGGAGACATCAAAAATGAAATAACAGAATCATCATGATTACCAGAAATTAAACATTCATTACATGTTTTACAGACAGCATTAGAATTCGTATTAATTACAGTACGTTTAATACTAGAATCAACACGATTCATTCTACTCAAAGCAAACTTATTGTTCCTAGGTTGGACTTCTACTTTCTTCTCCGAACACTCTTAGCCGGCGTAGTCCTATCTTTCCTTGCATTGCATCTAGGCTTTGACCCGCTGGCTTTGGTGTCACAGTTTACTCCTATAGAAGTAATGATGGGAACATTAGTTTTTTTTACTGCCATTTGTTTTCCTGATTTTGATGTGTTGGGTTCTGATGTTCTCAGTGGTAAATCAAAGGTTACATGCTTGTTCTTAGTCATAGAGGATGAGGCGGCAAATCTATCTCTCTTGTTATCATTCTTAGGACTTGTGCCAATGACATATTCTAAAAGTTCCTGAGACCGTTTAGTGAGGAAGCAGGCATCTACAATTGCACTATCAAATGGTTTATCTATTCTATCCTCTTTAACAATCTCACGAAGGGTATCAAGGCTATCCTTAAGGTGATTGAGATATACTTGATGGGTAGACCTATTGTTCCTAAGAGGAAATTGAATAGGCATAACATCAACAGCATACTTACTACAAGCAGAGACCTTTGAAACAACATTATCACAAGTGATAATTGGCATTTTCCATTTCACCTGAGTGTTTAGATTCTCGATTTCATTTAACAAAGAAGTTATCTTTTCATTGTGACTGTTTCGCGTGGCTTTAATTGAGTCATATAACTCTTTGTAATGCTGTTTGATTTTTGAATTTTCAGTTCGAAAACACTCATTTTCATAGTGTAACTTATTGATGGTGTCTTGATAGTGAAAATTCTGAGAATCTAAAGACGATGGTTTATTGGTGCCAATTGCTTCACTCTTGTTAGACTTTAATTGGGCAATTTGGGCCCTCAATTGTCGAATCGTGTTCGTGTGAGCTTGAATTTTTTCATCGCTTTTGCTTAATTCAAAATATGTATCAAATTCAGGAGCATCCAAAGATGTCTTGGCATTTGAGATTTTACATCTTTCTTTCAAGTGTTGATATTTTAATTGAAAATTAAGATGATCAACCTCTAGTTTTGAAAAACGCTTGACCATGTTATCATGATCATCATTTTGAATTTTCTCATGCAATTTCAAATTCTCCCCCTCAAGCTCAACAACACGATTCTGAGTAACATTCAATGCAATAGAATACTCATGAAATTGACAGGCAGTTAATGCAGAATCAGTAGCAGTATAAAATATATCCTGTGCAATACAGCTAGCAATCAAATTCTCATTGGTGATGAGAATATTCTTCCTCTCAATCTCACGACTCTTAATTTCTATCGCATTTTGGGACTCCTCATTTTCCATCTCTTTAAACACTACTTTCATCTCATTTACTTCAGATTTAAGGGTGTTTTGCATCCCTTCAAAATGTTCTTTAAGTAGTTTAAAGAATGGAATAACCTCAGTTAAGTAACACCTTTTTGTTTGTTCAAAACCCCTTTCCCCTTCAGTGATTCCAGTTGGTGTGATTCTCTTCTTACATGTTTTATCAAAATCAGCAAATAATTGACAAAGTACATATATGCTAATTAGAGTTTTACATTCTGTGGGAAGAGTTAAAGGAACTAAATGCCTAGGTGTATTGGGAGGATATACCGTTGCAACCGCAATTTTCTTAAGGGGTGGAGTTTTGTCTTTAAGTTCATCAGCCTTTCTCTTTTCTATGTCCAAAGACCAAAATATTTGTTCAGGCGTCAACTTCGTTTGAGGTGCAAACACAGTCAATCGATTCTCCTCATAGTAATCATGGGGTTTGACTATGATTCGATTGGCTATGCATTTGGGATCCTTCATTTTCACAGTCATTCTTTCTCTATTTCTCACTTCTATTTCATTACTCTCTTCTAATGATGACACATCAGGAGGGGCATGACCAGGCATAATCATCACATTTGCATCATATAATGCAGGTTGGGCTACTTTAGCATTCCTAAGGAGAGCTAACTTAGGTTCACCTACATTATTTTCACTATGCTTATCACACAACTTTTTGTGCTTTTGAATCATTTGAGCAGTTTGTCTGGTTTGGTCTTGTGTGTACAACTTGTTTTCAAGCTTATTCTTTAACGTTTTAAGTCTGGAGTAATCATTTAAGAGTTTTGTTTCTTTTTCTTTGAAATCTTGTTTTAGTGTATTTACACGCTCTTGGACCTCCTGTTTTTGTTTAGCAGCCTGATCCAGCTGTTTTTTCAAAGAATTCAACTCCTTTTTCAATGTTTCTTCCCTTAAATTACGTTCAGTTATGAGTGTATTCATTTGACTATCCATTTTTTGCTCATGTTCAGTTAGCTCAAATTTTGCACGTTGTTCATATATGGCCACCTGATCTTTATAGATGTTAAGTCTAGTGGTCAAGGTGTCATCGGGGACAAACACAGTGTTCTCATGCAACTCACAAACATTATCTACAACACAAGCATTTTCTACAACAGAAGATGCACAATCTGGTACATCTGACACGTTGTTGTGATTCACATATTGTTCATATGAAATAATATTACTATTTACCATGTCAAAAGTATCTGATTCAACAACATCTGTCTGTTGTACTTCGTTGGGAATCTTCTGTTCATCTACCACATTATATGTGTCATAAAGCTTTAGTACCTCAGATATGACAGATACATTGGGAGAACCAGCTTGTTGAGGTGATGAGATAACCGAAGATAAATTAGCCATGAAGATGGTTTGAGCAGTGGGTTCATCATCAACGTCTGAGTCAAATGCATCACAATCATCAGCTTGGAAGATGTTGGGATCGTTAAGTGCCAAATCTTGAACTGGTTGATGATCCACATCAGCATCAAACGTATTCCCCCCATCACCAGCAAGAAACAACAACTCTTCTTCATCCAGGGCTACACCATTCTCTTGAGCTTGCATCAGCAGCATTTTATCCTTGAAGTAGTTAGAATTTTGTGGACGCTTTGGTTGATTACAGTTTCTTGCTATGTGCCCAAGACCACCACAGTTGTAACACTTGGGTTGCTTTCTCTAACCCTGATTTGCATTCCCTACTCTGATCTGCACATTACCCCTACCCATGTTCCTTTGATTCAAGTTCTGCCTTCCCTGAACATTCTGAACTACAACCCTTCCATCCTCCACAGTTGCTTGATTGCGTGGGTTTGACGAAGTTCTAAGTTGGTTGTTGGTTTGTGGGAGTGTTGCTTTGAACTGTTGTACAAGTAAGGAAACTTGGTTTGTGAGGTTATCAATCATCTTGTCAGTATGAGAATATCCTGAATCCAGTTGGGGATTCATAGCCGATGGTGAGTGCAACGATGCTTGGACAAATGATGGTTGATTTTGTGATGAATAGGGATGGTGATAAGCTTGATCAGACGATGATTGATTGAATGGCTGAACATTTGCAACAAGTGCAAGTGGATCATTTGGTGTTGTTGGATTGAGTTTTTCCCTCAAAAGACGGTCATAAGCAGCATGCTTCTCATGTTGTTGTAAATAGGCATACAGCTGTTCATAATTTGTATCTCTCAATCCTTTGTTGAGTTTCACTGCAGTAACAAATCTGTCCCACTCTGGTGTCATGTTGTTCACAAACTTTGAGTTGAGTTGGATGTTTGGCATCGTCATTCTGATGATTCTCATATCATTCACAAGCTTGTGAAATCTCACATAATAGTCTGTAATGTTCTCACCATAATTCATCTTGAAATGCTCAAACTCATCATACAATTGAGACTCACGATCTTCTTTGGTCAGTTCAGATCCAGCAAGAAGCATTTTGACATTGTCCCAAACCGTTTTAGCTTCAATGTTGAAGTTGATAAGCTTGTAAATATCCTTGGGAAGTCCTTGAATCACAATGTTTGAAGCTCTTATGTCAGCATCATATCGCTTCTTTTCTTACTCATTGAGATTATTGTAAGTACGTGGTATGTCGATTCCAAAAGTGACAGTTCCATCCTCACCGGTGGTGATAGCATCTCTAGTAGTGCCCATCTGAAAAGGTCCTTCATCAATGGATTTAAGAATATTAAATCCATTCTCTTTTCCCAAGCAGTAGAGTCGAATTCGTTGTGCCCATGACTCATAATCCGTCCTATCAAGCATAGGAGGGCGGGTATCGGACCCGGCAGCTTGAATGTCATCAGAAGCAGTGCTTGCCATGATGTAGACGGGATTTTACAACTCTTGTGATTTAAACCGAAAAATCGAATCTTTCGCGGGATTTTCTAAAATCAACAAAAGAAACCGTAAGCGAATAACCAAGAGTAAACTACAATACTGATCTTCAAAAATTTCAAGTTACAGAAGTCAAATCACAACTAATCAAATCGCAACAAGTCAAATCACAGTTTGTCAAATCGCAACTAACCAAATCGCAATAAGTCAAATCGCAAGTGTCAACTCGCAATCGTCAAATCGCAACATGTCTAATCGCAATCCGTCAAATCGCAACATGTCAAATCGCAACTCGTCAAATCGCAATTAATCAAATCGCAATTAGTTAACAGTAAGTCAAATCGCAAAGATCAAATCGCAGGCTCACTCGAATCGCAGGCACCAAAACACAATTCTTCAAATCGCAAGACTTGATCAAATCGCAATAGTCAAATCGCAACCAGACTAACCCAAGTAGCAACTATCAAATTGCAACCAGTAGAACTCAAATCGTAACTACCAAATTGTAGGCGCAACCGGACAAACCCGTCACTGTCTTGTGATTTTGTCTTGTTTCCGCTTTTGGGTAAAACGCCAAATCGCAACCTGATGCACACCAAATCGCAACTCCAATATTCCTTAACACACTCAAATCGCAACGTTGAAAGTCCTTTCGAGACTCAAATCGCAACGATGAATATCTTCAAACAAGTACACGAATTGACCAAATACTCCAAAAATCGACTGAAACAAGCTATCCAACAACTAAACCAAGCTTATACAACAATCTTGAACAAGAATGTACAAGCTTTTCACAGATGTAACCACAAACAAAGTACAAATGAGAGATTTTTCAACCTTTTCTATTCGAACAAAAAAAAACCATTAAACCTAAGAAATCCGTGAACATATACACTCAAATGAACCTAACCATGGCTCTTGATACCAATTGTAAGATGTTCACAAACATATATCACACGTATGGATGAGATTTAGGCCGAATAGATTAAGAATTCTAGAGAGAGAAAGTGAGTTGGGAACCTTAGAGAGAGAAAGTAAAGTAGTAAGATTAATATTGTGAGAAGGTCTAACCCTTCCCTTGTGTGGGAAGGGCTTTATATAGACTTGCATAATATGCCCTTTGTGGGCTGTGGAGTGAGCTGACAGTGGGTAAAGACCCGACCCACTCCACAATTACTTTAATAACTAAACTATTACTAATATTACTATAATCCTACGAGCTACTTAATGCTAACCGATACTCGGGGTGACCGAGTCTTCATATGAATATTTATATTCCTAACAAAAACCATTACGTTCGTTAAAATTCTTTGGAGGAATCATCCATGAGTGTCGAGAGCGAGGCTACTTAGGAGACCGAAGAATCAATGTGAGCTAGTTATCCGCATTTCTTTTCGTGATTCGGTACGTATTCGTTTGATTTTTCTATTTCAAATTTCGAGGACGAAATTTTTCTCTTTAGATGGGAAGAATTATAATAACCTAAAACGTGGGTTCCAAAAAATCCGTTAAAAAGTTGAACCTTAAACCAAAATGTACCTTAAATAATTTTGAGTTACAATTTGAGAATTCACAAAATTATTTAAACTCATAACCTAAGCTATATAAATTTGAATAACTTAGGATACTAAGTATTTATATATCACACGCATGGAACCTAAGTGTATATATATACACACATAAAAAAAAATCACATGTATGGAAGTCCACATATAGGCCAATGGATATAAAAGTTGTACACACTATGTAACAGGAAATATGACTAGATACATATATGATTTTAAACAGAAATTTGGTCTTCACTTATCCCCTTATGCTCGGCCTAAATACCAGGTAAATCTCTCTTATCCCTCTTCTATATTAACTGATTATACACTCATAAAAAAAAATATTAAAAAAAAAGCATACATAAAAACCCTAAAATACACCTAGTTGGCGGCATTCTGTTATATCCAAGAAAAGTGGTGCGAGGGAAGTGAAAAAGGTGGTACAAGAAGGTGTTTGATCGTAGTATATACTGGGTTCGAGGAGGTTTTGTTGTTCGAATCAGGTTGTTGTGTTTCTGGTTTCTTTCAATCTTGTTCCATTCGACACAGGTATCACTGATCTTGTCTTGTTCCTCTCGACTCATGTACCCATAACATGTCCAGAAATAGTAACCTAAAACTAATCTATAGTCGACCTAAATAGGGTAAGAATGAAAGAGTTATTAGATCACATAAAATCAGATTGTATGCATGTGAGTTGGGTCTATTATATGCAAGAGAAACTTGGTCTATTGCGTACAAAAAAGATAGATTATAGTCACATAAAATCATGAATGGTTGGAGCTCTATTACACGAGAAAAGGACATCTTAAATACAACATAAAATCATAAATAAATAGGCACTTATGTATGTCGATATATATAGGTTGGATCTGCTATTAATTCAGCGTATTTAAGCTTATGGAATCTGGTAATTTAACACTTGTTTTCATCACCATTATAAACACTAAAATCTGGATTTTTGTCATATGAAATAATGGATCACATAAGTGTAGATGTTGGGATTATTGGTTACTGGAATCAGTGTAGCATGCATGTTTATGTATTCCTTTTATATGAGTATAATAGCATGCAGGACACTAAAATAAAACCTGGAAATAACTCATACATATACAATTGGAATCTGCTTCATGCCTGTTTTGATTGATCATATATGTGTTGATATATAGGGTTGTAAGGCTGTTTGAATCAGTATTTCATGGGGTCTATTGGTGTGTTTGTGGGTGTGTCGAGTAGTATGTATAGGCTGGAAATGGTGTTGTGTTTGTGTCGAATGTATTTGCTTTGGGTGTGTATTTGTGTGTGTCGATATGGTGTTAAATATGGCAGCTAGAACCTGAGTTTCATGCACATGAATATGTGAATATAGGGCTGGATAGAGACGCATCGTGAGTGTGTATTAAAGGGTCAAATAATAGGTGTTGAGTATGTTCTAAAACCTGGATATAAGCCACATAAAATGAGGAGTTGACGCATGAAATAATTGTGGATAACTAGAAAGGGGGGGGGGGTTGAATAGTTTTTGCCGTTTTTAACTTTAATTCGCTTTGTGACTTATTGTGATTTCAAGATAATTGCACACAGACAAGTAATATAAGTGAGTAAGTAAAGAAAAGAACAATCAAACCACAACACGGAGATTAATAGTGGTTCGGCTACAAGAACTCTCTTCCTTGCCCTACTCCACTCCTCGAGCCTCTAACTCGAGAGTTTTTCTTTACTAAGAAACAAACTCTCTTTTCGGCGGAGAAAACCTTAATACACGTCGCTTACACCTTTTTCCGGTACAAAGCTAAATACCGAGTTCTACTTCAAGGAAGAACCAACCTGACGTCGCCTATACAATTACCGACACTAAGCTAGATGTCGAGTTCTTTACAAGGGTGCAACTACTCCCGTTTACTCTATGTGTTTTGAGGTCTAAAACACTAACCGGACTTTACTAAATGAAAGGTAGAACAAGTATGTGAAAACACTAACTAATTAATCAGTATCTAACTATCAAGACTTGCAACAGTGAGTTGAAGCTTGTTGATGCTTGATCTCTTTTGCTACAAAAAGGTAGATCTCTAAGAATGAAATGAATGAATGATATGGGTTAGTAATGTATAAATGAATGAATGTATAATTTATGCTATGTAAGTGATGATTGTGCCTGAATGATCAACTTGCTATTTATAGGCAAAGCTGATCAACAGGGCACGGATTTGGCGGATCCCAAAAATTGGATCCGCCTTTGTACTGGTTTGGTTCCGCGGGGACCAGACAACTAAGATTCTTACAAATCTTTCCATATCATTCTATATCTTGACAAGTCATTTCAAGATCTTGCAAAGTCAACTTTGTTACTTAAAGATCTTACCAAAATATTTCCTAAATCCTCAAGATATCAAGATGAGGTATGCCATGTTGTCATGTTAATATTTTTAATTTAAGAATTAAAAATAAAACATGTAAATGTAAAATGTATATATGCAATGTGAATTCTAGTGATCATGTAATGTGTAAATGTGTTTTAAAAGAATTGTTAATATAAATGTAAAAGACTTTATCTTATATTTATGCTTTGCTAAAGATAAACCTTATAATTGTCATTAACAAAATAAAGCAAAGATCGTAAAATATAAATAACGTTTTTGTGACGATATTTGTATTAACAATCTCCCCCTTTTTGTTGATGACAAAACATAAAGTGTATTTTTAAGCAAAGGACTAAATAAAGTATGAGTCTTTTAAAAATATAGATTAAGTTAGTTTTATGCAAGTTTTAAAAACTATTTTAAGCATAAAAGTATGTACTGTGATGTTTCACAGTGATGTAGACTTAATCCTATCTCCCCTTTTTTGTCGAAATAAAAAGAAGGTATGCGTAGTGGAATGTGGTGAACAATTCTTGGTTATTACTCCCCCTAAATTGGAGTACCAAGAGTGTTTCAATGATTTTGAGAACTTTAAAGCCCCCCCTTGGATTATACTCCCCCTAAATGGAGTACCAAGGTCATGATGCATGATCCTACAAAACAAATGGTTAGAATATGATATGCTCCCCCTCGATGTATACTTCCCATTGCTTGGGTACCAACATATACTTTTCAAGGATGATGTTAGTGCAAGCAGTCTCGTTGGGGAGATTGCTAGTGCAAGCAATCTCGTTTGTTTTGATTGATGACAAGCATGTAACTTGATACATAACGTAAAATGTACAAGTTACTTGTAATCTTATATTGTCTCAACATACATTCAACACCTCTCAAGTCCTCGTATGATACAACACAGGTTCGTACATGTTTGTTATGTAGCATTATGATCAGACCCTTAACAAACCATTTAGAATGTTTAAAATACGGTTAGGTAATTAAGTATTTTGAAAAGGCTAATCATTCTACTTAGAACCACATTTTACATGATCACTAGGACACATGTTACAAACATATACACATTTATATTATTTACATTTTAAATCTTAAAATGGAAATATATATACATGACATCATGGCATACATCATTGACAAATCTTGTAGATATGGAAAGATTTGATAGATATGGAAAGATTTGGTAGATATGGAAAGATTTGGAAAGATATAGTAGATATAGAAAGATATGGAAAGATTTGTGAAAATATTTTTTGTCTGACACCCACGGATCCAATTGGTATAACTGACGGATCCAATTTATAGGATCCGCCATATCCGTGGCTTGTAGAAATTGTTTTCCTATAAATAGTTTTACACATGGTTTACACACATGGTTTTACACACATGGTTTTACACACATGGTTTACACACATGGTTTTACACACATGGTTTACACACATGGTTTTACACATATGGTTTTACACATGTTTTCCTATAAATAGTAGTCCATGGTTTTACACTTTCAATAGACATTAGAACACACATTCCCTCACTCATTTCACACACTTAGATCAGTAGCAAAACATGTAGATTCATACATTAATCACCCTTTACATAATGATCATAATGTTACTAACTTTCATTATGTTGTAAGTATACATTGTTAATGATCCTGTGATGCAAGCTCAAGATCATGAGACATCATCCATAGCATTCCAACATATGAAGATTCAAGAGTACTTGACATCCTCAATGATTGAAGACTTCTTATTCAAGAAGTTTATATAGATTAGTCATTTATATCCATTGAACATTTATGTCATGGATCATTGTAAACATCATTTGTATCAGTGAGTGTGGTTAGTGTTTTAGTCCTCACTTATGCCATGCTATGTGACTATCTGTTCAAGTTATTTGCATACATATGATTTGCCTGTTGGTAATTGTGATTGCATTTGTTGATAGGATATACATAAGTGTTTTGCCATGACAATTATTTGCTTGTTTAGCAATTGCTTGTTTGATGCACAATAGGACTTTTGCTAGATTGTGTACACTAAGTTAATAAACTGTGTTTGTTTTAGATATTTTTGTTTGCATATGTTATGTGAAAATCTTACATATCTTACTTTGAAATGTGAACTAAGTGAAACTAGTTTAGAGTCTTAAAATGTATTGTCTTGCACAAACCCTCACTTAATGTCAAGTGTTAAAATGCGTAAACATGTAGTATCTATGAAAGAGTGTTTGGCATAAGAATATTTCAAACAATGATATAATGACGTGTTGTGTTATTAGGATAGAAACTTATCTTTGAATAATCATGTGAACTAATCATGTCATGCAGGACGATAACATTTTTGTTATCAAGTTTCCGTGTTTAAGCCATTGTTTGGCTTAACATCCATTTATGGTAAGTGATTATCATCTGATTGATCTATGTGCAAACGTGTGTTAGAATATGTGTTTTTATCTTTACTCTATCACATATTAGTAGTCATTTATGTTTTAGGAGAATATCTGGAATTTGAGCGGGTAACGCAAAATATGCATATCTTTCTGTTATGAATTAGCATTTCCACATGGCGGATATGACGGATCCCAAACTTTGGATCCGCCTGTTGTATTCTTTGGTTCCGCCAGTCTTAAACCTGCGGATCCCACGGAACCAAAATTTTGGTTCCGCCAGTATTGTGATTTGGATCCGCCAGTACTAACAGCTAGTTTTTCAAATTTTTGTTTAAATCTCGCACTGAAAAATCACTCACGCTTACCACTAGGATTCCATTCATTAATACTTACTCTTATTAGGATCGAGACATCACATTTACACCAATAGGATAATCACATCTAATCAAAGTTTCAAATTTCATAAAAAATGCTCCAAGGCATCTCTTCCGTAAACCACTGTGTATTTATGATCAGTACACACATTCACTGCATCTTCTCATCCTTTACTCATTCACTAGCTTGATTTGTAAATTGACAACTTCCAAACTAATCCAGACTCACTGTTTGCAAATATATCATAGATTACAAACCCAACTCATGACTATGGATATTGTCTAATACTCACATATGTTGCCTGGCTTTGTTAACATGTCATCTTTCAAGACAATTAAGATTTACATCGAGTCATAACTCACACTTAGGTTATAGATCTAATTATCATGTCTTGTTACTCTTTTCTCCAAGTAGGATTGACAACTTAAGTATTTCGTCCGAAATATTCAAGTATATCTGACTTACGATTGTAGTCATTGAAAGTCATATCCGAAACAATCAACTCCCAAGTATTTTAACAATATATGTTAAAACTCACATCCCATCATAACTAGAACATGTGTTCTTTTATCAACCCGTCACATTCAGCCCCTAGGTTTCACAAACATAACCAAACACTTCATCCGCTAGTGAACCACAAGAATTAGTATCCATTCTTGTAATCTTCAACATTCATGAAACCCAAAAGTTCATCCATAGTACAACAAACTCCTACATTCACGCCATTGAGTGCATTGCTCAAAAAGCCCTTAGTCCAACACTCATACCAAATCAAATACACGTTGAATCAACTCAATAATACCTTGCCACCTATAGAATTAGAACTTCAATCATCAAATGAGTATGATATTCACATTCAGTGTTTATCAATTTCCACTAGTAGTACCACTTTCACAAGTAATCAAAGTATTAGTAATACTTTGTCACCAAGCTTCTGAATAAGTCTCGTTAACCCTTAAATCAGTATTTTAACAACATATGTTGAAATGCAATGACAACCTCATACACCCCAAGCAACAATGACACTTGAGAAGTATATATAAGAAACTCAAAGTGAATTCATCCAGTAAACTTAGGATAGGTCTATCCAAACAATTAAGCTTCATATCTTCATTTATGATGTTTCGGAAAAACATTATGTATTTGGTTTTCATAAAAGGATAACATATATCCTATGCATCATTATTTTCTTACAACATGAACGGTTATGTTACAAGAGATTTCATTACACCTCATCGGGCAAATGATCTTAAAACAAACATCCACTAGTTCTATGAACTATCTTCCTCATTGAGCACTGGTTAAATCTTACTTGTTGAAAGATACCATACGTATCTATTTCCTTTCAAGCGTATATTAAACCTTGGTCAAACCTTGTGCATATCCACATCTCTGGAGCATACACAAGACCTATTAAAGTTGGTAACTTTATTTAGATTCTTGTTCCAAAGAACTTTCTTCAGAACGTTCATGACATATCCCATTACCACACACAAACACATGTCTTGATCTTAGATCACTTGCATAACTCATACTTAAACTCAACTCAAAGGATGTCACCCTTTAGATCATTCAACCTTAGATTCCAAACACAATGATTAAAATCTGTTGACACATATTTGTCAAATTTACGTGTATAACATGACATCTTCATCACACTAGTTTTAATAGAAATAGTTGAGTCTCATTAAGTCATGTATTGGTAAATTATCTTGTCTTAGGAATAATTAATAAAATCACTTGCATTACATATACATGATATTTGTTTGATATCTTGATGTTATAATAATTATTTGATTGATTGTCAAATGTGTAAACCTTGAAAAGGTTTTTGTCTGCATGATTATATGCTTCATGTTAACATGATTTGAATAATATGTTCATTCTTTCGTTATATGATATTTCGCAAGATTAATGTATTACTTGTTAACTCATGATATGTCATTCTTATATGATATTTCTATATTTGAAAGCTCGTGTCTTTTGTTGACATTCGTTGAGTCTTTTTCGTAGGATAGTCTAAATAATGCATGCTTCTAAAATGTTAGAATTGTTTGCATGAACCTGTCACACTATTTGTTTGCCATGTGTGCACCTAAATGTCTAAGTGCTTTTTGGTATGATAAACACTTAGAAGTTGTTTTATTAATCACATAGATCATTGTGTTAATTAATGGGTAAGTATGCTTAAGTAACTAAGCCTAACTTCAAAACAATTTCACAATGTAATATCAAAAACAATGTCATGTCATCTTACAATATGATTATTTGTCTTGATGCCATGTGGTAGCTTTTTGTCTGGTAGATGAATGTTTGCTTTTGTTTACATAAGATGTTATGATTTCTATGATATTCACATCTTTTGTCATTAGGACTTTTGTCTTGTAGATTGATAACAAATTATTTGCTATTTCTCCTTGTTATGCTTATTTTACATAATTGTTATCTCATTATTGCTACTTAAATTAGTAATATGTTTATGGGATCCATTTTCTTGCATATAGCTTTGAAAGCTAATAGGATTAAGTTTTAGAGGTTTGAAATTTGTGTTTGGATATCTTTCAATATACCTCTCTCCAAATCGTATTGTTGCTTCCGCTTTCCTAACAATATCTCCATCATCTTTTAGTTAAAACAATACATCTCCCATAAGGAAAACCACATACCTCATCATGCGATCATCTCGCATTGATAGAGAAGAGCTACGTGACTTCTAGGATGAAGTTCTTTGTATGCTAACCAATATCCACAAAAACATTGCTAAGCTCATCGCTTTCATTAATCTGCAGCATCCTAAACACTTTACCTTCATTCTTCATAAATTATGTTGAATGTCCACCAATTAAGGAGGAGAGAAATTCAATCACATAATTGTTTTTTCACATTAAAGAACATGTACTCATGTTTTTTATACCAACATGTAGGTTCAAATCACTTAGTTAAATCAGTTCACAAAATCACAAAGTGTTTCAAACCTTATTAGCTCAACATCACTGTTCTGCACCAATACCTCATTAAATGAAAAACACATCATGTGTTTGACAAACCTCTTAAATAAGATACATTAAGTTTCCTTAGAATTTGACTAGGATTAGTGAAACCAAATCAGTAGTTATAAGTAAATAGACCTTAGCTTGAACCTTTGTTTGATCAAAAACGACAAAACATGACCAAATCATTTTTAGTCTCACGGAACCCTTCGATAAGAAGGACGGAACCAAAAATTTTGGTTCCGCCCAATCCGCGGGTACCTGGTTCAGTTTTAATCATTCATAAACAGACAACCTTCTCACAACCAACGAGTCTAGGATTTACTTTCACATCTTCACTGTCTAGAACAACTTCATTAGAACACCTTCATTGTCTAGGAACACCACCATAGGATCTCATCCTTTTCATTCTTGATACATATCAAGCACGTCATTGTCAGTGCAAACAGAACCATCATTCTCAACACGTTGGTCCAATCAACACTCTCATCATATGATGTCATTTTCATCCGCATATAGGTATCTAGTATTTCCAATTGTTACATATGGAATCTCTATTCCTAAGTGATCATTGTCTTCACTTCCTCTTATTTTCATTCAAGCATTTACTATGGCACGATTCATCATCTTTGGTAGATGATAATATCATAACCGTAACCGTCTTCAAATACTCTTATAGCATTTGCTATACATTAAAGTATCTAAATTCATTCCATTCACTATAACCACAACCTTCCATCACCTCTTTCACTAATCATCATCCACATGGATTAGCTAAAAACTTACTTGCATCTATCTTTAGTTATCAAGTTATTACTAGTAAACTAACACCAACACTAGGATCTCTCATATCCTCCTCATAGGCACTGCTTTGTAGGATTTTGTCATATTATAATCTTGTAAATGTAATTCTTATTAGAAGATTACACTCTTTATGACATGGTTTACTAGATAATCACGATTGATATCACAATTAGTATGTTGCATCATATTTTTTTCTTTGATTAGACAATCACAATTGGTAAGTTGTTTGTAATTAGATATGTTGCATATATTTTTCCTTGAGATAAAATATATTGCACTAACCATTTCATTGTAGGTTCATCATCATATACGCTCGATCGTATATAGCATACTCATCATAGGATGTAGTTTGCATCGATTATTTTTCTTCTTTTATAGGTGCTTCTTGACGCTCGAACCAGGAGGATTATCAGTCTAGCACTCATATTGCATCGTCTATACACATTGGTCGTATATGACTTAAGACTTAGCTTCTAGTGCACTAATATTTTGTTTTGTAGGTTCATCTTGACGCCCTAGAGCAAGGGGGAGCTTTCGTCAAGCATTTTTTTTTGATGCATCATATACACGCATTGGTGTATATCACATACTTGTCCAAGGACAAATATTGTTTTATACTAACCTTTATTTTGTAGGATTCTTCATCCTTGGATCATATACGTTGGTACCCTAGCAACGGGGAGTATTGATCAAGGGGGAGCATATCATGTACTAATCCTTGTTTTGTAGCATTCATAATCCTTACATCATATACGTTGGTACCCTAGCAACGGGGAGTATTGATTAAGGGGGAGCTATAGTCAAGGGGGAGCATGCTCGCATTCTTAAGAATTCTCATTCTTCGACACACTTTTGTGTTTCAACAAAAAGGAGGAGATAGGTTAAGAGTCTTACTTTGATCCATGGATCCGCTAACAACCTAGGAGACGCAACAACCATAGGAGATTGGAGTAGTCTATTTAACTTCACTAGGGATGATGCAAGCTCGCCATTTCGGGGAGAAATTAAGTTAACTCCAAGGACACACCCTTTTTGCTTCGACAAAAGGGGGAGAAAGGTGTAAACGGAGAAAGTGAGTAATTACGGACACAAGGAGAAAAGGGAGAAAGGTGTAAACGGAGAAACGGACACAAGAATAAAGTAAGTAATTATGGACACAAGTAACTTTTTGCATTTTACTTTCTATCACGTTTACATATTTTGTCATCATCAAAAAGGGGGAGATTGTTAGTGCAAGCAGTCTCGTTGGGGAGATTGCTAGTGCAAGCAATCTCGTTTGTTTTGATTGATGACAAACATGTAACTTGATACATAACGTAAAATGTACAAGTTACTTGTAATCTTATATTGTCTCAACATACATTCAACACCTCTCAAGTCCTCGTATGATACAACACAGGTTCGTACATGTTTGTTATGTAGCATTATGATCAGACCCTTAACAAACCATTTAGAATGTTTAAAATACGGTTAGGTAATTAAGTATTTTGAAAAGGCTAATCATTCTACTTAGAACCTTATTTTACATGATCACTAGGACACATGTTACAAACATATACACATTTATATTATTTACATTTCAAATCTTAAAATGGAAATATATATACATGACATCATGGCATACATCATTGACAAATCTTGTAGATATGGAAAGATTTGATAGATATGGAAAGATTTGGTAGATATGGAAAGATTTGGAAAGATATAGTAGATATAGAAAGATATGGAAAGATTTGTGAAAATATTTTTTGTCTGACACCCGCGGATCCAATTGGTATAACTGACGGATCCAATTTATGGGATCCGCCATATCCGTGGCTTGTAGAAATTGTTTTCCTATAAATAGTTTTACACATGGTTTACACACATGGTTTTACACACATGGTTTACGCACATGGTTTTACACACATGGTTTACACACATGGTTTTACACATATGGTTTTACACATGTTTTCCTATAAATAGTAGTCCATGGTTTTACACTTTCAATAGACATTAGAACACACATTCCCTCACTCATTTCACACACTTAGATCAGTAGCAAAACATGTAGATTCATACATTAATCACCCTTTACATAATGATCATAATGTTACTAACTTTCATTATGTTGTAAGCATACATTGTTAATGATCCTGTGAAGCAAGCTCAAGATCATGAGACATCATCCATAGCATTCCAACATATGAAGATTCAAGAGTACTTGACATCCTCAATGATTGAAGACTTCTTATTCAAGAAGTTTATATAGATTAGTCATTTATATCCATTGAACATTTATGTCATGGATCATTGTAAACATCATTTGTATCAGTGAGTGTGGTTAGTGTTTTAGTCCTCAAAACACAAAGAGTGTCGGGAGTGGTTGTACCCGTGTAAAGAACTCGGTATCTAGCTTAGTACCGGAAAAAGGTTAAGCAATGTAGGGAGTGGTTGTACCCTTGTAAAGAACTCGACATCTAGCTTAGTGTCGGTAATTGTATAGGCGACGTTGGGTTGGTTCTGCCCTGAAGTAGAACTCGGTGTTTAGCTTAGTACCGGAAAAGGAAGTAAGCAACGTGTAAAGGTTTTCTCCGCCTAAGAAAGGGAGGTTGTTGATCTAGTGAAGTAACTCTCGAGTTGGGTACTCGGGGAGTGGAGTAGGGCGGAGAGGAGCTCCGTAGCCGAACCACTATAAATCATCGTGTTCGGTTTGCGCTTTCTTTTACTTATCTCTTTACTTTTATGTTTGCATTATGTGATTGCTTGTGTTGTGATTAGTTGATAATACTTATGTGACAACTTGGTAGACATAAACTACAACAGACAGTTTTCATATTAGAACTAGCCAAATTGGAAATTTGATACAACAAGTTTTAAGTTTTAAAACGGTAAACGTATTCACCCCCCCTCTACATTTTCACAGATGAGAAATGTAAAAAATGATGAGTTAGTACATGATATACTCCCCCTTGATCTATACTCCCCGTTGCTAGGGTACCAACGTATATGATTCAAGGTTGAGAAAAGCTACAAAACAAAGGTTAGTTGTGAATCAATCCAACCAAGTAGCATAATGCATATGTATAGGTCAACCAAACATGATAGTTCAACCCATTGGACTTTAAAAAGTCAACAATACGTGTCTGATCAAAAATGCTCCTAAGTACAAGTGGTCAAATCATTATGAGAATTCAAACCAACCATACAATAATGTTAGTAAATCAATCAAACCAAGATATTATGCCAAATAGTGATCACCCATAAGCATAAATATAACATTCATTACTTGAAAATTGTTTGTGACATAAGTCACAAACCATGATGTTACATAAAAAGAAAAAGTTCCTAAAAATAGAGAATTCCTAAAACAATCCTATGAAATCCTATAAGAGGAGACTAGGAAGAGACTAAAAATTGCCTATTGCGGAGGATGAGAGATTGCATTTAGGCGTTCGAGAATATGGTTCAAAATGAACCTCATCTCATTTTGAAGCTCATGGACCAAGATGTTGGTCCTTTGGGCCAAGTGAGCGGTCCTCTCGCATTGTGAGCAGTCATGCCTTGGAAAGTTGGGAGGAAGAGTGGGCTCAATGGCTTGTGGTGGTGGTGGTGGTTGGTTGTTTGATGGTGGTGTTTGGTTGTTTGATGTTGGAGGGGTGATGGAGTTGAGCAAGATGGATTGAAGATCCATAGCTTCACCAAGGCGGGAATCTACCATATTGGAGAGAGCATAGAGGCGGGTGAGCTCCTCATTGATCTCTTCATTGGTTTGTGGTGCATTGATCCACATTGCCTCATCAATAGCAATGAGTGTGGATGTTGGTGAGAGGGGTTGTGTTTGTGGTTGAGGTGGTGGTGAATCATGGTAGAGAGGACCATGGATATCCCGATAAATGGGATGAAAGAGCATAGGTACTTGACCTTCAAAGGTCATGGGAGGAGGATTGGTGGATCTTGGTGGAAGGTCTTCCAAATTATCCAAATATGGATGAGGTGATGAAGGTGGAGTTCTAAATAACTCTAGGGGCTGAAGTTGTGGTGAATGTGGTGGTGAAGGTGATCTAGTAGGCTGTGATGGAGCGGGTGGTGGTGTGGTTGCTACAGGAGTGATTGTTGGAGGTGGTGTGTTGATGATGGTGTTAGGTGGTGTTGGAGTAGCAAGGTTTAGAAAATTCTCATTGGCTATTGGTGAGGATATGTTAAGTGGAGATGACTCCTCAGATGATGAATTGGCTAAGTTTACGAAGCAACAAGGACGGACACTCATACGAGCTGTCCTTCTTGCGGGTCTGCTTGTGGATGAGTTACTTGATTTTGTCATTTGAAAAGTGAGAATAGTTGCTCTAAGGTACAGGAATGAGAGTTAGTAGTGATAGTTGTTGTGTGATTTGTGATGATTCTGAGGTTGTAATTTATAGACAGAAGGTGTGTTGATTTTTGTGTTTGGATTTGATGTGAATCCAATAAGGAATGTTGGTTCCTAATGATTTGGAACAAAAATTTAGGCTAGTCACATCATTTAAGTCAAACCATAGAGCTTAAGTTGAGTGAATTTTAGAAGATTTGCAGTTAATGCAAGGAGTGAGTGGAAATTCTATTGATGTGATGTTCCCACGGATTTCAAGGAACCAATTTGAGGGTTCCTTGCTTGTTACAGAAAGGTAACTCACATGGAAATTTTGAATATTCAAATTTTGGTGGGAAATAGATTTCTTATGATTCTAAGAGTTCCTAAATAATCCTAATGAGTCTAATGATCAGTAGAAGAGTTCTAAAAACTAGATGCAATAATCTAAGGATCGGGATTAGTCGTGAATTTAGAAAAAGTTACTGTTAGATACGGCGGAACCAATTGATAACAAGTGCGGATCCTTTATTTGGGTATCGTAGAATCCGCAGAGTGAGAGATGGCGGAGCCAAAGTGCACAACAGGCGGAACCAAAATTTGGGTTCCGCCAAATCCGCCGATCAGAAGTGCTAATTCTAACAGAGAGATATGCATATTTGTCGTTATCCGTTCAAAACCCAAAAATTCTCCTAAAACATATGTAACTACTAATATATGATAGAATAAAACTAAAAACACGGGTTCTAACACATGTTTTTACATAGATTAATCCGATGATAATGACTTACCATAAAAGTGGTTAAACCAAACGGTGGCTTAATTTCTGAAAATCGATAACAATAAATGTTATCATCCTGCAATGTTGAGTTAGTTCACATACAAGTTAAGTACAAGCATAATATCCTAAGAAACACACAAGTTCAACACATCATTGTTTGAATAAGTCTAATGCCAAACACTCCCAACACTTCACTTTTTGCTCATTTTCTTGTGAAGCTTCATGATCCAACGGCCCAAATTCTTCACCATTCCTTTAGTTTATCGAAACTCCGCTGATTCGTTCGGGATTGGAGGAAGTTGACTTAAGTACTCGGGTGGTGAGATCCTCGAGTTTGGCAAACCATCCTCTTCACTCATGGATGATGATGATGAATAGGTAGGAGGGTGAGCACGTTTTCCTCTTGCTACGGTTACCCTATGATCACTAAGAGGAACAAAGGTATGTGGGATTTCGGTGTAGTCAGGAAGGAAGCCACTAGTGTTTCGAGGAATAGGTGCAGAAGCTTTAAACAAACGGGTAAGAAGCATCCCGTATGGCATGGCGGTGGTACCTAGGACTGGAATATCTGCCATTCTTTTGGCAATATAGTAGGCTAAGTTGAATTGTTGGTGAGTAGACACACAATACATCATATAGCAAAGGCTTGCATTGACGTGGTCCCTATTTCCTACGGTGCTAATGACGTTGGCTCTAAGAACTTCTTCCAACTTCTTAAATTGAGGCTTAAGCTCATTGAGCTCCATAGCTAATGGATCTCGATTTACTTGTTTACCCCGGCTTGTCCTAGTTGGGTTGTTTCTAGGATTGAAGAGATGTTCACGTATAATTTCTTTGGAAGTTAGGGGTGTGTCGTATGGATGGATACGATCAAGGTTGGAATCTAGGATGGACAATGACCATTTGTCCGAATAAAAGCAAGTTCCTTGACTTGGAATACCTAAAACTTCCCCAAATTGGTTTAAAGGAAAGGTGAATTGGTTTTGGTTTACTTTGAAATGAATGTTCATGAATCCAAAGTCGTCTGTGCTAAGACTTACAGTAGCATAGAATTCAAGTATAAACCTAGGAATAATGGGTTCATCTATGTCGAGAAGACTATCAAATTGGATAGAGGCTAATTGTTCACGGATATTGGTTTCTTCTAAAAATGACGTGTCTACGGTTCTACCTTCGTGAACATAACGTTTTTCTAATGCCTTAAAGATTTTGACTTGATCTTCGGTGAGTCCTTTGGTTTTGTGGTGTTGAGGTAGGTATTTGAGGGTGTCCTTATGGTCATAATTTGTCGCGGGAGGCATGATTATCCTAGACACAAAAATTTCATAATTTAGTTAAAACTATCGAAAATACGTATATTAATTTCTAGTGTGTGCCTACATGGGGACAATGTGGAGGTGCGGTTATCTCGACTCCTTTTGATGCATGAAAATTTATTTATGCAAGTTTTATAACGAAAATGTGAGATAACCCAAACGCTCCTAATTCAATGTAGCTACGTTTGAATGTACCCGAAAATACATATTAGTTATGTATTCTCTTTAGCATTCAAGAGACATTATGCAAGTGATGTTTGAAAACATAACGTTTTTGTATTTGTATGAACAATGTTCAAAAACCGTATTTCCTAGTCGTGAGAAGATTTTGATAAAAATTTCTCATGGGGTTTTTGATGAATAATGATAATGTACTACAAGATGCAATTCCTAACTATGAAAAACATGATTTGATTTGCAATTAAGTAAATATGCTTTATGATTTTGCACGAAATATGCATAAACCCCAAGTTTTGATTTTTGTGCAAGAAATAGAAATCCTAGACTCAGAATAGGAATTAGATATAATTAGGGTACTTACAGAGATGATTTTAAGCACAAATTTGTGGTGAAGAATGACCTAATTTCTGAGTTTGGTGTGATAAGGGTCGAATTCCAGTGAGGTGTATGTTTTTGGGGAATGTGATGTACAGTAAAGGGTGTTTGTTTTAATATACTAAAAACTGGCTCAGTAGACCGCGGATCCAGCGGAACCAAAACAAGGGATCCGCCCTTGTTGTCGTTTGGTTTCACAGGACCAAACTCAGGTTTTGGTTATTGTCGTGTTTGGCTAATCTAAGGTTTAAGCTATGGTTTCATCTACTCACTAGGTTCCATTAATCCTAAACCAAGTCTAAGAAAATTGAAGGGTTCTCTCTTAAGAGGTTTTGTGAGGATGTCGGCAATGTTGTCCTCTGAGGATACTTTCTCGATTGAGATGTTTCCCTTCTGAACATTGTCGCGTAGGAAATGGTGTCGTATTTCTATGTGTTTGGTTCTAGCGTGTTGGACTGGATTTTTGCTGAGGTCGATAGCTCCTTTGTTGTCGCAAAGAATGGGAATGTCGTTGAGTTCAATTCCATAGTCGACGAGAGCTTGTTTCATCCACAGTGCTTGTTGACAAGCTTTTCCTGCTGACACGTACTCGGCTTCAGTTGTTGATATTGCGAGGGCAGTTTGTTTCTTAGCAAACCATGAGGTGAGACAATGTCCTACAAAAGTACAAATACCGCTTGTACTTTTCCTATCAACATAATCACCAGCATGGTCTGAGTCGGCATACACTATGGTTTCCATTCCCGTTCCTTTGGGATACCATAATCCTAAATGTGTAGTCCTTTTATGTACCGAAATATTCGTTTAACGGCTTCAAGATGGGATATTTTGGGATCTTCTTGAAAGCGTGCACATAGACAAACACTAAACATAATGTCTGGTCTACTAGCCATTAGGTAAAGTAAACTACTAATCATTCCCCTATATTTAGTGCTATCTACGGATTCACTTTCTTCATCCTTAGTGAGTTTAGTTTCCGAGGACATTGGAGTTTTAATAGGTTTTGAATCTTCAAGACCAAATTTCTTAAGCATATCCTTGATATATTTAGATTGGTTGAAGAATATCCCATCCTCTAATTGTTTTATTTGGAGACCTAAGAAAAAGTTTAGTTCCCCCATCATACTCATTTCAAACTCGTCATGCATGATTTTTGAGAAATCTTCGCATAACTCTTGACAAGTTAAACCGAATATAATGTCATCCACATATATCTGGACTACGATAATATGTGATCCTTTTTTCTTGGTGAAAAGAGTGTTGTCTACTAGGCCCATGGTATACTTATGGTCAACTAGGAAGGTTTTAAGTCGATCATACCAAGCTTTTGGTGCTTGCTTAAGTCCGTATAATGCTTTCTTAAGTTTGTAGACATGATTTGGTTTTTCAAAATCGGCAAAGCCGGGAGGTTGTGCAACGTACACTTCCTCATTAATAAAACCATTTAGAAAAGCACTTTTAACATCCATTTGGAATAGTTTAAAGTCGTGTGCGCATGCATATGCAAGTAATATTCTAATTGACTCAAGCCTAGCGACGGGTGCAAATGTCTCGTCGTAATCTATACCTTCTTGTTGATTGTAGCCTTGAGCTACTAGCCTAGCTTTATTTCTAGATACTACTCCATTTTCATCCATTTTGTTCCTAAAAACCCATTTAGTTCCAATTATGGTTTGATTTTGAGGTTGAGGTACTAATGTCCAAACGTCATTCCTAACAAACTGATTTAATTCTTCTTGCATCGCTATGACCCAAGATTCATCTTTTATGGCTTCATTAACATTTTTAGGTTCAATGGTTGAAACAAAACAAAAGAAATTACTTTCGTTTTGAGCTTTAGACCTTAATGTTCTTTCATTGATTTTTCCTATGACGTTTTCTAATGGATGACTTTTGGTTTCTTTGATATTAACTATTTCTCTTTTTACCGGTTCATCTTCTTTGTCACTTTCAATATTTTATTGATTTTCAACCATTTGACTTTCAACTAAGTCATCATCTACCAAAGGTGATGTCTTAGAGGGAGGTGGACTTTCATCGAATGTTACGTTCAATGATTCCTCGACTCTTGAGGTTTCTTTGTTCAAAACTATATAAGCTTTACTATTTTGTGAATATCCTAGAAATACACCTTCATACGACTTTGGGTCGAACTTGGTGAGATAATCTTTTGTGTTTAAAATGAAGCACTTGCTTCCAAACACTCTAAAATATCCTAAAGTAGGCTTTTTTCCTCTATATAACTCATATGGAGTCTTTTTCAAGAATGGTCTTATTAGAACTCGATTTAGGATATATGTGGATGTATCTACAGCGTGACACCAAAACTTTTAAGGAATGTTTTGTTCATTTAACATTGTTCTACTCATTTCTTGAATTGTCCTATTTTTGCGTTCTACTACACCGTTAGATTGAGGAGTTCGAGGAGCCGAGAAATTATGTGTTATGCCATTAGCATCACAAAAAGTTCCAAATTGGATTTCGTTGTCAAATTCACGACCATGGTCGGTTCTTATTGACACTATGTTACTTCCTATTTGATTTTGAATTTTCTTACTTAAGATTTCAAATTTATCAAATACCTCATTTTTAGTTTTCAAAAACTTTGTCCAAGTATACCTAGAGTAATCATCTACTATTACCAAAGTATAGAAGTTTCCCCCGTAACTTTGTATAGCGGATGGACCAAACAAATCCATATGTAACAATTCTAGACACCTAGATGTAGACACCATGTTTTTAGCCTTATGGCTATTATGAACTTGTTTCCCAATTTTGCAAGCATCACAAAAGTGTTGGTCGTATTTCAACTTGGGCAGGTTCCTAACGAGTTCCTTAGATGATAAGGATTGGATTAACCTCATATTAGCGTGACCTAAGCGTCTATGCCATAGAGTTGAGTTTTCGTCCAGAGAGGTGAGACAAAGTTTGTCTTTGGTTGTTTTGTCTAATTTCATAACATAAACGTTATTCTTCAAAACACATTTTCCTACTGTTATGCCATCTTTTAGTATTTTACTTCCATTTTCACTGAAAAGGACGTTATACTTTTTGTGGCATAATTGACTAATACTAAGCAAGTTAAATCCTAAATTATCTACATGAGCAACATCATCAATGGTGAGAGAGTCATGAGAGATTGTACCTTTTTCGATGATTTTACTTTTAAGCTTGCTACCGAGTGTGACATTACCTCCGTCGTACACTTGGTAGGATGAGAAAAGGCTTTTGTTGCCCGTCATGTGTCTTGAACACCCACTATCTTTAATCCACTCATCTGGTTCTAACTCAACTTTTAAGCACACCTAAGTTCAAGAAAAACTCAAGCGTTTGGTCCCCAATATCTCATGGGTCCGTTTGGGTTAAATATAACATTATCATGGTTCATGTATGGAAATGGTGGACAAGTGTTCCATGGCATGTAATTGGGACCTTGAAAGTTCCTAGACATATTTTGGTTCCAATTACTTTGATAATGATTCTGTGAGTTGAAGTTACTCCTTGGAAAGGGGTGTTTGGGAAAACTAGTTTTAGGTCTCTATTGAACTGTTTTAGTCCTAAACTCATTTTTAACTTGACCTTTACCTATAGTAACTACTGGTTTTTGTTTGTTAATAGTTGTACTAGTGCTAGGTTTTCTAGTGACCTTAACGAATTCAGTACGATCCGATTTAAGAACCTTCTGTTCATCAACAGTACCTGCGGATCCTTTTGGTATAACTGGTGGATCCAAAATTTTGGGTCCGTCGAATCCGTGGGTGTCTAACTCAGTTAGAACAGGTTCTTGTACTTTCACTGTTTGTTTCTCAAAGTCACTTAGGTTTCTTAGTTTCATAAAATGTAGCTTGGTCTTATCAAGTTGAAACTTTTGATCTTTCATTATATCATCCATACAACTAATGTGTTCATCAAACCTTTTAAATTTAGAATTTAGTTTGATAAGTTTTTCCTGTGTAGACTTAAGTGTTTCTATTTCTAGTTTAAGTTCCTGACATGAGACACATGTTTCCATAACATTTTTACCCTTTTCTAATCTTAAGGCTTTTTCTTTTAACCAATATATTTCGTTTTCCAAGAATTCCTTTTTGGTTTTTAAGAACTTGTTTTTGTTTATGATTTTAAGGGTAATTTCACATAGTTTGTTATATTCAGTTTCTACTGTATCATCATCAATAGAGGAGTAGGATGAGTCAGATAGTACCTCATTAGAGTCATTAGCCATAAGTGCAACTTCGTCATTCTTAGGCTCGTCGTCATCACCTTCACTATCACTCCAAGCTCCACTAACAAATGCTCTTTGAGACTTGTTCTTTGGAGGCTTTGGACATTCTCTTATTAGGTGACCGGAATCTCCGCACCTAAAACATTTTCTATCTACTTTTCCTTTCCTATCATCACGGTCTTTCCGGAAAGGTTTCTTTTCTTCACGAGGTTGTCTTACGAACTTTCCTCGTCTCCTGAAGAATTTCTTGAAATCTCTAACGGCCATGGCATACTCTTCATCTTCGCTATCTAAGCTAGACTCTTCATCGTCACTTGACTCCACCCTAGCTTTTAAGGCAATGGACTTCATCTTTTTCTTCTTGCCTTTAACTATTTCTGAGTCTTTTTACATCACCATCTCGTGAACTTTGAGATTTCCGATGAGCTCGTCCAGTGTCATGCTTGAAAGATCCTTGGATTCTTTAATAGCTGTCACCTTTGCTCTCCACTTCGGATGAAGTGCTCTAAGAAATTTCCTGACAAAATTCTTACTAGAAAAAGATTCGTCAAGTGCTTTAAGAGATGTAATAATAGTATTGAACCTAGTAAAAGCACTATCAATGGTCTCATCTTCAGAGATAACAAATTGTTCATATTGTTGAACAAGAAGATCAATTTTGTTATCTTTGACTTGTGAGTTCCCTTGATGAGTGATAATCAATGATTGCCAGATATCTTTAGCCGTTTTACACATAAAAACTCTTTCATATTCTTTCTTAGGTAAGGCATTATAAAGCATCATTTTTGCTTCATTATTTTTGGCAATCAACTTCTTTTGCTCATCACTGTGACGAGTAAGAGAAGTACTCATATCACGACCACTTGATATATCATTACTTATGGGTTTGTAATCACCCTCTACAATGATATACCATAGATCTATGTCATTTGACTTCACATACGTCACAAAGCGGTTTTTCCAATATATGAAACAATTTGGTTCAAATAGTGGTGGTCTTTGCATAGATTGCCCTTCTTTAAAGTTTTCAAAATCCATTGACCGTTTCAAGTTTTTAAATACAATATATTTTGAAAATCTTGAGTAACGTAGCTCTGATACCAATTGTGGAAAACTAGAAGGGGGGGGGGGTTGAATAGTTTTTGCCATTTTTAACTTTAATTCGCTTTGTGACTTATTGTGATTTCAAGGTAATTGCACACAGACAAGTAATATAAGTGAGTAAGTAGAGAAAAGAACAATCAAACCACAACACGGAGATTTATAGTGGTTCGACTACAAGAACTCTCTTCCTTGCCCTACTCCACTCCTCGAGCCTCTAACTCGAGAGTTTTTCTTTACTAAGAAACAAACTCCCTTCTCGGCGGAGAAAACCTTAATACACGTCGCTTACACCTTTTTCCGGTACAAAGCTAAATACCGAGTTCTACTTCAAGGAAGAACCAACCTGACGTCGCCTATACAATTACCGACACTAAGCTAGATGTCGAGTTCTTTACAAGGGTGCAACTACTCCCGTTTACTCTATGTGTTTTGAGGTCTAAAACACTAACCGAACTTTACTGAATGAAAGGTAGAACAAGTATGTGAAAACACTAACTAATTAATCAGTATCTAACTATCAAGACTTGCAACAGTGAGTTGAAGCTTGTTGATGCTTGATCTCTTTTGCTACAAAAAGGAAGGTCTCTAAGAATGAAATGAATGAATGATATGGGTTAGTAATGTATAAATGAATGAATGTATAATTTATGCTATGTAAGTGATGATTGTGCCTGAATGATCAACTTGCTATTTATAGGCAAAGCTGATCAACAGGGCACGGATTTGGCGGATCCCAAAAATTGGATCCGCCTTTGTACTGGTTTGGTTCCGCGGGGACCAGACAGCTAAGATTCTTACAAATCTTTCCATATCATTCTATATCTTGACAAGTCATTTCAAGATCTTGCAAAGTCAACTTTGTTACTTACAGATCTTACCAAAATATTTCCCAAATCCTCAAGATATCAAGATGAGGTATGCCATGATGTCATGTTAATATTTCTAATTTAAGAATTAAAAATAAAACATGTAAATGTAAAATGTATATATGCAATGTGAATTCTAGTGATCATGTAATGTGTAAATGTGTTTTAAAAGACTTGTTACTATAAATGTAAAAGACTTTAACTTATATTTATGCTTTGCTAAAGATAAACCTTATAATTGTCATTAACAAAATAAAGCAAAGATCGTAAAATATAAATAACGTTTTTATGACGATATTTGTATTAACAATAATGTTGTATATATATGAGTCGACATAAGGTTTATGTATGGCTATTTGAATCTGAAGTAAACATGGTTGTTTGATCTATTTTATGCAAGTAATGAGACACTTAAGACACAACATAAAATCATGCATGATAGGTTAGTATATATGTCGATATAAGGTAATAATGGATTATTAAAATCTGGTACATACATGTCCAGTATAGAGCTATATTACACTTGAAAGCATAGGCTGTATATGTATAAGAAAAGTGGAAGATTGCACGCATGATCTGGTAGTTTTGGAAAGTGTAAATATGTGTTGCTATTTCGTTAAAAAGAGGTGAATGCATGCATGGTAATGTTGTAGTAATGGGATCTAAATTACACTTAAAACCTAGTAATGATACATGTATAGATTAAAAGATGCATGCATGGTTTGGTTGTTTGTATTGAGGTCGTATAGGGTGTTTAAGAGGGTGTGTTTGGGTACTGAATGCTTGGTTAAATGTGGACTAAAAAGGGGCGATTAGGAAATTGCAAAAGGGTCTTCTTGGGTTATTTTGGTGTCAAAACGTGGTTCAAAACAACAAAATAAAATTTTATGCTGGAGGTGTTTAATAAAGTGCATGAAATCTGCAAATATGAGAATTTGTCATACAATTATATAATTTACATTTTTGACCCTGAACTTTGATAAAATGACATTTTAAACCCCAAACTATTATAAGTCGTGTTATTAAATCCTAAACTATAATATTGGTCATAATAAGTCCTTAAGTTTACTTAATTGTCATTTATAACCTTTCTAAAAGGGATCCGGCTAGTTAAAACCAAGGGATCCGGCTTCTGAGACTATTTCTTTCACAGTGGGCTCGTAGAAGTTTGTTCATAGGTCGAATATAAAATCTAATTATTCGGGCAACATTTATATAAGGATATACGTCTGGTAGGGCACATAGGAAACTCATATAAGCATTAAAGTGAGACCAAGCTTACTATTAATCATGAAATTTTAAAAAGGAGTACAACAAGTATGTTTTACTGAGTTGAAAGTTTATTCCTATCTTTTATCTAATTTCCGTTATTTTGCTCATTTTCTTCATTTGTTGGATCATCAAACGGTGCATAGTTGGAAGCAGATTCTGGAATAAAGAAGGATGATATATAGGCCTTGTCTAAAGGCATCATCACTTTATTGACAAGTGAATGTTGAGCGCCCTTGAAAGCGTGGATGAAAGTTCATGAAGTGATTATAGAGGCGAGTTAGGAACATCCCATAAGGTATAAATTTGTTCTTATTCCCATTGAGATGTACGATTCGCTTAGCGGAGAAGTAAGCGAGATTGTATTGTTGTTGAGTTAGAAGACAGTAGATCATATGAGCACAACACGCTAGAAGTTGCTCACGATTTCCCTTAAGACTCAAATATTTTCACGTAAGATAACCGCTATAGGTTTCAGCTCATGGCGAATCTCAAGTGTGTCAATTATGTCTGGATGAAGAAAGTCGAAACGATAAGGAGTACGAATAAGATGAGTTAGTTCTTGTGGAGAAGGTATGTATGATAAGTATGGACTGTTTTCTTCACGGTAGTTAAAGAGGGATTCAAGAGACCAATCTTCAGTGTAGGCACATTGCCCATATCCTAGGATTCGAAGGATGTTAGCAAATTGCTGAAGAGTTAGAACAACCTTATGGTTTTTGATTAAAAACCAAAGTGAGAGAGAACGATCCTTGTTACGTACGAGTTCGACTTGACGGAAGAATTCTAACACAAACCGTGGGCAAATTGGTTCGTTAATGGTGATGAGACAATCAAAGCCTATGGTGTGGAAACATGTGTTGATGTCTTTGTCGAAGATAAGAGAAGAGTAAACAACACGGCCCTCGTGAAGGAAGCGGGTTTCAAGATTATTAAACCCACGAACATGGTTGCCTGGAGTGTCTGGTTCATGAGAGATATCTGGGATTCAGATACTGGTGTCTCGAAAGTCGAAATCATATTCGTGAGACATATTGAAACCTATGTAAGTGGTTTTAAGAGGATTAATTATGTATTAAAATAATATCCATATCTTTGGAGAATTTTTAATAGAAATTTTAAAGAGTATTTCACACTTCCATTAAGAGTGGAGATAACCACGAGGGTTAAACTTATTTGATTACCTTTTGTATTAACAATGTGTAACACCCCTAAAATATCACAGCGGAACGATTGTGTCAATGGGGTGCTACTTCTTAATATAAAGCACAAGGTATAGAAAACGACCTCTAAATGAGACGGTTTGAAAAGTTACCATTCAAATTATTTAAATCAGAGTTATTACAAGAGGTCCCGAAGTATATGACTACGTAAATGTTTTCAAAATGTATCGAATGGTAAAGGATGAAAGCATAAGTCTCTAAAGCATGCAAATGACTCTATGATCCATGCATCCGCTATCGCCTTACTAACCTGAGATAAACATGCTAAAAAGTGTCAACACAAAGGTTAGTGAGTTCATAGAGCTTAGTTAAATTTTAAAGCCTTTAAATAATGTTCCCAGAGCAAAGGTATTATAAATTCACTCAGTTCCAAGTCCCGCCCATACAAAACTTGCAACCTGTGTGTTTATAACCCACTGCTAAAGTATAGTATGAGTAGGACATATGTGTATTCGATATATGTGAGTACTTAATGTAATGAATAACATCCAACTGAACCTCATGACAAGTTTACACAAGAATACTGGATTATATTCACCCAAGGCCATGAATCTAGGACCAAGGGTGGGAACGTCAGCCCGATAGTACTATCAATACCTCTCCAATGGCTCCATCCAGGAGTTAAACAGTTGCTAAAGAATAAGGCGTATAAGAATAAGTGTAACACATTAAGGCACATATCGTAACTACACTTCATGTCCAAAAGTATAAAAAGTATAGCGTAGCATAAGAGTATAAATGTTTTGAGTACTTTTGGAAGTCAAAGCAAAGATTTGAACATGTATCTCCCCCAAAGAGTTTATAAAGTGATTAAACGAGTAAAAGTGGGGCTATGACTCACGGTAAGCCATAAAAGTTTAGAGTACTTGTGAAAGTAAATGAAAATTAGTTGAACATGTATCTCCCCTAAAAATAATTCAAAACGTATAAAAGTAGGGGCTATGAAACTCACGGTAATCCGTAAAAGTTTAGAGTACTTGTGAAAGTAAATGAAAATAGTTGAGCATGTATCTCCCCCAAAAATAATTCAAAACGTATAAAAGTAGGGGCTATGAAACTCACGGTAATCCGTAAAAGTTTAGAGTACTTGTTAAAGTAAATGAAAATAGTTGAGCATGTATCTCCCCCAAAAATAATTCAAAACGTATAAAAGTAGGGGCTATGAAACTCACCTAATAGAACTGATATATTAATGGCAAAAGTGGGTACACTGAAATGAGGCTCGGACACTAACCGCAACCTAATATGAATGATGTGACTTAGATCATGAAATGATGTCGTGTATGCATTTTATGAAAGTTATATCACCCGTGCATGTTTGTTTGTGAGTTTGAAATGAAAATAATGTTATTAGATAACCTTTAACAATAGTCTGAAATATAACATTTTTGGACTTTTAACAAGTGTGTATTGTAACCACGATATGAACGTTTCAATAATATATAATTGAAAAAGTCTTCGACTCGACTAAAGTATGAAATCAAAATGCTACAACTTCCGTGTATGATATTTTATCCAAAACCGCACCCAAAGTGCCTAAAATCCATGTCTAAGAAGAATTTCAGGTTACTATTCTCTATCAGAAATCTGTCAAAATAATAGTTTTCGTCGTTAACTTCATTAAGTCATAACTTCTTCGTTATAGCTCGGTTTTTAAAGTTTTACCTGTCCCCGTGAAGGTATTTAAGTGTACGTTATATTTTGAAGTCTCGGGGACTCAGTTTATCTGTTAAAGCTTGGTTTTACTACGGCAAAAATCTGGACAGCACACTTATTATTTTCTGAAAATAGTTATCGCTAATAGATTTAGAAATATTCGTATCTCTTTCGTTATAAACCCGTTTATACTCATTCAAATGACCATGTTCTTGTTATAAAATCTATTTTCTATTTCTTTGAGAAAATATTGTATAATAATATATTTTTCTGAAAATTAGAAATTTCGGCAGCGCTTCCGCGTACATTTTTAGAAATCCATTTTCTAAACTAATCCGCTTGTAATAACAACACCAAACTAATCTATATTCCTCCACCAACTTCTTCCATAATTTTTATATACTCAAAATGGCCATATTAACATGATAAAATTGTAGATCTAGTAAAATGACTAAAAATGTATTAGAACAATTATAGACTTATATATAACAATAAACTTTGTAAATCAATTAAAAATGATCCTAGACTTGTAAGTACTCATTTTTCTCATCCAATAATTATATAGAACTTGTATATACTTGTTTTAACCATAAAAATTCAAAAACATGCTCATAGTTGATTTATGTGAAATAATGAGTTTAAGTGTAATTTAAATTTAAGAAATGCATAATTAAGTATAATGAACACATAATACACCAAATGATAAGTATAGAAATTTATTTCTTACTTACTTGATATTAGGATATTTTAGAAAGTAATTTGAATAATAGATCCCTAACGATGACTCCAAATTAATTTGTAGTTAGTTATAGCTTGAAAATGATCGATAAATGCTTGAAATACTTAAAAATGACTCCGTCTTCTTTCTTTTTCTTCCTTGGCCGAACACACAAGTAAAATGAGAGTGTTTTTGCTAGTGAAAATGGTGTGAAGAAAATGAACTAGTTTTCTTTCTATTTATAGTGAAAATTTCTGAAAATATCTAGATATTTTGATGAATAGTAATTAGATATTTCGATAAATAGTAAATAGATATTTTGATGAATAGTAAATAGATATTTATTAATAGTAAATAGATATTTTGATGAATAGTAACTAGATATTTTGATGAATAGTAAATATATATTTATGAATAGTAACTAGATATTTATATATTAGGAGTACAGGGTACATTGTTTATGCATGAAAATCGTATAGAAGCGTTTATTTATTTAATTAATGATAATAAATAAATAATAGGTAAATAAGAGTTGCAATCTTTTACACTTGACATGTAAAGAATGTTTATTTGAAACGTACTTAAGACATGTTGGTGTTGGTGAGTACGTTTATTGAGAATGTGAGTTACGTCACATTAGTTTGTTGTTGTGATAAGATAAACTGATAAAGTTTAATCTTTTTAAAAAAAATTAGACGTAGAAAATGGATAAGTATTCTTTCGTTAGAATATTAATACAAGTGGAAATTTACCGGTGGTTACAGTCTCACCCCCTTAAATGGAATCTCGTCCCGAGATTCAGTCTGTGTTAGATGTTGAAACGATGTTGACGAATAGTCGATGTGTATAGTTAAAGTAATTATGCCAAAGCTTATGTATCTAGGTTTCTTATCTAACTAGGTACGTTCTTGTGACTATCGTGACTATTGTTCGTTCTAAAGACATACTCTCTTATGGCTAGGTTTGATGAGGCAAACTTTCCCATTCTCGAGCATAACCCTCAAAAGACCTTTAGGTAACCGATTTTTACTTAATCACACAACTCATCAGACAAGAACTGTCATGGGATTAGGCTAAATCGGTTTGAGTAACAACTTGATTCTAGCTTGATTTTCGCAACTCATCAAACAAGAACTGTCACTTAGATCAAGCTGGGAAACAAGTGGTATGAAGGAGGTCTTTTGAAAATTGGCTCGATTATGGAATTGCTTACACATATGAGACTACTACTCCCTTCATTGCATGATTCTTCCTGAATTAGACATAGGTGCGTAGGCTATGTATAATTTAGGAGTAACAATGCAATGCTTGGACTAATCGACTCATATGATGTTCGGTGTTCAACTATGTTAATACAAATATCGTCCTAAAAACGTTATTTATATTTTACGATCTTTGCTTTATTTTGTTAATGACTATTATAAGGTTTATCTTTAGCAAAGCATAAGTATATGTTAAAGTCTTTTACATTTTAGTAACAAGCTTTTTAAAACTCATTTACATATCACATGATCACTAGGAATTACACATTGCATACATATATACATTTACATGTTTATTTTTATTTCTTAAAAATGGAAATACACATGACATCATGGCATACCTCATTAGGAAATCTTAGTTGACTTTACAATATATTTTGAAAATATCTTGAAGCTAAAGAGTTGACTTTGTAAGATCTTGACAAGACTAGACAAGATATGGTAAGATTTGGAAAACTCTTAGCTGGCATGTTCCCGCGGAACCAAACCAGTACAAGGGCGGAACCCTTATTTTGGGTCCGCCAAATTCGCCAGTTGTCTAATTAGTTTTGCATATAAATAGCAAGCTAATCATTCAAGGACAACTATCACTCATATAGCTTAAATTATATATTCATTCATTTGTACATTACTAACCCATTACATTCATTTATTTCATTCTTAGTGATCTCTCTTTTGTAGCAAAGAAGATCAAGCATACAAGCTTCAACACACTATTGCAAGTCTTGATAGTTAGATACTATGTGATTAGTTAGTGTTCACACATCATTGTCTATACCATTCATTCAGTAGATTTCTCGGTTAGTGTTTTAGTCCTCAAAACACATAAAGTGTCGGGAGTGGTTGTACCCTTGTTAAAGAACCAACGGGAGTGGTTGTACCCTGGTAAAGAACTCGATGTTTAGCTTAGTACCGGATAAAGAGTAAGCGACGTGTAAAGGTTTTCTCCGCCTAGAAGGAAGCTTGTTTCTTAGTGAAGAAAAACTCTCGAGTTAGAGGCTCGAGGAGTGGAGTAGGGCAAGGAAGAGAGTCCTTGTAGCCGAACCACTATAAACATCCGTGTTGTGTGGTTTGATCATTTCTTTCCTTACTTGCTTTATATATATTGCTTGATTGTTTGCTTTACCTTGAAATCACTTTAAGTATACAAAGCGAAGAAAAGTTTAAAACGGTAAAAACTATTCAACCCCACTTCTAGTTTTTCACAATTGGCATCAGAGCTACGTTACTCAAGATTTTCAAATATATTGTATTTTAAAACTTGAAACGATCAATGGATTTTGAAAACTTCAAAGAAGGGCAATCTATGCAAAGACCACCACTATTTGAACCAAATAGTTTTATATACTGGAAAAATCGCTTTGAAACCTATGTGAAGTCAAAGGATATAGATTTGTCGTATATTATTGTAGAAGGTGATAATAAACCTATATAAAATATATATCAGGTGGTCGGGATGAGCGTACTTCTCTTACTCGTCATAGTGATGAGCAAAAGAAGTTGATTGCCAAAAATAATGAAGCCAAAATGATGTTTTATAATGCCTTACCTAAGAAAGAATATGAAAGAGTTTTTATGTGTAAAATGGCTAAGGATATTTGGCAATCATTGATTATCACTCATCAAGGGAACTCACAAGTCAAAGATAACAAAATTGATCTTCTTGTTCAACAATATGAACAATTTGTTATCTCTGAAGATGAGACCAATGATAGTGCTTTTGCTAGGTTTAATACTATAATTACTTCTCTTAAAGCACTTGACGAATCTTTTTCTAGTAAGAACTTTGTCAGGAAATTTCTTAGAGCACTTCATCCGAAGTGGAGAGCAAAGGTGACAACTATTGAAGAATCCAAGGATCTTTCAAGCATGACACTTGACGAGCTCATCAGAAATCTCAAAGTTCACGAGATGGTGATGGAAAAAGACTTAGAAATAGTTAAAGTCAAAAAGGAGAAAATAAAGTCCATTGACTTAAAAGCTAGGGTAGAATCAAGTGATGATTAAAAGTCTAGTTCAGGTAGCGAAGACGAAGAGTATGCCATGGCCGTTAGAGATTTCAAGAAGTTCTTTAGGAGACGAGGAAAGTTCGTATGACAACCTCGTGAAGAAAAGAAATCCTTCAGGAAAGACCGTGATGATAGGAAAGGAAAAATGGATAGGAAGTGTTTTAGGTGCGGGGATTCCGGTCACCTAATAGGAGAATGTCCAAAGCCTCTAAAGAACAAGTCTCAAAGAGCATTTGTTAGTGGAGCTTGGAGTGACAGTGAAGGTGATGACGATGAGCCTAAGAACGACGAAGTTGCTCTCATGGCTCATGACTCAGAAGAGGTACATTCTGACTCGTCATACTCCTCTATTGATGATGAAACCTTAGAAGTAGAATATAACAAACTGTGTGATATTACTCTAAAAATCATAAACAAAAATAAGTTCTTAAAAACCAAAATGACACTTTTAGAAAACGAAGTCTATTGGTTAAAAAAAAGAGATACGATCAGAAAAGGGTAAAAGTGTTAAACAAACATGTGTCTCATGTTATGAACTTAAACTAGAATTAGAAACACTTAAAACCACACAGGAAGATCTTATCAAACAAAACTCTAAGTTTAAAAGGTTTGATAAAAACATTTGTTTAGCAGATGAGATAATGCAAATTCAAAAGTTGCCTCATGATAAAACCGGACTAGGTTTTATGAAACTAGGAAACTTAAATGACTTTAAGAAACAAACAGTGAAAGTACAAGAACCTGTTCCAACAAAGTCAGACACCCACGGATCTGGCGGATCCAAAAATTTGGTTCCGCCAGTAGTGAGCAAAGGGTCCGCGGGTACTGTTGCTTAACAGAAGGTCTGTACTTCGGATCGTACTGAGTTCATTAAGGTCACAAGAAAACCTAGCACTAGTACAACTGTTAACAAACAAAAACCAGCAGTTACTATAGGAAAAGGTCAAGTTAAAAATGAGTTTAGGATTAAAACGGTTCAACAGAGACCTAAAACTAGTTTTCCCAAACACCCCTTTCCTAAGAGTAACTTTAATTCACAACATCATCATCAAAATAGCTGGAACCAAAACATGTCTAGGAACCATCAAGGTCCAAACTACATGCCATGGAACACTTGTCCACCATTTCCATACATGAACCACGATAATGTAATGTTTAACCCAAATGGACCCATGAGATATTGGGGACCAAACGCTTGAGTTTTTCTTTAACTTAGGTGTGCTTGAAAGTCGGGTTAGAACCGGACGAGTGGGTCAAAGATAGTGGGTGTTCAAGACACATGACGGGAAACAAAAGCCTTTTCTCAACCTACCAAGTGTACGACGGAGGTAATGTCACATTCGGTAGCAAGCTTAAAAGTAAAATCATCGGAAAAGGTACGATCTCTCATGACTCTCTCACGATTGATGATGTTGCTCATGTAGATAACGTAGGATTTAACTTGCTTAGTATTAGTCAATTATGCCACAAAAAGTATAACGTCCTTTTTAGTGAAAATAGAAGTAAAATACTTAAGGATGGCATAACTGTAGGAAAAGGTGTTTTGAAGAATAACGTTTACGTTATGAAATTAGACAAAACACCTAAAGACAAACTTTTTATCACCTCTCTGGACGAAAATTCAACCCTATGGCATAAACGTTTAGGTCACGCCAATATGAGGCTAATCCAATCCTTATCATCTAAGGAACTCGTTAGGAACCTACCCAAGTTGAAATACGACCAACACTTTTGTGATGCTTGCAAAATTGGGAAACAAGTTCATAATAGCCATAAGGCTAAAAACATGGTGTCTACATCTAGGTGTCTAGCATTGTTACATATGGATTTGTTTGGTCCATCCGCTATACAAAGTTATGGGGGAAACTTCTATACTTTGGTAATAGTAGATGATTACTCTAGGTATACTTGGACTAAGTTTTTGAAAACTAAAAACGAGGCATTTGATAAATTTGAAATTCTAAGTAAGAAAATTCAAAATCTAATAGGAAACAACATTGTGTCTATTAGAACCGACCACGGTCGTGAATTTGATAACGAAACCCAATTCGGAGCTTTTTGTGATGCTAATGGCATAACACATAATTTCTCGGCTCCTCAAACTCCTCAATCTAATGGTGTAGTAGAACGCAAAAATAGGACAATTCAAGAAATGAGTAGAACAATGTTAAATGAACAAAACATACCACAAAAGTTTTGGTGTCACGCCGTAGATACATCCACGTACATCTTAAATAGAGTAATAATTAGACCATTTTTGAAAAAGACTCCATATGAGTTATATAGAGGCAAAAAGCCTACGTTATGATATTTTAGAGTTTTTGGAAGCAAGTGCTTCATTTTAAACACTAAGGATTATCCCACCAAGTTCGACCCAAAGTCGTATGAAGGTGTGTTTCTTGGGTATTCGCAAAATAGTAAAGCCTACATAGTTTTGAACAAAGAAACCTCAAGAGTCGAGGAATCGTTGAACGTAACATTCGACGAAAGTCCACATCCCTCTAAGACATCACCTTTGGTAGATGTTGACTTAGTTGAAAGTCAAATGGTTGAAAACCAAGAAAACATAGAAAATGACAAAGAAGACGAACCGGTAAAAAGAGAAATAGTCAATATAAAAGAATCTAGAAGTCATCCATTAGATAACGTCATAGGTGAAATTAATGAAGGAACATTAAGATCAAGAGTCCAAGACCAAAGTAATTTCTTTTGTTTTGTTTCAACTATTGAGCCCAAAAATATAAATGAGGCCATAAAAGATGAATCTTGGGTCGTAGCGATGCAAGAAGAATTAAATCAGTTTGTTAGGAATGATGTTTGGACATTGGTCCCTCAACCTAAAAATCAAACCATAATTGGAACTAAATGGGTGTTTAGGAACAAAATGGATGAAAATGGAGTAGTGTCTAGAAACAAAGCTAGGCTAGTAGCTCAAGGCTACAATCAACAAGAAGGTATAGATTACGACGAGACATTTGCACCCGTCACTAGGCTTGAGTCAATTAGAATATTACTTGCATATGCATGTGCACACGACTTTAAACTATTCCAAATGGATGTTAAAAGTGCTTTTCTAAATGGTTTTATTAATGAGGAAGTGTACGTTGCACAACCTCCCGGCTTTGCCGATTTTGAAAAACCTAATCATGTCTACAAACTTAAGAAAGCTTTATACGGACTTAAGCAAGCACCAAAAGCTTGGTATGATCGACTTAAGACTTTCCTAGTTGACCATAAGTATACCATGGGCCTAGTAGACAACACTCTTTTCACCAAGAAAAAGGGATCACATATTATCATAGTCCAGATATATGTGGATGACATTATATTCGGTTCAACTTGTCAAGAGTTATGCGATGAATTTTTGAAATGAGTATGATGGGGGAACTAAACTTTTTCTTAGGTCTCCAAATAAAACAATTAGAAGATGGGATATTCTTCAACCAATCTAAGTATATAAGGGATATGCTTAAGAAATTTGGTCTTGAAGATTCCAAACCTATGAAAACACCAATGTCTTCCGAAACCAAACTCACCAAGGATGACGAAAGTGAATCCGTAGATAGCACTAAATATAGAGGAATGATTGGTAGTTTACTCTACCTCACGGCTAGTAGACCGGACATTATGTTTAGTGTTTGTCTATGTGCACGCTTTCAAGAAGATCCCAAAACATCCCATCTTGAAGCCGTTAAACGAATCTTTAGATATTAAAGGTACTACACATTTAGGATTATGGTATCCCAAAGGAAAAGGAATGAAAACCATAGTGTATGCCGACTCAGACCATGCCGGTGACTATGTCGATAGAAAAAGTACAAGTGGTATTTGTACTTTTGTTGGGCAATGTCTCACCTCATGATTTGCCAAGAAACAAACGGCCCTAGCAATATCAACAACTGAAACCGAGTACGTGTCTGCAGGAAAGGCGTGTCAACAAGCACTGTGGATGAAACAAGCTCTCGTCGACTATGGAATTGAACTCAACGACATTCCCATTCTTTGCGACAACAAAGGAGCTATCGACCTTAGCAAAAATCCAGTCCAACACGCTAGAACCAAACACATAGAAATACGTCACCATTTCCTACGCGACAATGTTCAGAAGGGAAACATCTCAATCGAGAAAGTTTCCTCAGAGGACAACATTTTCGACATTCTCACGAAACCTCTTAAAAGAGCACCCTTTAACTTTATTAGACTTGGTTTAGGACTAATGGAACCTAGTGAGTAGATAAAACCTTAGCTTGAATCTTAGATTACCCAAAAACCTGAGCCTAATCCACGAAACCAACCGACAACAACGGCGGACCCCTTGTTTTGGTTCCGCCAGATCCGCGGCCTCCTGAGTCAGTTTTTTAGTATATTAAATAAACAACATATACTGTACATCACAACTCCCAAAAACATACCACCTACTGGAACTCGACTCAAAATCATCCAAACTCACAATTTAGGTCATCTCCTTTCATCAATTTGTGCTCTAATCATATCTGTAAGTATCCTAATCACGTCTACATTCCTGATCTGAGTCTAGGATTTCTATTTCATGCACAAAATCAAAACTTGGGGTTTATGCATATTTTAAGCAAAATCATGAAATATATTTACTGGATTGCATCACAAATCATGTTTTCCTTAGTTAGGAATTGCATCCTGTAGGACATTATCATAATTCATCAAAAAACCCCATGAAAAATTGTTATCAAAATCTTCTCACGGCTAGGAAAAACGGTTTTTGAACATTGTTCATACAAATACAAAAACGTTATGTTTTTAAACATCACTTGCATAATATCTCTTGAATGCTAAAGGGAATACATAATTAATATGTATTTTCGGGTACATTCAATCGTAGATACATTGAAGTAGGAGCGTTTGGGTTATCTCTAATTTTGCTAGAAAACTTGCATTAACAAAATTTTCATGCATCAAAAGGAGTCGAGATAACCGCACCTCCACATTGTCCCCATATAGGCACACACTAGAAATCTATATACGTATTTTCAATAGTTTTAACTAAACTATGTAATTTTCATGTCTAGGATAATCATGCCTCCCGCGACTTATTATGATCACAAAGCAACCGTCAAATACCTACCTCCACACCATAAAACCAAAGGACTCACCGAGGACCAAGTTGAAATCTTTAAAGCCTTAGAAAAATGCTATGTACATGAGGGTAGAACCGTAGACCCTTCATTCCTAGAAGGAACCATTCTTAGAGAACAACTTGCCGCCATTCGATTCGATTGTCTCCTAGATATTGATGAACCCATTATCCCTAGATTCATACTTGAATTCTATGCAACTGTAGGTCTTAGCACAAATGATTATGGTTACATGAACGTCCATTTCAAATTAAACCAAACTCAGTTCAACATCCCTCTAGATCAATTTGGAGATGTCTTTGGTGTTCCAAGTCAAGGAACTTGCTTTTATTCGGACAAATGGTCATTGTCCATCCTCGATTCCAACCTTGATCGTACACCACCATACGACACACCTTTAACCCCAAAAGAGGACACCCGTGCTCATCTTTTTGTTCCTAGAACCTCCCACACTAGGACTAGTCGAGGAAAAGAGGTAGCTCGTGATCCGTTTGGCATGGAGCTAAATGAACTTAGGCCCCAATTCAAGAAGCTAGAGGAAGTTCTTAGGGCAAACGTGATTAGCACCATAGGAAATAGAGACCATGTCAACGCAAGCCTTTGCTATATGCTCTATTGTGTGTCTAACCACCAACCATTTAACCTCGCTTACTATATCGCCAAAAGAATGGCCGATATTCCAGTTCAAGGCACCACCGCCATGCCCTACGGGATGCTTCTCACCCGTCTTTATAGAGCTTTTGCACCCATTCCTCGAAACGCTAGAGGTTTTGTTCCCGACTACACCGAGATTAACCACACCTTTGTACCACTTAGCGATCATCGAGTAGCCGTAGCAAAAGGAAAATGAGCTCATCCTCCCACCTCATCATCATCATCATCATCATCGGTTAGCGAGGATGATGGTTTGCCAAATTCTAGGATTCCTCCACCCGAGTATATGAGTCAACTACCTCCCATCGACAACCAATCTGAGGAGTTTCGTCAAACTCGAGGAATGATGAAGAATCTTGGACGGTGGGTCATGAAGCTTTACAAAAAGCATAGCAAGAAGTGAGGGCTAGGGAATTTTTGGTATAAGACAATCTTGAGACAATGATGTGTTGAATTCTTGTATTCTTAGAATATTATGTTGGTATGATACATTTCTGTGAACTAACATAACTTTTCAGGATGATAACACGTGTTGTTATCGATTTTCGTGGTTAAGCCACCATTTGGCTTAATATCCTTTCATGGTAAGTTCAATTTCATCAGTTTGATCTATGTGTTCTCATGTGTTAGAACCTGTGTTTTTGTTTCTAAACAATCAAAACTAATTAATTACATATGATTTAGGATAATTTTCGGGATTTCAACGGGTTTCGGGTAGTTTAAAATGCCCACTGTTAAGGAATTTCTTCTGGCGGATATGGCGGAACCAATTTCTGGGTTCCGTCTGTTGTATTTCTTGGCTCCGCCAATTTTCACCCTGCGGATTCCGCGGAACCAAAAATTTGGTTCCGCACTTGTTGTCGTTTGGATCCGCCAATTCCACAGTAACTTTTTCAAATTTCCCGACTAATCCCGATCCTTAGATTGTTGATTCTAGTTCTTAGGATTATCCTACTGATCATTAGGCACATTAGGATGATTTAGGAACACTTAGAATCATAAGAAATCCATTTCCCACCAAAATTTGAAAATTCAAATTTTCCATCAAGTTACCTTTCTGTAACAAGCAAGGAACCCTCAATTTGGTTCCTTGCAATCCGTGGAAACATCACATCAATAGATTTCCCACTTAAACCTTGCATTAACTGCATATCCTCAATACTTTACTCAACTCCATCTCTGTGGGTTGACTTAGATGATGTGACTAGCACATTTTTTTTTCCAAATCATTAGGAACCTCAATCCTTCTATGGATGAACATCAAATCCAAACACCAATTTCTATAATCCTTCCTGCCTATAAATTGGAACCTTTAGTTGATCAAAACTCACACCTTCACCATTAACTCTAAGTATCATCTCTGTACTTGTTAGCAAACCTTCTCATTTTAACCATGACAAAATCCAAAACTCCTCCAACAACAGACCACCACGCAGAACTGCTCGCATAAGTGTCAGACAGTGTTGCTTTGTGAACTTAACATCTTCATCAGAGGAGTCATCACCTCTCAACATCTCCTCACCCATAGCCAATGAGAATTTTCTCAACCTCTCCACTCCTTCATAAACCTTGAATCGAGGGGGAGAATATCATGCACTAATCTTTTGTTTGTAGCATTCATAAACCTTGAATCATATACGTTGGTACCCTTGCAACGGGGAGTATTGACCGAGGGGGAGAATATCATGTACTAATCTTTTGTTTTGTAGCATTCATAAACCTTGAATCATATACGTTGGTACCCTCGCAACAGGGAGTATTGATCGAGGGGGAGCATATCATACACTAACTTTTGTTTTGTAGGATCATTCATGCATCATGAACTTGGAATTCCCATTAGGGGGAGTATTCTCCAAGGGGGAGCTTTAAGTTCGCAAAATCATTGAATCATTCTTGGTACTCCAAAAACTAGGGGGAGTAATTACCAATAATCGTTCACCACATTCCGCAATGCATTTATTCTTTTTGTTTCGACAAAAAGGGGGAGATAGGATTAAGTTCATACTCACTGTGAAACATCACAGTACATGTTTTTATGCTTAAAATAGTTTTCAAAACTTGCGTAAAACTAACTTAATCTATATTTTTAAAAGACATTTACTTTAGTTATTCTATTGCTTAAAAATAAACGTTATGTTTTGTCATCAACAAAAAGGGAGAGATTGTTAATACAAATATCGTCTTAAAAACGTTATTTATATTTTACGATATTTTCTCTATTTTGTTGATGAAAATTATAAGGTTTATCTTTAGCAATGCATAAGTATATGTTAAAGTCTTTTACATTTTAGTAACAAGCTTTTTAAAACTCATTTACATATCACATGATCACTAAGAATTACACATTGCATACATATATGCATTTACATGTTTATTTTTATTTCTTAAAAATGGAAATACACATGACATCATGGCATACCTCATTAGAAAATCTTAGTTGACTTTACAATATATTTTGGAAAGATCTTGAAGCTAAAGAGTTGACTTTGTAAGATCTTGACAAGACTAGACAAGATATGGTAAGATTTGGAAAACTCTTAGCTGGCATGTTCTCGCATAACCAAACCAGTACAAGGGCGGAACCCTTATTTTGGGTCCGCCAAATCCGCCAGTTGTCTGATCAGTTTTTCCTATATATAGCAAGCTGATCATTCAAGGACAACTATCACTCATATAGCTTAAATTATATATTCATTCATTTTTACATTACTAACCCATTACATTCATTCATTTCATTCTTAGTGATCTCTCTTTTGTAGCAAAGAAGATCAAGCATACAAGCTTCAACACACTGTTGCAAGTTTTGATAGTTAGATACTGTGTGATTAGTTAATGTTCACACATCATTGTCTATACCATTCATTCAGTAGATTCCGGTTAGTATGTTAGTCCTCAAAACACATAGAGTGTCGGGAGTGGTTATACCCTTGTTAAAGAACCAACGGGAGTGGTTGTACCCTTGTAAAGAACTCGGTGTTTAGCTTAGTACCAGATAAAGAGTAAGCGACGTGTAAAGGTTTTCTCCGCCTAGAAGGGAGCTTGTTTCTTAGTGAAGAAAAACTCTCGAGTTAGAGGCTCGAGGAGTGGAGTAGGGCAAGGAAGAGAGTCCTTGTAGCCGAACCACTATAAACATCCGTGTTGTGTGGTTTGATCATTTCTTTCCTTACTTGCTTTATATATATTGCTTGATTGTTTGCTTTACCTTGAAATCATGTTAAGTATACAAAGCGAAGAAAAGTTTAAAACGGAAAAACTATTCAACCCCCCTTCTAGTTTTCCACAAACTATAAAAGTCTTCCTTAGGTACTAAAATCACGAAAAAGTTTAAAGTGTGCAAGGCGATAGAGAGGAAGGCCTCAACGTATAAAGCAGTTATAGTCTAGGCTCTTAAATGCAACCTAGTTCTCTATAACTAAGGCTCTGATACCAATCTGTAACACCCCCAAAATATCGCAGCGGAACGATAGTGTCAATAGGGTGCTACTTCTTAATATAAAACACAAGGTATAGAAAACGACCTCTAAATGAGACATTTTGAAAAGTTACCATTCGAATTATTTAAATCGGAGTTATTACAAGAGGTCCTGAAGTATATGACTACGTAACTGTTTTCAAAATGTATTGAATGGTAAAGGATAAAAGCATAAGTCTCCAAAGCAAGCAAATGACTCTATGATCCATGCATCCGCTATCGCCTTACTAACCTGAGATAAACATGCTAAAAAGTCTCAACACAAAGGTTGGTGAGTTCATAGAGTTTAGTTAAATTGTAAAGCCTTTAAATGATGTTCCCACAGCAAAGGTATTATAAATCCACTCAGTTCCAAGTCCCGCTCATACAAAACTTGCAACATGTGTGTTTACAACCCACTGCTAAAGTATAGTATGAGTAGGACATATGTGTATTCGATATATGTGAGTACTTAATGTAATGAATAACAGCCAACTGAACCTCATGAAAACGGCTCCATCCAGGAATCTGGGACCAAGGGTGGGGGCGTCAGCCCGATAGTACAATCAATACCTCTCCAACGGCTCCATCCAGGAGTTGAACAGTTGCTAAAGAATAAGGCGTATAAGAATAAGTGTAACACATTAAGGCACATATCGTAACTACACTTCGTGTCCAAAAGTATAAAAAGTATAGCGTAGAATAAGAGTATAAATATTTTGAGTACTTGTGGAAGTCAAACCAAATATTTGAGCATGTATCTCCCCCAAAGAGTTTATAAAGTAATTAAACGAGTAAAAGTGGAGATATGACTCACGGTAAGCCATAAAAGTTTAGAGTACTTATGAAAGTAAATGAAATTAGTTGAGCATGTATCTCCCTCAAAAATAATTCAAAACGTATAAAAGTAGGGGCTATGAAACTCACGGTAATCCGTAAAAGTTTAGAGTACTTGTTAAAGTAAATGAAAATAGCTGAGCATGTATCTCCCCCAAAAATAATTCAGAACGTATAAAAGTAGGGGCTATGAAACTCACAGTAAGCCGTAAAAGTTTAGAGTACTTGTGAAAGTAAATGAAAATAGTTGAGCATGTATCTCCCCAAAAAATAATTCAAAACGTATAAAAGTAGGGGCTATGAAACTCACCTGATAGAACTGATATATTAATGGCAAAAGTGGGTACACTGAAATGAGGCTCGGACACTAATCGCCACCTAATATGAATGATGTGGCTTAGATCATGAAATGATGTCGTGTATGCATTTTATGAAAGTTATATCACCCGTGCATGTTTGTTTGTGAGTTTGAAATGAAAATAATGTTATTAGATAACCTTTAACAATAGTCTGAAATATAACATTTTTGGACTTTTAACAAGTGTGTATTGTAACCACGATATGAACGTTTCAATAATATATAATTGAAAAGGTCTTCGACTCGACTAAAGTATGAAATCAAAATACTACAACTTCCGTGTATGATATTTTATCCAAAACCGCACCCAAAGTGCCTAAAATCCATGTCTAAGAAGAAATTCAGGTTACTATTCTCTATCAGAAATCTGTCAAAATAATAGTTTTCGTCGTTAACTTCATTAAGTCATAACTTCTTCGTTATAGCTCGGTTTTTAAAGTTCTACCTGTCCCCGCGAAGGTATTTAAGTGTACTAACATATTTTGAAGTCTCGGGGACTCAGTTTATCTGTTAAAGCTTGGTTTTACTACGGCAAAAATCTGGACAGCACACTTATTATTTTCTGAAAATAGTTATCGCTAATAGATTTAGAAATATTCGTATCTCTTTCGTTATAAACCCGTTTATACTCATTCAAACGACCATGTTCTTGTTATAAAATATATTTTCTATTTCTTTGAGAAAATCTTGTATAATAATATATTTTTTTGAAAGTTAGAAATTTCGGCAGCGCTTCCGGGTACATTTTTAGAAATCCATTTTCTAAACTAATCCGCTTGTAATAACAACACCAAACTAATCTATATTCCTTCACCGACTTCTTCCATAATTTTTATATACTCAAAATGGCCATATTAACATGATAAGAGTGTAGATCTAGTAAAAATGACTAAAAATGTATTAGAAAAATTATAGACTTATATATAACAATAAACTTTGTAAATCAATCAAAAATGATCCAAGACTTGTAAGTACTCATTTTTCTCATCCAATAATTATATAGAACTTGTATATACTTGTTTTAACCATAAAAATTCAAAAACATGCTCATATGTGATATATGTGAAATAATGAGTTTAAGTGTAATTTAAACTTAAGAAATGCATAATTAAGTATAATGAACACATAATAGAACAAATAAAAAGTATATAAATTTATTTCTTACTTACTTGATATTAGGATATTTTAGAAAGTAATTTGAATAATATATCCCTAACGATGACTCCAAATTAATTTGTAGTTAGTTATAGCATGAAAATAATCGATATATGCTTGAAATACTTGAAAAATGACTTCGTCTTCTTTCTTTTTCTTCCTTGGCCGAACACACAAGTAAAATGAGAGTGTTTTTGCTAGTGAAAATGGTGTGAAGAAAATGAACTAGTTTCTTTTTATTTATAGTGAAAATTTCTAAAAATATCTAGATATTTTGATAAATAGTAAATAGATATTTATAAATAGTAAATAGATATTTTTATGAATAGTAAATAGATATTTTGATGAATAGTAAATAGATATTTTGATGAATAGTAAATAGATATTTATAAATAGTAACTAGATATTTTGATGAATAGTAAATAGATATTTATAAATAGTAACTAGATATTTATATATTAGGAGTACATGGTACATTGTTTATGCATGAAAATCGTGTAGAAGCATTTATTTATTTAATTAATGATAATAAATAAATAATAGGTAAATAAGAGTTGCAATCTTTTATACTTGACATGTAAAGAATATTTATTTGAAGCGTACTTAAGACATGTTGGCGTTGGTGAGTACGTTTATTGAGAATGTGAGTTACATCACATTAGTTTGCTGTTGTGATAAGATAAACTGATAAAGTTTAATCTTTTAAAAAAAAATTAGACGTAGAAAATGGATAACTATTCTTTCGTTAGAATATTAATACAAGTTGAAATTTACCGGTGGTTACACAATGTAATGTTGAAAGTGTCCTACATGTGAGAAGATCTTTTGAGAATATTAAGGAAAAAAAAAAATAATAATAATAATAAAAAAAAAAAAAAAAAAAAAAAAAAAACCTTTTGTTCGTACACAATTTGATAAGTATATATGTATACGTGTAGATATAGAATTAGTTTGAGTGTTTGTGATTTATGCTAGATAAATCTTATGTGATGGAAATTACCCTTGTATATTGATATTTTGATAAAGAGCTAAATCCTTTTGTAGAAAGTTTTTAATAAGATGTAAAAAAATGATTTTAGGATCTTGAGATTAAGGAAGATGAGATCCTAAACTGAAATAATATTTTTATTTGGTTGTTTGGAAAAGATACGAATAACGTGAGATGATAGACTGATTTCTGTTAAGCCGGTTCTTCCCATTAAAATAAAGGGATACTGGGAAGACTGCTGATACTGAGATGTTTTTGGAGATATAATATTAAGATAATATGGTTTTTTATCCTAAGTAACTAGAGCAAGAGTTTGAGAAGTTTAAGCGAGAGAAAACTTTTTATTCCTTTTTTTTTTTTTTTTTTTTTTTTTTTTTTTTTTTTTTTTTTTTTTTTGTGCTCGAGACAAATAATTGAAAAATGATGAATAGATGTGAAGTAAAGAAATAAGAGAGAAGATAAGTTGTCGTGAGATAATTTGGGATGAGCATGAATAATACAAGTTTGATTGATGACTTAACCCTTTTATTGTGATGACTTAACCCTTTTATTGAAAAATGTATGTAGAAGGTTTTTGACTAGGAATGAATTGACGGAAAGGAATACTATTCCCGACCATTAGAAAAGACACGAGAGTTTGTGAAGAGATGTCTTAAACAAAATGTGATAAGGTGCATAACACATAAGCCATGAAGGTATGACACCTAGGTGATACACACTAAGTTTTATGATCAACAGATGTTGATCCCAGTTGAGCTTAAAGATCTTGTTAATTACTTTAGATATAAACCTAAAGCAATCAGTATAGAAACTGCTTATGAACGATCTATTAATTACTATGCGGAAACTAGTAATTAATCTTAAGAAGAATAACAATAACACACAATAATTCTCTCAACCTTCACCTCAATATATTAATATACGGTTACTCAAAAGTAACAGGGTTACAACGAACCTTGAAGTGAATACAAGACAATACGTATGCTAAGACAATCGACTTCTAACCCTAACCCTAGATCCTCCTTTTATACACATAAGGAGTCCTAGTCGGTTACAAAACTTTCTATACAAGAATAATATCTAATCGTATCTTTACCATAAACAAACTATACATATCCAATAAGCAGCAGAATCAAACTCTAGCAGCAGAATCATCTTAGGCTAGCAGCAGTTTGACACTTAGCGTATTTCATCATGCTTCAAATATCATCAGCAGCAGAATGAATATACTAGCAGCAGAATCATACTTAGTATATTTCCATTAGAACCATGAGCAGCAGAATAAAACACTTAGCAGCAGAATCTTCAAAGTAGCAGCAGTATCTTTTAAACCCAACAATCCTCCCCTAAACTTGATATTTTCTCCCAAAATATACAAGTTTCTTCCAAAGCACAAACATACACAAAGAGGATGCTTCCAAACACTTACTACTATGAAGTCTTTGATTTCAGAATCTTTTGATACTTTTCTACCAACTCATACGCTTGATGATCTGACAAAAATGGTCTTTGTAACCTCAATTTTCCATATTGTAACATCTCAGTAATAACAACAGTATTGTTATTCAAGGGATAATCTTTCTCCACCAGCATATACACACCTACACCATTACCAATCAACTCATGTACTCCACATGATTGAAATAGATACCATTTATGAACCTTAGTTGAGTGTAACAAATCTATCCATTCCATATCTCTTGGATCAGGCTCAAACATGTTCTTCAGGTAGTAGTAGTGTAGTCTTTCAGAAATCACATCTGGTCTTCTATCCCCATACTTCTCCTTATATAACTTCCAGAGCTGTACAATATCATCCCTATCCATGTAATGCAGCATTTGTGAGAATCTAACAAATTTCTGACATGCACCATTTGCCCTTTTGATCTCCCACCATGCTTCACTACCATATAAAATATCATGTGTATAAGAGATGATTGAATGTTTAGTGTCCAATGGAACTGAATTTATTATCTCTGGTTCTTCTTGAGGTTTATGAACTGTAAAATCCATAATCCTTTTCATATCATCAGCAGTCACCTCTTCAAAATTATGCTCATCACTTTCTTCTTTCTCTGAGTCACTCATCACCACTGACTGAGTTCTTCTCTTCTTCCTAGCCATCTGTTTTACTCTTCTCCTACATCTCTTTATACCAACAGTAGGTTCAGTCTTTTTCTTTCAACAGTCTGCTTCTCAACTTCTTTTTCCATCTCAGCTTCAACAATAACCTCTTTCTCTTTCTCAACATCTGACACTTTGGGCATTTTGACACTTGACTCAGGATTCATATAAGCATTTGGTGCCACTTTGATTCTTGTAAACTCTTTAATCTCAGCATCAGTTAAAGGCTTAAATTTCCTCTCCATCTCTTTCTTAGCAGCCTCAAACTTCTGCTTAACTTCTTCATTTGAATATGGCTTCAATTCCTTCAATTTCCATCCTTTCATGTTTCTCAGATATTGCTCATGAAGAGTTCTCTGTTGCCTTGCAGTTGGTGGTCTATTCACCTTCTTATTCTTCCTTGCAACCAGAAACCTTTTCTTATTCTCCACAATGGCTTGTTGAATCCAGTCATTAATACCTTCATCTGTAAAAGTATCTTCCAACTCTACTTTCACTTTCTCCCATGCCATAGCAGCTTTACATCTTGCCTGCTCATCTTCCCATGCAGCCACTTTTGCTTCAACTTCAGCTTGTCTCCCAGATTGTTGCTTTTGTTTCTCCATTGCTTTATTATACTCAGCTTTTTCTTCAGCAGCAACCCTCTGAGCTTCTTCTGCATCCCACCTTTCTTGCAAATGTCTAGGCCATACCTCAATTGGAATTTCATTAGGATCAGGATAAGGTTCAAGTTCTTCCACCATTTTCTCCTTACCCTTACCCTTGTAGGTAGGTGGTTGAACAGATTTTCTTGTAGGCACAGGCTCTTGTATGATAACTCCTTGGGCTTTAGGTCTTAAAGTTGTCACTTGTTTTGGTTTTGGTGTAGGTTGAGCAGCAGGTTGTGATTGTGGTTGTACAGCAGTAGTTTCAGGTGTTGGGATAACTTTTGGTGATTGTTGTGATTTAGCATGAAGGTTTAGCATGATTTGAGCTATGGGTATGGTGTCTTCATCTGTTTCAGCAGCAGAACCCATTTCTGAAGCAACAGCAGAATCCTTAAGTCCAACAGCAGAATGTCCTGCACCAGCAGCAGAATCATCCTTTGCCTTCTTTTCACCAACATTAGCAACAACATCCTTACCAGAACCAACATCCTCAACCATACGATCCTCATTTTCTGCAACACCAGCAACATTATTATCCAATTCCATCTCAGCCTCCCCTTGAGCCATGTTTTCCTCTGCTTCATTCCTCCCCTGTTTGGGAGCATCCTCTCCCAAACTTGGTTTGGAAACCTTCAGCTGTGAAGAAATTGATCTCAGCAACCCCTCAAGATGTTTAACTCTAAGCTTGAGCCTTCTGATTTCAGCACCCTGAGAAGCTTTCACTGTCTTTAGCTCCTTTCTAAGACCAATGACCTCCTTTGACAATTTTGTACAGGTATCCGTCAATTCTTTTAATTGTTTCATGATATCCTCACAACTTCGGTCTGTGTTACCTGACCCGAGAGGTTGATAACTGGATTTGGCATTGTGTACAGGTGTTTTAACCGTCAATTCTACTGTTTCAAGTTCAATGCTAGCCTCAACACTTCGACCTGTGTGACCTGGTCCGAGAGGTGTATCATGGGCATTGTCATTTTGTACATCAGTGTCCATCAATTCATGTGTTTCATCTCTGTCCTCATCACTTCGAGATGTGTTACCTTCTCCGAGAGGTGAATCTTTGGACATAAACTCAGTCTCAACCCTAGGCTGAACATCTGAGCCCCTTATATTAGCCGTGTGGCTAGGGTTTCCATCATGTGCATCAGGTTCATGAGAACCCTCAGCAGTAGATGTTGCCAAGGTTGGGGTCTTAATTATGTTGACACTGGCCTGTTCAACTTCTAAGTTGGAAACAGTAGTGTCAGCCCCTTCCTTCATGCCATCTCCATCACCTATGGCAGCCTCATCTGCTTCCATACTAGCACTAGTCTGAGGTAACTCAGTGCTCTTTTCATGTGAAATCCCAGGTGATGGGGTCTTTTGGGGTTCAGTATGGGATGATTCATTTGAATATTCAGGAGTGGGTGTGTGATGGGAAGCTGTGGGGTTTTCAGCTTCTTCACCCTGAGCAATATCAGCAGCAATGTTTAAAATGTATTGGGACAAAGGAGTTATTCTCCCAGAAAAACCAGTCCCATTTTTCCTTAAGTGTTTAAACATTTTAGTTACAAGAACTGGAGTTTTGTAAGGTTTTTCATGAGCAAAAGGTTCTTGTAACTGATTATCAATGAGTAATTGCAAAAACCTTGGTTAAAGAAAAGAAGTTCCAGAAATATTCTTTTTCAACCCTTTAAAAATCATAGCCGAAAAATTGTATGGTTGGCCTGAGGCTAGACAAATCAAAGCAGAAGCTTGACTTGCACTAAACTCATTCCATCCACTTGTTTTAGGACTAAGACAATGTAGAAGGGTGTGAACAAGAAATTTTCATTGTGGGCAGAGGAGACGTTTGTAAAATTTTAATCTAGTATTTGGTCTCTCATACCCAAATTTTTCAAGTTCCTCAAAAATAGTAGAAGTGGGAAGGCAAGTTGTTGCTTCATCATCTGCAAGACGAAGAATTCGTCTTATAGATGTTTCAGTAACGACTATTCTTTCCTCATCTACTGAGGCAATTAACATTTCTTCCCCATTAAGAGTTTCAGCCGTAACAGTCGACCAAAACTGTCTTATGTGGGAACGATATATAGTTGGATTAACTGATAATGCATACCTAATGGAAGTAGCATTAAGAAAGTCTATGACTTCAGTGAATCCATCAGCCTCCAGCACCTTCTTAAGAAAAGCTACTTGATTGTGATCGTCAGAATAGGTACGTCTCGTCATTGTAAATTAGGGTTTTGGTTTTGGAGTGTTTTTGAATCAGATGCTAATGAAGGTGTTAGAGTTTGGAGTTAATTGAATTTTGAGCGCACAATTTTAATTTGGGGATCGAATTAGGTTTTTATACCGGTTAGATCCAATTAGAACGTCTTAGGCGCCAATTTGCAAAACAGTCCTCCAACTTTCAAATTTAGCAGTAGAATGCTAACCTTGCAAAACAAAGCAGCATAACACCATCAGCAGTAGAATGGATTTCTTGCTAACACTTATCCAATTACCCAAAATTAATATCCATCCTTTTGGTCAACACTACCAAAATACCAAAATTAAGTTAATTCCATCAAGGAATTAATTCCTTTACCGACCCAAGAGTTAATTTCTCATATCAACCCCGCATTGAATATCTTTAAACCTTTATTAACTCTATAAAAAGCCTCCAATCATCTATACAAATCCATCTCATCCCACAAAATCTTCAACACATATCTTCAACTTTCCAATCACCATGAATCCTTCAAATATTATAGAAATCTCATCCGATTCTTCGTCTGATTCTGAAAGTTCAGGTTGGAAAAACTATTTTCCACTAAACTACACCGGTCAAACCAGCAAAAAACAAAGGACAACTCCTCCAATATCATCTAATGAACTAACAACTCCCCCGTCTTATTTAAACGATTCATTCCCCTCTTCTGATGATGATGAGGAACAATCACAGTCACTTTCAGTCGTATTGACAAGAGAGATTGAGAAGGCCATGGTTGGAATGAGCAAGATCCAAGTGCCTGAAGGACATCAAGCTCGTCCAAAGCCAAGTCCACAAGTGCTGGGCCTCCCTTGCAAGAAGGTGGCTGATGCCATGGACATTGAAGGTAAACGAGTCCATAGGACCATGCCAGATGTCCAGGGAAAAGGCAAAAGGAAGCTTGAGTAGTTGTGAAGTGAAGATGTTAGGTGTTTATGGTTGGTTTGTGTAGGTTTGTGTGTAGTAAGGTTGTTGGTTGGTTGTTTGTTTTGTTGCTTTTGAGTCCTGAAGGATGATGTAACATCTGCTAATGTAGTGAATGCACCTAGTAATGAATAAACTTTTATTATCTTAGTGTTGATGAACATTCACTCTTGTGCTTTAGATTCTGAATAGATAGCCTCCCCTAAATTTCAGAATCATCTTTTTCTCAGCAATCAATCTTTTGTGACTTATCCTGCAAAAGATTAGTCCAACAACCACAAAACACAAACAAGAGTATCTCACAATAATCACAAGACAGTCAACAAAATAACCATCTTAGCAGCACACAATATAAAGACATAGCAAGCACTAGAAACAACTTATTTGATCAATAACAGCACAAATCCTCAAAAACTTTTTACAAAACATACAGAGATAAGATTTTAAAGATTGATCATACCTATACTAGCAACTAAAAATTGAAATCTACTTATATCAAAACTTTTTGTAAGTAGATCAGCAACATTATTGTCAGTATGTATTTTAACCACTTGAATTAACTTTTTCTCATAACAATCTCTAATAAAATGATGTCTTATCTCTATATGCTTTGTTTTAGAGTGAAAAACAGGATTCTTTATTATACACATTGTGCTGTTATTATCAATATAAATTTTGGTGTTCATGAAATTGTACCCATAATCCAAGAGTTGATTCTGAATCCAGAGTACTTGTCCACAGCAACTAGAAGCAGCCACATACTCTGCCTCAGTTGTTGAATTAGCCACCACAATCTGTTTCTTGCATTGCCATGAGATTAACCTATGTTCAAGGTATTGACATCCTCCATTGGTTGACTTTCTATCCAAACTAGCTCCAGCATAGTCACTGTCTGAGTATGCTATTAAGTCAAAGGGTGAACTATTAGGATACCAAAGGCCCAATTTAGGTTGACCCTTTAGGTACCTAAAAATTCTTTTGACAACATTCAAGTGTGAGACTTTTGGGGACACTTGAAATCTGGCACAAGCACACTCAAAAAACATGATATCTGGCCTTGAAGCAGTCAGATACATCAATGAACCAATCATTGATCTATAAAGATGTACATCAACCTCTTCCCCATCTTCATCCTTGAGCAAAGGTTTGTTGTTATCCATTGGTGTCTTAGCTGCCTTCACATCATTGAAACCAAATTTCTTTAACATATCAGGCACATACTTGTCTTGACTGATGAAGATCCCCTCAGCTGTCTGCTTAACCTGAAGCCCCAAAAAGAATGTGAGTTCTCCCATAGAACTCATTTGAAATCTGTTATGCATGAGCTTCTCAAATTTTTCACAGAACACCTTGTTTGTAGACCCAAAAATGATATCATCTACATAAACCTGAACTAGTAGAATATCATTCTTATTTTTCTTGATGAACAGAGTTTTATCAATGGTTCCCCTTGTGAATCCATTAGATAACAAATACTTAGACAAGGTGTCATACCAAGCTCTAGGAGCTTGATGTAAACCATACAGTGCTTTCTCCACTTTATATACTCTATCTGGAAAGTCAGGATCTTCAAAACCAGGAGGTTGCATCACATAAACCTCTTCATCAATCTTTCCATACAAGAAAGCACTTTTCACATCCATTTGGTACACTGGAAAGTTCTTGAATGAGGCATAAGCCAAAAACAATCTAATAGCCTCTATCCTTGCTACAGGAGCAAAGACCTCATCATAATCTATTACTTCTTCCTGAGTGTACCCTTGAGCCACTAGTCTTGCTTTGTTTCTCACCACAATTCCTCTTTCATCTCTTTTGCACCTGAACACCCATTTTGTACCAATTTCCCTCTTCCCATTAGGCAAATCAACTAGTGTCCAGACCTCTTGAAGCTTGAACTGCAACAGCTCCTCTTGCATGGCTTCAACCCAACTTGAATCTTTCATAGCTTTGTGAATATTTTTGGGTTCCTCTTGTGATAAGAAACAGGCAAATTTGCAATTTTGTAGGTCCTTGTGGCTATTTCTTTGATGCAATGATTGAGCAAATAAACCTTGATGGAGTTGATTACTCAGCCCTTTTGTTTTACTTCTGGTTTGTACAGTAGATTGTACATCACCAATTATCTGCTCCTTAGGATGGTTCTTATGTATCCTTGTAGTTGGAGTAGGACTGACTTGAATAGAAGGCTCCATATTTGTCAAATCAGCTTCTGCTCCAAAAACATCCACAACATCATCATCTGTGTCATAGTAGATTTCCTCCAATTCAGGCATATGAGGAAAGTCAACATCATCATTAACATCTTCATTAAAGTCAGCAGCAGAATTCTTTGGAACAGCAGTAGAACTACTAGGCTTAGCAGCAGAATTGGAGATACTGCTGCTAGCTTCATTTCTTGAACTTCCATGCTTTGCTGACTTTTCAACAGTCTTGCCATCATTAGAAGGTTCATCATCACCTTCTGCATCATCCTTTGGTACTTCCTTATGAACAGCATCATCATCAGAACTCTTTCCCTCTTTATCTGTTGGAGTGAAGAACTGATTAAACTTCCACTTCTCAATCAAAACAAACTCCTCTGCAGATGCATCCTTCTTTGCTTGTGTACCTGCATTGGGGTTAGTTTGTGTACCTGCAGACATGTTAGTTGTACCTGCAATCACTGGTTGATAATTCATACTCTTGGTTAGGGAATCAATATCAAACAGCCATTCAGGTCCTTTTCCAGCAACACTAGGTGTGGTTTCACTAAACCTAATGTAACACCCCCATTTTCGGATTACGCAGCGGAATATAAGCTTGGGGTGCTACTTCATGGTTCACAGTCATGGAAATAGAAAACGACTCGAAAAGAGACGTTTTTAAATAAAAATTGTTATCATTCATTTATTTAATATCAGAGTACATAAGATAGGTCCCAGAGGGAGGTTCAGAAATACATGATAAAAATTACATTATTTATTGAATGATAACAAAGTGGACACTCTTTTTATTTTAAGAAGAAAGTCCACCGCCGCTCCGTGCCATTAACCATACTTCTAGATACCTGAGATAAACATGCTTAAAAAGTCAACACAAATGTTAAGTGAATCTATAGTGTTTAAAATTATAATCAGTTTGAACACAAGCCAAAATATGAGAAATCAGTTATATCGTAATTCAGAAAATATTGCACTAAACCTCATGACACGCAATGCGTTAACAGTTTCCAGATTCCACAAACATGATTGAAATGAGAGTGGTCTCGCCCCCGAGTTAAAGATATCAAATATAATGCATCTGCCTAACCGACTACCACGAAGATATCCATCCGGTTAGAACAAATGGGTTGTCAGGCCAATAGATCTATTCACATATTCGCGCTTACCCAGCAGGTGACTAATGGTGCATGATATGAGGGTCTTTTAAATAAATAATTCAATCTCAATAATAACGAACAGTTAGCCTAGTGCAATAACAATCAGGAAAATACTTGTGTTCGATTTAATAGCATGTATCTCCCCACATATTTGGAAAACACGTAAGTAAGAAAAGTGGGACTATAAACTCACCTGAACAATCTGGATGGAAAACAAAATGAATTACAGTTGATAAACGTCTCCGGCTTGCAACCTGAATTGGTTATGTCAAGTTTCTCAGTAATTGTTTCTTAATATATAAGTTTTTATTATTCGTTTCGTTATTTGGTTTGTTGATTAAATGTTTAATTGAGCCAATATGTAGTTTCAAAAGTAATATTTTGTTATATTTTCTTATCTGTAAGATTCGGTTTCGTCCGTTCGTTAAATGGATACTTCATTTGTTAGTTACGGCACAAAACGTATATTAAGTTTAATTAAAACTTAATACTAATAATAATAATAATAATAATAATAATAATAATAATAATAATAATAATAATATTATTAATAAAAATTAATAATATTAAATAATGATTAGGGTTTATAGTTTATTTTTATTTTAGACCTTTAAGTTTCTAGGTTTGGCAAGTTTTACCCTTAAACTATATAGAAATGACAACTTTTATCCTCGGACTTTAGTTAATTGACACTTTATACCATCAAGTTTTAAAATAGACAGTTTTACCCCCTTAGGGATTCCTCGATCACAAGGAAGGTCCAAAACAGAAAATTTATGGAGTTTTGGCAGAAACAGTCCCTATGTCTCTAAAGTTTTTCACTCGACATCCCACATCTCAAAAACATTTTATATCTCGTGTTTTAAGCCGAGACTTTTTACGAAACCTTTTCTAAAGTGTGTATAAATGTCTTAAAAGTATTTTTGTAAAGTCTCGGGGCCAGAATCGAACCCACGAATTTAATATTCAAAACAGAAGTCGTGATCACATGTGACTCGACACAAAATTTTGACTCAACTTCAAACACCCCGTTCTCCCTCGTTTCTCAACGAAAATCGTTGATTCTTTTTCCTATGTGTAGCTCTTTTAGTGTAGTTTAACCATGTCGAAAACTAGAATTTTTAAGATTCGTTTACTAGGTTAAATTAATGACGAAAGCAGCAGGTCTGCTGCTGTGTCGACATGAAGAAAAAGAAAGGAAAAGTCCATTTTCTTCAAATCCGATTTTTAGACCACTTGTTTTTATGTTATAGTTAGTTATTCTAACATATTTAGAGTGTTCTTAAACCATTTTTAATATCCTAGGTTTGTTAGGTCTTTATTTCCGAAATTATTTTTGTTCTTGGACTCGGCATAGACAAAAATGAAGAAAAATATGTTTTTGTTATTTCTGGAATTATAGGCTTATTAGGACATGTTCTATGATATATTTAGACATAAAACAAGCATAGAAAAGTAAATAAAAAGGGCTATAGATATACCTTGCTATAGTTGGTCGATTAGGGCATAAACTTGGTGTATGGATCGAATGGAGCTATCCTATGACTCTAGCTTTATCTTACTGCCTTCTTGGGTATATTTGAACTTATTTTAGGCTTATGGAATCAGTGGAGTAAGGGTGCATGGCTGTTTGGTGGAATTCGATTGGGTGATGATGGGGTTTTAGGGTTTCTAGTGATTCCTATTTATAGAAGGGTGATTAGGGTTTTCATGTGGCTTCTAGGTCTGTATTAATGAAGAAGGTGATGAGGTGTGTGGCTAGGGAGGCGTTACAAGGGGAGGAGGGGAAGTATGTGATGTGGTATGTTCCTTTCCATACACATATGCCATTTCTAGAAGAAAGGCTATGTTTCCTTCTTCTTCTCCAACCATATGGCTCACTTAGGGTTTAAGTATCCTAATTGCTAGTTGGTTTGTCCTTAGAATTGAACTAAAAAGCCTAAATGGTCTAGTTATGGTTCGTTCTATGCTTAAGGGAGTTGTACCTATGCTTTGCTAACTTGTAAACTAAGGTTTTGGGTAGAGTTAGGGTTTCCTAAGTTTAGGGTAGGTTAGAAATGAAATTTGAATTTAAATAACCTAGTTATATATATATCGAATTACACTTATTAGATAGAAAATAGTTTTTGTGCTTTAGTAAGTTGTACTCTAGGCTTATGAGACTTGTACTAATGTAAGAAAAATAAAAAAAATATATTTTTAATTATTTCTTAATTTTCTATAATTTTTATGTAATTTTTATTATACTTTAAATGCAAATAATTAAGTTTTTATGATTTTATGCATTAGTGAGTTGTACCTTAAGTTTATGGAGTTGTACATATGTAAAATAAATAAATAAATTATTTTTATAATTTATTATGTAATAATATTACATAAAATGTCATTTTAAATAACTACTATTAAGGTTTTAAAAATATTTAGTTTCATGCATAAAAGACTTGTACTTTAGCTTTAGTAAGGTTGTACTATAATTTAGAATATGAGAAAAATGTAATTTTTATAATTTATTAAGTTATGAAAATTATATGTTAAGTTTTGTTAAGTTAAAAGTAAATAAATGAAATTTTTAGTTTATACGCATTAGGTACTGGTACTTTAGGTTTAAAGATTTGTAAAAATATTTAGTGAGTTTGGAAAATATAATTTTTAAGAGTTATGCATGTAGGGTTTGTAATTTATATAAATATAAAGATGATTTTTATAAAGATATTGTGAATAAATGTTTTTGTGCATAAATGACTTATACACTAGTTTAAATAACTTTGTAAATATATTATTTTGTAAAGATATTGTATAAATAAATTAGGGTTTGTAAAATATAAATTCATAGTTATGTGAGATTAGGGTTTTATCGGGAGTTTAAAGGAGAATTAAGGTTTTTATGCTTTAGGGACTTGTACATTAATCAGATAATTTGTACTTTAGTATTTCTAGGGTTTTATTGTTCATAAATGTTGTTATGGTAGTTTAGGGTTTCATAAAATTATCATTAGTTAAGGAATGTTCAGTTTTAAATGTACATTAGCGAAATAACGTAAAGTGATAAGTGGAATCTCATAACATTTCAGATTAAAGATGTTTACTTAGTTGAATACGAAATCAGTTAAGGTTGGGTTGCAAGCACGGTTATTCGGGATGTGATCTCCGTCACATAAGATAATAGTCACAATCTAAAAAAAAAAAAATTACACGTAGAAAAGGATAAATATTCCGAGAGATAGTTTATTTAAATAAGGGATTTTTCACAGTGGTTACAGTCACCCACCGTCAAGGGAATCTCGTCCCGAGATTCAGTTCATGTTGGTTGAGGAAATTGGGAAAAGGGAAGTATAGAGATAGCTAGATTCAAATTTCTAACCTATTTAGATAGGGAGCATGAGAAAGGAACAAATCGTACAACGATTTAGTTTAGGAGGAGAATTTGATATGCTTAAAATGCCTCAAGTTAAAAATAAAATAATATAATATTATTTTATTCTTATGTCCTATGTCTCCAAAAATATTATTTCACTGCTAATTCCTCAATTATAGTTTTGGCCTAATAGAGTTGTCTAGGAATTTCCATTTGGTACCTAAGGGAACGTAGTTTGGTCAGTCTTTTTCCTACTGGATGAATTAAATTTGAATGTTTTGCCACCTAATTAATCACTATGCAACGGTCAGATTCGAATAGTGATTCCAACGTTCCAAAATAACGGTCACATCCTCCCTATAAATACCTCATTTCTAATCCTCATTCTTTCACTATCAAATTCTCTTCTAAAAACCTCAAGATGCCGCATTTTGTTACACTTATAGCAATTGTTTCAGTTGTTGCGATTATTACCTACATGGTGTGCAATCCGGAAGAAAATCATGAAGGCTTGTGCTTGATCCTATGGTTTGTCATACCGCTTACCATTACATCCTTTATCGTGGATCAGTCATGGGGAAAATAAGTCTTGTGCTAGGGTTATGGTTCTTGTTGTCTTTCCTATGTACTCCTTAGTGAAATAAAACTTATGTAATCCTTGTAATATTAGCACTTCTGTTGCTAACTATGTTTCTATGTACTATTTTCCAAGATTCCTAATAAAATTTGGGTTTGTGAATTCCTATGGTTTTTCTATCCTCAATTTTTGTTGAATTTCCTATTTTAGAGAAAATGAGTAGTAGTAGCGGACTTTATTATATTAAGTCAAAAGTGATAAGTCATGAAAAGATTAATAGAAAGTCTTGGGAAAATAACTGTCCAATTCATTACATGGTTCTTCCTAATTATACATAGTTGATCAGGCTATGTATAATCGAGGATCAAATGATGTGATGTTTTGACTCAGCCGTATGGTATTTATTATATATATATATATATATATATATATATATATATATATATATATATATATACATATTTTTTTTTTCCAAAAAGCTTTAGATGGTGTTCAACGTGATATTTTCAGGAAATAGTATCATAAATTTTATTTTTCAAAAGAATGGGAAAATTTCAGTCCATACTACAGTAATAGGTTTAAGGTTTTTCCTAGGATAATAATGGAGTATCTTCAAATTTAAATCTTAGGGTTCTTCTAAAGTTCCTATGAGCTAGGGATAATCTATTGTTTCCTCCAAATAATATTTTACCAATTTCCTAAAGGTATACTAGATTCTAGGTAGGTAACGTCTATGAATAGAGTAAGGAGGAATAGAATAATGAAGCTAAACGCAGATTAGGTTTATTGCGGAAAAGTTACAGGATGAAAGTAGAAAGATAATTTATTACATTAGGAATAAGAGGTAAAAGGAAATATAGCTTAGCGAGTTCTAATCCTCAACTTATTTATCTATTACAATCATTTATCTTCTCCATAGATTTCATACTTGGGTTCTTATTCCTGAGCATCATTCTTGTCTTTCCAATTCGGGTTGAAATTTGGGCACTGATTCTGGTAATGTCCCTTTCCACCACATCCAAGGCAAGTCACGATTACTGAATATAGTTTTGTCGTTTTACAATCTTTGGTCTGATGTCCAATCTTCTGACAATTTGTACACCTAACAGTGCATGGACCGTAATGGTGCAACAAGCATTGTGCGCACAATGGCTTTGTTCCAATATAGCCATTCCTAAGATTCTGTTGATGATGGTAGCAGGTAGGGATGATGGTTTTGAGTTTTTGCTTTTGGTTATTTTGTTTGAATGTAACGGTTTTCTTTACTCCTAAGGCTCGGGAAATGGTGGGTTTGATTATTCTTTCTGGGCCTTCATGAAGAACTGATTTGCAACCCGTAAAACTTTTAGGGGTATGATTACAAAACACAGTCTTCGTTTCTTCTCCAGTGGCTATCCGGTTGTTACTTAGATAAGACGCTGTAGTCACTTCCAGTACTGCTGCAATGAGGTTGATTACCATCTTTTGGATATCTTCGGGAGTCATTGGTGATACGTTGGTATTTTTCATGTTGACTTTCTTCTAGCAACATTACAAGAAATATGTAGTTCAGAATTCTAGTAATGACCATGTTAGGATAATTACATATTATTACTAACAAGTGATCATGAAGTTATATTCCTTTTGAGAATCAATTATTTACGATATGTCTTAGTTAATATCGTAGATAAATGGTTAACTCCTGCTAAGGAACAAACTAACTCATCCGAAATTCAGCAACTTTCTCTTCATTCATCAGGTTTTTCTTCCGAAGTTTTCCTAAGGTTTCCTATATTTATTGTCTAGTAAGTCTTAGTATGTCGGGTTACCACATGGTATTAATAACTTGATTGATTGTTTTACAAAACAATTAATACTAGGTCTTTTATTAATACTGCCTGTAGTAGGTCATGGATTTTTCTGTCTTTAGTATAAGGATTTTGTCCTTTGTTGTCAATAGTGGTTCTAGTTTTTGTCTCTTATTACGCTATTAGTGAGTTGGGGATCTAGGTTTGGGAAAAATAGGGAAATATTGTTCGTGGATTTTGAGTATGGTTTGGTGGAGTTATTTATTTGATAGAGGAAATAGTGTTCTTTACATATATGCACAGCATCATAGTAAGACACAATAGGATGAATTTGGTTACAACAGTAAATATATAACAAAAGAGGATTGTCATAGATTTATTGATTGATTACAAACTCTGAAAGTTTCAGGCTTATTTAGGTAATACAGGAAATACTAACCAAATACTATTTGGTTTATAACAACGATACAAGTGACTTTCAAGATCAGTTACGTTCTTGACGTAAATGCTTAACTTCAGTCTCAAGTTTCAGTTGCGCAATTTCCATTTCCAAGAAGTGTTCCTGAAGTTCTTGGGATATCTTCAATTGATTATCCAGAACAGTTTCCAAAGCGAAAATCTTCTGATCCTGGTTTCTTGCTATTTCACTGGCTACCCAAAGGGTCCTTTCAATGTCTTCCACTCTACCGTACAATTGATCATGTTCTCTTCCTGAACAGCGGATCCTGGATTCTATGTTTCTAAATTTATGATTGTAGGTATTTTTCATCCTTTCGACTTTTGCTCCTAGCCCAAACACCGTACGTCTCTCAGCATCGGTCTTTCTAAACAGAGTGTCGATATTACGGTCGTACCATTCAAAACGAAATGGTCGTAGTTCTTCCAACTGTTTAGTATGTGCGTCGAGAGTGTTGGCTTGTTGGTAAAGGAGGTTCCATATCGATTCGATAGTGTCTAAACTAAGGTCGGGGGAATTAGATGAGGATATATCATCTGGGTTATTTAATATTGGGGATTTTGGAATATTAGGTAGTGGAGAGTTTGGTTTTTCATTTTTCTGAATTGTTTCTGGGGGTAATTTATATCCAGCCTCAGATGCTGTTGGACAACCAATCAATTTTTCATAAGATTCGGTTTCTTCCTTAGGTGATAATGGGAATGGGTTTGGGGTAGTTTCGTTGACTTTGGGTGTTTCGGGAGACATGGTACTGTAATAATTTGCAAATAATAATTTATAAGAAATTATTACTAATAACATTTGGGAAGGAAACTAAAGGTGAAATACGAAGTTTAGTATAAAGGATCCTAAATGGATAAGGCTCTAAGTAGGGTTTCATCTTGATGTCCTAGTCTAGACATGAGTGGGATAAATTGAATAGGGGAATCAGGATTCTGTAACCACTTTATAGTTATAATTATTCCATTTATATTGTTTAAACGATTACAGTAACTTACATACAAATAATATTTCAGTAACGGCGTGGCACGGAGGACTCTGGTTAAGTTTTTGTGAAAACCGGTTATAGTCCAATGTTTGAAAACATTTGGTTCTCTATAACCACAAGCTCTGATACCAATCTGTAACACCCCCATTTTCGGATTACGCAGCGGAATATAAGCTTGGGGTGCTACTTCATGGTTCACAGTCATGGAAATAGAAAACGACTCGAAAAGAGACGTTTTTAAATAAAAATTGTTATCATTCATTTATTTAATATCAGAGTACATAAGATAGGTCCCAGAGGGAGGTTCAGAAATACATGATAAAAATTACATTATTTATTGAATGATAACAAAGTGGACACTCTTTTTATTTTAAGAAGAAAGTCCACCGCCGCTCCGTGCCATTAACCATACTTCTAGATACCTGAGATAAACATGCTTAAAAAGTCAACACAAATGTTGAGTGAATCTATAGTGTTTAAAATTATAATCAGTTTGAACACAAGCCAAAATATGAGAAATCAGTTATATCGTAATTCAGAAAATATTGCACTAAACCTCATGACACGCAATGCGTTAACAGTTTCCAGATTCCACAAACATGATTGAAATGAGAGTGGTCTCGCCCCCGAGTTAAAGATATCAAATATAATGCATCTGCCTAACCGACTACCACGAAGATATCCATCCGGTTAGAACAAATGGGTTGTCAGGCCAATAGATCTATTCACATATTCGCGCTCACCCAGCAGGTGACTAATGGTGCATGATATGAGGGTCTTTTAAATAAATAATTCAATCTCAATAATAACGAACAGTTAGCCTAGTGCAATAACAATCAGGAAAATACTTGTGTTCGATTTAATAGCATGTATCTCCCCACATATTTGGAAAACACGTAAGTAAGAAAGGTGGGACTATAAACTCACCTGAACAATCTGGATGGAAAACAAAATGAATTACAGTTGATAAACGTCTCCGGCTTGCAACCTGAATTGGTTATGTCCAGTTTCTCAGTAATTGTTTCTTAATATATAAGTTTTTATTATTCGTTTCGTTATTTGGTTTGTTGATTAAATGTTTAATTGAGCCAATATGTAGTTTCAAAAGTAATATTTTGTTATATTTTCTTATCTGTAAGATTCGGTTTCGTCCGTTCGTTAAATGGATACTTCATTTGTTAGTTACGGCACAAAACGTATATTAAGTTTAATTAAAACTTAATACTAATAATAATAATAATAATAATAATAATAATAATAATAATAATAATAATAATAATAATAATAATAATAATAATAATATTAATAAAAATTAATAATATTAAATAATGATTAGGGTTTATAGTTTATTTTTATTTTAGACCTTTAAGTTTCTAGGTTTGGCAAGTTTTACCCTTAAACTATATAGAAATGACAACTTTTATCCTCGGACTTTAGTTAATTGACACTTTATACCCTCAAGTTTTAAAATAGACAGTTTTACCCCCTTAGGGATTCCTCGATCACAAGGAAGGTCCAAAACAGAAAATTTATGGAGTTTTGGCAGAAACAGTCCCTATGTCTCTAAAGTTTTTCACTCGACATCCCACATCTCAAAAACATTTTATATCTCGTGTTTTAAGCCAAGACTTTTTACGAAACCTTTTCTAAAGTGTGTATAAATGTCTTAAAAGTATTTTTGTAAAGTCTCGGGGCCAGAATCGAACCCACGAATTCAATATTCAAAACAGAAGTCGTGATCACATGTGACTCGACACAAAATTTTGACTCAACTTCAAACACCCCGTTCTCCCTCGTTTCTCAACGAAAATCGTTGATTCTTTTTCCTATGTGTAGCTCTTTTAGTGTAGTTTAACCATGTCGAAAACTACAATTTTTAAGATTCGTTTACTAGGTTAAATTAATGACGAAAGCAGCAGGTCTGCTGCTGTGTCGACAGGAAGAAAAAGAAAGGAAAAGTCCATTTTCTTCAAATCCGATTTTTAGACCACTTGTTTTTATGTTATAGTTAGTTATTCTAACATATGTAGAGTGTTCTTAAACCATTTTTAATATCCTAGGTTTGTTAGGTCTTTATTTCCGAAATTATTTTTGTTCTTGGACTCGACATAGACAAAAATGAAGAAAAATATGTTTTTGTTATTTCTGGGATTATAGGCTTATTAGGACATGTTCTATGATATATTTAGACATAAAACAAGTATAGAAAAGTAAATAAAAAGGGCTATAGATATACCTTGCTATAGTTGGTCGATTAGGGCATAAACTTGGTGTATGGATCGAATGGAGCTATCCTATGACTCTAGCTTTATCATACTGCCTTCTTGGGTATATTTGAACTTATTCTAGGCTTATGGAATCAGTGGAGTAAGGGTGCATGGCTGTTTGGTGGAATTCGATTGGGTGATGATGGGGTTTTAGGGTTTCTAGTGATTCCTATTTATAGAAGGGTGATTAGGGTTTTCATGTGGCTTCTAGGTCTGTATTAATGAAGAAGGTGATGAGGTGTGTGGCTAGGGAGGCGTTACAAGGGGAGGAGGGGAAGTATGTGATGTGGTATGCTCCTTTCCATACACATATGCCATTTCTAGAAGAAAGGCTATGTGTCATTCTTCTTCTCCAACCATATGGCTCACTTAGGGTTTAAGTATCCTAATTGCTAGTTGGTTTGTCCTTAGAATTGAACTAGAAAGCCTAAATGGTCTAGTTATGGTTCGTTCTATGCTTAAGGGAGTTGTACCTATGCTTTGCTAACTTGTAAACTAAGGTTTTGGGTAGAGTTAGGGTTTTCCTAAGTTTAGGGTAAGTTAGAAATGAAATTTGAATTTAAATAACCTAGTTATATATATATCGAATTACACTTATTAGGTAGAAAATAGTTTTTGTGCTTTAGTAAGTTGTACTCTAGGCTTATGAGACTTGTACTAATGTAAGAAAAATAAGAAAAATATATTTTTAATTATTTCTTAATTTTCTATAATTTTTATGTAATTTTTATTATACTTTAAATGCAAATAATTAAGTTTTATGATTTTATGCATTAGTGAGTTGTACCTTAAGTTTATGGAGTTGTACATATGTAAAATAAATAAATAAATTATTTTTATAATTTATTATGTAATAATATTACATAAAATGTCATTTTAAATAACTACTATTAAGGTTTTAAAAATATTTAGTTTCATGCATAAAAGACTTGTACTTTAGCTTTAGTAAGGTTGTACTATAATTTAGAATATGAGAAAAATGTAATTTTTATAATTTATTAAGTTATGAAAATTATATGTTAAGTTTTGTTAAGTTAAAAGTAAATAAATGAAATTTTTAGTTTATACGCATTAGGTACTGGTACTTTAGGTTTAAAGATTTGTAAAAATATTTAGTGAGTTTGGAAAATATAATTTTTAAGAGTTATGCATGTAGGGTTTGTAATTTATATAAATATAAAGATGATTTTTATAAAGATATTGTGAATAAATGTTTTTGTGCATAAATGACTTATACACTAGTTTAAATAACTTTGTAAATATATTATCTTGTAAAAATATTGTATAAATAAATTAGGGTTTGTAAAATAAAATTCATAGTTATGTGAGATTAGGGTTTTATCGGGAGTTTAAAGGAGAATTAAGGTTTTTATGCTTTAGGGACTTGTACATTAATCAGATAATTTGTACTTTAGTATTTCTAGGGTTTTATTGTTCATAAATGTTGTTATGGTAGTTTAGGGTTTCATAAAATTATCATTAGTTAAGGAATGTTCAGTTTTAAATGTACATTAGCGAAATAACGTAAAGTGATAAGTGGAATCTCATAACATTTCAGATTAAAGATGTTTACTTAGTTGAATACGAAATCAGTTAAGGTTGGGTTGCAAACACGGTTATTCGGGATGTGATCTCCGTCACATAAGATAATAGTCACAATCTAAAAAAAAAATTTACACGTAGAAAAGGATAAATATTCCGAGAGATAGTTTATTTAAATAAGGGATTTTTCACAGTGGTTACAGTCACCTAACGTGTAGATTTTCTTCCACATGCATTGTTCTTTGATTAAATACCCTAAAAGCTTTGCTATTAGTTGAGTATCCAACAAAGAAAACCTTTGTCTGCTTTCTCATCAAACTTGCCTAGTGAATCAATGGTATTTAAGATAGTAACAGGACACCCAAATGGTTTTAAGAAATCTATCATAGGTTTCCTATCATGCAACAATTCATAAGGGGTCTTGTTATGAGGCTTCACTACCTTACTCCTATTTTGCACATAGCAAGCAGTGTTAACTGCTTCAGCCCAAAAAGTAGTGGGTAACTTTGACTCAGACAACATAGTCCTAGCAGCCTCAATTAATGTCCTATTCCTCCTTTCAGCAACACCATTTTGTTGAGGAGTTCTAGCCACACTAAACTGCCTTAAAATACCTTTTTCCTCACAGAATTGATTCATTACATGCTTCTTAAATTCAGTTCCATTATCACATTTGATTACTTTGACCTTATGATTTACTAGATTTTCTATTCTTGTAATGAAGGCCTTAAGAATTCCAGAGGTCTCATCCTTAGTTGCTAAGAAAAACACCCAAGTGAACCTACTGAAATCATCAGTGACAACTAAGCAATACATCTTCTTATTCAAGCTCTTCACAAAAGTTGGTCCAAACAGATCCATATGCAACATATACAAGGGTTCAGAAATAGAGTTCACCACTTTGGACTTACAAGAAGCTCTGTGTTGCTTTCCCATCTGACAAGCAACACAGGTTTCAGAATTTTCAAAAATCTTTGAAGGTAAACCTCTGACAAGGTTGCCTTTTACCAATTTGTTTATAGTTTTGAAATTTAAGTGACCCAATCTTCTATGCCAAAGCTTGGATTCATCAATGGTGGCCTTTGCAAAAAGACAAGTTAAATCTTTTTTGGGAATGATGTTCTTAATGTCCACACTGTATATATTGTTTGTTCTAGGGACTTTAAGTAGTACTTCAGAATCATGAGGTAACTTAAAGTCGGGAGACAAAACAAGACAGTCAGTGTCTGTAAAAAGAACAAAATTCTTTTTGTCACACATTTGTGAGACACTAAAAAGATTGAACTTAAGTCCCTCTACAAAATACACCTTTTCAAAATCCAATTTTCCTGTTCTAATAGTACCTTTACCAACAATCTTGCCACCTTTTGGATCATTGCCAAAAGCAACATAACCACCATCAAAAGCCTTAAAATCTTCCAGGTTGCTCTTGTCTCCAGTCATATGTCCAGAGCATCCAATATCAAAAATGCATTTATCCTTTAGCTCCAATTGTAGATTGCCCTGCACAAAAAGTAAGAGAGTTAGTTTCTCTTTGGGACCCAAGCCATTACTGACTTGGATCTGCCTTGTGCATCAAAGTAATCATATTTCTTGAAGTCCATTGATGCACTGCTGTTTCTGGTTTTGGGTTTCCAGACCCAGCAAGCTGAGGCCTTAACAGCATAGAAATGAGTGCCCATAACAGTGTCAGTAACCACTTTTGGCTTAGCAGCAGAATGAGAAATACTGCTGCTAGCTTTGGCAGTAGAAAACCCTGTTTTCTTTGGAATGGGCCTTGGTGGTGCAACAGGAGAAATAGTCCTAGAAATGCCATTTCTCAACAAAATCTCCTTAGTAACCATGTTTCTTTTGGGATGTGGGTGAGTCTTTCTTGCAAAGTTCCTATGGTTCACCCTAGTATTACGGTTCCATACAGGTTTTGGAGCACTAGTTTTCTCAGGTATAGAATAATAACAATCCTCTTGCAAGTGCTCAAAACTACCACAGCTGTGACATGCCTTCTTAACCAGTTCAAAGTCACTACCTAACTTGTGTGTGATCACCTGGTGCAAGTTTCTCTGATTTCCTCTAGGCAAGTCACAAGTCTTCCTAGGATAATCTCTAGGTTTATCATCATACTCAGCCACTTTCCTATAGATTCTACTTCCTAGCACAGGTTTTACAAACTCAACATTTTTAGCTTTAATTTCAGCTGTATTAACCTGTATGACATTTGGTTCAACAGTTTTAAGAATTTCTTTCTTTTTTAGCTTTGGGTGTTGAATCAATCTCATCATCATCACTATCTGACACCCAATCTTCAATGATCACAGTATCAGCCTTCTTTTCTACCTTAGGTGCACTAGTCTTTTCAGATGTTTCATTGTTTACTTGACTTGTTACACCTACGGATTGTGCAGCTAACTCAGATATAAAGGACAATTCTTTCCTAGCTGGTGCATAGGCACTTTTAAGAGGGGGAGCCACTTCATTGTATCCTAGGCCACATCCTCTTTTAATTATCTGAGATTCAACTACTTTATTTGCTAGAACAGATGCATATTGTTGTTTATCTATCCGAACAACATGTTTTTCTTTTTCACTTAAAGCTAAGTCTCTAGCTAATTCAGCTTCTTCCACTCTTTTATTAAGCATGTTAATTTCACATTCTTTCTTAATTAGCTCAGTTTCAAGAGTATGAATTGTTGAAACTTAAGACCTTGATAGATCTTTGTGAGCTCGTGGATCGTTAGTAATGTTTATGTAATCACAAACACACTAAAAGAAAGTCTAAGTTACTTGTATTCTAAAGCGGAAAACAAACACAAGTAAGAACACAATTACTAAGAACGATTCGATCCTCTATGGATCTTTTGATTAATACTAAAAGTGTTTTTCTAAACTCGTACCTAATACATAAAGACGTGTTCCTTTTATAGACAAGGAACCCTAAACAATCCTAAACCGTTTCACAAGAAACGTATAATCTAAAAACTATCTAAGATATGCAATATCACTTCCTAAATAAACTCATGCATATCCTAACAAATAACATAAAACGCGGAAACTATACATCAGTAGAAACACATTCCGCACAAACTATACTTCGGTAGAAACAATCTTCAGCAGAATCTTTACTTCCGCAGAAACCATTCTTCAGCAGAATCTAATACTTCAGCAGATTCATCAGCAGTAACCATCAGTAGAATTCTTCCTTAGCAGAATTCCCAACAATCCTCCCCTAATCTTGAATTTGACATGGTTAAGTTCAAGATTCTTGATAGATCTTTAATACTGCATAATAAGAGGATTGACTTCGAACATCATCAGTAAAGAATCAAAATGACCACATCTCTATGAATGGTAGAACTTGAAACGTCAGGTCTTTGCAGCAACAAAGGACAATATGTACATCAAAACAGTTTAGTTTCATACTATTCTCATCACATCCAGGTGTGTTAACACCTGTGAGAGGTGAATCATTGAAAATAATGGATTTGATGTCTCTTTACCAATAGCCATCACTACTGGAGTAGCCAAATGTTTAAGTTCGAAAACTATGGTACACTGATAACCATCTGATTTATTAGCAAATCAGCAACTATAAACGGATTTGAGATGTCTTTACCTGTAGCCGTTTGCTCAGGACTAGCCAATTCTTAGGTTTCAACTGAACCTTGGTGAATTGAATACCAAATATGGATACCAAATGTCTTTACCACAAACCATACTTTTGTGGACTAGCCAATTCTTTGGATCCCAGAAAGGGTTACATCCATGGTGAATTGATGACCATTTCAACTCTCAGCAATGAAGCATGGGTGAGTTGAGTACCCTATAGCTTTGAGCAAGCTATTATAGCTATCAACAGATTTGATGTGTCTTTACCAAAGCTGTACCCTTTGGACTAGCCAACTCTTTGATGGACACAAGTCACATCTGGTGAGTTGATAACCATCAACAGAGTGATATACAACAAACCTGCATAAAAGTTAGTATACAAGTGCCATTTTTTTTTTACTAAGAATTAAATAAGAAAGAAATGAAATAAAGAAATAGAAAATATACAAATAATACATAATACCAGAATCAAGTAGAAGCTTGTTGGTCCAGAAGCATTGACTTGATGAATCCAACCAGTTGTTCAGCATGTGTCCTATCATTAGCAACTGGATTTGGAGGAATTTCCAACTTCCTTTGGAGCATTCGATTCATCAGTGTCATGGACAATGGATATTGTTGATCAGAAAACATACATACTCTTATCCCAGACTCAGTCTCCACCACATGGACATTGGGAATGGGATAAAATCTCCAAGTATCAACTTTCCACCTATGGGAAGTCTTCCAGATCGAATAGCCTTTCCCCTGTGGAGTTTGAGAGTCAAAGAGAACTTGAAGATCTCCCAATAAATATAGACCAGCACCTTGTGGAGTATGCATAGCATAATACTCAGTGACCAACTTGTAAAGGGTCTGCAGATCTTGCCTATCCACCAAATGAAGAATTTCTTGCAAGAAAGTGAAATTCTTATAGGATTGATCTTGCCTGTAGATAGTATTAATTTGTCCATCTGTGATAGTCCATCTGTGATAGTCCATCTGATCAACACATTGTATGATCCTTCAGGAAAAGTTTCAGAAGATCCTTCCTGAATAAATGAATCATCAGTAGCTTCTAGATCTACTTCCTTTGAAGAACTACTCATTTGAGCTCTGAGAACTTGCTTAGCCAGTCTAATTGATCTTCTACTTGCAATATGCTTCCCTATATGTGACATTCTCTTCTTCCTTCGACCAGGGATGTAAATTCCCATAGAAACATCTTCAGAAGCAATAGAAGAAGTATCTTCAGTAGGAATAAAAGAAGTTGTAACAGAATCCCCTGATACATGTAATCTTTCAGCCATTTCCCTGGCTTGTTTACCCTTAGCAGCTGTTGCAGCACAAGGTTCAGCAGAATTAGGTTGAGCTTCAGAAGAGTGAATAGTCTTCATAATCTGATCATAAATTCTATTCAACTCTGAATCAGACAAAGCCCAAACTTGCTTCTTTGTCAAACCATGGCTATACACAGAAGTATACTGATTATAGACCACATTCCTCCTATATTGTCTCTTTTCTGCTTCAGTCTTGGGTCTATCTCTCCTAGCTTGTGCTTTCTGAGCAGCAATAGCCTTCCTCCTTTCAGCTGCAGCTTTCTTCCTCTGTTGCCCAAGAGCTACCATTTGTTCAGCAAAATTATTACTATCAAAGTTAGCTCCTAAGATACTTTGAGCCAAATTGGGATTGGATGCAGCTTGTTGAGTGTAAGAGTCCCATTGTGCATCAGTGAAATGAGCTGATTACTCATCTAGCTCTCTTTGCCTTTCAGGAGGCAAATCTGAAGTAAAATGATCAGCCATCTGTTTTGCTAAAGCTTGACTCTTCACAAGATCCTCATATTCTTTAACCAACCTTTCTTGCTCCTTTCTTTCTTCTGCACTTATAAGATCTGTACCAAGATCTTCTCCAATCACCCTTCCTTGCTCATTTCCAGAAGTATCCACACTAGTAACTCTGTCAATATCTTCAGTAGAAACTCCAATAGAAGCATCAGCAGAAACATGTTGAGTTGAAGATTCAACATGTGGAGCATTAACTTCATCAGTAGTATCTAAGACAAAGGATCTTCCAGCAATAAACACTTCACCAGACACCTTGGAAGATGTAACATCAGCAGAAGCCACATGATTATCATCAATATTTTCTTGATCAGCAGACAAACTTGGCAGTGTAGATTCCTTGCTCAAGTACTGTCTTCTCCTTTTTCTGAAGAGCTTAATCTGATCCCTTTGTTGAGAGGATTCAGCAGCTTTAGGTGAATGAGTAAAAGTCTGCTGAGCAGCTTCAGCCAATAAATCAAGATGATCCCAATAACTATCCTCCTGCTCATCATCAGATGCAAACACAAATTTCCTCTTCTTTGTCTGCCCAAGTTTATCCTCTAATTCTTGAACCCTTCTTTTCAGCACCACAATCTCATCACCAAGTGATGATTTAGTATCTGCAAGTTCCTTCTTCAACTCCTCAATTTCTTGAACATTCCTGTTGAGTAAAGTATACAGAGAGGTGAGAGTAATAGGGTCCTCAGCTCCACCAGCAGATGTCTCAGTGGTAAAGGGAGCTTCATTGGGCCTTTCAGAAGAAACATCTATATTTTCAAAATTAGAAGTGTTCTCATCTATTGGGTCTCTAAATGGGCTAGGTGTGGACAGTCTTGGAATCTCATCTTCATGAGGTGTAGGTATATTAGTATCAAGAGACTGAATTGTCTCCTCTACCTCAGGAAAAAGCTCTTCAGGAGCTTCATGAGATGGTGATGGAACAGATGAAGGTATAGGGTGGTCAGTAGAAACAATGGGTACATTAGCAGCTAAGGATGGGCCCTCAACCCTTTCTACTGATGGAGTACCATCAGCAGTATTGGGAACTGGTGGAGCATCAGCAGCATTGCCCTCATCAGCATCATCATTGCCATGTGGCAACATAGCTGGTAGAAGAGGGTGATGCTCCCCAACATAATGAGTTCTCATAGAAGCAAACAACTTGGCACTAAGGGCTCCTATGGGATAATGTCCTCTATCCTGGGTATTTATGTCTAAAATTATCTGTAGAAACCTAGGGTACATTAAAAACTTATGCTTTTTCTTTTGAATATTTTCTACCAAATTATCAAAAATAAACTTAGAAAAATTATAAGTTAAACCCTGTGAAAGACACACTATACCACAACCCAGGTGAGTAGAGAATTGATCCCATCCTCCAGATTTGTTGCTGATGCATTGAAGCAATGTATGCACCAAAAATCTCCACTTGGGACAAAACTTGTTCTTCAGCCACATAGTCGTATCCACACTTTGATAACCCGCTGCTCTTAGACCAGTAAGAATCTCTTCAGTGTTGGTGTGATAAACCCCATTTTCATCATCCAACTGTAATCTTTCCCTAATCAATGCTTCAGTCACAACATACTCAGTGCCATCAATCTTTGCTACTATCTCTGTATCAGACCGCCTCTCAGCAGATGCCCAAAATTGTTTGACCAAAGATTCATGTACTATATCCGGATAATGAGTCAAAGCAAAATGAATCTTTGATCGCTTTAAGAAATCAACCATTGGGTCATATATTTCCTGTCCCTTCGCTTTTCCCAGAAAAGCAACTTTATTGTGATCCTTCTTGAATTGTAGGGACTCCATTGAAGAAAGTGTGAGAGAATGAAGAGTAGGTTTAGAGTACTTGAAGAGGGAATTAGTTGTTTTGGGTGAAGATTATATGAATAGGTTATAAATAGAAGTTACCCAATTATGGTCAAAATTTATCGGAACAAATGGCTGACCTTATCTGACGTGTAAAGTGACTTCACCATTCAAAATCAACCCTTCAGCAGAAATGATGGTCAATCTGCTGAAGTGAAGAGTCAATCAGCATAATCAACTCAAGAGAATAATATCTTCGGTAAAGATCTTGAGTTTTAATTTGCCACCCAACTAGCATTAATTAGCATTTCCACTTGACTTCGCCTATAAAATAACCCCAATTCACAACCTGCACCGATCTATTAACCCTAATTTACCATCAACCCTTCATCCAATCAAAATCACTTATCAACACAATGAATAACCAACCCGAAGTCATTGATCTTTCTTCTGAATCATCAGCAGATTCAGGAGATAACAAACCTCAATCATCCAGACAACCTTCTCATAGAATGTATGGTATCACCAAAGAACAAGCCCGCAAGAAAAGACATGATGTGGGCTCTTCAAGCAGACCCAACAATCCACCCAAACCTCCATCATCATCTTCATCATCTGAGGATAATCGACCTCTATTTCGATATCCTCACCAAGACGAGCCACCTACAAGGAAGTCCCCTTTTCTTCCTTCTTCAGAAGATGATAGTGTGGTGGATCCAGATGATTCATCTAGGGGCTCTGATGACTCCACAGAGCGTCTTGAGCCAATCTTCAATAGGTTGGTAAGAGAGGAAGAGGAGAGGGAAGCAGCACCAACCAGGGAAGAGAATCCCCAACCTTCACAACCCCAACCAAGACCACACACCAGAAATCCACCACTCCCAGAGACAAGGGAAGTGGTTATTGGTCTTCCTGCTCCAAGGACTGGTGTTTCATACCATAGAGACACAGGAAAGGGCAAGGGTGCAGAGGTGACTGGAAAGGGAAAGGGTAAGATGGAGTAGATGATGATGAGATGTTGCCAAGGACCAAAGATATAAAACTAGGTTCTTCAGCATCTTCAATCATGTCTGTTAGTCTTCCTGGTGCAGCATTAGATGATAGGAACTTGTGTCTGTGTAGATGATCTTGTATAGGATTGGTCTTGATGAAGTTGTTTGTAAGCTGTAATTTCTTTTGAATGAATGAACAACTTTGCTTTGATTATTACTTGAACTATGTTTCAGTACTTCCATTCAGCAGAAACACTCTTTAAGCTTACTTGACCATGTCCCATAAAGTAATCTTGGTGAACTTCAACTTAAGATCATCAATATCAAGACAGTTCTGCAAAACATACACATAACAGCAAACAAACCAAACCATACAAACTAAAATTACATTAGTGGATTAGTGTGTTAGCAAACATAATAAAAAAAAATCTATAAAAATAGTACATACTTTACAATCACAATCCTCCCCTGAGGCATATGCCTCCCCTGAGGCCTATGCCTCCCCCCAAACATAGCAGTTAAGGGTTAACCATCCCAATATGGACCACTAAGTGTTGAAACCTAGGTCCATCAAAAGCTTTAGTCAGTAAATCTGCCACATTATCATCTGTGTGAATTTTAAGCACCTTAATCAAATGTTTTTCATATGCATCTCTTATAAAATGGTGCCTTATCTCAATATGCTTAGTTCTATTATGAAAAACTGGATTTTTAACAATGCAAATGGTACTTTGGTTATCAATAAAAATTGTGGTATTCATGAAATTAAACCCATAGTCCAACAATTGATTTTGTATCCAAAGAACCTGTCCACAACAATTGGCAGCAGCAACATACTCTGCTTCAGTAGATGAGGTAGCAACAATGGTTTGTTTCTTGCATTGCCAAGAAATCAACCTTCTTCCAATAAATTGGCAACCTCCAGTTGTGGATCTCCTATCCAGATTTGCACCAGCATAGTCACTATCACTATAAGCTTCCAACTTGAAAGGAGACTCTTTTGGGTACCAAAGACCTAGCTTGGGTTGGCCTTTGAGATACTTAAAGATCTTCTTGACGGCATTCAGGTGGGAAGTGAGTGGTGTAACCTGATGTCTAGAACAAGCACTCACAGCAAATGTGATATCTGGCCTTGAAGCTGTCAAGTACATTAGTGAACCAATCATGAACCTGTACAAGTGAACATTCACTGCAGGATCTGGTTCAAGGTTATTCTTTGGTTTGGGAGCTTCATAGGGTGTAGTGGCAGGTCGAACATTCTCCATATCAAACTTCTTCAACATATCTTGAACATACTTATCCTGACTAATAAAGATACCATCTAGTTTCTGCTGAACTTGGAGACCCAAAAAGAAAGTGAGCTCCCCCATAGCACTCATCTGAAACTCTCCCTGCATCAATTCCTCAAACTCCCTGCACCAAGCTTCTTTAGTGGAGCCAAAGATAATGTCATCCACATAAACTTGAACAAGTATGATATCCCTGGAATTCTTCTTAATGAAGAGTGTTTTGTCTATAGCACCTCTTCTGTATCCATGCTTCAGCAGAAATGATGAAAGCCTAGCATACCAAGCTCTTGGTGCCTGATGAAGGCCATAGAGAGCTTTGACAACCCTGTAAACATGCTTTGGATTATCTGGGTCTTCAAAACCTTTGGGTTGAGATACATAAACCTCCTCAGCAATTTCTCCATATAGAAAAGCACCTTTGACATCCATCTGATACACCATGAAACCCATATAAGATGCATAGGCCAAGAAGATTCTGATGGCCTCAACCCTAGCTACAGGAGCAAATACTTCAGTATAATCAATGCCCTCTTCTTGTCTGAATCCTTGTGCCACCAATCTTGCTTTGTTTTTTAACCACAATACCCCTGGCATCTCTTTTATTTTTCAAAATCCACTTGGTACCAATGGCAATCTTCCCTTCAGGTAGTGGTACCAATAGCCAAACTTTCTGATTCTTGAATTGTAGCATCTCTTCCTGCATTGCTTCAAGCCAGCTTGAGTCTTCAAGAGCTTGACTGACACTTGTTGGTTCCACTTGAGAAAGATAACAAGCAAACAGACAATGCTTAAAGTCTGTGTGATTGTCCCTTTGCTGAGATGAGACATAAGAAAGAAAAGCCACTTGACCATACTTAGAACCTTTCACAGAGCTTCTTGTTCTAACAGGTGCTTGAGGATCACCAAGAATGTTTGATTGAGGATGAGCAGTATGTATCCTTTTGGTTGCATTGGGGTTGACTTCAAATGTGGTGTCAAGATTGGTCATATTTGGTCCAAATTCACTGTCATAGGAGGCTGAGTTGAAGATACCAGCTTTGGGTGAGTGATTTCCAAGATCAGAAGGACCTGGAAAGCGTGTATAAGGTTCCTCAAAGTCTGTGGACACATTATTAGTCATTGGAGAACCTTCAGAAGACCCATCAGTAGATTTGGCAACATCAGCAGAAACATGAGAGGGATCAGCAGAATCCTGGTTTCTACTGAAGGGATGTGCTGACTCCTCACTAAGTCTTTCAGCTTCTTGATTGGCTGCAAATTCTTGTTTCTTGAGTCTAGCAAGGTCCTCTGCATAGTGTGACAAATCTTCAATCTCCCCAGAAGTATCTCCTTCAACATGGTTAGGAGGAAAAGAAGGTACAACAATAGTATGTTCATCATGCTCAGACTCACTTCCTGAGTCCTCTTCCAGGGTACCTGCATTGTTAGTAGGAGACTCTTTTGTACCTGCAGATTGTTCAGCAACATATCTAGTATAGCCCAAATAATCAGTTAGGTAATCCAAGTCAAAATACCAAGGATGACCTTGTCCTTGAACATTAGGCTTATTTTCTAGGTATCTCAGATTAAGGGTCTCCTCTATCTTTTTAGAACTTAAATTATATACCCTATAAGCCTTACTATGAGCTGAATATCCCATAATAAACCCCTCATCTGCCTTTTCATCAAACTTTCCTAAGGGATCACTAGTGTTCAAAATGGTCACCTGACAACCAAAAGGTTTAAGGTAATGAATATCAGGAACTTTCCCAGTGAGAAGTTCATAAGGTGTCTTGATATGAGGTCTAGTGATGGAGACCCTGTTCAAAACATAACAAGCAGTACTTACTGCTTCAGTCCAGAACATAGTGGGTAATTTAGAGTCTGCAAGCATGGATCTTGCTGCCTCTATTAAGGTCCTATTCTTTCTTTCTGCAACCCCATTTTGCTGTGGGGTTCTTGGAGTGCTATAGTCCCTTTTTATCCCCTTAGACTGACAAAGTTCTATTAATACAGCATTTTTGAACTCTGTCCCATTATCACACCTAATCCCTTTAACCTTTTTATTTAGCTGGTTTTCAACAAGGGTAATGTACTCTTTTAAGATTGGATATGTTTCATCTTTAGTTCTCAAAAAGAATACCCAACAAAACCTGCTATAGTCATCAGTGATCACCAGGCAGAAGGATTTGTGATCAATACTCCTGACTTGAGCTGGACCAAAAAGATCCATGTGCAGCAACTGAAGAGGTTCTGAGATAGTGCTCACAGCTGTAATGGCTTTGTATGAAGCTCTGTGTTGCTTCCCCTTGTTGCAGGCAACACAATTGTGTTCATTGGTGAAGATTTTGGAGGGAAGCCCATGAACTAGACCAAGCTTAGAGAGTTTGTTAATGGTCTTGAAATTAACATGAGCCATCCTTCTATGCCACTTAGTTGACTCATCCAGGGATGCTTTAGCCACCAAGCATGTCAGATCACCTTCAGGTTGGACTTCATTCAAGTTGATTGTGTACAAATTGTATCTTCTGGGAACTTTCAGCAGGATTGTGGTATCTGCTGGAAGCTTGAAGTCTTTGGATAGTACAAGACATTCATCCTCTGAGAAGAAGACCTTGTTCTTTGTGTCACATATTTGAGATACTGAGAACAAGTTGAAGTGTTGCAGTTCCTTCACATAGAGCACATTTACAAAGTCCAAGTGAGGTGTTCTGATGGTTCCATACCCAGTGATTGTGCCATCTCCTCCACCAAAGGTCACATTGCCTCCTCCTTGAATGGGTACAAAATCATGCATCATGTCCCTGTTTCCTGACATACTTCTTGAACAGCCACTATCTATAATACCAACATCTTTACTTTTCAAAGGATGATCCTACATATACAACAAAATTATACAAATGTTAGTACACATTGGAGACTCAAGTCATTACTGACTTGAGCCTGCCTTGTGGATCATAAGAATTAGGCCATGTAGATTGATAAGATCCACCATTGTTCTTGGACCTTCTATGAAGATTAGGTCCCTTGTGAGTCCAAAAACAACCTGCTGAGGGCTTAACAGCAGTATCCCAATATCCCATACCCATATACATTGGGTCAATATAGTGAGGCCAATAACCATTCTAAAAATAGGAACTAGTGGGTTGCACAAATGGTCTAGCAACATTTCTTCTCCTAGGAGACTTAGAATGTCTATCAGCATAATTGCTGGCCCTATGAGATGCCTGTGGGACATATGGTGGAATATTCTGAACATTTGTCCACATTGGTCTAGGTTTAGTCTGACCAACACCCATTCTTTGCTCATGAAAATCACAATCCTTGATTAGATGAGATTTACTTCCACACACAAAACATTTCTTCTTTTTAGAAGATTTATTAAAAGAAAAAGATGTTCCATTACAAGTAGAATTATTCAAATCACTAACAAAAACAGAATTGTTTTTGACACAATAAGAAACATTATTTTGCAAAGAATTAAAAGACAAGTCTTCAGAAGAAACTGTCTTGGACTTAACATCCTCAGCAGCAATTCTAACAGACTTGTAGGGTGTCTTGGGTGTAGGCTCAGGAGAGGTCTTTGTAGGGTCTGACTTTTCACTTGAATCACAACTGGTATAGGTGGTAGACCCTTGGTCAGAGGACTTGTCACTGTCAGAACAAGAGACAAAGTCAGTAGAATTAGAGTTAGGGTCTGGCAAGTCACTTGACTTTTTGCCATAAAGATGGTGTGATCCATCAAAGTCAGAGGTGGTGGTGCTAGATGGCATGTGTTCTCCCCTAATAGGTCCAGGCACAGCATGTAAGAATCCATTACTGACAAACTTAACAGGGGCTTGATAGTCTACTGGTTCAGGGTCAAACACACTGTACTCATTAGGGTCATAGAATTGATCTTTCCCTATGTAGTCACCATACCCTAAACCAATTTTAGTTTTTACAGACATGGAACTATTAACTAACCTGCTTAGATTTTTAGATGACTCTTTCCATTTATCAAACCTAGCCAAGCTATTGTCTAGTTTAGTCTGCACTTCCTGTTTTTCTAACACTACCTCTGCTTTTTCTTTTTCAGTACGCTTTAAATCATTATTAGCACAAAGTAAATCTCTCTCTAACACCCCTATCTTTTCATTATAAGCACCCTCATTCTTCTGAAACCAAACTTTTTGTCTTTCTAGAGTTTTTAAAAGAGTGTTTATAAGCCTTAACATCTATATAACATTCATTATATTTAAGTTTTAATTCATCATATTCCTTTTTAAGTTCATTATACCTTTCACTACAACCAAATATACAATTTTGTACCTGAGATATGCCCATAAAGGCAGTGTGACTATGCTTATCCTCTGAAGAACAGCTAGCCATTAATCCATTCACTTCAGTATTATCATCATTCTCAAGTTCATGCACCTTCCAGTTGATATGATCATCCAGAGTGACCAAGGCTTTGGGGTTTTCAGCATTCACTTGATTCTTCTGATAGCTTGAATACCGAACTTCATCACCAGACTTCCTATCCTTGCACTCTCTAGAGAAGTGACCCAACTGACCACATGAATAGCACTTGATCTTCCGTCTATCAAACCTAGCTGGATCTCGTCCCTGAAACCCGAACTTTCTTCCAGACTTCTTTTCAAACCTCTTGACATTTAAAGTAAGCATGGCCACCTGCCATTTTAAATTCATCTCTTCCAAATCAAGAGGATCCACCTGTTCAAAATCCTCAAAAGCCAGATGCTGCTGATGTTCATAATCAGCAACAAAAGAGTGGAGTATATCCTCCATTACACCACTGGATTGTGGTTGAGAGTAGGAAGATATTACTGAGGAGCTTGAACTTGAAGCCTGAGTCTGCTTGTTGGAGGTGGTGCTCACAAAAGCTGAATAAGAAGGGTTTGATGAACGAATGGGGCTTCTAACATCAGGCTCAAGAGTTTTGAGTTTGTTGTAGAGATCATCAAAAGAAAGCATATCAAGACCTCCTTTTGTTTTGAGTGCAATGCTCACTTGTAGCCATGAGGGAGGTAAAGATCGCAGGAACTTAGCATTGCAGTCCTCATTATCAGGTCTAGCCTTCAGCTGGTTCATCTGGCTCAAAATTTTATGGAACCTATCATACCCCTTGTGAATACCTTCCTCTTCAGTTATTTGGAACTCTTGAAACTGTTGTTTCAACATCGACTTCCTCATCCTTCTTGACTCATCGTTCCCACCAAACCTAGCCTTGATTGCCATCCAGATATCTTTTGCTTCCTCCATGTAGTGAAAGTCTCCCATGTGATCATCTGGAATAGCCTGAAGGAGAATGGTTCTCACTTTATTTTCTCTTTGTACTGCAAGAACCTCTTCAGCAGATTTAGGAGGAAGAATCGAAACAACACCATCAGCATCTTTGGTGTGCTTCTTCAAACTGTTTCCTTTACGGACAATTTCCCAAAGATTCCAGTCAATATTGGTGATCCAGTTCTGCATCTTCATTGCCCATAATTCATATTCTTCCTTCTTAAGGTAAGGAAACTTTGCATTGCTGTTGGTGAGATTGAGTTGTTGCATAGATGTGGTGTTTTGGTTGTTGTTGTTGTTGTTGTTGTTGCTATGAACCTCAGATTCATCGTCTGATCCAGGCATTGTTATTGTGAGAGGGTGTAAACGTGAAGGTGTTCCTAGTAATACAGAGACTCTCACGAGGCTCTGATACCACTTGTTGAAACTTAAGACCTTGATAGATCTTTGTGAGCTCGTGGATCGTTAGTAATGTTTATGTAATCACAAACACACTAAAAGAAAGTCTAAGTTACTTGTATTCTAAAGCGGAAAACAAACACAAGTAAGAACACAATTACTAAGAACGATTCGATCCTCTATGGATCTTTTGATTAATACTAAAAGTGTTTTTCTAAACTCGTACCTAATACATAAAGACGTGTTCCTTTTATAGACAAGGAACCCTAAACAATCCTAAACCGTTTCACAAGAAACGTATAATCTAAAAACTATCTAAGATATGCAATATCACTTCCTAAATAAACTCATGCATATCCTAACAAATAACATAAAACGCGGAAACTATACATCAGTAGAAACACATTCCGCACAAACTATACTTCGGTAGAAACAATCTTCAGCAGAATCTTTACTTCCGCAGAAACCATTCTTCAGCAGAATCTAATACTTCAGCAGATTCATCAGCAGTAACCATCAGTAGAATTCTTCCTTAGCAGAATTCCCAACATGAATTTTATCAGCATATTCTCCCTCAATTTGATTAAGAAACTCAACCTTGTTTTCTAAAGATTTTAAACCATGTTGATATCCTAAGTTATCAAGTTTGAGTTTATCAAATTCAACTCTTAAAGCATCATAACTAGATCTCAGTGCCTCTATTGTATCTGAACAAGATTTAAATGAACATGAAGATTCATTTGATACCTCAGAGTCTGATCCAGAGGAGGAGTAACCCATAAGAGCAAAGTGTTGTTCTTTGGGTTCTTCATCAGCTACCAGTGCATAGTTGGGACCATCCTCAGCTTGGTCACTCCAGTCAAATTCTCCCAAGCCATCACATGAGACCATAGCAGTAGTAGGTTTAGCATCTTCAATGGGAATCTGCCTTGGATTTTCCTTGATCTGCTTTGGTGCTCTGCACTCCCTTGCAAAGTGCCCTTTTCTGTGGCAGTTATAACATTCAAACATTGATTTGTCAAACCCCACATTGTTTTGCCTTCTAAACTTGAGCTCTCTTCCAGTTCTCTTCAAGAATCTTCTTGCCCTCATAGTCAACATTGCAAATTGCCAATGCAAATCCATCTCTTCTAAATCATCAGGATCAACTTGATCTAGATCCTGACTCATTACTGGAGTACTGGTTGTGAGTTCAGCTAAATAGGCACAAATAGCAGCATCACTAATGGTGTCACTATTTGTAGAACTAGCAGCAGAACCAGTATGACCAACAGCAGAATGAGTTTCTTGAATATTCCCAGAAGTCTTATTATTTGAAGACATAAAAGCAAGGTTGTTTGAACTTGAAGAACTGATTGAACCCTTTACCTCAGTTTCATAGACCTTCAAGTTGTTATACAAATCATCCAAATTCATAGTATCAAAATCAGTCTTGTTCCTCCAGACAACTGTGTGAGTATTCCATTCTGGTGCAAGACTCCTTAGAAACTTCAAATTAATATCTTCCTTTGCAATAGGGACATTTAGAATCGCCAACTGACTCACTAACTTTTGCAGTCTGTCATAAGTACCATCAATACTTTCATTGCTTGATGCAGTGAAAGTTTCAAATTCGTGCTTTAGCAAATTCTTCCTTGACTTTTTGGTGGCTGCATTCCCACCAAACCTTATTTCAATTGCTTCCAACAACTCCTTGGCAGACTTGGTGTTTTTGAAGGCCAATTGGTACTCATTGGGTATCCCCATTAAGAGAATAGTGTGAGTTCTAATCTCCAGTTTCCTTTGAGCCTTTTCTTCATTGGTTTTGATGGGTAAGACTTGCCCATCAGCACCAGTCTTAGGTAGAGTATCACCAGTTTGTATGATTTCCCACATTGTGTAATCACACATCTTCATGTACTGCTCTATCCTCATCTTCCAGAGTTCATATTCTCCAACCTTGAGCATTGGAACCTTGGATGCAGTGACCATATGATGAGATTCAGACTCCATTACTTTTGATGATGAACAGATCTGAGCTTTTCAAAATTCTTCTCGGTATCAGTTTCTAGATCACAAGCTCTGATACCACTTGTTGATCCCAGTTGAGCTTAAAGATCTTGTTAATTACTTTAGATATAAACCTAAAGCAATCAGTATAGAAACTGCTTATGAACGATCTATTAATTACTATGCGGAAACTAGTAATTAATCTTAAGAAGAATAACAATAACACACAATAATTCTCTCAACCTTCACCTCAATATATTAATATACGGTTACTCAAAAGTAACAGGGTTACAACGAACCTTGAAGTGAATACAAGACAATACGTATGCTAAGACAATCGACTTCTAACCCTAACCCTAGATCCTCCTTTTATACACACAAGGAGTCCTAGTCGGTTACAAAACTTTCTATACAAGAATAATATCTAATCGTATCTTTACCATAAACAAACTATACATATCCAATAAGCAGCAGAATCAAACTCTAGCAGCAGAATCATCTTAGGCTAGCAGAAGTTTGACACTTAGCGTATTTCATCATTCTTCAAATATCATCAGCAGCAGAATGAATATACTAGCATCAGAATCATACTTAGTATATTTCCATTAGAACCATGAGCAGCAGAATAAAACACTTAGCAGCAGAATCTTCAAAGTAGCAGCAGTATCTTTTAAACCCAACAACAGAGATGTCTTTTTAGAAAAGAGGTTATGTATATGTTAACACATTTTTTATAAAAGAGGAAAACATATATGAATCCAACTTTTAAGCATAATCAATTAGCACATTTTTAGAGAACTAATTTTAATTAAGAAAACATACCTTTGGTATAATCTATTAATATGGTTTTTGAAACCGTAGATGCGAAGTACTTCAGAAGCCTCTTTTAAGCAACCTTTACCCTTATTAGCAAAGGAGTCAAGCGACACTATGGATTCTTTTTTTTGTGTGTAGACTCCATTTTTCCTTTAAGATGATGAAGTTTTCGAAGAAACCTAAACTGGAGATTTCTCAAGAGGATTTGTTAGAGACAAGATGGAATATCAATATCCAAGAAATAGAAGTTTTGTTATTTTTTGTAGAATGAGTTAATTTTTACAAAAGTTTTTCCTTCGTTGTAGTTTTCAAAACATACACGGATTGTATCAAGTTTTTAAAATACAATATACTCTAAGAAACTTGATAACAAAGCTCTGATGCCAATTGTAGAAAACTAGAAGGGGGGGGGGGGTTGAATAGTTTTACCAATTAAAACTTCTTTTTAAAACTTATAGATCAACTTATGTCAATCTAGTTTTGGCGTGTTGGATATTGATAGAAATAAAAGCATATAAACTAAACTACAAGATAGAGTTAAAGAGAAACAACCACAACACAAGTATTTATAGTGGTTCGGCTACAAGGTCACATTCCTTGCCCTACTCCACTCCTCGAGTCACCTAATCGAGAGTTTGTAAACACTTCACAACACAAACTCCTTTTACTTGGCGGAGAAGCCTTCACAACTTCGCTTACACTTTATCCGGTACAAAGCTAGATACCGGGCTTTTCCATGAGGTAAAGCCAAACCTTCGTCGCCTACACTTTATCTAGTACAAGGCTAGATACCGGGTCCTTAGCACGGCGGACCAAACCAACACACTTAGCACAATATGACTAAAGAATCCAACTTTCTTTTACACCTAACGACTCAACACATCTACAAAAACCTTTTGAGAAGAAGAAAGAACAAGATGCACTTCTGTGATCTTGGAAGAAAAGAATCCTAGCAACTCATATCACGAGCTTGCAAGTCTTCGAGAGGTCATGATCTCGCCTTTTAGAAGAAACCTAGAGAATCACCAAGAGAGACTACATAGAAAGATCCTTGGATATGAGGTTAGAGAGTTTAGAACATAGAGAGAAGGAATGTGAAAAAAGTGTGTGAGACAAGAGAGAAATGGCTCACTATTTATAGGCAAAATTGTCCATTGTTCACCCGGATCCGGCGGATCCATTCCTAAAGGGATCCGGCCAGTGTAATCCAAGGGATCCGGCTATCTGGTAGTACCGGTTCGGATTTTGGGTTACAATTCCGGGTTTTGGGTTTTGGTTCAAGGTCCATGGGTTAAGTGATGTCATGAATGATGTCAAAGACATCTTGGGTCATGGGTAATGGACTTTAGGTTATGGGTTATCGACTTTGGGTCATGGGTTTTGCCCATTATGAAGTCATGCATGATGTCATGCGAATGGGTTATGGGTTATGGATCAAGCTCCATGGGTTATGGGTTATGGGTTATTGGCTTGGTTTTTGGGTCATGGATAGTCCAAGCCTTTTTCTAGTAATTTACAAGTAACATGTATTTTATAAAAAAGTAAGTAAGTAGTTTACTTAAGTGTTTTTATAAAATAGTTTTAGTTTTATGTAAACTTGTTTAACTAGATATGTTTAAGGTTTGTTTAATGAAATGAGTTAGTAAGCTTTTGGCTCAAAGCGTTTACGTATTTTATCTATCTCGTTAAAATGATTTTACATTTGTTATCGACAAAACATTAGAAGATCGTAAAATATAAATAAATGTTTTTAAGGTTTATTTGTATTAACATATGCCATGTGAGGAATACCCAAACTACCCTTATCCAATTATCCCTTCTATCATTCTCTCTTTGATAATTGGTTTTACAAAAACACTTTACAAAATATTTTTACAAAATGGCTATTTGAGTTGGTAGATCTTGAGGATGAATAATGTAAAAGTCTAAATGTGTGAAGTACAATTGGGGTTTAGCAAGGTTGAGTATTTAAAAGACCAAACCCCAAAAGAGAAAACACCAGACATACTGGCGCGTCGCTGGCTCTCCGACACGCCAGCAGTGCGCCAGACTCTGAAGTTGTTTTCTCACTTTGAGTCTTGGCCTATAAATACCCCACCTTGGCTCTTGTATTCCTCACCCCTTGCCATTATTCTTTCTCTCTAAATTCTTTTCTCTCAATCCTCTAATTCTATCTTGTGTTCTTAATCTTTTACATAACATTCTTTGAAAGAACACATCTCCTTGCAAGGGAAAAAATCACAAGAACCTAATCCACTCTTGTGATTGTGTCGAGGGTCTTCTTCTCTATACCCTTTCTACTAGAATCGAGTCTCTAGGTTAGGTTAGGACTTGATTAAACAATCAAACATTCATTAATTCGATTTGGTTGTAAGGAAAGTCTTGTGTCGAGGTGACCAAGCCTAGATCATTGGGGATCTAGTTAGGGTTTGATACTTCCGGTGGGAAGTCTTTGTGGTCTTAGTGGTCTTTGTGGTTAAGTCAAATCACGAGTCCTTAAGGGTGGTTTCCGAGGGCAGAATACCGTTGGGAGTAGCTCTTCTTTGTGAGCGTCGATCTTAGTGCATATCGGTGGAGTGAGGTTGTAACGGTTTGTAGTCCACCGAAAGGATTATACTTAGTGAATAGTATAGTGTCGTGGATTCGCAACTGGATGTACGGATGGTGTAAACCCCCATCTCGAACCAGTATATATCGTGGTGTCATTTACTTTCTTTATATATTTTGGATTGTGATTGTGTTAGTGGTTGTTGTTGTATAAACCACTTGGAGCTCTTTGAGGCTTAAAGTTTTTAAACATCTAAAAAGCCGAAGAGACCGTATTAACCCCTCCCCCCCTCTACAGTTCTACATTCCGATCCACTGAAGGTGTTTTCACGCAACTCCTTGAGAAATTGACCTTTCAATTCAAACTTGGCCTCTTTATCAAACTTAGGCCTAGCAACACCCGATCCATAGTCATCTCGGGTCTTAGTCATGTATTCCTCCATAGTTGGTTCCGTCATTGTTTCTGTGATTTCTTCTTCAAACTGAGATTCTTGATCAGAAAAGTAATCAAGCTCCAATGAACTCAAACAATCAAAGCTTGTAGTCTTGAAAAGTTTCCAAAGCGAATGAAAAGCTTGTCCAGGTTCACTGTAAGGTTCAATGAGGTCTTTAGTAGAACTCCTGGTCATGCACTACCTAAAATCAAGACAAGAGCATCAGTAGGATAGGTTTGAAAAAGTGTAATAACAGAAAACTAACAACAAAAACGGAATATGAAAAACAAAAGTTGCTGATGTCTACAGACGATACGCCGTATCCAGAAATCTGGGTACACCATATGTCCTTCACGTTTTAAAAATCTCATAATTTTATTAGAAAAATATACGCCGTATTGATGGGAATCAATGCGCCGTATACATTAATTTTCAATTATGCTTATATAAAAATAAATACGCCGTATACGCAAATGCGTATATGCCGTACATTCGTTATGTTTCAAAATATAAGCTTTTTAGTTAATACGCAGTATCGAGATAAATCAATATGATGTATTCAGTATTTAAAAATTCGGATCTGTTTTTAATAAAAAAATAAATACGTCGTAGGAGAAAAAGCTCATGCGTCGTATGGCTTTTAGGGTTTAAAATTTTTCTGATTAAAGATAGAATACGCCGTATCCAATAAATTAGATATGTCGTACTCGGATTTTTTTTTAATTTGATACGCAGTAAATAAATAAAAACGCAATACACCGTATCTAATAAATTAGATGTGTCGTATCTTTTAGTTCAGCAAAATACAGCAGACAGTAACTATGCAGAAAAACAGAAAAACAAAAAACAAACAAAAATAGAAAAAACAAACAAGCAAGAAAACAATAAATATGCAGAAAATTACAATAAATGCAATTATACAAATACACAACAAAGTTAGAAAGTTAAAAACTAAAAATCAAAAACTAAATAAGTTAAAAACTAAATCAAAATACTAGCAAATATTCAAGTATTAAACAATTCACTCCCCGGCAGCGGCGCCAAAAACTTGATGTGCTTTCGTTGTAGGTATAGATTATATTATCAAGTTTTACATTTATATTTAGCCTACTTAACCTATAACAAACACTAACGAGCAGTGTACCCGATCAATGAAGCCTAGTTGGTAAGTAGAGTGTCGATCACTAAGAGTGGAACGTTAACACCTAAGTATCTATCAGTATTTTAATCCTAAAGTTAGCTCTAATTAAACCTAATCTAATGCAAGGGGGTTTCAGCCTGAGAGACTGGCACGAGGTGTAGATTAAGTAAAACCGTAAATTAAACTAATAAGGCGATAGACACATACGTACACAGATAGAAAATAGATACAGATAAGAGGCCTGGTCGATAGTAAGGAAGATTTGTCACACGTTTAATTGCTTAGTTATATAAGATGAGTACTAAAATCTATTCTCTCTCAGTGGTTGCTTACGTGAATGCGTATATCATTCCAATGTCTAGATCCAGTCTAAACGTCGAGATTTCGGGTATTAAGTCTTCTCGACAGACTAATCATGTCACGATTAATCAGATCTTCGCATAAAGTCCACTTTAATGATTACTAAGTTTATATATTATTTATCCCTTTTACAAGCTTACATTAAATATGCAGACGATGTTAATGAAGTAATCGTGCGAGCCTAAGGTCGACAGGGCACGATAAACTTGTATATGTAATCAAAACATACGCATAAGCGACCAATAAACCATCAAATATACTTTTAAAAGCTGGAAACAATTAAGTCCGATCAAATAGTGAAAAAGACACTAACTCAACGATTAAAAGAGTACTAATACAAATTAAACAAATCTTCCTATAAATTAAAGTACTAGCAGGACCTTCTTATTGCTCTGAATTCTTCCTTCTAGTTGTGTCTTTTGAGGTCTAGTCATCACCTTCTGTGGTAGGTTATGTGTTGTAAGTTCTCTCTCGAATTTGGCAGACGAATGGGGTATTTATACATTCTGGAAACAGAATCAATACGGTGTATCCATTAATTTGATACACCGTATCTAGGTAACTTCGCGTGGGGCCCAAGACTATTATATTCTGGAATATTCGTGCACCGCCATATGATACGGCGCACCTTCAATCTTCATGCGGTGCATGTTCTTCAATATCTTGGATTACCTGGTGAAGTCTTGAGATTGATACACAGCATCTCTGAGATGTCATGTGGCGTATCTGGAGAAGAACAAGTCAGATCTTCTCACGTTGACCAAAGTTTCATATACGGCGCATGGGATAAATCCATGCGGCATATGCTTCAAAGTCAGGCAATGGTCTTCATAATCATCTAAGTCTTGATGTACGGCATATCTATCTAGAATGATACGGTGTATCTTCCTTCAGTTCAATAGACTTTTTCATCTTGATCCATTTTGCTCCAATTTACGTCCAAAATAGCTAACTTTCACCAAATGCTTGTTTATAACTGAGATTTACAAAAGTAAGTGATTAAGTATCAATTCTCATATAAAATAATATAAAATAAGCGATAAAAATAGGATAAATTATGCCAATAAAATGTTGTTATTTGATATCATCACTTATGCTATAAAAGCAAGAAAGAATAAGAAAAGAAAAATAAAAATAAATATGCTCGAAAAAAGGAATGCCAGAGCATACAAAAACAGACAGAGTGAAAATAAATAAATTAGAATTTATCCGAATACTTACAATTTTCATATCATTTCATAATCATAGCACAGAAATGGCTGAAGAACAAGTTCAACCACAAAACATTCAGGAAGAAGTTTAAGCTGTTCATGCTCCCACAAATGAAGAACTTCTCCCAGAGGCTGAATTCCTCAGAATTGGTGTCTGCAATCATCAATTCATCCTTCAGAACTTTGAATGTGATCACAAAATCATTCCCGAAATACTCATAAACCAACCCATCTATCCCGCACTACCATCATCAGACACCACCCCTCCAATAATCTACATACAACAATTCTGGCGTCACGTTGTGCTCTTGGATGAAGTGAAACCTGACACTATCCAAACTACCATTGAGTCACAACAATTTGAGCTGACGTCAGAAGATCTTCAAACAGCTCTCAATCTTCCCGCTGCAAATCATGGAAATCATGAAGACTTTGAAGAAGCACCAAATGCTGATCAGCTAATTGAATTCTTCATTGAGCTGGGATATGACAATGATGCTGAAGGCTTCAAACGCTTATCAGCATTTAAAAGAAAGTTTCTACTCGCGAGATGAGCTACGCTCTTCTCAATTCTGAACCGTTGTATAATGGGTAAAGAAACAGGGATGGATCGAGGCACGAACACACTATACCAGATTATGTATGGTATTCTGAAACAGCACCATCTTAACTATGCAAAGATGATCTGGGTTGATGTTGTAGATCATGCCAACAACAAGAAGTCAACGAAGAAGAAGAATGTGTGCATTCCCTTTGTCAGATACATCAAACTAATGATTGCTCAACTCCTGAGGCAACATCCGAATATCTCTAGAAGACAAGACAATCCTACAACAGAAGAATCATATATGCATAGCACACATGGTACATCTATTGTGACAACCAATGCACCTATGCCAATACTACAAGCACTGTTGGATCTTGCTGACAAGGAAACGGAAGCATACAAGGTGTATGTAGATTTAGTGAATGCTTCTATGGAAAGCTCAAAACCGAGCAAACCTACCCCGGAAGCGCATAAGGTCAAACTCGAGTCTAGCGCCCAATTAGGTCCTAAGATTAAGAGAACTAGGAAGAAAACTAAAGCGATAAAGAGGAGGATGTTGGGAAACGAACTAAGAAAGAGATGCTAGGTAGAGACGAAGGAGATGAGTCTGACGATAATGAGGGAGGGGATTCACTCATCGAGCCGCAAACCGATGAGACTAGGAAAACAAACGAAGGCAAAGATTATGTGGGGAAGGTGATCCGTGATAAGGAGAAAAGTGGACCTTCTAAGGACAATAAGGATAGTGAGGAGCCTAGGATTAGTGATGATCGTCGGGATGATGATGATGGAGATGATAAGGTGGACGGAGATGAAACCCATAGAATGGAGCCTAGGACGAAGACGAAGAATGACAAAAGTAGGTCTAGGTCCACTGAGTTACACAAATTCACTCATCCCGTTATCACCGAAGGCATCCCATCTGCACCAACAACAACAACAACACCGGAAACAAAAACAAAAACAATAACAACAACAACAACAACAACAACAACAACAACAACAACAACAACAACAACAACAACAACGGTTCACATAATAACAACAACAACAACAACAACCCCTTTCACAACTCGCACTCCACAGAAACCATCATCATCAACAACACCTTTAAAGCACATCCCAACAACATCAACATTGACTCTCTTTCAGAAAATTCAAGTTGAACCAGTTCCATTTGTCACAACGGAACACTTCAATGAAGTCATGGGAAAGCTCAGAGCTGACATGGACGAAAGATTCTCAGCCCAACGAAACTGACAATCGAAAGCTGAATCTTCGACCTCATCAAAAACACTATCATTGGAATGTCTTTCAGAGATAATGCTCGATAGGTTTTTGAATGATCAATCATTACAACAAGCTCATCCCAACATATACAATGGACTTCTGGAACTCGATGTGGAACTACCAACTACACCCCAACCCGACATACAAGTCAAAGACCTCCAAAAGACAATAAAGAAGAACAACAGTGAGGCGATCAAGCTACTTAAGAAGTTGTCGACTCGGGTGGTCGAGTTGGAAAGTCAATGTCGTCCATAGTCAAGGAAGCGCAGTCAGGATGACCCTGATCAGGATGATCCTGAGGGGGAGAAAAGCGCTAAGAGACAAAAATCTACAACAACTACAACTTTCACAGCACAACAACAAGCTTCACCTCAACAACAACAGCACAAGAAGTCCAGTTCACAACAACAAACCGATGAACATGAAGCAGTGAACATGGAAAAAGATGTGGTTGGGGTTGAAACACATAAGGAAAGTGTAGATGATGATGACTTTTGGAATGACATGACGTATCATGAAAGTGATATACCTCTAGAGCTCGGAGGTTTTGATGTGTCGGATATTGATGATGAAGATGAGTTAGATGATGTGTTAAAGGATCCAATTCCAACGGTTGAACAACCTGAAGATCCTACAACACAGCTTGACCAGTTATTATCTATTATGCATGAATGATTTGGATTGAATATCAGGGATGACGATCTATTGGAGCAAAGAATGGAAGGTATCTATGACTCGGTAATCTACAAGTTCTAAAGTGATAGAGACTTGAATACAAGATTTATCGATCAAGAGGTATCTAAAGCTTTAAGTGCCTCAACCTCTTAGGAAAAACCACAACCAAAAGAACAAGCTCCAAGTGTTGAGAATGAAGTGGTCAGACTAAGAAGAAGAGAACGATCTCCATTATGGAAACAAATCCCGAGAGTTCCAAGATCAGATACCGCACCTTTAGTTCCTTACATCAACGACGATCTTTTGTACATGCTTCACGGTCCAGACAGATACCAACCATCAACCAAGGAAGTAGCAACTTATGAGGAAATTCCGGAACCATTTCTGGAAGAAGCTAGATAGATTTGCAAACATCTTCATTGAAATGGAAGTTGATCCAGAAAAGTATAACAGAGACGCATATCTGGGAATTATTAACGTAAGTGAAAGATCGAGGGGATTCTATCGACTAAGGCAGCTCAGACGCAAGCCTCGTGAACAAGTCTACTTGAAGCACAGAATCCTAAGATACGTTGAAGTCAACTCAGATTATCACTTTTCACACGGATCAGTTGAATATCATTTTGTAAGAACAGATAATCAACACTACCACTTCACTGAAGCTGACTACATCAACCTTCATCCGCATGATCTTGAAGATATTCTAAAAAGACGAAGAGACTGCTACAATAAGAAAGCCATTGATCAAGATGTCATTGAATCAGTAATGATTTTTATGAGATCTTATGTTGTAGTAGCTCACATTGAAGACTTCCAGATAGGTGTTGAAAGCTATCAGAGGATAATCAACTTGACACCTCAAATGTTAGCTTGTCTTGGTATTCAGAAAGTCAAAGGTTGGACATGCTTCACAAAACCCGACCTTGGACTATGTATGGTGTACGTGACCGATAAGAAGCAGAAAAGACTGTTCAGAGTCATTGAAGTAGCCAAGTTTTCTACCGGTACTCTGTTGTGGATACTAAAGAAACTTGAAAGGATAAAGAAGAAGGTAGAGAATCTGCGGATAGAGATGACTGCCAGGAATCATCGTATGCTGACCAGAGTTGTGAATGTGATTAGAGAAAGGTTGACGCTTCGAGCATCATGGAGAAGAATTGTAACACCCCAACCCGACAAGGGTCGAAGTGTCACAGTACGGTGTCTATCAGAACATACAAAATAAACGCAAGCGGAAGACTTTATAAATAATGTAAAGTCAAGAACATCATGACTTCCCAAACTTACAAACTTCCAACAAGTCTAAATGAACATGAAATGAAATGAAATATCCAAAACATAAGTCTAATCATAAACCAACATAAATGGGGAATCTAATCAAGGTAGGTCTTCTAAGCTCCTACTCTCATCACTCATGCCCAGCTTCTCGCTTATTACCTGCCGCATGGAAAAGAAATGCGGCTGAGCTTAAAAAGCCCAGTGAACATATATATCGAAAGCAATAACTGAATCAAATGAATAGCAACAGAAGCAAAGGAACTGTTGAACAAAGTACCATATAATCAGAGAAGCAATGCATAGAATCAATAGAAAAACCATGATGAAGTCACAGAAGTCAACAGAGAATCATCATCATATAACTGAACATAACAGAAATGCCCACGAGCTCAGAAAGCATACCACATGCTTAGTCACATAATCCTGTCATAGCATAAGTGTACAAGGAAGGGAGACCACTCAAGTACCAGAAGTGAAATGGGGTACAAGGCACGTACAAACCAGTCACTAAGTCATATCATATCATATCCATATCAAATCATATACCTAGGATGCATCCATACGCTTCATGAAACAAAATATATATATAAGTACGAGACTATGCATATATATAACAAAATGACCATGTGCGCAAATAATCATATAATCATAACAAAAGGGAACGTTGTGGATCAATCACACCTCCGCAGAAAGTGTCATGCCATTGGTTCCTCAATGACATGGCCATGGTACCTCCATGGCTAGTTAGCTCGGGCAATAGAACAGAATAGAACAAAGCTATCCATAACAAAGCAATCATTTCATTATCAACAAAGGCATATCAAACTGAACAGAATCTCATATCAAATGAGATAACATACTGAATATCATAACAAAATGGATAGCAACTGAATCATATCATAGGGAATCATATCATAGGATCATATCAAACGGATCATATCATAGCAAAGGAATCAAAGTGAAGGATCAAAAAGTCATGAGATCAGAACCCTTACTGAGAAATGGTAGAATATTTGTACCTTATGCAAAGCAAATCAAACAAAATAGGAAAGCACTCAAAAATAGGAACTACTCCTTCTTCACAGAACTAATACAAATTAATGATCACGTATTACTTACAAGCTCATTTTATAAGTCTACTGCTTATAGTTATTCAAATTACACATTTAGGGTTTCTTTCTAGTTTTAGAACGTATTACTTTCTATTTTTAAAATCTTTTTATTTTTAGTAACTTGCCATATTTAGTAAGTTTCCATATTCAACAACTTCCCAGATAACTTTCCATCTTTAGTAATTTCCCAAATTAGTAAGCTCCCATAATTAGTAAGTTTCCCGATTTAGTAAGTTTCCATAATTAGTAAGTTTTATAATTTAGGTTTACAAATGTCAATTTAACTTATTTAAAGGTTAAATATGTTCAATATAATAGTTTAGGGTTTAATATGACAACTTATAATAGTCTAGGGTTTAAAGTGTCGTTTTAGCAAAGTTCAGGGTCTAAAATATAAATTATGACAAATTCTTAAGTTTGTAGATTTCATGATCTCATTAAACACACCCATGCAACTAAACCCATTTCGTGTACTTAAAACCCTAACTCGACATTCAAAGCAACTCGAACAAACCCTTTTGTGCACTAAACCTTTTCAACCCTTTTTAACCTACCCTTAACCAAACACTTAACACACGAACACACCCTATAATACACAATCAACACGACTTCACTTCTTTCTTTTGAGACCGAACCAAAACCCAATTATTTTACCCTTCTTTTTAGCCTTAACTTGCGAGACAAAAACCATACAAAACAACCCATTGTCGAACCACCATAATTACCCATATCGACCCATGTTTCTTATGTTTAAACTCCCACAACTCGACACTATTAACCACAGATACAAGACTCCTTTCCAGCCCATTCGACACACATAACAATCACCCCATTTAGAGCACATAAAATAACGATTTGGACAAGCCCTAACCTTCCCCTTTTCTTCGACTTCATTTAATACGACACAAACCATGTATGAATTCTTCCATATCACACGTACAGATCCAGGTTTAACAAGTATAAATTCTTCCATATCACACGTACAGATCCAGAATAACATTCGTATTACCTTATTCGACTAGCCAATTTAAGCCCTATATCGACTTATATATACTCCCTCATTTCATGCGATTATTATCCAAATTTTAGATTGCATATTAATGATCAAAACAAGTGTCCAAAGACCAGATTCATATGCCCTTTATAAACTGATTCGAATGGCAAAATTAAAACCCTAGGTCGACTTATATGATTTCATCATTTCATGTGATAACATTCATCATTTTATACGACATATAACCCATTCATTCCTACTCTTTTTAGATCGAACCTAACTTAGTTTTAGGTTATCATTTATATATATATATATATATATATATATATATATATATATATATATATATATATATATATATATATATATATATATATATATATATATATGTCGAGAGATCAAGAACAAAGGTAGGTCATACCTTGGTTGAATTGGAGAATCGAAACAAGAACAAAAGGACCAGAAATAGAACCAAAATAAACACCTTATTCGACAAGATCAAACCCTCTTCGAACCCAGGTATAACCACGATGCACCACAGCTTTTGTTAAGCTTTTTCACACCTCCAATGTACCACCTTGCACCACTCGAATGAGATCAAGGTAAGCTACCGCCACCTAGATTTGTTTTAGGGTTTTTATGTGTATGTTTGTATGTGTAATCGGTTGAAGAAATTGGGAGGATATAATGGGAGTAGGCCGAGCAATGGGGAGGGTCAAATGACCAAATCCTTTTTCAAATTCTCAATGTACTTAGAGATTATCATATGCTACCAGGTTTTGTACAAAATTTTATAAATTTCGGCCCCCTTATAAGACTTTTAAACGTGTGATATTGAGCTTAGATAACCATGCATATGTCGACTCATTTAAGACTTAGGTTATAGCTTTTGTATTTTGATATTCTCAAGTTATTTAAGTTGTATTCGTGTTAAAAGTTCAAGATAGTAACGAATTCAGAAATAGCATTTTAGGTTATTATAATCCTTCCCCTCTAAAAAGAAAAATTTCGTCCTCGAAATTTGAAGTAGGAAAATCAAACGAATACGTACCGAATCACGAAAAGAAATGTGGATAGCTAGATCGCTTTGATTCTTCGGTCTCCCATGTAGCCTCGCTCTCGGGGTGATTCTTCCAAAGAATCTTAAAGAATGGAATTGTTTTAGTTCTCATGACCCGATCCTGACTCTCCAAAATAGCCTCAAGCTCTTAAACATAGGACAAATCTTCCCGAATCTGATCCAATGGGTAAGAAACAACATGGAGTGGATGATAATTGTATCCCCTCAGAAGAGATACATGAAACACATTATGAACATGAGAAAGCTGCGGAGGAAGTGCCAAACGATAGGAAACTTCACCAACAAGGTCTAAAATCTCAAAGGGACCAATGAAACGCGGACTAAGTTTCCCCTTTTATACCAAAACGCTTAACACCATGAAATGGAGAAAATTTAAGAAAAACACGATCCCTAGGACTAAATTCCAATGCACGTCGATGACGATCAGCATAACTCTTCTGTCGAGCCCTAGCTTCCTTGATCTTTTCCTTAGTAACGGCGACTTTCTCATTAGTCACCTCGATCAATTCGGGACCTTCAATAAGCCGTTCACCAACCTCATTCCAACAGCTAGGTTCCCTACACTTTCGTCCATACAACAGCTCGAAAGGAGCCCCTTTAATACTAGCATGCCAACTATTGTTGTAGGGAAACTCAACCAAACACAAATACTCATCCCAATGTCCCAACCATTCAAGAGCACAAGCTCTCAACATATCTTCCAAAGTCTAAATACTGCATTCCTACTGCCCGTCGGTCTGAGGATGAAAAGCCGTACTAAACTTGAGTTGAATACCCTAAGCCTTTTGCAAACCCTTCCAGAAATGTGAAGTAAACCGAGGATCTCTGTCAGATATAATAGCTGCCGGTGTGCTATGTAAACGAACAATCTCCTGCTGAAATTTTTTTGCCAACTTAATAACCGAATAGTCCTTCCGAATGGGCAAAAAATGAGCGGATTTGGTTAAACCATCAACAACAACCCAAATAGCATCATGCTTCTTGAGAGTACGAGGTAAGCCTGTTACAAAATCCATAGAGATCTGATCCCACTTCCAAGTAGGAATATCTAAAGGCTGTAAAAGACCACTAGCACGCTGATGTTCGATCTTAACCTACTGACAGGTCATACACTTAGCCACAAACATAGCCACATCCTGCATCATACCATTCCACCAGAAATGCTGCTTCAAATCCCTATACATCTTAGTAGAACCCGGATGAATAGTAAAAGGAGAACTGTGTGCCTTGGATAACACAGCATCTCGAATAGAAGGATCATTAGGAACACATAAACGATCACCATACCATACAATCCCATCTTCGTCAACACAAAACTCCGTCTGCCTTCCTGCTTCCAAATTCTGAATAATAGACCACAACTCACCATCGTTTTTCTGAGCTTCTTTAATTCGTAGCATAAGGTTTGACTCAACCTTTAAACTAGCCCAGTAACCATCATATCCACGAACACATAACTCCACCTCCATCAGTTCCAAGTCGTTGAGTATCCTAGGCTCAATCTCAAGGCTAGCAATAATCCCCGACTTCTTACTAAGAGCATCTGCCACTACATTCGCCTTACCCGGATGGTACTGGATATTAGCATCATAGTCCTTCAAAAGTTCTAACCAACGTCTCTGCCCCATATTTAACTCCTTCTGTGTGAAGATATACTTTAGGCTTTTGTAATCAGTGAAGATATCACAAGTCTCACCATATAAGTAATGAATCCAAATCTTTAGTGCAAAAACTACAGCTGCCAACTCCAAATCATGTGTCGGATAATCTTCCTCCTATGGTTTTAACTGTCTAGATGCGTAGGAAATAACCTTACCATGCTGCATAAGAACACATCCTAGACCTTTCTTCGAAGCATTGCTGTAAATCTGATAGCCACCAGTACCCGACGGAAGAGTAAGAATAGGTGCGAAGACTAATCTCTTCTTCAGTTCCTCGAAACTTTTCTCCCTTTCCTCAGTCCAAACAAACTTCTCACCTTTCCGCATCAATTTTGTCAACGACAAGGCTAAACGTGAGAATCCCTCAACAAATCTCCGATAGTAACCAGCAAGCCCCAAGAAACTTCTGACTTTGGTCACATTCGTCGGTCTTGGCCACTTGGTGATAGCCTCAACCTTTTGTTGGGTTTAGTTTAATCCCTTCAGCCGATACAACATGACCCAAGAACGCTACTTGCTCCAACCAGAACTCACATTTAGAAAACTTAGCATACAACTTCTTATGTCGTAGAATCTCCAATACGATACGAAGATGCTCCTCGTGCTCTTTCTTCGTCTTAGAATAAATCAGGATTTCATCAATAAACACAATAACGAATTTATCCAGATACTCAAGGAATACACGGTTCATCAAATCCATAAAGATTGCTGGTGCATTAGTTAAACCGAATGGCATCACTATGTATTCGTAATGACCATAACGAGTATGGAAAGCGGTCTTAGGAACATCATGTTCCTTCACATGCAATTGGTGATAGCCGGACCTCAAATCAATTTTGGAAAAGAATTTTGCTCCCTACAGCTGATCAAATAAGTTGTCGATACGGGGAAGCGGATAACGGTTTCTAACAGTGATACGGTTCAACTCATGATAATCGATACATAACCTCATACTGCCATCTTTCTTCTTCATAAACAGAACTGGCGCACCCCATGGGGATACACTTGGACGGATGAAACCACGTTCTAAAAGTTCCTGAAGCTGCTCCTTCAGTTCTTTTAGTTCAACTGGTGCCATACGGTATGGAGTTATGGAAATGGGTTCGGCACTCGGAATCAAATCAATACTAAATTCAACTTCACGTGCAGGAGGCATACCCAGAAGTTCATCAGGAAACACGTCAGGAAAATCACAAACAACTGGATGACTCTCGATACGAGGACCATCCAACGAAGTATCTTTAATCGAAGCCAAAAATCCTTCACAACCATGTGAAAGTAACGAACGAGCTTTCATAGCCGAAATGATCTTAACAGACTTACCAGGTTGGGAACCATGGTAAATAAATTCAGGAGCACTCAGATCACCAAATATAACTCGTCTGGTAAGACAGTTGATAGTCGCCCGATGCTCGGACAACCAGTCTATACCCAGAATAATATCAAAACTGTGCATGTCCAACGGAAGCAAATTAGCAGAACGGATCTTATCGGTAAAATGTAAAGGACATTTCAGAAATTCATGATTAATAACCACATGATTCTTCGTAGGAGTTGAAATAGATAGAGCATATTTTAATGGTGTTGCAGGTATATTAATATGTTTGGCAAACGAATTAGAAACCACTGAATGTGTAGCACCCGTGTCAAATAGAACAAATACCGTACGATCATATAAATAAAGAGTGCCTGAAATGATACCTGAGGCACTAGCAGCCTAATCTCTGGTCAAGCAGTACACTCGACCCTTAGTAGCTAGTTTTCGGTCATTCCCATTACCCCTGTTGTTGTTGTTGCCACCATACTTAGGACAATCCTTCCTAATATGATCAGTCGAACCACATAAGAAACATGCACCCAAAGTCTTATAACAAGCCCTCCTCGGGTGAAACTTTCCACAAGTATCACAAGCAGTAGCCGAAGCTTGATTCGGGCCACCCCTCTGACCAGACGAACCTGAAGAACGATGTTGCTGATAACCACGGTGCTGCTGATCCCGATACTGCTGATCATGTCCCGACCTCTGGTTGTTGTAGCCATGCCTATCATATCCTCGCCTATCATAAACCCGATTTTCATTACCCCTCGAATCACTACCCCGCTGATTGTTCCCCTGAACCGGTCGTACACGCTCCTCGTCCTGATATCTCTTAACACCCTGTCTAGCCCTCTCCTGCATGATCTCAATGTTACGAACAGTGTTAGCAACCTGTGCTACATCATCAAAATGGATATTCACAATCCCATCCAAAAGATCATTCCGAAGCGCTCAGTTGAACTTATTAGCCTGTTCTTTCTGGGTTCCAGCCTTGGCTCCCAAGAATCCATCCAAACGAAGAAACCTCTTCATGAACTCAGTACTAGTCTCCCTCTCAAACTGATAAATCGAATGATACTCACTCTCAAACTTCTCCTTCTCGGACCTCGGAAAATACTGAAGGAAGAAAGTATCACGGAAATCGTTCCATGACAGAGTAGTAACAAAATCATCTGCACCCTTCGCTTGCTTATAGGCTTTCCACCAGCTGAGGGCGTCACCCTCAAACTTATAGCTAGCAAGTCAAGCTTTGAATACGTCATCACATCCCAGAACCTCAAATATCTTCTCCATATGCGCAATCCAATTCTCCGCATCAACCGGAGCATTCACAGAGTTTAACGATCGAGGCTGTTGCTTACAAAACCTCTCTAACCAGGTATGAATAGTCACTGGCGGAGTACCAACACCAGAACCACCGCTACCACTACCACTGGCCGTATGTTGGCGGACCTCATTTGTGATCCGTTTGGTAAGGCCCAGAATCAGTGTGTCAATGGCCCGCTGAACTGCGGTAGCAAAAGCAGGGTTGGAACTGAAATCTTCGGTGTTTCAAGTGTTCACCATCTGAAAGGTCATAAACGGATTAACGAAAACAAAACAAAGGTAGGGATCAAAATATGAAGGAAGAGATCGTGCCAAAAAGTAAAGCCAAATGTCTACCCAATCCTCATCGGTAAAATCCTAAGTCCTACAAGGCGAAACCTAAGGGTCCAATTCTTCACAGGCCATAACTTATGAGCTACAAGTCGAAGCCTGAGCTCTGATACCATAATTGTAACACCCCAACCCGACAAGGGTCGAAGTGTCACAGTATGGTGTCTATCAAAATATACAAAATAAACGCAAGTGAAAGACTTTATAAATAATGTAAAGTCAAGAACATCATGACTTCCCAAACTTACAAACCTCCAACAAGTCTAAATGAACATGAAATGAACTGAAATATCCAAAACATAAGTCTAATCATAAACCAACATAAATGGGGAATCTAATCAACGTAGGTCTTCTAAGCTCCTACTCTCATCACTCATGCCCAGCTTCCCGCTTATTACCTGCCGCATGGAAAAGAAACGCGGCTGAGCTTAAAAAGCCCAGTGAACAGATATATCGGAAACAATAACTGAATCAAATGAATAGCAACGGAAGCAAAGGAACTGCTGAACAAAGTATCATATAATCAGAGAAGCAACGCATAGAATCAATAGAAAAACCATAATGAAGTCACAGAAGTCAACAGAGAATCATCATCATATAATTGATAATAACAGAACATAACAGAAATGCCTACGAGCTCAGAAAGCATACCACATGCTTAATCACATAATCCTGTCAAAGCATAAATGTACAAGGAGGGGAGACCTCTCAAGTACCAGAAGTGAAATGGGGTACAAGGCACGTACAAACCAGTCACTAAGTCATATCATATCATATCCATATCAAATCATATACCTAGGATGCATCCATACGCTCCCTGAAACAAAATATATATACAAGTACGAGACTACGCATATATATAACAAAATGGCCATGTGCGCAAATAGTCATTTAAACATAACAAAAGGGAACGCTGTAGATCAATCACACCTCCACAGAAAGTGTCATGCCATTGGTGCCTCAATGACATGGCCATGGTACCTCCATGGCTAGTTAGCTCGGGCAATAGAACATAACAGAACAAAGCTATCCATAACAAAGCAATCATAGCCTAATCAACAAAGGCATATCAAACGGATCATATCATAGCAAAGGAATCAAATTCAAGGATCGAAAAGTCATGAGATCAGAACCCTTACTGAGAAAGGGTAGAATTTATATACCTTATGCAAAGCAAATCAAACAAAATAGGAAAGCACCTGGAAACAGGAACTACTCCTTCTTCACAGAACTTATACAAATTAATGATCACGTATTACTTACAAGCTCATTTTATAAGTCTACTGCTTATAGTTATTCAAATTACACATTTAGGGTTTCTTTCTAGTTTTAGAAACTTTCTATTTTTAAAATCTTTCTATTTTTAGTAACTTACCATATTTAGTAAGTTTCCATATTCAACAACTTCCCAGATAACTTTCCATCTTTAGTAATTTCCCGAATTAGTAAGCACCCATAATTAGTAAGTTTCCCGATTTAGTAAGTTTCCATAATTAGTAAGTTTCCCGATTTAGTAAGTTTCCATAATTAGTAAGTTTTATAATTTAGGTTTAGAAATGACAATTTAACTTATTTAAAGGTTAAATATGTTCAATATAATAGTTTAGGGTTTAATATGAAAACTTATAATAGTCTAGGGTTTAAAGTCTCATTTTAGCAAAGTTCAGGGTCTAAAATATAAATTATGACAAATCCTTAAGTTTGTAGATTTTATGATCTTATTTAACACACCCATGCAACTAAACCCATTTTGTGTACTTAAAACCCTAACTCGACATTCAAACCAACTCGAACAAACCCTTTTGTGCACTAAACCTTTTCGACCCTTTTTAACCCACCCTTAACCAAACACTTAACACACGAACACACCCTATAATACACAATCAACACGACTTCACTTCTTTCTTTTGAGACCGAACCAAAACCCAATTATTTTACCCTTCTCGTTAGCCTTAACTTGCGAGACAAAAACAACACAAAACAACCTATTGTCGAACCACCATAATTACCTACATCGACCCATGTTTCTTATGTTTAAACTCCCACAACTCGACACTATTAACCACACATACACGACTCCTTTCCATCCCATTCGACACACATAACAATCACCCCATTTAGAGCACATAAAATAACGATTTGGACAAGCCCTAACCTTTCCCTTTTCTTTGACTTCATTTAATACGACACAGACCATGCATGCATTCTTCCATATCACACGTATAATTCCAGGTTTAACAAGTATAAAACAGATCCAAAATAACATTCATGTTACCTTATTCGACTAGCCAATTTAAGCCCTATATCGACTTATATATACTCCCTCATTTCATGCGACTATTATCCAGATTTTAGATTGCATATTAATGATCAAAACAAGTGTCCAAAGACCAGATTCATATGCTCTTTATGAAATGATTCGAATGGAAAAATTAAAACCCTAGGTCGACTTATATGATTTCATCATTTCATGTGATAACATTCATCATTTTATGCGACATATAACCCGTTCATCCCTACTCTTTTTAGATCGAACCTAACTTAGTTTTAGGTTATCATTTTATGAACATATTATGTATGTGTATATATATATATATATATATATATATATATATATATATATATATATATATATAATATATATATATATATATATATATATATATGTCAAGAGATCAAGAACAAAGGTAGGTTATACCTTGGTTGAATTGGAGAATCGAAACAAAAACAAAAGGACCAGAAATAGAACATAAATAAACACCTTATTCGACAAGATCAAACCCTCTTTGAACCCAGGTATAACCACGATGCACCACAGCCTTTGTTAAGCTTTTTCACACCTCCAATGTACCACCTTGCACCACTCGAATGAGATCAAGATAAGCTACCGCCACTGATATTGGTCGAATAAATCACAAGTCAAAACCTCTCACGAAGAAAAGTCAACTCGCGACGATTTAACGCAACAATCAACTGTAATAAACCGGATAAGCGAATACCCGGTCGTAGTCCCAACGAGGCATGAAATTGAGGATATCGTTTGAGGTTTGGTATTAAAATGCTTGAAATAAGAATGTTCACTTTTGGTTACGAGTCTAGGAGAACAAAAATTAAATTAAAGAAAACGCAAATTAAAATCAGGAAACAAGTCTAAACGTAACAATCTATTAAAATTAACCTTACGGATGCAAATTTAATTTTCCTAAGTCCTAAATGATAAAAGAAAATTTTAGAAAAAAGAATTGTATTTTTCTGAGTAATATTTAATTAAATATGAATTAAAAACTGAATTAAAAAGAAAAATGCATTAAAAATACTAAATGAAATGGGAAAATTATAAAAAAATACAGAAAAGTCCTAATTGATAAACTAAATCTAGGAAAAATAAAAGGGGGACAACTGCTTATTTGGATAAGCAGTTATTAAGCAAAAATGGGAAATAAGCTAAAGAAGGGAAAACAAGGTTAAATAGAAAAGGGTGCAAAGGTTAAATGAAACAAGACCCAAGGGCAGTTGGTTGGGTTGTTGCTTAGTGAACAAGAGGTCCAGGGTTCGAATCCCTGAACTCTCTTTTTGCTAAACACATTTTTTTTTTATGTTTTTCTTTTTAAAACCTGAATAAGCACATGTAGATAAACATTTTTGCTAACTACAACCATTGATGAAAAGCATAAATAAGCTCAGAAATAAGCTGTGGTACCAACAGATTGTTTCTAAGCTTCTTAGAACTAGTGTAAAAGAATTAAGCTAAAATGCAAATTTTAAACTAAAAGATTATAGGAAAAAGCTATCTTTGACTGAATTTACTATGAATAAGCTAAGGAACAAGGAAAAAGCAATATAATTAAACAGAATAAGCACTGACAACTCAATAAGCATATGGGAACTGGGGTGCAGGCTTAGGACAGCTACTGAGGCACTTTCTAGCTTACTTTTAAGTGCTTAAAAGATAAGTTGAAATCACAAAACAGAAGGCACATGCACTTCATTCACCAATAAGCTTAGAAACCAGATTTCAGACCAAGTTAAGCTTATTTGATGCTTTGAATTAAGCTAAGAGGGGGCTGAGTCAACACAATTGACCACTGATGTCTCAGTGGTTGATTGTATGATCAGACAACTTTTGAACTTATTCCTAAGCTCAAATAAGCTAAATGAGGGCCTGGAACTTAGCAATAAGCAACTCCAATGCACAAAATACTTAATTGAAGAAAATCAATCACTAAAAACAACAAATAAGCACCTAAATTAGCTTAAAGAGGCTGCTGATGCACAGGGCATTTGCAGTCAAAATGGGGCTTTTTGAGCTCAAAATTAAGCTAGGAAACAATAAGCCATTCCATATTAGACTGAACAAAAGTAAAGTTCATACTCTGAACTTCTAAAAAAAACTAAAAGCTAGACTTAGGGGAGCTTAATAGGGGCTTAAGATGGGCTTAATAGAACTGAAGCAGACTGCACAAAGGGTCCTGTGCAGACTGATGCACTGAAGTCAACCAAAAATGTGCAAAACCTTTTGATCTTAAACCAATCCTTAGAAAACAACCTTACCTCACTAATTGGACTCTATTATAGCAATAAAAGGGACAAGGAATGATTGTCTTTGGTTATAAGCTGAATCTAATAGTGAAATGCCTAGAATATAACACAATACACTAGAACCTAATAATCACTAAAAACAGCTTAACAAAGACTTCCAACAGCTAATTTAAGTCAATTCAAGGCAAATCAAAGTTCACTAACTAGCACATGAACAGTAGATGTAACTTTTGACCCTTTTTGACCTCTAAACCAAACAGTCCTTTATGGGACTGTTTGCTATTGAAAATCTATTTTGAGACACTAAAAGAAAAGACAAGGTATGAATAAGCTAAACTAAGTTACTCCTAATCAAGTAAAGTAGATGAGGGCAGCAGATAAGCAAAGGAATGATCATTAAGCAAAGTTGACTAATGTTGACTATTTGAGACTGAGACAGAAATGAACAACCATTAACTTCAAAATAAGCTTGTAAAAGCTTAAATGAGCTTACATGAACAGAAACAAGAGCTTATAAAGATTGAGTAACAACTGATTCGAATTAACATTAAACTTGAATAACAACTGAATTAGTACAAGGCTTTTGAAATTAAATTAGAACTTGAAATTAAAGTTACTTTGAACTGAGATTAAGCAAACTATTAAAGTTACACTACATTCAACTGAATTACACTACTCTTAATTAAATTAACTACCACTAACTACTTAACTAACTGACTCCAAGGCTTACAAAAGATAACTATTTATACTAAAAAACTATTAGGGTTTCTTCTTCTGTCTTCTTCTCTGATCAATTGTGGACCCTTGGATTAGCCTTGGATTATCTCAGCCATTGGATTACATTTTGGCGCCAAACGAGTTGAGTGGATTGCCAGCTTAGATTGGCATCACGTGAAGAAGGTACACACGTGAGGGAGAAATAGAGTGGCTATGGCAGAGGTAGGGGAGGACATGGGTTGTGGTGAAAGGTATGGGGAATAGGTGTGGGTGATGGTGATGGCTGGTACGGTTGTGGGAAGGAGGGAAGAAGGTGGGTTTTTTATTAACTAAAGAAATGGGTTCGGGTAAAATGAGAACCGGGTTAAGATTTGGGCTTTTTAATGGTTGGGCTGGGTTTAGGGGTAATAGGGTTTTATTAGTTTTGGGTTTAGTTTTGGGATTTGGTTTAGAGGTAGGTTTAGGGATCATAAATGTACAATCCGAAAGTTGAGGGACCATTTATGCAAAATTCTGAAAATTATTTCCAAGGACCATTTTTGGTATTTTGACATTTATGATGGTTGACTTTGACTTTTTGATCGTAAGAGTGATCCTAACTTGAAATTCCTTCCCCGGCCTCGGCTTTTCACAACTTTCCAATCTTGTGCTCGGTTTTTGTCCGTTTTGCCTTGTTTTCAATCCTTTTGTACCTGAAACACATAAAAACAAAAACCAAGAATATTTGCAACAATATTTGATCTATTTGGGTGTTTTTGGTCATTTTTGTGTCTTATATGGGCATAAAATGATGAGTAAATAGGCACTCATCATCCCCCCACACTATCAATTGCTAGTCTCTAGCAATCCGATCATATAAAGTAATGAAAGGATTAAAAGAATACCAAGCATACCCCGTTTCGACTTTTTATTAAATGCGAGAAATTTAAACTACAAAAAATAGATAACATGCTTGATTTCCAAAAATGGTATCATGGAACGGGATTCACACAAAATGGGTGACTCCAGGGAATTTTAATCGTCATCCTCTTTTTTATACTCCCAACTAAGCTTAAACTCAATGTGCAAATGTTTTTGTAAAATGCTAACACTACTTATACTAGTAATCTATGTAAGCCGAGACTTAACTTTTCACTCCCACAATTTATTCAAGTTAGGTGACTGTGCTTATTTTCAAAATTTTGATCACAAAAATCGACGTTTGTATAAAATTTTGACTAATACTAGGTGAAAGATAGATTTAAAATTTACAACAAGCAAGTTTCAAAACTTTATTCAACACATCAAAACTTATTGCATTTTGCAATATCATTCCATTTTTGCATTTTGCAATATCATTCCATTTTTTTTTCTTTTCATTTTTTTCATTATTTTTTTTTATACTTGTGCAACATAAACTAACGGAGTTTCACGGGAACCAAGACCTTACACCTTCCGGAATAAAGGATCCAAGGGCCGTTACAACGGAGAGTTCCAAGACTCTAAACATTCCTGAAATGAGGATCCAAGGGTGTTAGACCAAGACCTCACACATTCCTGAATTAGAGGTCCAAGGGCCGGTGTAAGAGGGTAGCCAAGACCTAAACGCCTTCCGGAAATAAGGATCCAAGGGCCGATCTTGAACCGTAGCTTTTTTAGCACATACATTTATTATTTAACTTTTGCTTGTTCCGAAGTTTAAATAAAGCTTTGAACTAGTATTTTTCAAAATCGTATAAAAAAATGATTTTGTGTGTTCAAATGTTTGAAAATAAGCACTTATTAAGTCAGATTAGTTATCTCCTGGGAGGAAAAGCCATAGATTACTTATATAAGCTCTAAAGAAAACCAACTATTCTACGCTTAGCATTTTCATTTGCACATATCGTAAAACCTTAGTCTAACCGTTAAGGAAGCAGCCAGATCAACACTCTGGCAGAGTCGGGATTCCCTTTGTTCTAACCTAATCAAGACTAAACACTTCTTCTTCTTTTTTTATTGCAATTTCTTATCTAAAAACGAAAAAAAAACGAGAAAAAAAAAGAAAAAAAAGAAAAAAAAAATTAAATTTTTGGCCAAAACAGGGGTACTAGGGCACTAGAAGGTACATAAGTGACAAAATTCGCGATAATTCCCCCCCACACTTAGAATTGAATATTGCCCTCAATATTCAAAGTACCGGCTATTATGCCGACACTTAGAACGTAAAAAGGTAATACTAATAGCCAAGTGTGGAACAGAAATCTCTTTATTTCACAAACAGGATTAAAAAGATATCCCTAGATAAACGTTAGCAAAAAGATCGGATATTGGGCGACTGGATTGAAAACAGGCGCATCAATCATCACGATCTAAGGGAAACCTGCAAACAAGAGCAAACAACACACAAAACAAATCACAGTAGAGGAATCCCCCCACACTTAGTGTCAGAAAATAGAAAGAAGTCAGAAACATGGGTTGTCACCCATGTGGTGCTAATGTTTTTGTTAACCGAGTCACTAGCTTGACTCGACCACGAATTCATTTGTTCTTGGGGAAGCATGTGGAAAAGAAAATCTCAATCGGACTTTCGTTCAAAATGTTTGGATAAACATTGAAGTACATGAAAGTTCCACTCCGATGAGATGCCCTCGGCTCTAAAGAATGATAAATGGAGATGCCGGGGTCAAAAACTTTGTCTTCACTCCCGAACGAGTGAATAAAAGGACAATCTACCGTATAGGAGAAGAAAGGTAGAAAAACTTGAACGACATATGTGAAATCAATATAATGACGATCCTCAAAGGGCAATGTCACATATGTCGGAGAAAGAATGTCCTTTTGAATCTCGGGATTAAGGATTGAGGTCATATCATCAAGTTTAGGAATAATAGAGTCCTTGACCTCATCGTTCTCTAACTTTTCAACAAAGAGAGGATTTACGTTGCTGGAAAAGTACTCGTCATCAAATTCAAACAGAGAGTTCGAATAGACTTTGAGACTTTCATTTGGAACGTCCTCATCAGAAAGTGATTCGTCATCACTAGAGGAAAAATCATCGTTGGAATTGAAAAGAGGGTTAGAGAAAATCCCGGAAGAATCCTCTGAAGTGTCAAGAGGATAATCATCACCAAAAGACCAATCACATTCACTGTCGGATGTATCCTCGGACTCACTTGGGATTGGGATAAGGTTCTCAGCACTAGACTTTATGAATTCGTCCGATTCCTTTTCAGGAATAGTGCTAATATGCTCATCCCCCATTATGAGAGAGTCCTCGGAGTCCAAAGTTGGAAAGAATGATGTGATTGCAATAGACTGAGGGAGTTGAGAAATGATATCGTTCAAAGGAATAGCACTCTCCTCCTCGTCTTCCTCATCATCGTCATCGAGAATGGCAGCCTTGAGAAATATGGAACGCCTTTTCGCTGCTCGTTCTATGGCTAGTAATTCTTCCATAGATTTTTCATGACGATCTTCTTGGGGAGGTTTATTAACCAAATCCTTAACTTCTTTTAGTAAACCAAGAACATGGAGAAGTTCTTGAGGAAGTGGCTGAGGTTGTGTTTGAGTCATTTGGTACTGTGGAGGTTGGTCGTGATAAGAATAATCATAATTGTTACAAGGGCCATGCTCATAGACAAGCGGGCTCCTCGTTTGACAATCGGAGTTATAATGCGGACCTCCACAGTATTCACAACAGTAAAACTGTTGTGACTGACTCAGTGAATCATATGGATATTGGTCATAACCAAAATTTTGATCGTTACACGAAACCTGCTCATAGACAAGTGTGTTCCTTGCTTGACAATCAAAACTTTGGTGTGGACCTCCACAATATTCACAAGAATATGTTTCCATCTCATGGTGTGGGGGTTGGTTACAGAAATTGGTTGTTTCATTGTAGGGATTTTGGTCATAGACAAACCCGTTTCCCGAATTTACAATGCTACAACCGGGGCAATTTCCACCATTCAGAGGTCCCCCACACCATTCACAACCGTAATGGTAAGATGAAGACATAAAAAAAAAGAATTAAATGGATAGAGGGTGAGATAAAGAATTAAACGAATAGAAGGGATGCGAAGAATATTTTTGGATTTTTAGGGACATTTTGAAGAACGCAAAGGGAAAAAGGAAAATAAATTTGAAAATGAAAATCTTTTTGGGTTTTTTATAAGAAAATATTTACGAAGAAAACGATAACTTCACGAGGAAGGGTCTTCAAGTCACTAATCGTTTAAACCTTAACGATATTGTCGCAACACAACCTCCCCGGCAGCGGCGCCATTTTGATATTGGTCGAATACATCACAAGTCAAAACCTCTCACGAAGAAAAGTCAACTCGCGACGATTTAACGCAACAATCAACTGTAATAAACCGGATAAGCGAATACCCGGGTCGTAGTCCCAACGAGGCGTGAAATTGAGGATATCGTTTGAGGTTTGGTATTAAAATGCTTGAAATAAGGATGTTCACTTTTGGTTACGAGTCTAGGAGAACAAAAATTAAATTAAAGAAAACGCGAATTAAAATCGGGAAACAAGTCTAAACGTAACAATCTATTAAAATTAACCCTACGGATGCAAATTTAATTTTCCTAAGTCCTAAATGATAAAAGAAAATTTTAGAAAAAAGAATTGTATTTTTCTGAGTAATATTTAATTAAATACGAATTAAAAACTGAATTAAAAAGAAAAATGCATTAAAAATACTAAATGAAATGGGAAAATTATAAAAAAAATACAGAAAAGTCCTAATTGATAAACTAAATCTAGGAAAAATAAAAGGGGGACAACTGCTTATGTGGATAAGCAGTTATTAAGCAAAAATGGGAAATAAGCTAAAGAAGGGAAAACAAGGTTAAATAGAAAAGGGTGCAAAGGTTAAATGAAACAAGACCCAAGGGCAGTTGGTTGGGTTGTTGCTTAGTGAACAAGAGGTCTAGGGTTCGAATCCCTGGACTCTCTTTTTGCTAAACACATTTTTTTTAATGTTTTTCTTTTTAAAACCTGAATAAGCACATGTAGATAAACATTTTTGCTAACTACAACCATTGATGAAAAGCATAAATAAGCTCAGAAATAAGCTGTGGTACCAACAGATTGTTTCTAAGCTTCTTAGAACTAGTGTAACAGAATTAAGCTAAAATGCAAATTTTAAACTAAAAGATTATAGGAAAAAGCTATCTTTGACTGAATTTACTATAAATAAGCTAAGGAACAAGGAAAAAGCAATATAATTAAACAGAATAAGCACTGACAACTCAATAAGCATATGGGAACTGGGGTGCAGGCTTAGGACAGCTACTGAGGCACTTTCTAGCTTACTTTTAAGTGCTTAAAAGATAAGCTGAAATCACAAAACAGAAGGCACATGCATTTCATTCACCAAAAAGCTTAGAAACCAGATTTCAGACCAAGTTAAGCTTATTTGATGCTTTGAATTAAGCTAAGAGGGGGCTGAGTCAACACAATTGACCACTGATGTCTCAGTGGTTGATTGTATGATCAGACAACTTTTGAACTTATTCCTATGTTGATGCAAATAATGTTCTAAAAACGTTATTTATATCTTTCGATTACTTCACGTTTTGAGGATGACAAAATGTGAAATCACGATACGTTAAAATCAACGTAAACAAGTCTTTAATCGGAAGATTCCGTTTCTACGCAAATCACTCTTGAAAAAAGTTACAACTTGAACTAGTGATCAAAGAAGTGAATTTATTTTTTGAAAATTCACATTTTAAATGGGACAAAACATTTTTTCAAAAATACACATGACAAATTATTTTTGAAATATTAAGAAATGTTTTAATGGAAAAATTAGTTTGAAAATCACAACAGCTATTTTTCCCCCCAAAATCAGCTCCAACCTTCCCCAAATAAGTTTTCACCAGAAAAGATAAAATTTGGAGCGTCCTAGTCTACGACGGCTCCACGGTACCGTTAAATTTAACGGAGCCGTGGGGTATTTAAAGGAGCCGTCCGTACCATTTTTTCTGTAACGTTCAGATTTTCTTTGCCTATAAATACCAACCCCTTTCACAGTTTTAGGCACCCTTCACACACAGAAAAATCCCCTAGCTCAATCCTCTCAAATCTTTCACTTCTTTAGGTTAGTTTTCTTTGTTTCAAGATTGATCCAATCATCCTTCAAGTGATCCTCTTCATACCTCTTCATTAGCAAGAGAAGAACACAAGTATCCAAGTAGATACAAGGTGTTGTCATCCCTCTTCATTAGCAAGAGAAGAACACAAGTATCCAAGTAGATACAAGGTGTTGTCATACCTCTTCATTAACAAGAGAAGAACTCAAGTATTCAAGAAGATACAAGAGTTATAGTTGTTAGGTTTTTGTAACACTTGTTACAACCTTGTTGTATCTTTGCATACATAAAGTTTTCTTATCTTTTGTGAGTGAGAGTGAAGATCAAGTGTGATCTATAGAGATAGTGAACATCTCTAATAGCCATTGGGCTTGTGTGATTGATCAAGAAGATCAAGGGTCGATAGATTAGTGTTAGTTGAGAAGAGTGAAGTGAGTGTTGATCATTGTGATCGTGTTGAGATCTTGGTGATCTCTTGAAGCCACTAGGCTTGAGTGTTTGGTCACGTAGACCTTGGTAGATTGGTGCTAGCTAAGATTAGCACTCGACATCTAGCTTAGTGTCGGTAATAGGATAAGCGACGTGTACGGTTTTCTCCGCCTGAAGGGAGGTTGTTGATATAGTGTTTGAAACTCTCGAGTGTGGTACTCGGTGAGTGAAGTAGGGCGAAGAAGAGCTTCGTAGCCGAACCACTATAAATCCTCTATCTCGGTTTGATCTTTCCAACTCTACTCTTTACTTTCATTAGTTTATATTTGTTTGTTTAGTGTGTAGTTCATATTGGTGTTGATTGATTATACATAGAGTTCGAATCAAAGTTTCCAATAGCTAACTTTTAAAACAAGATTTTTAAAAGGATTTTAAACTGGTAAACTATTCAACCCCCCTTCTAGTTTCCCACAATTGGTATCAGAAGCCAGGTCAGTCAAGTTTTTAAAGTATATTCTATTTCAAAGCTTGAATCGATCAATGGATTCCGACAAATATCTAGAAGGGCAATCTATGCAAAGACCACCACTTTTCGAAACCGATTGTTTTATATATTGGAAAACAAGATTCGAAACGTATGTGAAATCAAAAGACATTGATCTTTGGCATGTTATTACCGAGGGTGACTTTAAACCTATTCAAATGAATCCGGAAACTAAAAAGGATGAAATAGTTTCTTATGATAAACAAAGTGATGAACTCAAAAGGAAATTAGCCAAAAATAATGAGGCTAAAATGATGATTTATAATGCTTTGCCTAAAAAGGAATTCGAAATAATTTTCATGTGTAATATGGCAAAAGAAATTTGGAAAACTTTGTTAGTCACTCACCAAGGTAATAACCAAGTCAAAGAGAACAAGATAGATCTTCTTGTTCAACAATATGAACAATTCTCCATTTCGGAGGATGAGTCAATAGATAATGCTTTTGCTAGATTTAATACTATTATCACTAGTCTTAAAGCTCTTGATGAAGGTTATTCTAGTAAGAACTATGTTAGGAAGTTTCTTAGAGCTCTACATCCTAAATGGAGAGCAAAGGTCACCGCCATAGAAGAGTCAAAAGACTTGGCGGTATTGTCACTCGATGAACTTATAGGAAATTTGAAAGTTCACGAGATGATCATCAAGAAGGACTTCAACATTGTCAAAGGCAAAAGCGAGAGAGTTAGATCTCTAGCATTAAAAGCCAAGAAGGAGTCCAGTGAGGAGGAATGTTCGAGTTCCGGTAGTGAATATGAAGAGTACGCACTAGCCGTTAGGAACTTTAGAAAGTTCTTTAGGAGGAAAGGTAGATTTCCAAGACAACCTCAAGATGAGAAGAGGTCATCCCAAAGAAATCATGATGAAAGAAAAGGGACAAGTGATAGGAAATGCTATAGATGCGGAGATCCTAATCACTTCATAGGTGAATGTCCTAAGCCACCAAAATCCAACAACCAAAGAGCTTTTGTAGGAGGCTCTTGGAGTGATAGCGGTGAAGAAGAAGAGAAGAAGCCTAACGATGAAAAGTGCCTAATGGATCAAGCTTCTAACGAGGTACATTCCGACTCTTCTTATTATAGTGATAATAATTCGTCAATAGATGATAGTGAATTGCATGACGAATACAACAAACTATTTGTAGTTAGTACTAAGATCTTAGGAAGAAACACAAAACTTAAATTAAAACTAAAAGAACTAGAACTACAAGTCCTAGAACTAAAAGATCAAGTCAAAAGACTTGAGAAAAACAAGGAGGTAGACTTAGGATGCGGGTCATGTATAAGTCTTCAAGTAGAAAATGAAAAACTTAAAGAAAATGCTTTAAGAATCATTAAGTTTGAAGAAGGAACTAAAACACTTAATGATATACTTGAAAACATTAGATATAGTGAACATGACCGTGCGGGTTTAGGTTTTGACCCAAATCAGGCTTCTACAAGTGGTACCAAACAAGTTAAATTTGTAATGCCTGAAACGTCTAAGTCTGAAGGGGACGGCACCACTAAAGGTACAGACGGCACCACTAAATTTAGTGGTACCGTGGTACCGTCTGGTGCTGAAGATGAAACTGGGTCAATTTTAAAAAGTAGCCTAAGTCCTAAACCAAGTCACATAGTTAAAAATAGTTCTAGTGTGTCTACTCCAAGTAAAGGGGAGGTCAAAAGCTCTTACAAACCATTGTCATCTCCCGAACATGGATTTGTAAAGCGTGACACTAGGTCAACTACTCCTCCACCTAGAAAGGTGAACTCTCCCAAACCTCGGTCTAGAACTCCTCTACCGAGAGGTAACTTTAGAAGACAAAATCATCCAAGTAACTTTCCCGTAACTTGGAATGATCGTCCACCAAAAGGTTACTTACCATGGGAAATGTATCCTCCATTCTCACATCCTAAACTAACGCAACAAATGCGTAGGATGTTTGACTCTAACAACTTTGGACCCATGAGATATTGGGCACCAGATGTTTGAACTTTTGTTTTGCTAGGAAAACATGAGTGTAAATAAATTTCGGAGTCTAACAAAAGGAGTATGATGTGTTATCAAACATGTCTGATGACGCAAAAGTCAAGTCGTGTCTTATATGCTCAACATTCAACAAAGGTATTCTTATCCTCTAGTTTTAAGAGCAACACCTCAGGCACAGGTACGGTTTCTTAAAACACCTTTTGTTAGTAGTAATGTTTGGCATGAAATAGTGTAGTTAGAATCTAACATGGTAGGCACTATAACACAGAAACTATATTCACATCTCATCATGTCAAACTCAACTTGTCCAGAAATGTTCGATGATCGCTTGAAGATCATGCGTGACAAGTTTGAATTAAGCATTGATGAGTGAATCAAGTTTCCTTCCTTGCACATAAGTAATCTTGCCTAAATTAAGTATCTGTTTAAACTTATGTATACTATATGTATGAGATACATAGTTTAAGTAATAGTCTTTATTGACAATGACGCCCATATCCGCAAATACGAAACTCACAAGAGACGAAGAAGGTGAGTGCGCGGATATAACTAGGTTAGGGGCATAATAGGTAAAGTAGTTTACCTAACGGCAAGTAGGTCCATTATATTGAATAGTGTTGGCTTTGTGCCCACTTGTAAGAAGTGTTGGAGAATGCTCTTGTCATAATAACTAATTATATGGCTAGTCATATGTGAGCCTATGGGGTCACACACATATACACTGAGGTGCCAATTTATATGTCGTATTTATTGTATTTACGATATATAAATAACCGCAAGTAACCAGGAACCGCTATTGGGCTTCTAATGAATAAGTAATGGACTTATTGCATTGGACTAGAAAAACAAATGGGAAGCCCATTTAGCCCAATAGAATGGCCGGCCTATAGAGACTTCCATGGGAAGTTTTGGTTTTGATTTATGGTAAAAGAAATGGTAATTATAATTAACTTAATTACTATAACAATTTACCACTTTTCTCTCCCTCTCTTACTCCTCAATTGGTACGGCACACATAACAAGAAAAGCTAGGGTTTTCAATTTCATCTTCTCTTCTTTGTTTCTTGATTAATCAAAGAAGACTAGATTGGTTACGGGGTTAACGACTAGCATCAATTGGCATACGGTGACGTGTAGTGTGGATACGCATAGAGGTGATCTCCATTGATCACTTGGGTTTCATATTCTAGTCGACACATAGGTTTTGGTGGTGACTCCCGGATCACGCTACAAAGGTATAACTTATGTGTTTATTTTATTTGATTGATCATATGGCACTATGGATCCTGTTATGGTGATGTTTTCCGCTGCGTGTATTTATTTAATATGTTTTTATATTGCTACATCACCTATAGTGGTATCAAGAGCCATCATATGTTGTCATATGATCATCTTGTATGCGTAAAAATGGCTAAAAACATGTTTTTTTTAATGGATTTAAAGGTGTCATTTTAAAACAGCCCTAGGGCTTATATATCATGATTATGTCGACCTTAATATGGTCTTAAGATCTGGACTTTTTGATCCTATGGCCATTTGTTATGCATACATTGTTTGTTTACTTGATCGGTACCCGTAAAATGGCCTAAAAATGTGTTTTTTAAGAGATTTTTAACCCGATTTCAAATCAGCCCATGAGGCTTATTTTTCTGTGGTAAAATGGTGTTAAGATGGTCCTAATATCAGTGGGTTATGAGTCTATGGCCATTTGTCACGCGTACCATTCGGGGTTTTAATTCTTGTTAATTATTTCTTCGATTCGTTGGCTAACAATTTATTTCTTGTTATTTATTTTGTTATCCATGGCAAATACATGCATGTTTGTCCATGGAGTTAGCCAACACCTTGTAATGATCATAATTGTATGTATTATTATGTGTATATGCAAAGCCGATGAAAACCTTGACCACTTGTGCGTTGTGATTGTGATTGTTGGTTGCATTTTTTTCTTGTTTTGGGGTTTGCCATTGTTTCGGCACTTTTGTAATGTATTTCATTTTGGTTTTGCCATTGTTTGGGAATTTTTACAGTAGATACAAAGTAGATTAGATGTATTTTACTTTATGTATATTGTAACCGAATGCTTGGAAGCAAATGGCGAAAGAATGAAGAGTTGTAGACCGAAAGTAGCTGCTGGACACCTGTTGGGAAAATGCGATTTCCTATTGATTGGTAAGGTATTTTTGGCTAAATGTTTTGGTGCAGGTCCACAAGACACAGGGCTACAACTTTGTCAACTGGGCCGAATCATGAGGAGGTGATCTTCCTGGGCATTTGGGCCTCGCAAAACAGAAAAACTGGGCTGACAGAATCAAGTTTTCATGTGCATTATGGGCCTTTACTTGCCCATGATTGTCTTGGGGAAAGTGGGAGCCCTCCGTGTGGTTGTGCTATGTGTCCCTAGTTGACCCTTGGTTCTCGTGATGGCTCACGAGGCCAAGCATAGGATTTTCATCGGTTGAGGCTTTGCATATTGTGGTTGTATGTTTGGTTGGTTGTTTTTATGTATGTTGTGACTACATGTAAAACGAAAAATGTTTTCTCAAAACTTGAAACTAAACATAAACCATTTTGAACTAAGTCTTCTGATTTAGTTTAACTAAGTTTAAATATGATTTGAAACTTAAAAATTATTGTTTTCTAAATAACACTTAAACTAGTTAAGATTGTTTATTTATTGATTTATTGTATTGTCCAAACTTAATTAAAATCCACCTATGATTTATATTAGTCTTGAAAATGGACAACTTGACACACATAAATTAAAACAATGATTAGACTTAAGTTAAGAAGAGTTTTTTAACTTGTGCTACGAAGAATGAATGCATGCTTCTTTCGTACACGTTTTTTATCCACATCAAAACTATTTACCCGTCAAAATTTAAGTCACGCCGTCCAATTATGAGAACACTTACAATTACCTTTTAGCATCTGGTCAGACCTAGGCTGAATTGTAACCCAAGGTGACTATTCTCCATGGTCAGACCTAAGATTATTCTCACAGTTTTCAAATTGGATGACTTAATCGAGTAGTGTGGTCAGACCCTTACCCGAGGCAAAGATGGGACTAAACATGCCTACATGACACTAGTTGTTTGACACTAGATGCCATGAGTCCCATAAGGATCTAAGAGTTGTGCATGTAATACAATTAGTGATCGTCGCCTACCTATTGAATCCACCATTTCTAGTAGATCAACTGCATTAATGGTCGAACCTCAATGAGGATCTTAGCCTTTTCGTAAATTAATTGTTTTAAATTATAAACATGGGGTAGTTAATTTATAAAAGGATAATTATCGAAAATACTAAAATTGAACTTTGTAAATTCAATTAATGCAACGCATACCGTAAACAAGAGTTTGTTCTTTTCTTGTTAAAAGGACGAACTAAGTCGATCTTTCCTTGTAAGAAAGAGACTTATTCCTATCCTTTTTCTTTATGAGGAAAAGCCATAATAGGAATATTTGAATTTTCCTAATTCTAATCAAACTCAAGGAAAACCTACTCTAGAAATCGTGATGTCTTGTAAAAGTCAAAATGGTTAAGTATGGTTACACATCTTATTCCTTCAACGTTGTTTTATAACCCTTGTTTCGGTTTTAAAACATTGAAGAAATATAAGATATTTGGACAACCAAGAACACGTGCACTTGACTTGACCTCTTTGGTCAGACCTTAGGGCCATTTCAACCCATGGCGAATTTTGCTCATTGGTCAGACCTTTGGCGATATTTGCATGTTCTTGCTTGGTCAACCTATTTCGTACTAGCTACCAAACTAAAATGAGTTTAAATAATTAGAAGACGGAAGTATCAATAAACCGCAATGTGGTAAAGGCAATTACTAGCATGATTACCTAGCAGTTTGCCTTAACCCAATATGCCTACTAAGGTCCTACATACCCTTGTGGTAAAGTAGACCAATTATGGAGGAAATGCATGCCTATTTTCAAGTTAAAATAGCAATGATGGCTAGCCCATCATCTATATATTAGAACTTGATGCACTTTCTTGAATACCTAAGTACATGTTTACTAGTCAAAGTGACTCACATTAGCAATAATGTGTAGATATTCAAAGAAAGATGGAAAGTATCCAATCGCTACTCACTCTCCACTGGTGACGTAACACATTGTAATGTTGTCTAATCCAGTGGGAGCTATGTGATTATATTACTGGTGACGTAACACATGTAATGTTGTCTAATCCAGTGGGAGCTGTAAGCTTTATTACTTGCAAGTTGCCCATCTTATTTCCAGATTGTCTTGAAATAATACATTACTTTCCACGTGTTAAGCATCATAGTTTATATAAGAACCATTGCATAAGTTTTATATGATAACTTGTCGCGTTCCTGATGTTGCTTCCTGAAATGTTATCTATAAAATTGTTATGCATGATTCATTATTCGAACGATAAAGTTCTACATATCTATATTTTGATTTTTACTTAAAAATCATATGTTATCTTATACATTGTCATATTGCTCATACAAACAAACGAGCGTAGTGTTGTTTGCATGCTCTCACGATGTTGTGCCATGCACAAGTGGGAGAAATCTTAATTGTGTGCAAGGTACAACATATAACAATATGACTAATAGTTTTTCTTGACTGCAAGGTAAGAAACTAAAATTCTACTAGGACTTCTACACATAAAATGTATGTTGCCCTAATTAGAACAAATATCAAGATATCATGAAAAGCTACTTCAACATATTCACTGAATTGTTTAGTAAATATGATTATGTTTTCTTGTAAACTCATAATCATGAAGTACAAAATTAACTTGAATATACTATTGAGGCCAAGATTCGGCGCTCGTAATTACTTTAGTTGAATATGTTTAGGTCTCTTGTAAAGACACAAACATTAATTCCATTAATTGTTGAAAGACTTATAACGTAAAGTAAGACGTCAAATTTGTTATGTCTTCTTGTTAAAGACATGTACACTTACGACGTCTACGTTAATTTGTTATGTCTTCTTGTTAAAGACATGTACACTTATGACGTATAATATTAAATGTTTATGTTTTCTAGTCAAAACATGCACATGAAGTAAAGTATGCAGTAGGCTAAAATTACTATTGATGCCATCTGTTTTGACTTGGTTGGCAGATATGTAAGCCAAAAGGTATAAGTTCATCTAATGAGTTGTGTGATAGTCTCACAACATCAGTCCTCATGGAATACCACAACTTTATGGTATGTCCATCATGGAAAATCAAACACTATTGATATTGTTTGATCTTTGATGACTTAAACTATTTTACCTCCAAAGCTATCAAGGTTAGAAATTGGGTGTGCCATGTGTACACTCAATATGATTCCAACCCAGAAGGAATTTAAGACACCATTGTATTATGGCATGGGATGAATCCCATTATGTCTTAATTGAAGTTCTTAATTTGTTAACTACTTAAGAGTAAATAATTAACAAACTAGAGTCAAGAACTAACGGTGTATTTTGGATGTCCCACTTGAAAACAATTTATTGTTACTCAAGATGCTGAGTATCTAGAGATTAGTCTCTACATACAAAAGCAAGTGGGAGTACCTTTAGACCTTGAAGTTATTCAAGAACTAAATACACAACCTTCTGAGTACACTTGCTAATGTCATACTATGGTTGAACATGCATATGTTAAACCATAGATTGATATCTCTCATTCATAAATCCGCAAGGATTCCTCTTGCACCTGAATGATATAGTTTTTTATATCAATGCTAAGAGATATAAGTTAGAGGATCATAGTGAACCTGCTAACTACAGAGATGTATTGTCAGATCTTGAATCTGATGAATAGCTCAAAACTATGAATTTTAAGATTCAGTCCTTGAAAGACAATCACTCTTGGAGCTTGATTGATCTCTTACTAATCAGTTAGACTGTGAGGTTAAGAATGAGTTTCTTGATGAGAAGACTCAAAAGGACAAACTTGTACACACATTTAATGCACGTGAAGTAAAAGGAGTTTACTCGTACTCAAGAAATTGACTATGATTAAATCTTCCTAGCTACAAACATTAAATGTATAAAGATGATTAATTGTCATACCTGTTTTCATGTAGATGAAATATGACAATAGGATATCAAAACACTTTTCTTGTTGATTACCTTTGTGAGGACGATAAGTAATCAAAAGGGTTTATGAATCCATATAATCTTTATAATGTATACAAGATAAAAGTATCCATGTGTGGATTAGATCATGCATCTAGGAGCAGAGATCTTGAGTTAATTATAAAATCATTAATTTGATTTTGATTAACAAGATTACTCCTAAGTACACTAAGAGCAAGTTGGAGCGCTGTATTTATTTTCTTAAATCTCATATGTCATTAACATATTAGAAACAATATTCTATCTAAGCTAGACTTTAATCCTTAGCTTGGAATGAAGTTTCTCTTGAGGGATTTATAAAATAAGACATACAACCTTGTTATATATATGTTTATTTGAATAAACATAAGCGGTTATTAAGTCTAAACACAATATGACACGTTATTGAGGGGAGTCTCAATGATCAATCACACTTGATGAGATTGAACACATGATTGGAAATCTTAAGTTTGACTAAAGGATTCATCATGTAAGTCATATTAAGTATTGGACTATATATATTTATCAATTGCATGAATGCAAGATGAGTTGATAACAACAAATATCTAAGTGAAGGTCGTTAGATAATTGTTACACGAATATTATAATGGACCTACAAAGGACCAAAGATATGTTCAAAATTTTACGGATATATGAGGAACACTGTTTTGTTTGCATATGCTGATGCTTATTTAACTAAGATGATACTCAACCCTAGTCGTGGTAGGATGTCATCATGAATGATGAAATTGCTGACTAGATGTGCTCGACTGAGAGCATTAATGCGTTATACATTAAAAGAATAAGAATACTTTATAGTTTGAGAAACTATTCAGATGACTGTCTAAAGTAGGTGTCTTGCTAGCTTCAAACACCCTATGGAATGTATTGTTGCAAGACTCATCTTGAACTTGATTGCACACATACAAAGGACAATCATCATTCAAATCTTTCATGAATTTTGAAAGAAGTATTCTCAAAGTTTACTCAGATGACTACTTGTTGCCTTGTACAACATGATTCGATCATGGTGGGAACATCGGATTCCGACCTATGAGTAGTCTTATGCATATCTGTTTTTTTAGTATTTGGATAATGGAACTGTAAGCAGTCGTATTATATAATGAATTGATATACCTGGTATGATCGTCTTCATTTATACTACTGTGTTCTACATTTGTATGTTTAATCCATGAATAATTTATTTATTCTAAAATTATCCATTGTCGGTTGACGATACGGGAGTATCATCAAATTAAGACAAATGTGAGCGTGTTGGTGATTTATTTGCCACACTCACATGTTGTTCATTGTGATGAACATTGGATTGACCCAACCTACGAGAATTCACTACATGGATAGTCGTCAATAGTGAATCTCGCAAGAGGTTATGTCTCTTATCCTCATACGTGAGATGCAAGCAGGTCTTGCATGTGTGGAATTTCATTCCTTGATATGGTTAAATGCTATCCTGAATAAGGTAGTTATAAAGGCCATTTTCAGGAGTGATATGAAGCATGTGAATGACACGTGTAGTCAAAATGGGATTTGTTCCTCCACTTGCTTTGGAGTTAGATACTATTGGGCCCCTCGATGATTTGAACAGATGTTTGTATGGCCGTACCCAACTGGGATTAAGATGAATCTTAAATCCACTTGGTAATCTAGTTCAATATCTATATCGAGAAACATAATAGTTGAACTATTAGAATGACTTTTGATTCATGTCTAATTTTCAACACGGTATCTGTAACAAAAGGATAGATGACATATATAAACCATCTGAAATGAGACGTTTAAGAAACTAACCTCACATATTTCTGGGGGCAGTGGCGTGTTGCTAGACGCTAACCATTGCTTGTATAATTACCTGATTATTATGACGTCGCAAGTGGGAGCTGTTGGAGTATGCTCGTGTCATAATTACTAATTATATGGCTAGACATATGTGAGCCTATGGGGTCACACACATATACACTGAGGTGCCATTTTATATGTCTTATTTATTGTATTTACGATATATAAATAACCGCAAGTAACCAGGAACCGCTATTGGGCTTCTAATGAATAAGTAATGGACTTATTGCATTGGACTAGAAAAACAAATGGGAAGCCCATTTAGCCCAATAGAATGGCCGGCCTATGGAGACTTCCATGGGAAGTTTTGGTTTGGATTTATGGTAAAAGAAATGGTAATTATCATCAACTTAATTACTATAACAATTTACCACTTTTCTCTCCCTCTCCTACTCCTCAATAGGTACGGCACACATAACAAGAAAACCTAGGGTTTTCAATTTCATCTTCTCTTCTTTTTTTCTTGATTAATCAAAGAAGACTAGATTGGTTGCGGGGTTAACGACTAGCATCAATTGGCATACGGTGACGTGTAGTGTGGATACGCATAGAGGTGATCTCCATTGATCACTTGGGTTTCATATTCTAGTCGACACATAGGTTTTGGTGGTGACTCTTGGATCACGCTACAAAGGTATAACTTATGTGTTTATTTTATTTGATTGATCATATGGCACTATGGATCCTGTTATGGTGATGTTTTCCGCTGCGTGTATTTATTTAATATGTTTTTATATTGCTACATCTCCTATAAGAAGTGTCCCAAAACCTCTTACATCAAAGTGTTTAATGTATCATACCATACATTAAAGATACTACACACTTGAGATTACAATATCTTAAGGAGATTGATGTAGAAAATGTTTCTATACAACTCTGATAATGTGAGAGTTAATGTGGATTGAAACATAAAGAGTAATGTTTGTACCTTCATAGGTTGATTTACAAACATCTTGGTTCCCCAAGAAACAAACTACTCTTATTGTCTCCACGACCGAAGCCGAGTACGTATGTTAGGAACACGTTTTAAATATTTACAAGTCTTGTTCATTTAAATTAAATGTTGCACGTTTAAGGACTATATTGTTAATCGAATGAAGTGAAAGCCATCCATTCTCTATTCTTCTCTTCGTATTCTCTTCTCTTATTTAGTTAATCGTATTAGCTTATTTCTTTTTCATACGTAGCTTAAATCTAGATAAGTAGTAAGTGCTTTATTAGTCATTAACGAGTGTGTGTTTGAGATAATTTACGTGACCTACAAGTGGTATCATACGCCAAAGGTAGTTAAGTTTAGTGTTTTAAGAGTAGATCTAATCGTAATTTCATTTGGTTTAATTGGTTTACGAAAGTTTTTGTAGTTCGTTGCGTTAAAAGTGTGAAAAAACGTGTGTTTTTGCAAATCGTTGTTTAATCTTTTTCATCAAATCTTCGTGTTTTAAGGCTAACGTTGTCAAATTTGGTGCAAACTCGTTGTGTTAATCGGTAATATTCATTAGATTTACGTTTTTCATCATCCTACAACGTTTTGGGTTGAAATTCGAAGAAGAAGGGTTTCTCGCAATTGGTCTGCAAAAATTCAAGGGTTTCTCGCATTTGAAGACAAGGGTTTCTCGGAATTGCTAGTTTAAGGGTTTCTTGCAATTGGACTGAACAAGGGTTTCTCGCAATTCATCAACTTCCTCAGATTTGGTACTCGGTGTTTCCACCTTGTATAAGGTTGTGAGACTACCTCGACATGGAATTATTCTCATCTTTTGTATAAAAGTTTGAGAACGTGATCGAAATTGTAATTTTGACAAATCTTTCGAAATTGCTTGATCTTTCGCAATTCAGAGTTATCTCTCGCAATTGCTAAGTTCTCTCGCAATTGAGATTATTTCTTGCAATTACAATTTGCTTTTGCATTTGGTGAATCTCTCGGAATTACTCAGATCTTTCGCAATTGGACAATCTCTTTCGCAATTCAGAATCTCTCGCAATTCAAACAGTGTTTCTCGCAATTGGACTAAGGACATTAAGTAAACTTAAATAATCAAATATCATAACTCTTAAAACACATCTTAATTATCTAAAGATCCAACAACATGTCTCAACCACCTCACTTCAATTACTACTATCAGCTACAGCAACATCCACAACAACAGCAATTTCATCCTCAGTATCAACAACAACAAGCATTCGTGCAACAACATCAATTTCTCTCTCCACCACAAGTGTCCCCACAACAAATCATGCAACAGAATCAACAACTGCAGAATTATTCATCCTACTCCAGAGAACCTCATTGGTTTAACAAGATGTGTGAGGCAATTAGTAGTCAGCAATCACGTCATGAAGCTGGAAGTCAAGAAACTCCACCAATGCTAACTCCGGGTAACTACGTGCAATGGGCTAGTAGATTCCTCAGATTCGTTGAACTCAAAAAACCTCATGGTCAATACCTCAAGAAAGTCATTGAAGAAGGACCCTATCCTATTCCAGCTACTGTTGTTCCAGCAACTTCAGAGAGAGAAGAAACAACCACTCCCACTCCTGTTGCCAACTACACAACTGAGCAAACATTACAACAAGAAGCAAACCAATTGGCAATGTCTTTCATACTTCAAGGAATTCCCAATCCTATCTATCGAAGTATTGATGCTCAAAAGACAGCCAAAGATATGTGGGAACATGTTCATCTTCTCATGGAAGGAACAGAGTTAAACCAGGAAGATCTTGAGTCAAAGTTGTATATGGAGTACACCCACTTCATCATGGAACCAGGGGAAACCATTGAATCTTACTACCACCGTTTCACCAACATTATCAATAACCTTGATCGTCATGATATAAAGTTACCAAAGATTGCTGTCAACTCTAAATTCCTTGGATGTATTGGTCCTGAATGGCAGAAGTATGCAACTTTTGTAAGACAGACAAAGAAAATTGGTGATGTCAAATATGGACTCATGTATGATTTCCTCCGACAACATCAATCAGAAGTGGATAAAGAAATTGCAGCACGAGGAGGTTTCACACCCGCACCAACATCAAACTCACTTGCTCTCGTTGCTCAATCTAACTTCTCTTTACCACACCAGGAATTTGGCCACTCATCGTTTCAACCAAGTCCTCCACCCCAACCTCATAATCAAATCATTCCTTATGAAGCACCACAACAATACTCTGATAACCAGCTGGTTCCATACAACAACACCGATTCAATGCTGTACTCAAATGCAGATTATGATGAAGAAGAGGATGCTTTCAACTCTCTTAATGAAGCATTTGGATTGATTGCTAACGCATTTGGCAGATTCACCAAATCCAACAACCGTCTTCGTTCATCTTCAAATACCAGGAATCAGGCAGTTGTTAATGATGGCACTCAAAGGGTTCAGTCAGGAGGAAATAGGTTCAATACTGCAGGGGCAAACAGAAACAATATGGGGAATAATCAGAGAGGAAATTCGACTGTTGGGAATGTTCAGAGAGGCATTGCAAATACGTCTATCACATGTTATAACTGTGGGGGGAACGGTCACATGGCAAATGCTTGTCCGAAGCCACGAACAATGGGCAGTGCTTATCACAAAGAGGCTCTTCTGATGGCACTCAAAGATGAAAAAGCTGCTGGAAGGTTGACTCAGAATGATCAAAGTTTTATGGCTAATGTGGAATCAGATGATGAAATGGAAGATCTAGAGGCAAATGCTGCAGTCATGCTTATGGCTAATATGCAAGAAATGAATATGTCCGAGTTAGGCCCGGTCTATGATACCGATGGTCTTTCTCAGGTACCTGATCCTACATGTCTCATCCATGAAATTGCTTTACCAGCTGCATCTTCATCTACAAATGAAACGTTTGATCAACATGATTCATTCTCATCACCATCCGATGATCAAATCAACACCGTAGTATCATTTGATGATGATAATACCGTTGTTTCATTTGATGATCTCATTGATGATGACAATTGTGATCATCTTGATCAAACAGATCCTTTGACTGATCAAGATTCGGAGTTACAGGCCTTGTTATTGACCACCCAGTCACAAATAGAAAAATGCAATGACATCAATCAGAAGCTCAAAGATAAAATTGCATTGTTAACAAAGGATAATGAGTGCTACCAACTACAACTTTCAGGTTATCTAAAACAAGATAAACGTGAAAAAGGTTTTGAAATGGCTTTCCAACAAGAATATGTAAAGGTTCAAAATCTAGAAAGTCAAGTTCGTGAGTTAACCGTTGCCAAAGCTGAGCTTTTCTCTCAAAAAGAAAAGGATCAATTTGAATTCAAAAAACAAATTGATGCTTTAAATTCTGAATTGTTAAAAACTCAATCTGAGCTTTCTACATCTCAGAAGGATCTTCTTGAAGAAAAGCAAGCCACTAGGAAACGTGTTGACTCATATCTTGATCAAATTCTGGATTTGGAAACCAAACTCAAAGAATTTCAAAATGTTGTGTATAAAACGGGTAATTCTGTAACACAAATTCAAAAACTGACTGTGAAACCAAGTCCTAAAGGAGTAAGTTTTGCACTTGGAAGTGACACACCCCGTAATTCACACAAAGCACTCAAAGATAATCCTAAGTTATACGATGCAACATTTTTGTTAGATGATACCTTTCAACGTGTTGTTATGTATTCTGTTGATGAAGAAACTGATTTTCTGGCACAAAAAATTGAGGGTCGATCAAATTCACACAAAGAGTTTTCAAAAGTACATTATGATTATAATGCACTACCTCATTTGAGCAAATCATTTGTTCCTCCTAAGGACCATCCAGAACAAATGTTAACATACACAAACATAAGTGCTTCTTCGTCTACAACTTCTGTTCCCACGACTGCAGTACATTTCAAAGAATGTCTGACAGAGGATCTTGCTGATCCACAAATGCCTCCAAAATGTCGGGTTCTTCGATATTTTAAGACATTTATGGACGACATTTCTCGTTTGGAGAATGAAATTGAGTTTAGTTCTCAAATTCCTATCTCTTCTTTTCTTTCTCCTGTTCAGAAAGAAAAGAAAGAGATTCTTCAAAAGAAAATTCTTCCTCATGTCAGAAATCTGAAGAAATGCACAACAAAATGGGAAGAGGAGTTATACACGGAAGTAGCATCTATGCAAACCATTTTCAAAGCTAAAGATGACAAGGTTCAACGTCAAAAACTTCAAAGGAAATTTTTAGCAAAAGAAAATGATCGACTCTTGGAAAAAGTTTTGTGTTATGACATGGTGTCTGTGATTATGAATTCGCTCTATGAATCTGGTAATGCTTTACTTGTGAATGATCATGATGTGGATAGTAAGATGTTGCGTATGGAGATTGATAATCTGGTTCATGAGAATGAGAATCTTCGACAGATCAACAATGATGTGGAAAACCAAGTTTTTAATCTTCAACAAAGGCTTGACTGGTGTCAAAAACAGAGTGTTGACTTTGAACTTAAATTTCAACATCTTATAGCATCTTTATCATTTAAAAATAGTCATGTTCCTGAAAAGTTTAAGGAAACAAAAGCTTTCTTAAGAATTAAATTGTTTGAAAATGAAAAGGAACTGGATGAAATTCTTCAAAACAGAAATGACACAGTACGCCTCAACAGAAAATTAGACTCACAAAATCAAGAATTTCAACACATCATTATTGATCTGAAGAAGAAAATCAGAGTTTTAGACAAAGGCAAAGCAAATATTCATACGATTGCCCCAGGGATGTATGTAGTAGACAAAGAACATACCCAAGCATCTGATATAACCACTAATTCAGCTACTTGTACTTCCACAGGACTAGAAACCACATCTAAGGTCAGCCATTCCAAGACTCACAAGAAACAGAGGACGAATAGAGTCAAGAAACTTAGGAAGGAGTTATCTAAGTCTGAAGAAGTTCCAGTTAGTAGTTTGAATAAGACAAATGTAACATCAGGAATAGAATTGCACTTATCTGAGTCTAGTTCTAAGATTGATGTAACGGATGCTAAATCTTTAAATATTAATGAAGATGTTTTGGTTGATGCTACTTGTGTTTTTTGTCGTAATAGCATATTATCTGGTGATCATACAAAATGTGTTGCTAAAACTTTGATGACTAAGAGAAAGAAACGAACTAGTGGCGCTTCCTCTAGGCTTAAAACCAGTGCAAAGTCCATTCTAGGAATGCCCCCACTAGATGTTTCTGAGAAGAAAATGGAAATGCCCAAATCCAAGACTACAAAGTCACCTAGTGCATACATTAGGAAAAAGGCAGAGACTAGTTGGACCTGGCAACGTTGGTTACAGAACACTTTTGATTTTAAATGGTTACCTAAAGTACTAACCTCTTGTGTAACTAACCCAGCGGATCCAACCGTTATCAATTCTCCACCTGTTTCCAATATTTGTGATGCAGGTGATTCAAATCGTCCTTTGGATTGTTGATAGCGGGTGCTCCCGACACATGACCGGCAATCTCAAACTTCTTCAAAACTTTATTGCAAAGTTTATCGGAATGGTCAGATTCGGGAATGATCACTTCGCTGCAATTATGGGCTATAGGGATTACATTAATGGGAACATCAAAATCAGCCGTGTGTATTATGTTGAAGGCCTTGGTCATAATTTATTCTCCGTGGGACAATTCTGCGATGGAGACTTGGAAGTAGCATTCAGGGAGAAAACTTGCTTTATTCGTGATCTTCAAGGCAACGACCTCATGAAAGGGAAACGCGGAACCAGTCTGTATACTATCTCCCTTGAAGGCATGACAGCTTCTACTCCTATTTGTTTACTCTCCAAGGCTCATCCCACAAAGGCTTGGTTATGGCACAAAAGATTGTCTCATCTCAATTTTAAAACCATCACTGACCTTGCCAAGAAAAAATTAGTTGACGGTTTACCAAAATTCAGATATGCCAAGGATCACTTGTGTTCTGCTTGTGAACAAGGGAAAAGTCATCGTGCTCATTTTCCTCCCAAAACAGAACACAGCACAGACCATGTCCTACAACTGCTTCATATGGATTTGTGTGGTCCGATGCGAGTTCAGAGTATAAACGGGAAGAAGTATATTCTGGTAATAGTGGATGACTACTCAAGATGGACTTGGGTCTATTTTCTTCGGACTAAAGATCAAGTTCCTTCTATCCTCATCACGTTTCTCACAAAGATTCAAGTTCAAGTCCGCAACACCATCCGCATCATCCGAACAGACAACGGGACTGAGTTTAAGAATCAAATCATTCGGGAATTCACTGAGAAACATGGTATTGTTCATCAGACTTCAATAGCTCGCACTCCAGAACAAAATGGTGTCGTTGAAAGACGAAACCGTATGCTCGTGGAAGCAGCCCGAACTATGTTGATCAATGCTCAATTACCGGACTATCTTTGGGCTGAAGCTGTCAATACTGCTTGTTATACTCAGAATCGTGCCATGATCAACAAACGACACAGCAAAACACCATATGAGCTTATACAAGGAAGAAAACCAAACATCAACTATTTTCACGTCTTTGGAGCATTGTGTTATCCGAAGAATGATAAAGATGATCTTGGTAAACTTAAGGCTAAAGCAGATATTGGGATATTTGTAGGATACTGTGAAAACTCCAGGGGATACAGAATTTGGAACCGTCGGACTGGGGATATTCAAGAAACCATACACGCTAATTTTGATGAACTCACTGAAATGGCTTCTGAGCAAGACCGCTTAGAACCCGCACATAACCGTCTGAACTTTCCTGAATCTTCATCTGCACCCCTACCTTTCAACAGGAAGGATCTGGAAGATTTGTTTGCACCAATGTTTGATGACGTTCGTGTTACTAGTGCATCAGATGCTTCCACCAGTTCCGCTGCTCAACATGTCATACAACAAGCACCTGATCCATCAGCATCTACCTCTACCGTAGTTGCTGCCGATGCACCACAACCTGAACCATCATCATCAATGGATAAAACACCTCAACCAGCAGTTGAAGATTCTTCCCCCACTTCTAATCCAGTTCCCACACCATCAGATTATGACGGGAACGCATTCTTCAATCCATTTGCTCCACCACCAACCATTCCAGAATCAGGAGAATCATCCTCGAGCAATATGGACCCGTCAGATCACCGTAACAACATTCAACATTTTCCATCCACCCACAAATGGACAAGAGATCATCCTTTGGTAAACATAATTGGAAATCCTAACAATCCAGTCATCACAAGACAAAAACTTCACTCAGACAGTGAACACTGCATGTATGCACTCACTGTTTGTCAATCTGAACCTAAAAACATCAAAGAAGCCCTTACATACGACAACTGGATTGAATCCATGCAAGAAGAGTTGGAACAATTCAAAAGTTTGGAAGTTTGGGAATTAGTTGAAAGACCAGATGGAGTTTATGTGGTTGGATTGAAATGGATTTGGAAAAACAAGCTAGGTGCAGATGGTACAGTGATTCGTAACAAGACCCGACTGGTAGCAAAAGGATACAGCCAAGAAGAGGGAATTGACTTCGAGGAATCGTTTGCTCCAGTAGCTCGGATTGAGGCAGTTCGAATGTTTCTGGCATACGCAGCCCACAAGAATATCACAGTCTATCAGATGGATGTGAAGACGGCATTTCTCAATGGACAACTCCGAGAAGAGGTGTACGTGTCACAACCAGAAGGCTTCGTGGATCCAGAACATCCTAACCATGTATATCGGCTTAAGAAAGCCCTTTACGGCCTTAAAAAGCCCCGAGGGCATGGTACGATAAACTGTCTGCATTTCTCCTTGCTAATCATTTTACCATTGGAACTGTTGACCCGAATTTATTTATACAAACACACGGGGAAGACATTCTCATTGTACAAATTTATGTGGATGATATTATTTTTGGTTCAACCAATAAAAAATATTCAAACGCTTTCTCTAAACTAATGAAACAAAACTTTGAGATGTCTATGATGGGTGAACTTAATTTCTTTCTAGGATTGCAAGTTCATCAATCACCCCATGGTATATTTCTAAGTCAGTCAAAATATGCTCAGGAAATTCTGAAAAAGCATGGTATGACCAGCTGTGACACCTATAATACCCCAATGTCCTCCTCATCCCCAAAGCTAGATGCTGACATACATGGGACACCCATTGATCCTACGAAGTATCGTAGTATGATTGGCTCGATCATGTATCTCACAGCTAGCAGACCGGATGTTGTATTTGCCACATATCTTTGCTCCCGATATCAGTCTAGACCGACTGAACGGCATTTGTCAGCCGTTAAAAGAATCCTTAGATACATAAAGGGAACCATTAATTTGGGGATCTGGTATCCAAAGGATTCTGGGTTTGAACTTGTTGCATTTTCAGACGCTGACCATGCAGGATGCTTAGACACACGCAAGAGTACATCAGGGGGAGTTCAATTCTTGGGTGACAAGCTCGTCTCTTGGTAATCAAAGAAACAAGACTGCACCTCACTGTCTTCAACCGAATCTGAGTATGTAGCCATGTCTGCTTGTTGTGCTCAAGTCATCTGGATGAGATCACAACTGATGGACTACGGTTACACATTCAACAAGATTCCGATGTATTGCGACTCCAAGAGTGCCATTGCCATTTCATGCAACACAGTCCAGCATTCGAAGTCCAAGCATATTGATCTCCGGTACCATTTCATCAAGGAACACGTGGAAAAGGGTACTGTTGAATTATACTTTGTGGGAACTGAACACCAACTGGCGGATCTGTTCACAAAAGCCTTGCCTCATGCAAGATTTGTGGATCTGGTTCACCGGATTGGTATGAGATGTTTGACGCCAAATAATTTGGAAAAGTTTCTTAAAAATAATTAACAAAGTCAAACATTTCCAAAACTATCTTTGTACATAATTAAAAAAAAAACAAAAAAAAAATTGTGTGTGCAAGTACAAATCCTTATTCAACATTTTGTTCTTTTTTAAATTGTCTTTATTCATTTCTGAACAAATGTTGAGGGGGAGACACAAAATTTTACAAATTTTTTATAAATTTGTACTTGCATGTTTTCTGTAACAATGTTGCTTTGTATTGGTTATGATGTTATATCCTAAGGATTATTTGTTTAATTGATTAGGACTTTGATGGTTACAAACAAAAGATTAGAGGACTAAAAGTGCTAAATATTGAAAATCGTTTGGTTAGGATTAATTGTGCTAAATATTGAGGTTAAGGGACTAATTGTGGAAATAGGATAAAAGTTATAAGTAAAGAATTAAATGCAATCTGAATTAACTGCGCAATTCATTTACTTTCTCTGATATTCTTGTCTCTCGCATTTACTTCCACCCAACAACCCAATCGACGGCTATTATTGATTCTGATCATCCGTTCAAGTTCTAACAAATCTGTGAGTGTTTTCATGATTGTTAAGCGATTATAACATATGGTTTTCATGGAATTTGTGATCCAACGGTGGATTTTGTGTATAATGATTAGTCGAATTACTAGGTCTTGCGTAGATTTGGGATTTTTTAATCCTATGTGTTATGAGTGATTATGCTTGTACTTCTATACTTAGAACTTGATTGTGTAACATAAATGCGTGCCTAATTGTTCCAGAAATTCATCTGAGTGTTTTTTCGTGATTTTAGGGTTTATGTTCATAATTTGGGGAAAATCAAATACGAATGTTTTGGTGTGATTAAAGAGTTGTTATATTGTTGTTATGATAAGAATTAAACATGTGTTGCCTCAGATTAAGCCCAGAAACATCAGTTAGTCGTTAATTGAAATTTAGGGTTTATCAAGAACACGATGCACAAGCAGTTTGATTCTAGAGATTTTGTGGTTAAAAATTGTTATAACTTGGACAAAATGCGTAAAATAGCTTTGTGAACCTATTGCAATTAGTGTGAAATCATTAATCTGTGTTAAAATGAAATGCAAAATCTTGGTGAAAAAATCGTCGTCAAAAGGGTTTCGGAATTTCTTGTATAAGATATTTTCGAATTTGCAATTGCTCTCGCAATTGTCATTTTCTTTCGCAATTACCATTGCTCCCGCAATTGGTGGTTGCTATCGCAAATGGTAAGTGCTCTCGCAATTGAAAAACTTCTCTCGCAATTGGAATTTCTCTCGCATTTGATAATTTTTTCTCGCAATTGGATTTTTTCTCGCATTTGACAAGTTTTCTCGCAATTGGTATTTTCTCTCGCAATTGGTAATTTCTCTCGCATTTGTCAAAGTCTCTTGCTTTTGACTATCTGCCTTAGAAATTACTAATTTCCATTGAAATTTCAATTTCCTTAAGTCTTGTTAAATTTGAGAGAAGATTTATTTTGCAAATTAAAATGATCAAGTCATAGATTAACGATTGCTCAGTCATGTTAATAAAGGATGTTATGTGCAAACACTTAGTCTCAACTAATGCTAACACATATATCCTGCAAATTGGTGTCATAATGCTGTTTTAGATTATCCACAATGTCTTCACAACAACAACAACAACCACTTCCATTAATCACCAAAGCTGAGTTATTCCCACAAGGATTCACAGCTAAGTATGGCAAGAACAATTCAAGAGTGGTCTTCGATAACATCAAGTGTGCTGAACCAAGTTGTCGCATTGTCATCAAAATCCTCAAAAGACATGAATGCCAGAGTATATTGGAAGATTCAGATAGTATTCCTGAGTTATACATCCATCAGATGTGGAGCACTATCAAACCTGATGACAATAACAAATTCTTCACATGCACTCTTGACAGAAAACAAGTCAAAGTCACACCAGCACGTCTACAAGAAGCTTTATCTCTACCGAATCCACCGGATGCCTCACGACAATACTGGCCTTCACCCACTGAACAAGACATTCTCAACTTTCTCATTGGCATTGGATATGATGTAGATCCAAATCTTCCACTCAACATTCTCTCAAATATTAATGCCAAGTCCATTCCTCAACCATGGAGAGCAATGTACTACATTCTGATTCGATCAGTGTCTGGAAGAGACAGTGGACACGAACATCCAAGACTTTCTCATGCTCAACTCTTCTGGGGATTTGTTACCAAACACAACCTTGATTTTGCTGCTATCATCTGGGAAGATCTTATGTTTCAAATGCATGGTCAGCATAGAAAACCATTGACTAAAATTCCATTTGTCCGTTACACTAAGTTGCTGATCAGTCTTCTCCTTGATAAGCATCATGATATTTCCAATCGACCCGAAGACAGAGAAAGACATGTGATAAAGATGGACACGGATTTCAAATCAGTATACTTTCCAAAGGATAGCACTCACAAACAAGGTCTTAAGCTGTTTGATGTTCTACTCACTGATGAGGTCAAGGAAACTCCTGCGTACGAAGACTACATTCAGGCTTATGAAAAGAAGCTTGTCGGCATCACTAAAATGACTGAGGGAACAGGTTCATCCAAGACTCGTTCCAAAAGTAGTAGAGCTAGTAAAACTGGAAGTGCATCAAGTGCTCCAAAGAAACAACCCCCAAGCAAGAGGAGAATCATTAGGACTGCTCCAAAACCAAAAGTTGAAGACATTGGTATTCGTGATGAATCCTCTGAATCCTCTGAAGACACTGAACCAGAATTGGAAATACTTAATGAGCAAGAAGCTGCGTTTCAAACACAGCTTGACATGGAGAATGCTGCTAAGGCAAGTATTAAGCAAAAGAAAATTGATGAAGAACGAAGAGCAGATCTACAGAAGAGAGTAATGAGGGAATTGGAAGAAAAGAAGAAGGAAGAGATTGCTAAGGGAGCTGGAGGATCAGGAGTCACACCAGCACCAGTTTCATCCTCTAATCCGGTTAATCAACCCGGTAACTCTAAAACTTCCACAGCTCAGCCAGATACGGTTAATCAACCCGATATGGCTACATCTACAGTTCCCCTTCCTCAATCAAGCTCGGTTAATCAACCCGACTTGGAAAATCAACCGCAATCTGAATCAGAAAAGATAGTCTTCACAGAAAATGAAATTTCAGATTCAATGTTTGATGACATCCCACATCAAGAGGAAGAACATCACCAAGATAACATTGGGGAATGGGGAGATTCTGAGGAAGAAAAGGAAATTACTGGATTCAAGACTACTGAAGCTGCTAATGAGCTAGAGGAGGAACTTGCTGAAACAGAAAGGAAAAGGAAGGAAGAAGAGGAAAGAAAACGGAAAGAGGATGAAGAAGCTGATAACTACATTATCTCTCCACTTCATGATCCTATGAATATTAACAAGTCTCCTCTACAACAACCACGAGATCAGACTCCTCCCATTCCTTCTCCCAAACCTATCACACCTCCTAATTCACTTCCCAAGCATCCAACTCCTCCAGCATCACCAAGAAATACTCCAAAACCTTCACCCTCATCTCACAGGGATCCTACTCCTCCAAAATCTTCATCATCTATACCTTCACTCACTCTATCACCATCAAGGTCACCATCACACAAAGGCAAAGCAACATTGGCAGAAAGAATCAGAAAAGTCATGAAAGGAAAACATGTAATAAAAATCGCCAAAGTCACAAGAGTTGAAGTTCTCTCACCTTTATCCAGACAAATTAAGAAAGCAGCCAAGCTTGCTCAAGCAAGAAAAAGAGAGCAAGTTGCAAGATCAAATATCAAAAATGAAGAACCTTATCAAGGATCTGTCAGAACAAGTCAAGGAGATGCAGGAAACAAAGTAGAATATGGATGAGTTTCTCACTTTTGATATTGAAGATCATATCAAAAGTAAAACAAGACATTATGTCAAACGCTTTACTGCTGATCTTCAGAAGAATATTAACGAGAATGTCAATACTCAACTTGATGTCAAGGTCAAAGAAGCAATCATCTCAAATTCTGGCTTCAAGCAACTCAAAGACTTCACCACTGAAGAACTAAAACTTGAACTTCTCAACAGACTCCAAGAAATGACATCGCCTTCTCCTGAAGATATCAGTCTCATAAAGTCTATTGAAGCACACATCGAGAAGGTTTCTTGCAAGGTTGCTGCTGATAAGGGTAAAAGGATTCGTGATGACGACTATGAGGATCAAGATCCAAATCCCACACAGAAGAAACAAAAGAATGGGAGTGGATCTGGGATTCACATTCAAGAACCAACAGAGCAGAAAACTTCTTCACCATCTCCAACTCATCAAGAATCTGGTCCTAAGGAAACTGAGCATCACTTTGAACATTTCATTAATGAAGATATTGAGTTTCAACCTCAAGATGATCCACCTCAATCACCTCCAAAACCAGCAAAAGCTAAACCTTCCAGCAGTAAGAAATCTTCTGGAGAACCAGCTGTGATTACATGGTTAGATACTGACGAAGACTTACAAGGAAACGACTGGTTCGACAATCTTGCAAAGGCTCAAATCAACGACGACGAAGCTTCAAAAATAGAAGATAGCACGTTTGAATACACTCAGAAAGTCAAACATGCATTCAACATTAAGAAGATGACAAAAAGAGAGCTTCGTAGAGTAAAAAATGATGCCTTCACTCTTTTAAAGGATAAATCTGCAAGTGCTGCTGAGTTGGAATATCATCTGGAGAACATTGCTAGGGCATTATCCAAAGACTTCGATTGGACAAATCCAGATGTATTCAGGGAAGGTGGTCTTGACAGTAAGAAACGTCCATACATCACTGACTGGACAAAACCACTTCCTGTGATACGACCATACCATGGAATGTCAGAAATTCCATTCGCATTCTTCTTCAATCAAGATCTGGAACTACTTGTACATGGGGCTTCCAGTAAAGTCAAATATGCTACCTCAATCACATTCACTCCTGCTGCGAACTACACCAATCCTGCCATTGAGGAAGAAGCTAGACACCGTAAACTCTTCATCAACAAAATTGCAAAATATGATCGTGACGCTGAACTTGGAATTCACCACTGGTTTGACAAACGTAAGTCGTGGTACAAGTACAAGCTTGCCCTCATGGCATCACGTGAAAAGGTGTTCAGTGATCTTCGTATCAAGGCGGTGCTTGATGCTAAGGGATCACAAAAGCTTGGTTACACATTCATTTCTGAGATCTCTGTTCGCAGACAAGATGATCTCATTTACACGTTCAATGAAGCAGATTTTCCCGCACTCAATCTCAATGACATTGAAGATTTGTATTTGATGAAAGTACAAGGGAAGCTGAATCATCTTAATCCTACTCTTCTGTATGCGTTTAGCACGGCTATCTGTCATTTCATCAGAAGAACGGTTATCAAAGAACGTGTAGAGGATCTTCAGCTTGGAGTTGAAAGTTATCAGAAGAAGCTGAATCTTGAGGAACCCATGTTTACTCTTACTGACAACCGCGAGCCTAAGTACTTACTCAAGAACGACCCTGTCTTCGGATTCGTCTACAGAAGTGCCACAAACACTAACCGTTTCATGCCACATAAAGAGATTCACAAGTTCTGTGATGACACTCTTAAGAATGTTCGAGATGGGTTAGTCACACGAGTTCAGGATCAAATATTGAAGAAGCACAAGAAATGGAATCATCATCAGCTTCGGCAAGTTAAGAATTTTATCTGGTCAATCGAAGAAAGGCTCTACCGAAGGGATCAGATGAGGAGATTGGAAACATATGTTGGTGGTCGTCCTTCATTTGCCATCAGATTATTCCAGAGAACAGATCCAAAATTCACCACTTTTGGCAAAGGCGGTTAATTGTAAGAATTTGATTTCAATATTCATTAATCATTCAAAATTCTTACTTATATATGACTGTGAGATGACTACGGCTTGTGCACACATAACAGTGTACAACCCGGACCCCAAAGAAAGGACCCTGAGGTACGCTTCAGTGCCTCAATCCTGTAAAAGGAGCGAAAGCTTCTTACTTATAAGCAGAATTAAAACCAGAGTGTTTTCCAAAGTTTTTCAAACATTCTGCTCATAAGGACAAATATTCCCTTGTTAAGGGGGAGTATTTGAAAAATATAATCTTTGTTCCAAAAGACAAATGTTCTTGAAATTCTTCCCTAAAACTCAAAAACAGCATATTTTAATCATAAACGTTTTTCCAAAAACATCATGAGTATGCTATTTTTGAGGGGGAGAAGTAAAAGATGATTAAAATATGATGTCTCATTTGCTGGAATCTCGTGTGCTCAAACTCAGAATTGACTCTCGAATTGACGAATAGGAAAGTCAGTAGTCGAAAGGACATGTCCCGGACGAGTAATAATTTCAAGCCAGTTTAACTAGTGATGTAAGCGTGTCTCGCAAAGGACGTGTCTGAGTAGAATGTACCAATTTCGAGCGATAATCTTTGAATCTGATCTGGACGGGTAATAATTTCAAGCCAGTATAACTGGTGATGTAAGTGTGTCTCGCAACAATCAGGTTCATTGAAAATCAATCAATTCAAAAGTGCCAACTCTTTCCGGCATGTGCAAATTTCAAATTTATTACTTATGCGCACATGTTAAGGGGGAGTCTTTCTGAAAAACTTCAAACTCTCAAAGTGTCAACAAAATATCTTTACAAATTATCGACACTTTGAGAGATTTTCAATGGTTTTTGGTTTTATGGCATCATTAGGATAGTCATGGAGTCATAAGGTGACTAAGGTTAGGGAAAACCGTCCTATGATCCGCCAGAGCTGGAGGGATCTACCCAAGGACAATACCAATAGTTTAGAACTAGAAAGTCCTAGGTATGATATAAAAAAAAAGGAGAAAAGGAATGAACGGAGAAAGAAGGGGTTGAAGAATTAAAAAGAAAAGCAAAGAAAAGGGTGAAAAGAAATAGCCCTCCATTTATTCAACCTTAGGGCAGACACCGGGTTCAATTCATAATCTACTGGTTGATGAGCATCACCGGTATTGAAGACTAAAGACGTCATGGACCCAGTGACGCACTAATAAACCTTCTAAGCCACTCAAGTGTCTCTCAAAAGACATTTGTTTCATTCACACGGAGAACCCTTCATAATCTATCGACCTCTCATTACGAGAGTGTTGATATTGAAAAGGAGGCAATCTGCTCCACGCCTCCGATGACCAAACAAACGTGCACTTATTGAGTCTAGAGCCATGAGATTCATAAAAGATCTCTTAGGTACACTTAGTATTACTCTGTTGTTCTACATCATGGGCAGCAGATGTAAAATTAAGAAAGTGTCCTTCGCAGATCTTAGCAATCTGCCGAGAACATTCATGAGAAAAGTAACAATTGTGATTATCAATGATTGAATGGAAATCCTGCTAGAGCAACATCAAACAACTCTGACAGCAGGTCACTTCGGTAACTCCTTGTGGGTTACGCTTAGTGTTTGCTCCAAACGGTCTACAGTCGTGGGGTGATCTCCAGCGACTCACTGAATCGTGGGTGCACTTCGGTGTGTCCGTGTAATCCCTTTCGGGGGAATCCGGTTCAGAACGGTCTGGGTTAGGATTTGAGAAAGTCTTCACACTATGCTGTTGATGATCTCAAGTCTGAGCCTGTAAGTATCGGTTGGTTCGTGCTGTTGCTGCTGCTGCTGCTGAGGAGCTGGAGTTCGACCATCAAGACTCCATCATGTTCATATCTTGAAGTAATGATTTTTCCGCAAAGACTCAGTAACATCAAAAGTTCAACATATGATACAGAAACAAGTCAAAGACATATGAGCATGATGGAGAAGACGAGAAGACGTTGGAGATTGGCAGATAGAGACAACATCATATCATCATTATACAAGAACAAAGAAACAAAGATTATAAAGACGTCGGAAGCCTAAGAAGCAAAGAAGACGTCGAGCAACATTGATGATCAAGACTTAGGGGAGATTGTTAGGAACACGTTTTAAATATTTACAAGTCTTGTTCATTTAAATTAAATGTTGCACGTTTAAGGACTATATTGTTTGTAATTATGGACCGGTCCATTAGTAGTCCATGGACCGGTCACATTAGTAAGTTTATTCTAGTCACATGCAAGGGAATATTCTTAGAATTATTCCCCTCCCATTGCCTATAAATAGAAGGCATGGGATGCATTCTCATTGTTGGTTTTTTCATGTATGTGCGAAAGCTCTGCTTGTGTGTTAATCGAATGAAGTGAAAGCCATCCATTCTCTATTCTTCTCTTCGTATTCTCTTCTCTTATTTAGTTAATCGTATTAGCTTATTTCTTTTTCATACGTAGCTTAAATCTAGATAAGTAGTAAGTGCTTTATTAGTCATTAACGAGTGTGTGTTTGAGATAATTTACGTGACCTACAACGTAAGCGCCGGAAAGGCATGACAACAAACACTATAGATGAGGCAACCCCCTATGAAGAGTAGCAGTCAAGATGCCATTAGACTTGACCGGGAACCCTGTAGTTTGCTCATGAACGAAGCTCGTCGAAGTACGTCATCTCCTCCGTCTCTTGAATGAAAACATTGTCAATTCACCAACCAATACGTTCTCATCACCCCACTCATGACTATTTAGATAATTCTTTCGAATTATTAAAGTCATCGTCCACCTCTCTCCTTATGACCTCTTAATAATTCACTTGAAATATTAACGTCATTTCTCACGTCTTGTTTCATGACTCATTTTTCATTTCACTCACATCGCCTCATGACTCTTAAGTCATTCCTCTCATCCCGCTTATGACTATTTTGATATTTCAATGGAAATATTAAAGTCATCTCTCGCGTCATATCTTATGTACGTTTCATCCCCTCTATGACTCCTTAAATATTTCACGGGAAATATTGAAGTCATTCTCCATGAATCACCCATGACTTCTTAAGTCATCTATCTAACTCATCTCACAACTTTTAGAAATTCCTCTAGAAGTTCTAAGTCATTCCCTCACAACTCGTCACATAACTTCTTGAATGTTTCACGGGAAATATTAAGTCATTCCTCTCATCTCGTATTCCGACTAATTAAATATTTCATGGGAAATATTATAGTCATCCTCCAAAACACAACTCATAACTTCTATTTATTTCACGGGAAATACTAGAAGTAAATCCTCATCAAATGACAACTTAGTCAATTTCCTTGGAAACACTAAGGTCATTTCCGGTCATCCCATGTAATCGTCTTTCGTCAAAAAGTTTATTAGGTATAAACTTTTTCCTCGTGTCAAAAAGTCTTACTAAATAAGTAAGATTAATCAGCCAAAAGTCAAAACGGAAGAAAAATTGGACCATCAGATATATGGCTCCATTAAAGAGCCACGGCTCCATTAATGTTTAATGGAACCGTGGAGCCGTGCATCTGAAAAACGCGCCCATTTCCCTTTCTTCTGCACAGACTTTCCTAACACACCCAAAAACACTTTCACTTGCTGTCAAAACCGAACCATAACACCTTAATTCAACTAAACTCTTGCAAATCAAGATTGAGGCATTGGAATCAACAAATCCTAATCACAACATCACTAATTGTAAGTAAATCACTCTTAATTTCATTTAATTTGAGTCTAGGGTTTGTTCTTGAGTATAAATCTGAATTGGGGATTTTCAAAATTAATTAAACCCTTGTGAAATTAAGACTAGGATTAGACAATGTAGCATTCACATGATTCCCTAAACCTAGGATTTCCAAAAAACCCATTTATGTTGCAAAACCTAATCCGAAATTAATCACTAAATTCGGATTATGATTGATTATTTGCAATGGAATCATGTTTAGGATGATTAAAATTGGATTAGGAACGTTCTGCATTAAAGCTTTTCAAACTTAAAGCTTGTTGGCGCCATGTTGAGGCGTTTGCCAAACACCCCAATTCGATCATTTTTCGAAAAACTTCACAAGTCTAGGATCATGAAACCTTTTTCATGCATTGTTGATGCAAATTAAAAACGTTTTTGCATGCATACATGAACTCTCAAATATGGGTCGAAGTACATAATTGATATGTATTGTTCGACATATTTGATTGAGCAAAAGTGAAGTTAGGAGCGTTTGGGTAATCTCATTAGGATAGTTTTAGAGTCGAGATTGTCGCACCTCCACATTGTTTGCATTTAGGCACACACACTAGAAGTGTAATCATTAAAATGCAACGAACTAACATATACAAAAAAAAATTTTGTAGATAACAATGCCTCGAAATGATTATCAAGATACCAAACAATACATTCTTAGTACTCTTGAAAATCTAAACATTCCTGATGAGCAAAGAGATTATTTCGCAAAAGTCCAAAATCGATACATACACGAAGGGCGTGTAGTCGATGCACTCTATGTCATGACAGACAACATCAGTGCTTGTTTCCCCTCTATCGAGTTCGATAGTTTATACAAAATAAATGATCAAGTCTGCCCTCGTTTTATTCTCGAGTTTTATAGTCGTGTCCGTACCTACACTGATCTTGACGGAAACGTCTTTCTTGATTTTTGGATTCGACACCAAAATATCATCTTGTCTGTCACCGAGATTGGTCACATTCTCGGTATTCCCTCATATGGTCAGTGTGCATTCACTAAAGACCATTCTCTAGAGTCTCTTTACTACAATCTTGAGAACGAAGGTGCTTATTGTACCGAAGTTCCCGACATTGAAGTAATTAAACAAGTAATCCAAATCCCTCGAGTCACCAACACGTATCAAAAACGTGATGGTTCCATTGTCTACCTCGACCCAAACAAAATATACCTCAAAGAGCTTCGTCCAGATATTAGAAATTGGGAACTTCTTCTGCGTGAGAACGCGTTAAGCCTTGCAGGCAACCGTGATCACGTTCCGGCAAGTCTTGCCCACATGCTCTACTATCTTAGTATCGAGGAACCTTACAACCTCGCATACTACATGGTCAAACGGATGGCCAGTATTCATCGTCGTTCCGATGAGCTCATGCCATATGGCATGTTGCTTACTCGTTTATTCAGGTGGGTTATAGAAACCTACCCATCTCTCAATGATGTCGACTATGTCCTAGTCAATCCGGTTATGAAACCTCTTGGTGGACCACGACGTCGCACAAAGCAACGTAAGGACAAAGGGTCCAAACATGGTCGTAAATCCACTTCCGATATTCCCCATTCTTCCTCCTTATTCGGTCACAGTTCGTCCTCTCAACCCATGGATGAGGATGATGATGAGGTGAACGAAGAAGGAACGTCTCGTCCTAATACTCCCTCTCCCGACACCTTCTTTGACAACCTTGACACCTCATCATTTCGACGTACAACCGACCTCGAAAACGGGATGGTCAATCTATCCCACGTGATGAGAAGGCAAACTTCAATGTACAATAGACAAGTGGAGATGCATGAGCAAACTATCGGGGGATTCAAGTCCATCGGCAAGGCGATCAAAGGGCTTGGGAACAAAATTAAGAAGTTGGGGAAAAGAAAGGATTAGATGGAAATAACTTAAGTAGTATTATTAATATAAGTATTATGATTAAAATACTACTAATAGTTTGTGGCATTGTTGTTTAATACATTAACTAGCTTGATGTGTTTCCTTTTAACACTTGAACAAGATTAATTCTCTTGTTAATTAATCCTCATGTTGGTTTATCTTGCCTAACTCATGCATGTTAGCTTATTTTATTACATGCACTAGATGTTAAAAATGCTTGGATTCATGCATGCTTAATAGTTACCTAAATACATAGATGATCACATGATCATGTTAGTTGCTAGTTGAAACTAGCTTTAGGAATTATATGTGTTTAGTGATTTGAGGCTTTGAGATTTGCAGCCAATGGATTCCCCAGAAATTTCCCCATTTAGGCTGCCTAAAACCTGCAGACCTGGAAAGAAGGTCAAAAGAGCCCACGGCTCCATTAAATAGGCCACGGCTCCACTAAATTTAGTGGTGCCGTCGTACCTTTAATGGTACCGTGCCTCTGGAAGACGAATTTAACAATTCTCTTTCACTTTTTTACTTTCTTTTCCTGAAAAACTGCAAACAAAACCTGATTCCCATGCACCCAAATCCCCAAATTCAACATCCTTTTCAACCTTGCATGCTTATGATTTGGCTATTTAAGCTAACATCATGCATTGCCATCCTTACACTCATCCTTACACCTTCACATTCACCATACAACCATCATGGGATCAAGAGTGTTCAAGAAACCTAGATTCAACATCAAACCAACAAATCAAACCACACTAGTTGATCAATGGATCAAGAGTATTGACACACCTCAATCATCAACTAAACCTATCACCAATGACATTGGCTTCATTGATCTCACCTTGGATGATGAAGATGAAACCCACACACCCATAACCTCTACCAAATCATCATCTTCCTTCACTACACCCCTAGCTCCATCCAAGGCAACCTCTATCAAACCCACATCCTCATCCTCCACAACAAGAACCAACACACACTCATCTCAACCTAGTCCCATTCACCCTTTAGCCTTAACACTCAACTCATCACCATCAACTTCCCTTGAATTGGGAACTAACACAACACCCTCATCACTTTCACCATCACCACAACCTCTAGCTCTCACCCTCACCTTATCACCAATAACTCCACTTAAGTTTGGAAGCTACACATCATCTCCTTCCCTATCACCATCACCTCAACCCTTAATGGGTTATCCCATCCTTTATCCCCTTCACTCACACACCTTGAGTTGCCCTTGTTGCAACTACAACCTTGAACTCATCATGAACCTTAGAGATGAGCTTAACTTTAGGTTCTCATACCTAGAACACCTCCTCACACCACCCATAGGACCCATCATCCTTCCACCACCTCCACCACACAATAGCCCAAACTAAACATGGTTATGTTTAGTCCCTCCAATAAATGATTAGGAACCTTTTGAAGTTGGAAGCAAATCTAGAAGCCTCATGTTACTTTTGATGTTTATGTGTCTTCTTGATTAGTTTAATTTGCTTTCCTATTGTAGTCATACTTATGTATGACATTTATTTTATATTTATGAAATGGGCTTTTCATTTTGGCTACTTAGCCATATTCTTTTTGTGTGGTTGGATATTTGTCAAATGTGCTACTTGTTAGATATTGTATATTTGTCGTCTAACCTTGTTTTGTAGCACGAACCATTGCTCGATTCCTTTGTGTTCTCTAAATGAGGGGGAGTACACATCAAGGGGGAGCTTTTGTCACCTTTTTGATTAGACAAAAAGGGGGAGAAACGGGAGTAAACTCATTAAAAACTTGTTAAAACTAATTTTAACCTAACATGAGTTTTATATTTGTCATCATCAAAAAGGGGAGATTGTTGATGCAAATAATGTTCTAAAAACGTTATTTATATCTTTCGATTACTTCACGTTTTGAGGATGACAAAATGTGAAATCACGATACGTTAAAATCAACGTAAACAAGTCTTTAATCGGAAGATCCCGTTTCTACGCAAATCACTCTTGAACAAAGTTACAACTTGAACTAGTGATCAAAGAAGTGAATTTATGTTTTGAAAATTCACATTTTAAATGGGACAAAACATTTTTTCAAAAATACACATGACAAATTATTTTTGAAATATTAAGAAATGTTTTAATGGAAAAATTAGTTTGAAAATCACAACAGCTATTTTTTCCCCCCAAAATCAGCTCCAACCTTCCCCAAATAAGTTTTCACCAGAAAAGACAAAATTTGGAGCGTCCTAGTCTACGACGGCTCCACTGTACCGTTAAATTTAACGGAGCCGTGGGGTATTTAAAGGAGCCGTCCGTACCATTTTTTCTGTAACGTTCAGATTTTCTTTGCCTATAAATACCAACCCCTTTCACAGTTTTAGGCACCCTTCACACACAGAAAAATCCCCTAGCTCAATCCTCTCAAACCTTTATCTTCTTTAGGTTAGTTTTCTTTGTTTCAAGAGTGATCCAATCATCCTTCAAGTGATCCTCTTTATACCTCTTCATTAGCAAGAGAAGAACACAAGTATCCAAGTAGATACAAGGTGTTGTCATCCCGCTTCATTAGCAAGAGAAGAACACAAGTATCCAAGTAGATACAAGGTGTTGTCATACCTTTTCATTAGCAAGAGAAGAACTCAAGTATTCAAGAAGATACAAGAGTTATAGTTGTTAGGTTTTTGTAACACTTGTTACAACCTTGTTGTATCTTTGCATACATCAAGCTTTCTTATCTTTTGTGAGTGAGAGTGAAGATCAAGTGTGATCTATAGAGATAGTGAACATCTCTAATAGCCATTGGGCTTGTATGATTGATCAAGAAGATCAAGGGTCGATAGATTAGTGTTAGTTGAGTAGAGTGAAGTGAGTGTTGATCATTGTGATCGTGTTGAGATCTTGGTGATCTCTTGAAGCCACTGGGCTTGAGTGTTTGGTCACGTGTACCTTGGTAGATTGGTGCTAGCTAAGATTAGCACTCGACATCTAGCTTAGTGTCGGTAATAGGATAAGCGACATGTACGATTTTCTCCGCCTGAAGGGAGGTTGTTGATATAGTGTTTGAAACTCTCGAGTGTGGTACTCGGGGAGTGGAGTAGGGCGAAGAAGAGCTTCGTAGCCGAACCACTATAAATCCTCTGTCTCAGTTTGATCTTTCCAACTCTACTCTTTACTTTCATTAGTTTATATTTGTTTGTTTAGTGTGTAGTTCATATTGGTGTTGATTGATTATACATAGAGTTCGAATCAAAGTTTCCAATAGATAACTTTTAAAACAAGATTTTTAAAAGGATTTTAAACCGGTAAACTATTCAACCCCCCTTCTAGTTTCCCACATCCTAAGCTCAAATAAGCTAAATGAGGGCCTGGAACTTAGCAATAAGCAACTCCAATGCACAAAATACTTAATTGAAGAAAATCAATCACTAAAAACAACAAATAAGCACCTAAATTAGCTTAACGGGGTTGTTGATTCACAGGGCATTTGCAGTCAAAATGGGGCTTTTTGAGCTCAAAATTAAGCTAGGAAACAATAAGCCATTCCATATTAGACTGAACAAAAGTAAAGTTCATACTCTGAACTTCTAAAAAAAACTAAAAGCTAGACTTAGGGGAGCTTAATAGGGGCTTAAGATGGGCTTAAAAGAACTGAAGCAGACTGCACAAAGGGTCCTGTGCAGACTGATGCACTGAAGTCAACCAAAAATGTGCAAAACCTTTTGATCTTAAACCAATCCTTAGAAAACAACCTTACCTCACTAATTGGACTCTATTATAGCAATAAAAGGGACAAGGAATGATTGTCTTTGGTTATAAGCTGAATCTAACAGTGAAATGCCTAGAATATAACACAATACACTAGAACCTAATAATCACTAAAAACAGCTTAACAAAGACTTCCAACAGCTAATTTAAGTCAATTCAAGGTAAATCAAAGTTCACTAACTAGCACATGAACAGTGGATGTAACTTTTGACCCGTTTTGACCTCTAAACCAAACAGTTCTTTATGGGACTGTTTGCTATTAAAAATCTATTTTGAGACACTAAAAGAAAATACAAGGTATGAATAAGCTAAACTAAGTTACTCCTAATCAAGTAAAGTAGATGAGGGCAGCAGATAAGCAAAGGAATGAGCATTAAGCAAAGTTGACTAATGTTGACTATTTGAGACTGGGACAGAAATGAAGAACCATTAACTTCAAAATAAGCTTGTAAAAGCTTAAATGAGCTTACATGAACAAAAACAAGAGCTTATAAAGATTGAGTAACAACCGATTCGAATTAACATTAAACTTGAATAACAACTGAATTAGTACAAGGCTTTTGAAATTAAATTAGAACTTGAAATTAAAGTTACTTTGAACTGAGATTAAGCAAACAATTAAAGCTACACTACATTCAACTGAATTACACTACTCCTAATTAAATTAACTACCACTAACTAATTAACTAACTGACTCCAAGGCTTACAAAAGATAACTATTTATACTAAAAAACTATTAGGGTTTCTTCTTCTGTTCTTCTTCTCTGATCAATTGTGGACCCTTGGATTAGCCTTGGATTATCTCAGCCATTGGATTACATTTTGGAGCCAAACGAGTTGAGTGGATTGCCAGCTTGGATTGGCATCACGTGAAGAAGGTACACACGTGAGGGAGAAATAGAGTGGCTATGGCAGAGGTAGGGGAGGGCATGGGTTGTGGTGAAAGGTATGGGGAATAGGTGTGGGTGATGGTGATGGCTGGTACGGTTTTGGGAAGGAGGGAAGAAGGTGGGTTTTTTGTTAACTAAAGAAATGGGTTCGGGTAAAATGAGAACCGGGTTAAGATTTGGGCTTTTTAATGGTTGGGCTGGGTTTAAGGGTAATAGGGTTTTATTAGTTTTGGGTTTAGTTTTGGGATTTGGTTTAGAGGTAGGTTTAGGGATCATAAATGTACAATCCGAAAGTTGAGGGACCATTTATGCCAAATTCTGAAAATTATCTCCAAGCACCATTTTTGGTATTTTGACATTTATGACAGTTGACTTTGACTTTTTGATCATAAGAGTGATCCTAACTTGAAATTCCTGCCCCGGCCTCGGCTTTTCACAACTTTCCAATCTTGTGCTTGGTTTTTGTCCGTTTTGCCTTGTTTTCAATCCTTTTGTACCTGAAACACATAAAAACACAAACCAAGAATATTTGCAACAATATTACTATTTGGGTGTTTTTGGTCATTTTTGTGTCTTATATGGGCATAAAATGATGAGTAAATAGGCACTCATAAGCTACCGCCACCTAGATTTGTTTTAGGGTTTTTATGTGTATGTTTGTATGTGTAATCGGTTGAAGAAATTGGGAGGATATAATGGGAGTAGGCCGAGCAATGGGGAGGGTAAAATGACCAAATCCTTTTTCAAATTCTCAATGTACTTAGAGATTATCATATGCTACAAGGTTTTGTACAAAATTTTATAAATTTCGGCCCCCTTTATAAGACTTTTAAACGTGTGATATTGAGCTTAGATAACCATGCATATGTCGACTCATTTAAGACTTAGGTTATAGCTTTTGTATTTTGATATTCTCAAGTTACATCTTCAAGTTATTTAAGTTCTATTCGTGTTAAAAGTTCAAGATAGTAACGAATACAAAAATAACATTTTAGGTTATTATAAGAATGGAACAAAGAATTGGATGTCGAAGCTGGCCTGACAAGAAGCCCATAAATAGAAGACCCGAATGATCTACCCTTAGGGGTAGATTGTTGGAACACGAAAAGTGTAAGTCATTAGTGCAGGGACTTCAATTTATATTTTGTTATAAACTAGGGTAAGTTGTGTAGCTGTTGTTCCCGTTACACAAATAGAAATAACTACAAAGTTAATCTAATTGTGTTCCATGACTGATTTAATGTATTGATTAATTTAAACAAATAAGTAAAACGTAAAAGATAAAACACAAGTTTTTCAACATTTAAATTCTTATTAGAAATTAATCAAAAGAATCTATACCCAAGTTTTAGCGGAAATAACACTTGGGATTGAAATGAAAAGGTATGGTATGTTCTCCTCACTAAACTTAAGTTACAATTGAGTGGCAACAATGAATGAACCACTGAGCTATCTTAGGGACTAGGTTGCTCTTTGGGGGAGAAAAGTGGTTTTGTGAAAGTCTAAACTTTTAATGCACAAAAACTTATCCACTTTTCTCCCATATGATCCTATTTATACACATGTATAAAAGAGCACCCATGACTAAAAGTACAAAAAGAATGACCTAGCTAGTCTGGACAAAATACAACAGTATTTTGTCACAGTTCCAAGAATCTATTTTGGGAGTCGGTTAATACTGCTTTCTGAATGTCAGTGATAACACTGTTCTTGTTCTTAAGCCTTTCAGGAAAAGTTTGACTTTGGCCTGATAAGGACTTCTCCTTATCTTTTCAAACTCTTCCCTCCCTGTCCCGCCTTTCTTTCAGACTTCAGATTCTTCAGGCTTGGTCTTTAGTCTTCAGTCTTCAATCATTATAGTTGTTGAGGAGACTGGGGTTCAGTGAGTTCTTGTCATCACTCACTGAACCCATTACCTTCTTCTTTGGCTTAAGTGACACTCAGGGAGTTCCGCCTAACTAAATGATGAATCTTTCCTCTTAGACTCGTCCTAAGCATCCTGAAGGTAACTCACTGAGTGACTGTTCACTCAGTGACCTGAGAGTGTTCACGGTTGTTTAACACTTGGGCTAATTTGTATTCAAATCCTTGTTGTCAGGCCGCTTGGGTACTGAAAGAACCCAACAATCTCCCCCTATTTGGATATAAATTATGCCTAAGTGTTTGATCAGTGTAAGTGAGCAAATGGGCTTCTTCTTACACTGAATATATTAGAAAGCTAATAAAGGACACTGATATAACAAAACGTGGGCCATCATTTTATTCATATAATTACAAAGTCCTATAATCTAAACATAATGCTTAGGGATCTGTACTCAGCCTTCCAAGATTCCCATGAGCTCCAACTTAGCCTTCTTAGACACCAACTTCTCCTTGTCGGGTCTTTCATTCATCATCCTATCCATCAGCTTGATAAACTCTTCATTTTTAGGACTCTTCACGTGAAGTGCCATTAGCTTGTATGCTAGAAGAGTTGTCGTTTCCACAAGGTGTATATCACTGACTCTTTGAAAGGCATGTTGGCCAAACTCATCAACAAAGAAAATACCATTCTCAGGAAGCTTGATGACTTGGTTGGGAACAAATTTGACCCCTTGAGGAGGAATCCTGTTGCAATGAAGAGCTGCTATGAATTGTTCAGTTTCCTGTCCCGCAGCTTTCCTCTTCTTCCCAGTCTTCTGAGTAGGTTCAGGAATTGCAAGTCCATGAGATGCAAATGCCTTCTCATGATCTATTCCCAGGCTCTTGGCCACCCTTTCCATTTCCTTATATTTGCTGCTCAGGGTAGCTAGAAGATCAGGAACGATTCTACTTTGCTTCTTCCTCAGGATGGGCCCCATCATGTCCTATTCCTTTAGCCCATAATCTGAGAATTTGAAAGGAGTGTTTTTCTCAGATTTCCTTGGCCCTCTGTGAACCGTAATGCTTATGGGCTTGGTGTTGTGAATGGTCATGTTGGTTATGGTGCCTTCACCCTTAGTCTTTGTCATATACCACATATACTTCTCATAAGTTTTCCTCTTCCTTTCATTGTTGAGCTTGACCTTAAGATTATGTTCTTTTATTTGGTCAGCATGAAGCTTGAGAAATTCTTCCCCCCTGATAACCTGATCAATTTCCTTGATAACCTCCTTGGCCACTTCAGCAATCACTGGCCTGTTGAGTTTTTCAGCCCTGATTCTATCATGTTCATCCAGGACTGCGGCTACTTCCTCACTAGTGTAGCAACCCGTAAAATTTTATAAGGCAAAAATAAATATTTTACCCTTTGACTTTTCAAAGTTTACTTTGACTTTGACTTTGACTAGTGACTATTTGACTTTTATCGTAACGTAAAAGCAATTACTGTAATCGATAGTTAACAGGTAATATTCCAAGTTAAATAATTCACTCTTCTTTGAATTATTACTCTCTGAACGTCTTCGTTCACCTCTGTCTATAATTAACTATTTAATGTTAATTATAACTACTTTTATATTAAATAATATTACTTTTGTTATTTAATATTATTACTTCTATTAATTATGAAAGTTTAATCGTGTAAACTTTCCTCGCGACCAACACAAGACTATGATAAGTCTATGTGTCCAATATACCCTATTTTCACCAATAGTCATACTTTATATGAACTATTGCCACTTTGTTATTTTTACGTAAACATTATACTCTTTACGTAATACGCATACTCAAACCTACGTTATTAGGTTTTATCAATGTATACGCTCTCCATTAAACTTATCACACATCTAATATACTTAGTTGAGTATATTGATAAGTTTTGATATTTTTATAAGTATTACATTTTTGTGTTGCCCGATTTTAAGTTTCGTGACTTAAGAATTTAATGTTAGCAATTATCGGGACCAAACTATACCCTCTATATCCTAATACTATCAAAATGTCTAACTAGTACAAGTCCGAATTGATTTTTGCTTGTTCTCATCCTAATCGTCACGTCACAATGGATATATATACATTTACTTCTAAGTTAAGTAAATTTCTTATAAGATATTTACCTACAATTCTAAGAACAAATGTGACTTTCTTTCTCCTCCCTTGTGCTTCGAACAGCAGCCAAACACCCTCCTCTTGCCCCTCCTTTGCCGTCCAATAGCCCACCATAACACCATATCCATCTTTGATTCACTTGTTCATTTGATCATTAGTTGAAGGCTTAGTTAGTATAAGAGTATTCTTGGTTCTTTTGGTACCATAATCTCTTCCATCTCAAGGTTTTGATTAAAAGGTGTAAAGGGGCTGTGGTTCTAAGGATTTTATAAGGGTTTTATAAGGTGGTTGAAGTCTTGGAAGCAAGGGTTGAAGAGTAGAAAAGATTAGGAGTTGTTTTGTTCTTGTGATCTTTCATCCCAAAAGTTGTAAGACTACACTTAGATTTCATGTTTTTCCTTACTTTTCTTATGTGATATATCGTGTACAAGTTTTATATGTGTTAAGACTTGATTGATGTTGTACATAACTTAAAAGATGGATAAAACTTGTTAGAAACATCTTTGAGATAACTAGGACAAGCTCTAGGTATGACTTATGAAACTGGAAATTCTGAACAGCCTCAAAGAATGATTAAACTGATCATCTCAGTAAACTTTGAGGTTAAGGTAATAAGATAAGCCTGTAGAGCTATGTCTTGTGGTCGTTTCTTCGGGTGGCGCACCTCATAACTCATCCCGATGAATAAACTAGAGCTAAAAAGGTAAAACATGTCAAAATCTGACTAACAGAATTCATTGGACAAAACGGGACAGTTCTGGCCGTTTCTGGAACTCGTCGTAGTTTTATGATATGAAGCTAAGACATAAACTTAAACGTAGGAAAAAGCCTCGCATCCTAAAGTGTTGTAGAACTCAATATATGGCCTTTTCCGCGGGACTGCAGAGTGCTGTCCAACTTCTGTACTTAATCACAAGTTTAAAATTTGGTACTTGAACAAAAAGCTTACTGATCTGGAATTAAAACGCGATTTTCACCCTTTTCTGTTCCGAACCACTGAAAGTGTAAAACACGAAAGTTGCTCAGAATGATGTTTTATACAAAAACACACGAGCACGTAAGCTGAAAGTGAAAAACGAAGGCTATAGACTATAAAAACCAACTGGACATATTTAAGACCAAAAAGTAGCCATAACTCAAGAGTCTTTATGGCGTTTTGATCTCTTGAGGCCGAGACACAGCCAAGGAAGTTGTTTCAAGGTCTTCTAACCGAGTCATAGCGATGGCTATGGTCTTGGTTTCTGTCTAAAGGTTGTGTGTCTAGCCGCACGGCTAGCTTGGGTTTGATGACCCGAAACTTGTCATTGAGACTTGTTCAATTAATTGACTCATTTTCTTGACTTCGACAAAGTTATGAAACGCCATTAGCAATTTCATAACAACACACTTGACAATTAAATTGGTAGCATTCACACTTGATAAATGTTACACTAAACCTTCTCACGAATATTTATTACCAATAGTCTTTGACGAAACACGAAAAATGTTTTATGCAACATTTGTCTCGTCAAATACTTTTTACTTATAAATGATAAGTACTACAATAATAGGGAGTTTCATTATCATAAGAGGCCTCTTCGGGGTGTCGTATCGACGAGTTGTGGATTTACGAATTAAAGTGTCCTGGCTCCTCATGCGTTCACTACATGACCTCTAGATTCTGATAGGCCGAACGGTAATACGAAGTTATTTATAAAAGGCTATTAGCCAAACCACATTTTTAAGGATGCTTCACTCATCTACACATCATAAGATATATGTACAACATCTTAATCAAGTCAGTGACTTTACGTATACTTGTACACTCATATCGTACATTATGCTAAGACACGATCACTATACTTTCGTAGGTCATTGTTAAAGATCGTGGTCTCACCATACACTATCTGTTGTATTAAACTACTACTGAACGCTACGGTGAGTTCATAGCCCCTACTTTTGTTTAACTGGTTTATAAACTACTTGGGGGAGATACATGCTACTGTTTTTATTATTATGGACAATTACTTGCAAACTGAATGCTAGCCTTGAATGTATTATTGCATGCCTAAGTTGTTTATGCCAAAATTCCCCTTATCATTGACCACTAATCACTTGTTGTTGCGAGTGAGTGCAAATATTGTGGATAGGCCTATCAAGATTGACGAATCCCGTTTGTGTTAATCATACAGCGGATATCACAAACGCACTATATTTGAATTTCTATGTATATGGCATAGTACCTACACGGGGCAAAATTGTTTAATGTATATATCGTACGGTGATATATATATACAGTCAGTCATGCGTGCCATGAGCTTAGAGCAATAATAACTATCAGGATGATGATTGCGCACATTGCAATTATACTATGAACTTTATTGTCCACTACTATTTACAAACCTATGAATTCACTCAACCTTTGTGTTGACTTTTTAGCATGTTTATCTCAGGTTCAAAAGGAATTAGCTGGCATGGGAAGGCGTACAGAAAAACATTTTGAAGATGATGCATATATTATCATTCGAAAAACTTTACAACTTTTATGTTGTACATATTGTAACCTTGCGGGACCTCTTTGTAAACTCTGATATTTAATCGAATGATAATTTATTTCAAAACGTCTCATTTAGAGTCATTTTCTGTAACTTGTACTGTAACAATGAAGTAATACCCCAGTGACACAATCTTCCGCTGCGATATTTAGGGGGTGTTACAACTAGTTCCAAAACAATTTCTTCCGTTATCTAAGGTGACTTCAATAGGTGCATCCGGGTCAGGACGCCTCTCTCTTGGTGCCTTTACCAACTTTGGAGGAGAGTCTTCAGTTTCTGTTATTCCCTTCCATTTGTCAATGGGAGGAGGTGTACTAAAGGAGGATTCAGGGACTTCAGTTGCTATTGCTTCAGGTTGAATAAGGATGATAGGAACAACAAGTGCAGAGGAAGTTGCAGGTTCAGGGATAGGTTCATCAGGTTTCTCCCCCTCAACAGACGCTGGAGCTTTTGGGTAAGCATCGGTTGACTGGGGAGTGGGTGGAACTTGAGAAGTCTGAAGAATAGTCAGGATGGTAGAGGCCATGTTCTTCACATCAGTGGTCTCATTCTTCAGTACGGACATGTCTTCCGCCATGGTAGCTTGAGCAGCGGTGAGTTCAGTAACCTTGGTGGTATAGTGACTGATCAGCTCATTATGTTTGGTAGAGAGCTGATCAAAGGCTGAGGAGATTTTTGTCAGGCACTCCTGGATATTAGCGACTGACTATTGAATTACATCTTGCTGAGACCTGAGCGGTTTAAGATCCACCTCTTGGAGAAGCTTGAGAAGCTCAGCAATGTTGGTGGAGGTGGTCTTCTGAGAATCCATGAACTCAGACAGCTTGGTAAGTAGGGCAGGATCATCTTTGAACTCGTCTTAAATAGCATCAAGAGTCTGCAGCACATTGGAGAACTGCATATCTTGTGCAGAACCTAGATTATCAAGAGATGTACTTAGGTCACTGATTTGTTTATCAGTGAAGGAAGCAACCTGATGTAGTTTACCCTGAGATGCTTCAACAGCAGCCCTGAAGTCAGCATAGGAGGCTGCTGCTTCAGTATGCTGATCTCATTGTTCTTCAGTGATCTCTCGGAAGAGGGCAGTGTTGGCTTTCCTAAGGAACTTGACCAGTTGCCTTTCAGTGAGAGGAAGAATGTTGTCATACTTTTGCAAATATGGAGGGGTAGCAGGAGCAGAGTCTTGGGAGTGGCCTGATGATGATGATGAGGTGTTGTTGTTGTGGGGTTCTTGTTCCTCAGGAGGAGGAGATGATGGTGGTTGTTCAGTGTGCTGAGGAAAGTTGTAAGTTTCAGTCTCCATGTCATCCCTAGCACCAAAAATATCTTCATCTCCAAAATCGACCATCTCCTCTTCTGATTCTTTATTTAGCAGCCTCTCGAGATCTGCCAGAGTTGGAACCTGTTGGGAATCTGGCTCCCCCTCAAAAGAGGGCTCGCCTTCGTTGTGGCCAGGTCCTGACCCCTCCAGGTGAACAGAGTGGGTTTTCTTTTGCCTGGTCTGCAGGGTCAGTTCCTGAGAGACTAGATTCGTCATGGGGGGTGTAGGTTCCGTATCAGCGGGTGGTCGTATGCCCCCTGAGTCTTTGTCCCCTTGGGTGCCTTCAGGGACTGGTGGGTGTTCTCTAGTACCATCACTAGGCAATAATTTGGTGAGGTCCCCCTTTTCATCAGGGTTGTACTGCCCTGACAAAGATATAGGGACCGTTTCTCCCTGAGACCCTGAGTGTGATTGCTCAGAGCCGTAAACGGGAAGTTGTATGTTGAGGCCCCCCTTTCCACCAAGGTTGTGCTTCCTTGATAAAGATTTAGGGGCCGTTACTCCCTGAGATTCTGACTGTGATTTGTCAAAGCCATAAACGGGATGTGAGAGGGTGTGGGTCCCCTTCTCAGCAGAGTGGTGCGGCTCTACTGAGGATATAGGACCCTGTTCTCCCTCAGGAAAAGGTGGTGATTGACGAATTCCTTCATCGGGATGTGAGGGTTGAATGGTTTCTGACCCCACTGACTTGTATATATCAGCAGAGCCATGAGGAGCGGGTTTGCCCGAGGATACTGAGGATGATTTCTCAGTACCCTCCGTTGGCGATTGTTGTTTGGCCAAGTGGGTCTCAACTGTGGGTGTCTCAGTGGGCTTGGCTGTTGGTTGCCTTTCTTGAGGCTTTGAGGCAGAAGTCTCAGTGGCGAGTGGTTTGGGTTGAACCACCTTCCTGGACCCTGCCTTCTTTTTCTTCTTCTCCTTTTTGGAAGGAGAAGGCACATGAGATCTAGCTTCTTGGCCCTGAATGACCATCAACATGTATGTGGTCAGGAAAACTGGTGTAACCTCAGTGAGGTCTCTCGAGTAGTTTGCCTTGTGTAAGACATCAGGTTTAGAACCCTGGACGTTTGCAAGAAAAAGGTTTTGTTTTAAAGGTCGAACACACACACTAGTTTTTGAAAAAAAGGCAAGAGTTTGATTCAAAATTTCTAAAACGTGTGTGTGTTATTTTGTTTGGGGGTATTTTTAGGGATGTGGAGAAGTGGTGGTTATGGCACTAAGAGTATTTTTCTCAAAAATTTAAAAACTATTTTATATAAATGTTTGAGGTCCGCATTAAATGTCATCTCTTCCACTATCCCGGGTTTCGCGCAACTGCCAGGTGAACAGTTGTGCCATCTGCAAAAGTGTTTTTGCAGAGTTACATCATCACATATATATTATGTGTGAGGAGAGGCATTAAATGCCAAGTGGGAAGTGGGGGCCCAAGATGTGCATGCCATAAGGTAAAAGAACATATATTCCTATATTAAATAGGTATTCAGTTACCAACCTCGGACATTTACTAACTAGATACTTAGAGCATTAAGTATAGCATTGAATGTCATCTTGAGGCCACTGAATGACTTTTCATTTAGTATGAGGGGTTCAGGGAAGGTTATTCAGTGATCTTATTCACTGAGAGACACATTGAGTCCGGGACCTGAGGTTTTCAGAATTTACACTTAGTTGGATGGATTCAATCAGTGGACTGATTCTCAATATCCAGCATTCCCAATTCAGCTTTTAGTCTTGTGAAAGTTGGTTCATCCAAGGGTTTTGTGAATATATCAGCTAGCTAATATTCAGTGGATATGAAGTGTAATTCAATGTCACCATTCATGACATGGTCCGTGATGAAGTGATATCTGATATCAATGTGTTTGGTTCTCTAATGAAGAACAGGGTTGTTTGAGATAGCAATTGCACTTGTGTTATCACAAAAGATGGGAACCATCTTATAATGGATGCCATAGTCACTGAGTTGACTTTTCATCCATAGTACATTTGCACAACAACTGGCTGCTGCAACATATTCAGCTTCTGCTGAGGACATGGCAACTGATTGTTGCTTCTTAGCACTCCAATAGACTAATTTTCCACCATGGAATTGGCAGGAGCCTGAGGTACTTTTTCTATCCATGTTGCATCCAGCATAGTCAGAGTCTGAGTATCCTTTGAGATCAAATCCTGAGTATTTTGGATAGTACAATCCAAGACTTGGAGTACCTTTCAGGTACCTGAGGATCCTTTTCACAGCTGTGAGATGTGATTCTCTTGGGTCAGATTGATATCTAGCACACAAATAGACTGAGAATTGGATATCAGGACTTGATGCAAGTAGATACATCAGTGACCCAATCATTCCTCTAAATAGAGTTTGATTGACTGGTTTACCAGCAAGGTCAGGACCTAGGTTGTTTGGAGGAACCATGGGAGTTTTGACTGAGGCACAGTCACTGAGCTCATACTTTTTCAGTAGGCTTCTGGTGTACTTCTCTTGACTGATAGAGGTTCCTTTATCAGTCTGCTTGATTTGCAGTCCAAGGAAATAAGTGAGTTCTCCCATCATGCTCATTTCAAATTTCTTTGCCATCAGTTTTTCAAACTATTTGCAAAGTTTATAACTTGTTGAGCCAAATATGTTGTCATCCACATATACTTAAACAAGAATGACATCTCTATTTGTCCTATAGATAAACAATGTGTTGTCTATCTTGCCTCTGACAAATTTGTTTTGGATGAGGAAGGCTGAGAGAGTTTCATACCATGCCCTAGGAGCTTGTTTTAGTCCATAAAGGGATTTATCAAGCTTGCAGACATAGTCAGGAAACTCACTACTTTCAAATCCAGGAGGTTGTTGAACATAAACTTCTTCTTTCAGTGAACCATTTAAGAATGCACTTTTTACATCCATTTGGAACACTTTGAAGTTCATGTAGGTTGCAAATGCAAGGAAGATCCTGATGGCTTCCATCCTTGCCACCGGTGCAAATGTCTCTTCATAGTCAATGCCTTCTTGCTGATTGTAGCCTTTGGCAATAAGTCTGGCCTTGTTTTTAATGACTATGCCATTTTCATCAGTTTTGTTTTTGAACACCCATTTCATGCCAATGACTGAAGCATCCTGAAGACACTTGACTAAAGTCATTACCTTATTTTTGTCAAATTGTTCCAGTTCATCATGCATGGCCTGAACCCAACTAGGATGTTTAAGTGCTTCTTTGACACTTTTGGGTTAAATTGTGGAAATGAAGTTCACAAACAGGCATTCATTGGTTGAGGCTGCTCTTAGTTTTGCAGCCATGCTTCTAGTAAGCATGCCTTTAGTAGGCACTCCAATTATATTGACAAGTTCTATATCTCTAGACCTAGTCCAACTGTCCTGAGGTCTTGGATACTGATTAGAACTTGTGGAGGCCTGATTGGGTGGAGGTGTAGGTTCTGGTGCAGACACTTGATGATCTTCAGGATCTTGAGTATCTGACTGACTTGGCTGATCACTGAGATTGTTTGGTTCCTGAGCACTTTTTTCAGACTGATTGATTGCATCAGTATTTGTCTGTGCTTCTACAAACTCAGTGATGGTTGGGTAAGGAAGGTTGTGAGGGACAATGTAGTAGGAGATATCAGCATTTGCTTGATACTGAGTGGAAGGATTACTATCAAGATGATATTCATCAGGAGGATATCTTGATGAATCATCAATACCTATCTCATCCACTGAGGTGTTTGAGAATCTGATTACTTCAGTACTCTCATCAAAGGTAACATGGAATGTTTCCTCAGTTTGTTGTCTCCTTGTATTGAACACCTTGAAGACTTTAGAGACAAGAGAGTATCCTAAGAAGTATCCATCATCAGCCTTAGCATCAAATTTCCCTAAGTGATCCTTGTGATTATGAATAAACACAGGACACCCAAAGACATGAAAGTAGCTGATGTCAGGGATTCTTCCCTTGAATAACTCATATGGGGTTTTGCTATGTCTCTTGACAATGATGGATCTGTTTTGTGTATAACAGGCAGTTTTGACTGCTTCAGTCCAAAAGTGTTTGGATAGGACTGATCCATTTAGCATTGTCCTAGCAGCTTCAATGAGTGTTCTATTTTTCCTTTCAGCAACACCATTTTGTTCAGGTGTGTAAGGAGAGGAAAATTTTTGGGAAATTCCTTTCTCATCACAGAAACATTCAAGTTCATGGTTTTTGAACTCAGTCCCATTGTCAGTCCTAATCTGTTTGACTTTTATGTCATTCTGATTTTCAATGTTTGAAGCGTGCGATGTGTCGTTGCGGTTTAGCAGTATTAATGCCTACTCAAGTTTTAAATTTATATTTAGCCGACTTATCAATAACACACACACTTAACGAGCAGTGTACCCGGTCAGTATGAATATAATGGTAAGTAGAGTGTCGATCACTAAGAGTGGAACGTATTATCTCGTTATTCTAATCAGTATTTTAATATATTAAATTAGTTATACAACCTAATCTAACGCAAGGGGGTTCAGCCTGAGAGACTGGCACGATTTGGTTGCAATTAAATAATAAACTAAACCAATAGGCACGAATCAGCGAATAGCACACACGTACACAGATAAATACTTGAGACAATAAGAAGATCTGTCCTTATGATTAAGTAGATTGTCACTTGTTTTATTGATAGTTTTATATGAAGTGTATGTAGTTAACCCTTTCTCGTTGGTCCTAATCTTATCGGCGAGAAATCCCTTAATGATTACTTATGTCTAAAAGTTATTCCTAAGTGATCAATTTAGTAACAACCGTGGGAGCCACATTCTCTTCCGTAGTCAAATGCGTAGGCCACTAATAAACACAGAGGTTATCAATGCACTAATAAGTAGTAACCAAAGACATCAACATATAAACTTTAATTGATGGGAAAGCAGTTTTAAGGGAGTGCAATCTTTCTCCTCACATTACACAAGCCACCAATCCTGATGAATTAAAGTTTACTAACACAATAAAACAAAACTACTTAATGAATTAAACACATGCAGCACCTTCTTACAGCTCTTGTATCTTCGTTCGGGTGTGTCTTGTGCTGCCTATTCGTCTGAATTCGGCCTTAGGTTTCTCTGGTCTTCGTACCTCGTATATAATATATCTCGAAATTCGTCTGGTCTTGGGGTATTTATAGTTTCTGTCTGAGGGTAAGATGCGGCGCATCTAGTAAGTAGATGCGGCGCATTGACTTAACTTCGCGTGGGGTCCAAGATTAATATATTCAGGAATATTCGTACACCGCCAGAAGATGCGGCGTATCTTCATTCTTGGATGTGGCGCATGTCCTTTGCCGTCTTGGATAATATCTTGTGAAATCTTGATAGCGATGCGCCGTATGTAATAAGTGAGATGCGGCGCATCTGGAGCAGATTTGTCTTGATCTTGTACATTTCAGTAGACTCTTAACTTCTTGCATGTTTTGCTCCATAATTAGTCTAAAATCGCCAAGTTTCACCAAATGCTTGTTTTCACCTGAGAATTACAAAAGTAAACGATTAAGTATCAATCCTCATACATAATATAATAAAACAAGTCAAATTAATAGGATAAATGATGGTAATAAAATGTACTTATTTGAGTTCATCAAATATCCCCCCACTTGAACTTTACTTGTCCCCAAGTAAACCTTAGAATTAATCTTATGAAAATGTATCCTAAAAGATATTAGGATTTATTTTTATATTTAAGCATGTATTCATTTTTGTCATAATCACACAACTAAACACTTAACGAATTAGAAGTTAAATAAAATAATTTGATAAAAGCAAATCTAATCGTTTAACTGTCCAGTCGCGACGAATATTCTAACATAAGCTTGGCAAGTATACACATCTCCCCCACTAAAGCCAAGGAATAACAAGTCTAAAGCGGTAAAAAGGGTTTTGAGGTTTAAGGGTTAATTATTCTCCTTAATCTCTATCGATCTCAAATTCCAGAAAAGGCGACAAAATCACAAATACATGATCGAATCCACGAACACGATACTTGCAATTGCTCAAATCCTTAACTCGAATAGGCTAAAGATAGGTCCAAACTTTACCAATAATATTATATCAAAAAGGGCGACAAAATCATAAATACATAGCCGAATCCACGACTACGATACTTAAGATTGCTCAAATCCCAAATCTCAATAAATCAAAGGTTTGGTTGGATAAAGAATAATAAAGGGTATGGATAATATTTGGGATATAAATTGGTGTAAAATGAAAAATAAAAAAACAAATAAATTAAAATCCTAAGTGTGGTTAATCACTATCCCAACCATCCCATGAATAAGACTCATATCATTGAATAACTCACGCTTTAACACTTGAAACACACGCTTTAGGTAGACACGAATTATACTCAACAAGATCTTAATCAAAGAATAAACCTTAGTTGGCATTCCCATAACTGCCAACTCCCATTCAATCCATAGATATAGTATACAACAAATAGTGGTGATATCGACCACTTAATACAAAACTTTACATAAGTTGGTTAAAACAAACATCTAACTCTTCTTCTTTTTCTTTTTCTTTTCTTTTTTTTATCGATTTTTTTTTTTTTTATAACATAAACAAAGATGTGTAAAATTTCACCATATCACTATAATGATAATTCTGGATAATTTTTCCATATTTTCCATAACTTCAGAAATAACGGTAATAGTGAAAGTAGTAAACACACGAAAAATAAACTCAAAGATATACAATATTTACTTTCACTCCAATTGCATTGTGCAATTTCCCGACCTAACCATAGATAATGAATTACGCACGCGAACACAGGTAATGTAGGAAACACACTTTTCCTAAAGCAATTAACCAACCACGGATTTTAATCTACAGGGTAGGCTAAGGTGTAAGGGTGTAACGAAACATTTTACCAAAGGTGTAAGAAACGAAAAGAATGGCTCTGAGTGTTTTTCTAGGGGTATCTTACTCTAAAAGTGAGAGTAACAAAGGGTTTATACGGGGGTTAACTAACCAGTGTAGTTAGCTAATAACACATAACATATAAAGGCTATTTGGGTGTAATCCTAGAAATTTACCAATTTAGACAAGTCATTCCAATTATATAAATAATACTTATTATGGTGGTCTCGAATAGTATACAAGCCAAGTTCTAAAGTTTACAAGTCACCGGCACACTCATAGATTTGTGAATTTTGAAAAAAATCACAATTTTTGAAAATAACGTCATGTGTGCAGCAATGCAACTTAGACTTTAAACAAAAACATGCTAAAAAATTTAAATTTTGATATATTAAGCACATTTTAAGCATATTTTGAAAAGTTTAGGACAAGTAAGTGTTAAGTGTTCTAATTCTCCAATCCCCCCACTTAAGTTAAACAACGTCCTCATTGTTTGTATCAAAGGTTAAAAACTGGAAAATAAAAGAATTAGAACAGAAAAACTCCCCTGAGATTTGCTCGGTATGATCCTCCATTTGTATAAGAGCAAAAATCATCTTTCTTGTGGATGAGAACGTTTAAGCTTCATAATAGATGTATCCACAGGAAATGCAGGAATCCATAATACCACCAAGGCTTTAAAACACACCTAAGTTAAGAAAGGTTCAAACTTGCATAATACATTAGTAGTTAGGAAAAATAAAACTCAAAAATTAAAAATGAAAATCATCAGGTCAGTCGATGCGCCGTATCTTATGGAAGAAGATACGCCGTATCGAGCCTGGAATAAATACGGATCAGAATAGAAGATGTGTCGCATCCTTAACCAGGGATGCGCCGCATTAAAATAAACTGATAAAAAGTTTTAAAGTCGAAAATAAAAAAATGCAGAAAAAATAAAGTAAGATATGACCATTGCAGGGGATGCGTCACATCTCAGAATTGAGATGCGCCGTATCCTCTGCGGCCTGACTGACTCGACACAAAAACAGAATAATAGAAATTTCTCCGGGTTGTCTCCCGGGCAGCACTTGTCTTTATTCCAGAGTCTTCAAGTTAGACTCACGTTCAGCTCTTCATTTTAATACCTCGGGCTCAAACTCCACTATCTCTCTCTCAGTATCCTCAATTTCATTATCAAAGTATTTTTTAACTTGTTGCCCGTTTACCTTGAATATATAACCATTTTTATCGCATATTTCAATAGTCCCATATGGATACACTTTCTTGACAACGAACGGACCCGTCCATCTTGATTTAAGTTTACCTGGATACATCTTTAATCGAGAATTAAATAACAGTACTTTTTCTCCAATAGTAAACATTTTGTCTCCTCGTAACCTTGAGTCATGCCATTTTTTAGTTCTTTCTTTGTAGATCTTAGTGTTACTATAGGCCTCATCTCTTAGTTCGTAGAGTTCATTGAGTTCCATGAAACGGTTCTTCGTTGCAGCTTCCATATCCATGTTACATTGCTTCAAAGCCCAATATGCACTTTGTTCTATTTCGACCGGTAGGTGGCATGCTTTCCCGTATACAAGACGAAAGGGAGTGCATCCCGTTGGTGTTTTATAGGCAGTACGAAACGCCCACAAAGCATCATTTAACTTGTCAGACCACCCTTTTGGATTATATCCCGTCGTTTTTTCTAGAATCCGTTTTATAGCTCTATTGGTTACTTCAGTTTGCCCATTGGATTGAGGATGGTATGCAGTGGAAACCCTATGGTATACTCCATAATGTTGCAAGGCTCTTCCTAAATGGTGATTACAGAAGTGTGTTCCCCTATCACTAATCAATGCTTTCAGAATTCCAAACCTAGCGAACAAACTTTGTAAAAATTTAAGTACTACCCTGCTGTCGTTTGTTGGCGATGCTTGCGCTTCGACCCATTTTGATACGTAATCAACAGCAACCAAAATATATTTATTTCCTTTAGATTTAGGAAACGGTCCCATGAAGTCCAATCCCCATATGTCGAAAACTTCACATACATGGATATAGTTTTGTGGCATTTCGTTTCTTGATGTGATATTTCCGGATCGTTGACACGCATCGCATCCTTTTATATAATCTTATGCATCATCCAAAATAGTGGGCCAATAAAATCCCGCATCGAGGATCTTTCTTTTTGTAATAAGTGCACCATGATGTCCCCCCGTCGGCCCTGAATGGCAATGTGCCAATATTGTTGGGACATCATCTCCATCTACGCATCTTCGTATAATATTGTCAGGACATAGTTTGAAGGCATAAGGTTCATCCCAGATATATTCACTAGCTCGAGTTAGAAACCTTCTTTTCTCGTCGGATGTTAACCCTTTTGGAATTTCATTTGCAACAATAAAGTTTATATAGTCGGCATACCATGGTCCATTATCATTGCTCCTAATTCTTATCATCATAAGGTTTTCATCAGGAAAGTCATCAGCGATTTCCCTTTCATCAAGCACCTCCATGTCAGGGTTTTCAAGTCTAGATAAGTGGTCAGCAGCTAGATTCTCAGCACCCTTTTTATCTTTAATTTCAATATCGAATCCTTGGAGCAATAAAACCCACCTAATGAGCCTTGGCTTGGCATCCTGTTTATTGAACAAATACTTCAAAGCAGAATGGTCAGTGTAAACCATAGTTTTTGACAATATAAGATATGACCTAAATTTATCGAATGCAAAAACTACTGCTAAAAGTTCTTTTTCCGTGGTGGTATAATGTTCTTGGGCATTATTCAATGTTTTGCTAGCATAATAAATTGGCTTAAATTTCTTATCAATCTTTTGGCCAAGTACAGCTCCAACAGCATAATCACTAGCATCACACATTAGTTCAAAAGGCAGATTCCAATCCGGTGAAATTATAATTGGTGCAGAAGTTAGTTTTTCTTTAAGTATGTTAAACGCCTTTTTGCAATCTTCAGAAAAATCAAACTTCGCATCTTTTAGCAATAATTGTGTCATAGGCCTAGATATTTTTGAAAAATCCTTTATGAACCTACGATAAAATCCAGCATGCCCTAAAAAACTTCTAACGCCTTTTACGTTAGTGGGGTAAGGTAGTTTGGCAATTACATCAATTTTAGCTTTATCGACTTCTATACCTTTCCCAGAAATCTTATGTCCTAACACAATCCCCCCTCTAACCATAAAATGACATTTTTCCCAATTAAGAACAAGGTTAGTTTCTTCACACCTAGCAAGCATTTTATCAAGTTTAAAGAGACAATCACTAAATGAGTTACCGAACACCGAGAAGTCGTCCATGAAGACTTCCATAAAGTCCTCCACCATATCATGGAAGATAGCCGTCATACAACGTTGGAAAGTAGCAGGGGCGTTGCATAGTCCGAACGGCATTCTCCTATAGGCGAAGGTTCCATAAGGGCAGGTGAAAGTCTTCTTCTCTTGATCTTCGGGGGCAATGGGTATTTGGAAGAAACCTGAAAAACCATCCAAAAAACAATAATAATCATGGCCTGATAGTCTTTCTAACATTTGATCAATAAATGGAAGAGGGAAGTGATCTTTTCGCGTAGCATCATTGAGTTTGCGATAGTCGATGCAAACTCTCCATCCAGTAACAGTTCTTGAAGGGATTAGCTCATTGTCGTCATTGAGTACTACCGTCATTCCTCCCTTTTTTGGTACGACGTGGATAGGACTGACCCACGAGCTGTCGGAAATTGGGTAGATAAGTCCGGAGTCAAGTAATTTAACGATTTCATTTTTCACCACGTCTTGGACTTTTGGATTCAAACGCCTTTGGGGTTGAATGGTTGGTTTGAATTCATCTTCCATGAGGATTTTATGTGTACAGAATGACGAGCTAATTCCCTTAATATCAGCCATATTCCATGCTAATGCTCCTTTTCGTTTATATAGTACCTGCAAAAGGGATTCTTTTTCTTTTGGCGTTAAATCAGATGCAATAATAACGGGCGAATTAGTGTTCCCATTTAAATAAGCATATTCCAAAGTAGAAGGGAGATCCTTAAGCACAGGTTTAACATTATCAATTTCAGTAGCACTAGCGGAATAAACTTGTTCTTTAATTATATCGCTGCTATCATAAGATAGATGCGCCGCATCGATATTTTCGATGCGCCGTATGGCGTTAAATACAGCAGAGTCGGCAACTAAACTATTATCAATAGTATTCTCATCAACTTGATCTTCTATAGCAATTGTTTTTTCTAAATTTTTAAGCAGAAAAGAATCAAGTAAATTACTTTTAACAATTTCTGAGTAAATTGATTAATCGTGTCATCAGAAACATCGATATTATAGCATTCATCGTCATCGGAATTATCTTTACTCATCGATTGTTCCATGTTAAACTCAACCTCATCTTTTCCTATGGTAAGAGTTATCTTTTTATTAAAAACATCAATTATGGCCCTAGCAGTGGCTAAAAATGGTCGTCCTAATATTATAGGAGTTCTAGAATTTTCAGGCATATCGAGGATAACAAAGTCGATAGGTAATTCAAATTTATCAACTTTTATTAATATATTTTCAGCTATTCCTAATGGGTATTGTATGGACCTATCAGCTAGTTCTAAGCACATCCTAGTAGGTTTCGGTTCACCAAGACCTAATTTATCATACATAGAAGAGGGCATAAGACTTATACTAGCTCCTAGGTCGGCTAAAGCATTTCCAATATGTAAATTTTTAATTTGACAAGGAATAGTGAAACTCCCTGGATCTTTTTCCTTAGATGGAAGTTTGTTGAGCAATGCTGCTGAGCTTCTTTCTCCCATTGTTACAGTGCAAGCCTCTTCAAGTTTGGTCTTGTTTGTAAGTAGGCTTTTCAGATATTTAGCGTATTTCAGCATTTGCACTAGGGCTTCCATAAATGGTATGCTTAGCTGCAGCTGCTTGAGATTTTCTAAGAACTTCTTTTGATAGGCATCTTCTTTCTCCTTCCTTACCCTAAGTGGGAAAGGTAGTGTTGATCGTTTAGGTTCAACAGAAGGTTCTTTTCTAATCACAGGTTCTGGATTAGTTTCTTTTGGTTGCTCTTGCTCAGGTGATAAAGATTCAGGGGAAATTTTGTTTCTACTGTCATCCTCGGGTGTCTCTCCGATTTGAAAGGTTGACTTTCCGCCTCTAGTTGTAATCCCTTTCAAGTCTTGCTTTACCAAAAGAACCCTGTTAAGCACCGTTGACAATTGGTGCACTTCAATTGCCAATCCATTAATCATGTTGCTTTGCTCCTTTAGTAACAGCTCATGACTGCCTTTGAATTCATTAATAAAGTTTCTTGCTTCATGAAGTTCATATTCATTTGCTTGAGCGATTTGTAGTGCAAATTCTTCCATGGTAAGGTTTCTTTGGGGTCTTCCGAACCAGTTGGGGAAAATATCGAACATTGTTCCTGAAAATCAAAGAGAGGTAGATTTCAAAGTAAAAGTTTCCAGGTATAAGGGTCAGAGTATTTTCCGTTCGGAGATAAGAAAAATAAAAGTTGCTGATATTTGCAGACGATGCGCCGTATCCAAAAAGTTGGATACGCCGTATCTTACAATCGTTAAAATTTAAATCAGACTTTATTCAGAAAATAGATGCGCCGCTTAGAAATTAGAATGCGCCGTATCTGTTTTAATTATCAAAAATTGATATTTATTTAAAATTAAATGCGTCGTATTAACAAAAGTTAATGCGCCGTATCTTCGTTACGTTTCAAAATATAAGATTTTTGATTCAGAAGATACGCCGTATCGACAGAGATCGATGCGTCGTATCTGTTTAATAATTCGAAAACTGTTTTTCATTAAAATAATAGATACGCCGTATCTGCTAAAGCAGATGCGTCGTATGGCGTTTACGTTTAGAAAAAAAAATTATCAAAAACAGATACGCCGTATCTTGGGGAAAGATGCGTCGTATCGAATTAATTAAACGCGTTGTATTTTATAAAAATTAAACGCAATACGCCGTATCTATGAAAATAGATGCGCCGTATCGTTCGATTAAGCTCAGTACAACGATAGCAGAACACAAAAAAATACGAAAAAAATAAAAACAAATAAAACACAAACGAAAATAAACACAAAGAAAACAAATAACACACAAAAACAGAAAATATGCAAAATAATACAATGAATGCAAATTAACCTAATATACAGCAGAATTAGCGGTTAGATAAAAAAAATTTAAAAACCTAATTAAAATACTAATCAAATTAACAGATAATAACAATTCACTCCCCGGCAGCGGCGCCAAAAACTTGATGCGTGCGATGTGTCGTTGCGGTTTAGCAGTATTAATGCCTACTCAAGTTTTAAATTTATATTTAGCCGACTTATCAATAACACACACACTTAACGAGCAGTGTACCCGGTCAGTATGAATATAATGGTAAGTAGAGTGTCGATCACTAAGAGTGGAACGTATTATCTCGTTATTCTAATCAGTATTTTAATATATTAAATTAGCTATACAACCTAATCTAACGCAAGGGGGTTCAGCCTGAGAGACTGGCACGATTTGGTTGCAATTAAATAATAAACTAAACCAATAGGCACGAATCAGCGAATAGCACACACGTACACAGATAAATACTTGAGACAATAAGAAGATCTGTCCTTATGATTAAGTAGATTGTAACTTGTTTTATTGATAGTTTTATATGAAGTGTATGTAGTTAACCCTTTCTCGTTGGTCCTAATCTTATCGGCGAGAAATCCCTTAATGATTACTTATGTCTAAAATTTATTCCTAAGTGATCAATTTAGTAACAACCGTGGGAGCCACATTCTCTTCCGTAGTCAAATGCGCAGGCCACTAATAAACACAGAGGTTATCAATGCACTAATAAGTAGTAACCAAAGACATCAACATATAAACTTTAATTGATGGGAAAGCAGTTTTAAGGGAGTGCAATCTTTCTCCTCACATTACACAAGCCACCAATCCTGATGAATTAAAGTTTACTAACACAATAAAACAAAACTACTTAATGAATTAAACACATGCAGCACCTTCTTACACCTCTTGTATCTTCGTTCGGGTGTGTCTTGTGCTGCCTATTCGTCTGAATTCGGCCTTAGGTTTCTCTGGTCTTCGTACCTCGTATATAATATATCTTGAAATTCGTCTGGTCTTGGGGTATTTATAGTTTCTGTCTGAGGGTAAGATGCGGCGCATCTAGTAAGTAGATGCGGCGCATTGACTTAACTTCGCGTGGGGTCCAAGATTAATATATTCAGGAATATTCGTACACCGCCAGAAGATGCGGCGTATCTTCATTCTTGGATGCGGCGCATGTCCTTTGCCGTCTTGGATAATATCTTGTGAAATCTTGATAGCGATGCGCCGTATGTAATAAGTGAGATGCGGCGCATCTGGAGCAGATTTGTCTTGATCTTGTTCATTTCAGTAGACTCTTAACTTCTTGCATGTTTTGCTCCATAATTAGTCTAGAATCGCCAAGTTTCACCAAATGCTTGTTTTCAACTGAGAATTACAAAAGTAAACGATTAAGTATCAATCCTCATACATAATATAGTAAAACAAGTCAAATTAATAGGATAAATGATAGTAATAAAATGTACTTATTTGAGTTCATCAATGTTCCTGACAAAGGACATTATTGTTTCAGCTGCCTGACTCTTTTTGGTCAGGAAGTAAACCCAAGTGTATCTTGAGTATTCATCCACAATGACCAGAGTATACTTCTCATGGTTAATAAACCTAGGACTGATAGGTCCAAAGAGATCCATATGGAGAAGATGAAGGCAACTTTTGATGAAAAAGTTTTGCTTGGTTTTAAAGGATGCTCTATGATGTTTACCCTTTTCACAGGCAGAGCATGGTTTATCCTTTGAAAACACACTAGATGGTAAGCCAAGGACCTTGTTTTGTTTGGCAAGATAGTTTATGTTTTTGAAGTTCAGATGGGAGAGTCTCTTATGCCAAAGCCAGTTGAGAGTTTCAGTGGCCTTAACAAAAAGACAAGTTCCATTCTGAGTTAGAGTAGACATGTCCAACACATAAACATCTTGTCTTCTTGGTGCAATAAGGACTACTTCCTTATTTGCATTGAAGATGGTACCTTGTTTATCATCAAACTGAACTATGTATTTTGCATCACATAGTTGACTGACACTGATTAAATTGTACTTAAGACCATTGACATAAGCTATCCTAGTAAAGACTATACCACTACAGTTTACTGAAGCATAACCTTCAGTGAGACATGATGAGTTATCAGCAAATACCACCTGAGGTCCTGGTTCTTCTACATACTTGTGCAGATACTCTTTCACACCAGTCATGCTCCTTGAACATCCACTATCTAGATGTCAAACTGGCTCCTTGGCATGTCTCTGCACAAATGGTAAACTAAGTTAGTTCTTTCTAGGACCCCTCTTCTTAGAGGGCTTGGCTTTAATAGCCTTCTTAAAAGTAACGATTGATGTATGGTCAGTGGTTGAATGGACTGAGCTACCACAAATTTTGCATTTGATTGCAGATGTGGACTCAGTAGACTGAGAGGATGGCTTGGTCATACTTCTTCTGGTCTGAATGACCTTCTCATGTCCTGAGGTGTCATGAGTGGGATCTCCACATATGTTACAACTAGTGTCCATTAGGCAATCCTCAGGAAGGTGATCGTTGAAGCCACAGTGTGGGCAAGGTGAAAATGGATTGGCCTTTTGTTTCTGCTTCTGCTTAGAATCGGAGGGATACTTAAAAGCTTGTGCTTTAAAGTTTGCAGCTTTGGATGTGGTTGTGTATGACAAGTGATCAGAAGTTCTGTGATCTTCCATTTTGCATACCATGCAAAAGAGGATTCTATAGCAATCATCAGTGGAATGATTGGTATAGTTACACAGCTCACATCTTAGCTGAGGTTTGGAGGGTTTTGGTTTGGTGGTGCTTGAGGAAGCTGATTTGGGTTCCTTCATCTTAGATTGAGAAGGTTTCTCAGAAGATTCAATCTTCTCACTTAGCTTCTTGACAAGCTCAGCTAACTGATCATATTTTGAATCAGGGCTTTCAGTTTTTACTTCAGAAGGGACTAAAGTAGTTGAGTCATCAGTAGGAACTGAGACTTCAGGTGTTTGCCTTTTCAGGATGGTTTTTCCCATTCCTGACTTCTCCTTTGGAGAATGCTGATTCAGAGGTGGGAATTGTGCAAGTCATTCTGATTCAGACTCATTGACTGACTCAGTACTACTGGGTTTATCAGTGAGTCCAAGCATATCTTTCAAAGCCTGACTTTCAGGTTGCAAGATTTTTCCAGTCTCAAAGTTAGGCAACTTACTGACTGGATTGTTTCTTATAACCCAGTCACTAGACTTGGGTTCCATCTCTTGCTCAAAAGATAAGCCAGCTAGAATAAAGGCCTTTTCACTGTGACTCTCACTGGGGGATTCAGTGAGTTGGTCTTCTCCTATGACTTTTTTGTTTTCACTAGGAATAAGACTCACAGTTTCATAGACTTTAGGATTCTTTTTAGTCCAGCTTTCTATGACAGCTTTTTCTTTGTTAAGCTCAGCTTGGAGAGCTTGATTTTGTTTCAAAATTTTAGTGTTTTGAATTTGAAGTGTAACAGCTTCTAGTTTGGCTTGTTTTAAAACAGGTAATTCATTTCTACACTTATTTAATTCTAACACAAGATTATTATATTTTGACAACAAATTGAGTCTCTGCTCTTCAACAAACTTAAGATCAACATTAACGTAATTCATATAAGACTGCCAATCAGAATCATCATCCATTGAAAGTAAAATATTTACCTTTTTCATGGTTATGTTGACGCATTCTCCATTTCTTGCATGGCTTTTTCCAACAGCCAGCTGATCACCATCTGAAAGTGCCATCAGTGCACTCACTCTAACTTCTTCATCATCTGATGATACCTCTTCTTCATCCCAGTCATAGGCTTCAGCTACAAGAACCTTGTTCTTTGCCTGAATAGGTTTTGAAGTTTGAGCAGCCTGAGACATTGAAGAATTGGCCTCAAGGAGAGCAAGTTTAGCCTTAGCTTTTCTATATTTTTCCTCAAAATCTTTTTGACCCTTTTGAACATTATTGTTTTGAAAATGTTGGGTAGATTGAAGCATTTTAGGTTGAAACTTGCTAGTTCCTAAAGAAGAACTGTTTCCAGAAAATTTATAAGAGGGTTCTGAGATGGTTTTTAAAAAACAGTCTTTACCAAAATGATCCTTTTTACCACATTTGAAACATTCAGTGGTTTCATTTGCTTTAGCTTTTGAAAAGTTTGACTGATTTCTTTTGATAAAACGTTTTGAATTAGCAAGGAGTTCCCTTTCTTGAAATTCTAAATGTAAATCATTTAGGTACTCCTCACTAGTTCTTTCATCAACCTCATCATCAGAATCCTCTTGAAAATCCTGCACAACACCATTAGAATAAAAGGCAGTTGATATGGGTGACGAAGTCAGGGTCTTTTTGGTCTCAAGAGCTTTCTTTGAGTCAGGGTATCTCCTAGAGATTAAGTTGTCCTCATAGACAAACTTCCCATAGATCTTAGGGAGCTCAAGGGTCTGGATGTGATTAGCATTCCGGAGGCCCTGAGAGAAGTTTAACCACTTCTCAGGGAGACTGTTGACAAAGTCAACATTGATCTCATGCTTTGACAAAACTACACCATCATTTGATAATTCATTTATCAGGGTCTTGTATCTGGTATAGGTCTGAGAGAGACTTTCAGAGTCCTTGGCTCTAAAAGTGTTGTACTCAAGTTTCAAGTCCATGATCTTGTTTTCCTTGGTATCTGAGGGACCTTCAAAGTTTTGAACCAAGTCAAGCCAAGTTTGTTTGTCTATTGTACAATTAATGACTAATTCCATTGTATCGTCAGAAAGACAAGATACAATGATGCTTTTCAGGCGCTGGTCTTGATTGACCACCCTTCTCTCATCAATGGTCCACTAAGCTTTAGGTTTAGGTAACCCTTCAGCAGTCTTAGGGACATAAGGACCTTCATTGATACAAGTGATGTAGTATGGTTCCATACCAGTCAAGTAGCAAAGCATACGCTTTTTTCACTTGCTAAATTTTCCAGCTTCAAGTCTGGGAGCAACAGCTGAATAGCTTCCTCCCTTTTGTCGACGAGCTGGGGGACATTAATATCAGTCATAGTAGGATCTTGATTTTAAAAACCTTTGAGCACTCTTTAGTTTTTTTTTTTTTTTTTTTTTTTTTTTTTTTTGAAAAGATTTTACAAACCAGAGGCTCTGATACCACTTGTTGTTCCTGTGGGAAACTAGAAGGGGGGTTGAATAGTTTACCGTTTAAAAATCCTTTTAAAAATCTTGTTTTAAAAGTTAGCAATTGGAAACTTTGATTCGAACTTTATATGTAACCAATCAACACCAATATGAACTACACACTAAGCTAAGTAATAATAACAAATAAAAGTAAAGAGTAGAGTTGGAAAGATCGAACCGAGACAGAGGATTTATAGTGGTTTGGCTACGAAGCTCTTCTTCGCCCTACTCCACTCCCCGAGTACCACACTCGAGAGTTTCAAACACTATATCAACAACCTCCCTTCAGGCGGAGAAAACCGTACACGTCGCTTATCCTATTACCGACACTAAGCTAGATGTCGAGTGCTAATCTTAGCTAGCACCAATCTACCAAGGTCCACGTGACCAAACACTCAAGCCCAGTGGCTTCAAGAGATCACCAAGATCTCAACACGATCACAATGATCAACACTCACTTCACTCTACTCAACTAACACTAATCTATTGACCCTTGATCTTCTTGATCAATCACACAAGCCCAATGGCTATAAGAGATGTTCACTATCTCTATAGATCACACTTGATCTTCACTCTCACTCACAAAGGATAAGAAAGCTTGATGTATGCAAAGATACAACAAGGATGTAACAAGTGTTACAAAACCTAACAACTACAACTCTTGTATCTTCTTGAATACCTTGAGTTCTTCTCTTGCTAATGAAGAGGGATGACAACACCTTGTATCTACTTGGATACTTGTGTTCTTCTCTTGCTAATGAAGAGGTATGACAACACCTTGTATCTACTTGGATACTTGTGTTCTTCTCTTGCTAGTGAAGAGGTATGAAGAGGATCACTTGAAGGATGATTGGATCACTCTTGAAACAAAGAAAACTAATCTAAAGAAGTGAAAGGTTTGAGAGGATTAAGCTAGGGGATTTTTCGGTGTGTGAAGGGTGCCTAAAACTGTGAAAGGGGTTGATATTTATAGGCAAGAAAAATCTGAAAGTTACAGAAAAAATGGTACGGACGGCTCCGTTAAATACCCTACGGCTCCATTAAATTTAACGGAACCGTGGAGCCGTCATAGACTAGGACGCTCCAAATTTTGTCTTTTCTGGTGAAAACTTATTTGGGGAAGGTTGGAGCTGATTTTGGGAGGGGAAATAGTTGTTGTGATTTTTAAACTTATTTTTCCATTAAAACATTTCTTAATAATTCAAAAATAATTTTTCATGTGTATTTTTGAAAAAAAGTTTTGTCCCATTTAAAATGTGAATTTTCAAAACATAAATTCACTTCTTTGATCACTAGTTCAAGTTGTAACTTTGTTCAAGAGTGATTTGCGTAGAAACGGGATCTTCCGATTAAAGACTTGTTTACGTTGATTTTAACGTATCGTGATTTCACATTTTGTCATCCTCAAAACGTGAAGTAATCGAAAGATATAAATAACGTTTTTAGAACATTATTTGCATCAACAATCTCCCCCTTTTTGATGATGACAAAATATAAACTCATGTTAGGTTAAAATTAGTTTTAACAAGTTTTTAATGAGTTTACTCCCATTTCTCCCCCTTTTTGTCTAATCAAAAAGGTGACGAAGGCTCCCCCTTGATGTGTACTCCCCCTCATTTGGAGAACACAAAGGAATTGAGCAATGGTTCGTGCTACAAAACAAGGTTAGACGACAAATATACAATATCTAACAAGTAGCACATTTGACAAATATCCAACCACACAAAAAAAATATGGCTAAGTAGCCAAAATGAAAAGCCCATTTCATAAATATAAAATAAATGTCATACATAAGTATGACTACAATAGGAAAGCAAATTAAACTAACAAGAAGACACATAAACATCTAAAGTAACATGAGGCTTCTAGATTTGCTTCCAACTTCAAAAGGTTCCTAATCATTTATTGGGAGACCAAACACAATCATGTTTAGTTTGGGCTATTGTGTGGTGGAGGTGGTGGAAGGATGATGGGTCCCATGGGTGGTGTGAGGAGGTGTTCTAGGTATGAAAACCTAAAGCTAAGCTCATCTCTAAGGTTCATGATGAGCTCAAATTTGTGATGGCAACAAGCACAACTTAAGGTGTGTGTGTGTAGGGGATAAAGGATGGGATAACCCATTAAGTGTTGAGGTGATGGTGATATGGAGGGTGATGATGTGTTGCTCCCAAATTCAAATGGAGTTATTGGTGATAAGGTGAGGGTGAGAGCAAGAGGTTGTGGTGATGGTGAAAGTGATGAGGGTGTTGTGTTAGTTCCCAATTCAAGGGAAGTTGATGGTGATGAGTTAAGTGTTAAGGCTAAAGGGTGAATGGGACTAGGGTGAGGTGAATGTGTGTTGGTTCTAGTTGTGGAGGATGATGATGTGGGTTTGATAGAGGTTGCCTTAGATGGAGCTTGGGGTGTAGTGAAGGAGGATGATGATTTGGTAGAGGTTATGGGTGTGTGGGTTTCATCTTCATCATCCAAGGTGAGATCAATGAAGGCAATGTCATTGGTGATAGGTTTAGTAGATGATTGAGGTGTGTCAATACTCTTGATCCATTGATCAACTAGAGTGGTTTGATTTGTTGGTTTGATGTTGAATCTAGGTTTCTTGAACACTCTTGATCCCCTGATGGTTGTAAGGTGAATGTGAAGGTGTAAGGATAGGTGTAAGAATGGCAATGCATGATGTTGGCTTAAATAGCCAAATCAAAAGCATGCAAGGTTGAAAAGGATGTTGGATTTGGGGATTTGGGTGCATGGGAATCAGGTTTTGTTTGCAGTTTTTCAGGAAAAGAAAGTCAAAAAGTGAAAGAGAATTGTTAAATTCGTCTTCCAGAGGCACGGTACCATTAAAGGTACGACGACACCACTAAATTTAGTGGAGCCGTGGCCTATTTAATGGAGCCGTGGGCTCTTTTAACCTTCTTTCCAGGTCTGCATGTTTTAGGCAGCCTAAATGGGGAAATTTTCTAGGAAATACATTGGCTGCAAATCTCAAAGCCTCAAATCACTAAACACATAGAATTCCTAAAGCTAGTTTCAACTAGCAACTAACATGATCATGTGATCATCTATGTATTTAGGTAACTATTAAGCATGCATGAATTCAATCAAGTTTAATATCTAGTGCATGTAATAAAATAATAGAACATGCATGAACTAGACAAGATTGATTAACATAAGGTTAATTAACTAAGCAAATTAACCATGTTCAAGTGTGAAATGTTAAAGAAGAACATTTCAAGCAAGTTAAAGTTTATGGACATTGCCATGACTTTATTTATAATAGCTTAATAATACTTAAGTTAATAGTACTACTTAAGCTAATCCTAACTAGTCTCGTTTCTTCCCCAACTTTTTAATCTTGTTCCCAAGTCCTTTGATCGCCTTGCCGATGGACTTGAATCCCCCGATAGTTTGCTCATGCATCTCCACTTGTCTATTGTACATTGTAGTTTGCCTTCTCATCACGTGGGATAGGTTGACCATCCCATTTTCGAGGTCGGTTGTACGTCGAAATGATGAGGTGTCAAGGTTGTCAAAGAAGGTGTCGGGAGAGGGAGTATTAGGACGAGACGTTCCTTCTTCATTCACCTCATCATCATCCTCATCCATGGGTTGAGAGGACGAACTGTGACTGAATGAGGAGGAAGAATGGGGAATATCGGAAGTGGATTTACGACCATGTTTGGACCCTTTGTCCTTACGTTGCTTTGTGCGATGGTGTGGTCCACCAAGTGGTTTCATAACCGGATTGACTAGGACATAGTCGACATCATTGAGAGATGGGTAGGTTTGTATAACCCACCTGAATAAATGATGCGTGGTTTTGTAACCTTACAACAGGTTTTACCTCTCGAGGGATCTCAAGAGGCTTACAACCCCACCAGGCAGTGTACCTGACCGATGTAGTATAGTGTAGTGGTAAGTACGGGGATTGATCGTTCTCCACAGGGAATAGTGTTCGTTAGGTGTGAAAGACTACTCTAATTAGGTCTAAGGGTTGAGGAAGATTCTTTTTATGTTTTTATAATTTTTATGAAAGCAAGTAAAATCTCGGGTTTGAAAGAGTGGACGGAATTAGTTGCTAGTCAACTAACCCAAATTTACTACGGATGCAAATAAAATAAAATAACAAAAATGAAAATGTGGTGAGAAACTTATGTGTAGAGAAATGTGTTTACTTAGATTTCCTTACTCCCTAACTATCTTTTACCGGTTAATTAGTGTGTATTAGTCGCGTGGATGACGGGTGTATTCCTTAATACCATTCGTGGGGTGGCGTACGTACTTCCCCAACTCTACAAGCTCCTACTTCACTCCTATGTCGAGCCGGCTAGGAAGCTCCTAACATGGGATCACTAGAATTCGCTTGTGCATTAAATACAACCATAAAAACCTTTAGTACGCATTTGGTTCATGTTTCTTAAGACGTTCAAGCAAGTTACCGAATAGGAAGTTAGCCAGTTTTCTTAAGCCTAACATAGATAAACAATCATCCAATACAACTAATAACACACTAATAACCAATAATCAATAGCTAGGTTTCATTAGATCTAAGCAAACACAAGATAAATTTAGCCTAACATGTTAATCAAAAGACAAGAATAAGATAAAATCAAACAACACATAGACATATTGAATGATTAATTGATAACTTATCTTCAATGTAACATGGAAGATCTCAAGGCAAAAAGCCTTGAAAAAGAAGCTAAAATCGTCTTAGGGTTTTCTCCCAAAATTCCACACACTAAGTTCTACCTTAATGACAAAAAATTGCAAAACTATATATAGATTTTTGGATCTGACGGCGTCACGTTATGGAGTGTGACGCCGTCACCTCGCCGCTTTTAGGGTTCCCGGATGACCTTCTTGACGCCGTCCCTCTTTAGCTCTTCAAAAATCCATTCTGGCTTATCAAGGCTTGACGCCGTCGAACCTTGAACGTGACGCCGTCCCTCTTTGATTTAAGCCGTGACGCCCTTGATCAAGTTAAAGCGTGACGCCGTCAGAATTCACATGCTATTTTCACTGGCTTATCAGGAGTAAATTTCACATCCACTTTTTCTTGCCAAGGCATGACGCCGTCCAGGGTAAATTGTGACGCCGTCAAAGGTAACTTTTAGCCGATTTTTGAGACTTTGCCGTTTTCTTCACTTTTATGCTCCAAAAACGTCCAAAATGCCTCCTTTTCCAGATTTCTCCTCAAAAGTACCTAAAATGACAAAAGGAACGATTTAGGGCAATATTTGATCAAATAAATACGATTTAAGGCTTAAATGACCCCTTAAAAGCGGTACACTTTTCGCTTCATCAAATACCCTTACACTTGAGATTTGCTTGTCCTCAAGCAAATGCGCTTTTATTCTAATCAAAATACAAGTTAGGGGTCATTTAATGCAAACATAAAAGTAATTACAACAAATAATCGTTCCACTTTAATCATAATAAGCACGGAGATTATAGACTAGCACCTCACAAGTAGTGTTTAGATACTCACATCTCTCAAGTGTCATCAAAATAAATCTCATAAATGAAAACGGATAATATCTCTCACTACCTGTCATAGCAAATAGATTACCATAGGCTTGGGAAAGGATCGAAAACCTCCTCCACTAGGCGTAAGCACCAAAGATAAACTATCAAAGAGGGCTTTTAAATGGGTTATAACGTTAGGTGTAGGGAAAAGGAAAACACGGTTTTGTTGGATAAGGGATATTTTACTGGTGGCGAGTTAAAGATCTTGATCAATTACATGTACTATACAATGTTGCTAAGCCAAGACTAGACTCGATCTTAAGCTAATGAAAGAAAATAACAAAACATAAAATAAACATAAAATAAAACGGGATGGTAGTCCGTATGTTTTTTCTATTTTTCTTTTTCTCTTTTTTTTTTTTTTTTTTTTTTTTTTTTTTGACATACACTTTTGCCCTACCATCCAAAATAATACATCATAGGGGCATTGCATCCCCCTTACACTTGAACTTTTACATAACTTTACAAATACTAATCTAATGACTCGAATTAAGATAATTGAAAAACTTGGAGTACTTTTAAAACATTTAGCACATATGGGGGTAATAAATGATGTTCTTCCCCATTACTCCATTACACTAGTACTTTACCCATGAGTCCCAATCGTCCCAAAACAATATGTACAAGGATATGACTCGACTTAGCAACCATGTAATCAACTAGATAATTAACTTGGGGTTTAAACAAATGTTGTAACAATAATGCACTGAAAATGAGTGCATACAAGGTAGGCTAAGGCGATTTGGGTGTACATTTTAGTGGGGTGTAACAAATTCTTCCTTTAAGTAAAATGCTTAAAGGTCGAAACGAAAAGATAGGCTCTGAGGGGTGTACTAGGGGTATCGTGTACTAAAAATGAGTACAACGCAAAGGGTGTGGGAGAATTACTTGACCAATGTAGCCAATGTAATTATAACAAAAACACAGGTGTAAAACAATGGGTTAATCCTAATGCCTCTTATCATGTAGTAAATCTAACTACACGAATGTAGTCTCACTTGTGGCCTCGGAATGGTCCTAACGCAAGTTCTAGAATCTAAGTGCTACCGGTACACACATCATAGCATAAATGCTTTTCCTACCAATTCTAGGGGCGAACCTCACATATTTGAGGGTGGAAAATTTTTTAGTGGTACGATTTTTGTGCTAGTTATATAACTCCTATCCGTGAGACGCTCATTAAGATCAAAGTTTCACTCCTATATGTTGTAAAAAATTTTAAATTTGGCACTAAAATTGCCCTAACAGGTATTTATCTCAGTTTTATTACACATCTACTATTAAACAAACAAAAATCAAGCGCAATTGTATTCTCAAAAATCGTACTTTTACCCCCCCCCCCCTTACACTTAAGATGAACATTGTCCCCAATGTTCAAATAACAAGATGTAAAAGAAAAAAGTAAAAGAATGAAATCAAATACTCCCCTGATTCGTTCGGTGGATAATGAAGTTACACGGTTAAATCTTCCTCCAAGGTAATGTTGAAGCTCCATGACTAATGCATCGCCATAAGCTTGATCCAAGACATTTCCTTGTCCAAAATAACCTGTTAAACCTGAGAAAACAAACACAAAAACCTGCATAACATCGGCGGGAAAAATCTATATATAAGGATATAATGCTTGTGGAATGATAATTTTGCAGATTCCTGGAGATTATAAGTTGGAGATTTTAATAAAAACTTTTATAGAAAACAAAACTTTCAAAAATTTCTGAAAATTAAATCTGACGCCGTCAGGTTATAAACCCTGACGCCGTCAGAAATGACCTGACAAAAATTCTCATTTTAAGTTTCCGGAAAATTTCTGGAAAAACCTTTACCTTACTTCCTGGAAATCCTGCAAAACATCATTATGACTCGATACAAGCATTTGACTCAAACAAATACTAATATGTATGTTAATTTATTATTATTATGATTCATGTTCATTTGTGTTCTAATAAACCGGTTTGGATTTCCCTTACACTTATCTTTTGCAAAATACCTTTATATGTAGTTAAGACGAAGTTAAAAACAAGATAAAGCATTTTCACAATTTACTTTTGAACATGAATCAATAATAATAAAATTTAAACATACATACGGAAGCAAATAAAATCAAACAACCAAATAAATAAACACACAAAGCAAATAAAGCTTGGGTTGCCTCCCAAGAAGCGCTTGTTTTTGTTCGAGTCACGAGCCTGACTCTACCCTTATTTAACAAAAATAGGGGAGGTTTTCCCTACACTTAGGATTAAGTGCGGGTGAAAGTAGCGATACACACCCTTAGGGTGTGAATATGCCACGTGAGGTGAAGGGGGTGAGTGAATGGCTTCCTTCATCCTAAAACTACCCGGATAATATTGGTTGATGGGTGGGTCGGTTCCTCTTTTTTCTCCTAGATGTAAATCTAAGGATGAAAAGTTGTGTAAAGGTTGAGGTTCCAATTCATCAACACTAGGAAATTCCCTAGAACTATGAGTAAGGTCATCACTAAAAGTGTGCAAACCTATATCCTCTAGTTGTGCTTGGTCCAAGGGTTCTACCTCCATCGGGATTCCTAAAGTCTCTTCTACTTCTTCCGGGTAAGTCACGGGCGGTGTGGGTGCCTCAAATGATGGTTGAGTATTTTGTGGGCTTATGGTGTTTACCTCATTATTCCACGTGTCAAGATCACCTATATCCTCGTCAATTGTTTTCTTAGGTAGTGATAATAACAAACCTAGTGCTTTATCCAACTTATGATTTATTGATACGGCTCTATCCACAATTCCTTGGCAAACTAGGTCACTTTTCCTATTAGCCTCACTAAAACAAGATCCTAAACATGGAGGTTGTTCATAAGAATCTATCCTAGGTGAAGGCTCATATGATTCATAAGTGTCTCTAAATGAGGTATTTTGAACTTCTTGGTGTTCTAGCCACTCAACCATATCTTGCAATCTTAGAAATCTAAGTGAAAAGTCCATTTGAAGCAAATTACAAACAAAATCACAAAGAAAAGATAGACTACGAGAAAGCTACAAAATAAAAAGAAAATATCTCACTTGATAGGAATCTTGTGAGTAGACCTAATAAAAATAAAATTTCAACCTAAGCAATAACTACTCCCCGGCAGCGGCGCCAAAAACTTGATGCGTGGTTTTGTAACCTTACAACAGGTTTTACCTCTCGAGGGATCTCAAGAGGCTTACAACCCCACCAGGCAGTGTACCTGACCGATGTAGTATAGTGTAGTGGTAAGTACGGGGATTGATCGTTCTCCACAGGGAATAGTGTTCGTTAGGTGTGAAAGACTACTCTAATTAGGTCTAAGGGTTGAGGAAGATTCTTTTTATGTTTTTATAATTTTTATGAAAAAGCAAGTAAAATCTCGGGTTTGAAAGAGTGGGCGGAATTAGTTGCTAGTCAACTAACCCAAATTTACTACGGATGCAAATAAAATAAAATAACAAAAATGAAAATGTGGTGAGAAACTTATGTGTAGAGAAATGTGTTTACTTAGATTTCCTTACTCCCTAACTATCTTTTACCGGTTAATTAGTGTGTATTAGTCGCGTGGATGACGGGTGTATTCCTTAATACCATTCGTGGGGTGGCGTACGTACTTCCCCAACTCTACAAGCTCCTACTTCACTCCTATGTCGAGCCGGCTAGGAAGCTCCTAACATGGGATCACTAGAATTCGCTTGTGCATTAAATACAACCATAAAAACCTTTAGTACGCATTTGGTTCATGTTTCTTAAGACGTTCAAGCAAGTTACCGAATAGGAAGTTAGCCAGTTTTCTTAAGCCTAACATAGATAAACAATCATCCAATACAACTAATAACACACTAATAACCAATAATCAATAGCTAGGTTTCATTAGATCTAAGCAAACACAAGATAAATTTAGCCTAACATGTTAATCAAAAGACAAGAATAAGATAAAATCAAACAACACATAGACATATTGAATGATTAATTGATAACTTATCTTCAATGTAACATGGAAGATCTCAAGGCAAAAAGCCTTGAAAAAGAAGCTAAAATCGTCTTAGGGTTTTCTCCCAAAATTCCACACACTAAGTTCTACCTTAATGACAAAAAATTGCAAAACTATATATAGATTTTTGGATCTGACGGCGTCACGTTATGGAGTGTGACGCCGTCACCTCGCCGCTTTTAGGGTTCCCGGATGACCTTCTTGACGCCGTCCCTCTTTAGCTCTTCAAAAATCCATTCTGGCTTATCAAGGCTTGACGCCGTCGAACCTTGAACGTGACGCCGTCCCTCTTTGATTTAAGCCGTGACGCCCTTGATCAAGTTAAAGCGTGACGCCGTCAGAATTCACATGCTATTTTCACTGGCTTATCATGAGTAAATTTCACATCCACTTTTCTTGACAAGGCATGACGCCGTCCAGAGTAAATTGTGACGCCGTCAAAGGTAACTTTTAGCCGATTTTTGAGACTTTGCCGTTTTCTTCACTTTTATGCTCCAAAAACGTCCAAAATGCCTCCTTTTCCAGATTTCTCCTCAAAAGTACCTAAAATGACAAAAGGAACGATTTAGGGCAATATTTGATCAAATAAATACGATTTAGGGCTTAAATGACCCCTTAAAAGCGGTACACTTTTCGCTTCATCAATAAACGAGTAAGCAACATGCCATATGGCATGAGCTCATCGGAACGACGATGAATACTGGCCATCCGTTTGACCATGTAGTATGCGAGGTTGTAAGGTTCCTCGATACTAAGACAGTAGAGCATGTGGGCAAGACTTGCCGGAACGTGATCACGGTTGCCTGCAAGGCTTAACGCGTTCTCACGCAGAAGAAGTTCCCAATTTCTAATATCGGGACGAAGCTCTTTGAGGTATATTTTGTTTGGGTCGAGGTAGACAATGGAACCATCACGTTTTTTATACGTGTTGGTGACTCGAGGGATTTGGATTACTTGTTTAATTACTTCAATGTCGGGAACTTCGGTACGATAAGCACCTTCGTTCTTAAGATTGTAGTAAAGAGACTCTAGAGAATGGTCTTTAGTGAATGCACACTGACCATATGAGGGAATACCGAGAATATGACCAATCTCGGTGACAGACAAGATGATATTTTGGTGTCGAATCCAAAAATCAAGAAAGACGTTTCCGTCAAGATCAGTGTAGGTACGGACACGACTATAAAACTCGAGAATAAAACGAGGACAGACTTGATCGTTTATTTTGTATAAACAATCGAACTCGATAGAAGGGAAACAGACACGGATGTTGTCTGTCGTGACATAGAGTGCATCGACTACACGCCCTTCGTGTATGTATCGATTTTGGACTTTTGCGAAATAAGCTCTTTGCTCATCAGGAATGTTTAGATTTTCAAGAGTACTGAGGATGTATTGTCTGGTATCTTGATAATCATTTCGAGGCATTGTTATCTACAAAAAAAAATTATTTTTGTATATGTTAGTTCGTTGCATTTTAATGATTATACTTCTAGTGTGTGTGCCTAAATGCAAACAATGTGGAGGTGCGGCAATCTCGACTCTAAAACTATCCTAATGAGATTACCCAAACGCTCCTAACTTCACTTTTGCTCAATCAAATATGTCGAACAATACATATCAATTATGTACTTCGACCCATATTTGAGAGTTCATGTATGCATGCAAAAATGTTTTTAATTTGCATCAACAATGCATGAAGAAGGTTTTATGATCCTAGACTTGTGAAGTTTTTTCGAAAAACGATCGAATTGGGGTGTTTGGCAAACGCCTCAACATGTCGCCAACGAGCTTTTAGTTTGAAAAGCTTTTAATGCAAAACGTTCCTAACTCAATTTTAATCATCCTAAACATGATTCCATTACAAATAATCAATCATAATCCGAATTTAGTGATTAATTTCGGATTAGGTTTTGCAACATAAATGGGTTTTTGGAAATCCTAGGTTTAGGGAATCATGTGAATGCTACATTGTCTAATCCTAGTCTTAATTTCACAAGGGTTTAACTAATTTTGAAAATCCCCAATTCAATTTTGAACTCAAGAACAAACCCTAGACTCAAATTAAACAAAATTAAGAGTGATTTACTTACAATTAATGATGTTGTGATTAGGATTTGTTGATTCCAATGCCTCAATCTTGATTTGCAAGAGTTTAGTTGAATTAAGGTGTTATGATTCGGTTTTGACAGCAAGTGAAAGTGTTTTTGGGTGTGTTTGGAAAGTCTGTGCAGAAGAAAGGGAAATGGGCGCGTTTTTCAGATGCACGGCTCCACGGGAAATGGGCGCGTTTTTCAGATGCACGGCTCCACGGTTCCATTAAACATTAGTGGAGCCGTGGCTCTTTAATGGAGCCGTATATCTGATGGTCCAATTTTTCTTCCGTTTTGACTTTTGGTTGATTAATCTTACTTATTTAGTAAGACTTTTTGATACTAGGAAAAAGTTTATACCTAATAAACTTTTTGACGAAAGACGATTAAATGGGATGACCGGAAATGACCTTAGTGTTTCCAATGAAATTGACTAAGTTGTCATTGGATGAGGATTTACTTCTAGTATTTCCCATGAAATAAATAGAAGTTATGAGTAGTGTTTTGGAGGATGACTATAATATTTCCTATGAAATATTTAATTAGTCGGAGTACGCGACACAAGGAATGACTTGATATTTCCCGTGAAATATTCATGAAGTCATGTGAAGAGTTGAAAGGGAATGACTTAGAATTTCTTAAAGAAGTTTCTAAAGATCATGTGACGAGTGAGAAAGATGATTTCAATGTTTCCCGTGAAACTTTTGAGAGGTTGTAGAGGGGATGAGAGGTTATAAGGTATGACGCGAGGGATGACTTTAATATTTCCATTGAAATATCGAGATAGTCATAAGCGGGATGAGAGGAATGACTTAAGAGTCATGAGGCGATGTGAGTGAAATGACAAATGAGTCATAGAACAAGATGTGATAAATGACGTTAATATTTCAAGTGAATTATTAAGAGGTCATGAGGTGAGAGGTGGACGATGACTTTAATAATTTGGAAGAATTATCTAAATAGTCATGAGTTGGGTGACGAGAACGTGTTGGTTGGAGTATTGACGATGTTGACATTCAAGAGACGGAGGAGATGACGTACTTCGACGAGCTTCGTTCATGAGCAAACTACAGGGTTCCCGGTCAAGTCTAATGGCATCTTGACTGCTACTCTTCATAGGGGGTTGTCTCATCTATAGTGTTTGTTGTCATGCCTTTCCAGCACTTACGTACTCGGCTTCGGTCGTTGAGACAATAAGAGTAGTTTGTTTCTTGGGGAACCAAGATGTTTGTTAATCAACCTATGAAGGTACAAACATTACTCTTTATGTTTCAATCCACATTAACTCTCACATTATCAGAGTTGGTATAGAAACATTTTCTACATCAATCTCCTCAAGATATCGTAATCTCAAGTGTGTAGTATCTTTAATGTATGGTATGATACATTAAACACTTTGATGTAAGAGGTTTTGGGACACTTCTTACAAGTGGGCACAAAGCCAACACTATTCATGATAATGGACCTACTTGCCGTTAGGTAAACTACTTTACCTATTATGCCCCTAACCTAGTTATATCCGCGCACTCACCTTCTTCGACTCTTGTGAGTTTCGTTTTTGCGGATATGGGCGTCAGTGTCAATAAAGACTATTACTTAAACTATGTATCTCATACATATAGTATACATAAGTTTAAAGGGATACTTAATTTAGGCAAGATTACTTATGTGCAAGGGAGAAAACTTGATTCAATCATCAATGCTTAATTCAAACTTGTCACGCATGATCTTTAAGCGATCATCGAACATTTCTGGACAAGTTGAGTTTGACATGATGAGATGTGAATAGAGTTTCTGTGTTATAGTGCCTACCATGTTAGATTCTAGAGATCTAACTCTCTCGCTTTTGCCTTTGACAATGTCGGAGTCCTTCTTGATGATCATCTCGTGAACTTTCAAATTTCCTATAAGTTCATCGAGTGACAATGCCGCCAAGTCCTTTGACTCTTCTATGGCGGTGACCTTTGCTCTCCATTTAGACTGTAGAGCTCTAAGAAACTTCCTAACATAGTTCTTACTAGAATAACCTTCATCAAGAGCTTTAAGACTAGTGATAATAGTATTAAATCTAGCAAAAGCATTATCTATTGACTCATCCTCCGAAATGGAGAATTGTTCATATTGTTGAACAAGAAGATCTATCTTGTTCTCTTTGACTTGGTTATTACCTTGGTGAGTGACTAACAAAGTTTTCCAAATATCTTTTGCCGTATTACACATGAAAATTCTTTCGAATTCCTTTTTAGGCAAAGCATTATAAATCATCATTTTAGCCTCATTATTTTTGGCTAATTTCCTTTTAAGTTCATCACTTTGTTTATCATAAGAAACTATTTCATCCTTTTTAGTTTCCGGATTCATTTGACTAGGTTGAAAGTCACCCTCGGTAATAACATGCCAAAGATCAATGTCTTTTGATTTCACATACGTTTCGAATCTTGTTTTCCAATTATAAAACAATCGGTTTCGAAAAGTGGTGGTCTTTGCATAGATTGCCCTTCTAGATATTTGTCGGAATCCATTGATCGATTCAAGTTTTAAAATACAATATACTTTAAAGACTTGACTGACGTGGCTTCTGATACCAATTGTGAGAAACTAGAAGGGGGGTTGAATAGTTTACCGTTTAAAAATCCTTTTAAAAATCTTGTTTTAAAAGTTAGCAATTGGAAACTTTGATTCGAACTTTATATGTAACCAATCAACACCAATATGAACTACACACTAAGCTAAGTAATAATAACAAATAAAAGTAAAGAGTAGAGTTGGAAAGATCGAACCGAGACAAAGGATTTATAGTGGTTCGGCTACGAAGCTCTTCTTCGCCCTACTCCACTCCCCGAGTACCACACTCGAGAGTTTCAAACACTATATCAACAACCTCCCTTCAGGCGGAGAAAACTGTACACGTCGCTTATCCTATTACCGACACTAAGCAAGATGTCGAGTGCTAATCTTAGCTAGCACCAATCTACCAAGGTCCACGTGACCAAACACTCAAGCCCAGTGGCTTCAAGAGATCACCAAGATCTCAACACGATCACAATGATCAACACTCACTTCACTCTACTCAACTAACACTAATCTATTGACCCTTGATCTTCTTGATCAATCACACAAGCCCAATGGCTATAAGAGATGTTCACTATCTCTATAGATCACACTTGATCTTCACTCTCACTCACAAAGGATAAGAAAGCTTGATGTATGCAAAGATACAACAAGGATGTAACAAGTGTTACAAAACCTAACAACTACAACTCTCGTATCTTCTTGAATACCTTGAGTTCTTCTCTTGCTAATGAAGAGGGATGATAACACCTTGTATCTACTTGGATACTTGTGTTCTTCTCTTGCTAATGAAGAGGGATGACAACACCTTGTATCTACTTGGATACTTGTGTTCTTCTCTTGCTAGTGAAGAGGTATGAAGAGGATCACTTGAAGGATGATTGGATCACTCTTGAAACAAAGAAAACTAATCTAAAGAAGTGAAAGGTTTGAGAGGATTAAGCTAGGGGATTTTTATGTGTGTGAAGGGTGCCTAAAACTGTGAAAGGGGTTGATATTTATAGGCAAGAAAAATATGAACGTTACAGAAAAAAATGGTACGGACGGCTCCGTTAAATACCCCACGGCTCCATTAAATTTAACGGAACCGTGGAGCCGTCGTAGACTAGGACGCTCCAAATTTTATCTTTTCTGGTGAAAACTTAGTTGGGGAAGGTTGGAGCTGATTTTGGGGGGGAAAATAGTTGTTGTGATTTTCAAACTTATTTTTCCATTAAAACATTTCTTAATAATTCAAAAATAATTTGTCATGTGTATTTTTGAAAAAATGTTTTGTCCCATTTAAAATGTGAATTTTCAAAACATAATTCACTTCTTTGATCACTAGTTCAAGTTGTAACTTTGTTCAAGAGTGATTTGCTTAGAAACGGGATTTTCCGATTAAAGACTTGTTTACGTTGATTTTAACGTATCGTGATTTTACATTTTGTCATCCTCAAAACGTGAAGTAATCGAAAGATATAAATAACGTTTTTAGAACATTATTTGCATCAACAGTTCCCGTTACACAAATAGAAATAACTACAAAGTTAATCTAATTGTGTTCCATGACTGATTTAATGTATTGATTAATTTAAACAAATAAGTAAAATGTAAAAGATAAAACACAAGTTTTTCAACGTTTAAATTCTTATTAGAAATTAATCAAAAGAATCTATACCCAAGTGTTAGCGAAAATAACACTTGGGATTGAAATGACAAGGTATGGTATGTTCTCCTCACTAAACTCAAGTTATACTTGAGTGGCAACAATGAATGAACCACTGAGCTATTTCAGGGACTAGGTTGCTCTTTGGGGGAAAAAGGTGGTTTTATGAAAGTCTAAACTTTTAATGCACAAAAACTTATCTACTTTTCTCCCTTATGATCCTATTTATACACATGTATAAAAGAGCACCCATGACTAAAAGTACAAAAAGAATGACCTAGCTAGCCTGGACAAAATACAACAGTATTTTGTCACAGTTCCAAGAATCTATTTTGGGAGTCGGTTAATACTGCTTTCTGAATGTCAGTGATAACACTGTTCTTGTTCTTAATCCTTTTAGGGAAAGTTTGACTTTGGCCTGATAAGGACTTCTCCTTATCTTTTCAAACTCTTCCCGCCTTATCCCGCCTTTCTTTCAGACTTCAAATTCTTTATGCTTGGTCTTCAGTCTTCAGTCTTCAATCATTATAGCTGTTGAGGAGACTGGGGTTCAGTGAGTTCTTGTCATCACTCACTGAACCCATTACCTTCTTCTTTTGCTTAAGTGACACTCAGGGAGTTCCGCCTCACTGAATGGTGAATCTTTCTTCTTAGACTCGTCCTAAGCATCCTGAAGGTAACTCACTGAGTGACTGTTCACTCAGTGACCTGAGAGTGTTCACAGCTGTTTAACACTTGGGCTAATTTGTATTCAAATCCTTGTTGTCAGGCCGCTTGGGTACTGAATGGACCCAACAGTAACGTTGTGTAACCTTGCGACAGCAATATACCCTCGCAACACTTGTATAGTTGCGAGGGGATGCTTGACTATTGTATAGGTATAGATACCCCCTACCTCATGGGTTATGAGGTGTGTGTCTAATTATGTCTTGCGAGACTTTTCATGTTTCATTTCGTTTCTCTCTCTAAACTAAAACGCCCACACCCACTTTATCTCTCTAAGATTAGTTTGTATACGTGATATTATTGGAACAACATTCTACAATTTTTAAAACTTATAAAAATCTAATCTTTATAATTAAAAACGCCCAAAGGGTAATTAAAAATAACAAGAACACTAATTATCATGCAACAATTGATCAAGATTCACTTTTTACGTGTTTTATGTAATATATTACACTATATAACGGCTCGTGATGCCAATGTTGAAATATATAAACTATTATCATATAATAAAAACACAATTAGATCACAAGTATGCAGTGGAATAGAATCATATAGTGCAAATAATTAACCTAATTAAAACATACCTTATTATACAATTAGGGTTTGATCAAGAACATAATAAACCCTAAATTAAGGTTTAGCACAAATCGTCCCTTGTGGAAATCGAACCACCAAAAACCAATTAGGTTTTCTCAACGATTTCACATACACGTATTGATAGCAATTCAATTAGAATGCTAGTTCTTGGATCACGATAATAAGCAAATCACTTTGATCACACTCAAGATCGATACGCACAATCTCTTGGGTTGTGTAATTCGTACGATGGAGGTGCAAGAGGAAAAGAGAAGAGAAGAAAAACTTATTAGGGTTTTCCAAGAGATACCAACTAATATACACAAGGGTTTGTATTTACAGTGAGATATCCTGGAGTCCAAGTTACACTTGGATTCCCCTAGGAAATCCCCTAATCGGCCAAATATACACAAAGGGGAAGGATTCTAGATCCTTCTCCTTATTTGTTACATTCTAGTCCTCGTACTTAACTAACGTCCATTAACTAACTTCCGTTAAGTATCGTTTAATTAACGACTGTTAGTTAGTTATTATCGTGATTTAATAAGTAATATATTACTTTAATATATAAATTACATAAATTGAATCTCATACGTAATGTGTGCGATCCTGTAAGCTCGAGCACGTTCCAAACATACGTTTATAAAACGTGTTCACAATCCAACTCTCTTAAGGCATGATTAGTAAAAGAACAAAATGAAAAATAAAATCTAATCGTTATCACTCAAACCTTAAACCATGGTTAAGGCCTTAAGGGTGTTGCCACAATATTTTCATTTACACTTTTGACTTGGTACACAACTACACATGCGAAGAAGTCAAATTTTCATTATCACAAAGTTGACTATATATATAGTCGTTATTTCACCCAGTAAAGTGATCGACTAAGAGGTTACGTAGGACTTTTATTTAAAAATTCCATAGTGTTCATTTTCAAGGACTCATTAAGCTGTGAGCTGAGTCAGTGGCCGGTCGTGGTGTACACTTAGCGACCAAAGGTTGAGCCTTTGGGTTGGTGAGCCCAAAACCTTCGGTCATGTCAATCTTCTCTTCACCATTCCTTTCCCAATCAAAACATTATATGAGCAACCCCAACGTTAGCGCAATCATGCGCATAGCCGGTTCATCCCCCGGACATATTCCTTTGCCAGACCCAAATGGCATGAACTTAAACCCATGATCTCTTGTGCGTTCTTGCTTTTCGAATCTTTCTGGGTTAAATTTTTCAGGTTCACTCCACAAGTCGGGGTCATGATGTATGGCCCATTGATTTACGAGTAACATTGTCCCACGTGGAATGTAATAGCCTTCAACGACACAATCTTGTGATGACTGGTGAGGTAATAATAGCGAGGAAGAAGGGTACAATCGCATAGTCTCATTAACTATACAACGGAGGTAAGGTAAGCGAGTCAAGTCTGATTCATCAACCAGACGGTGTTTGCCCACATTAGTGTCAATTTCGTCTTGTGCCTTTTTTAGAATATGTGTATGGTTGAGCAAGAGTGCAAAAGCCCATTCCATAGTTGAAGAAGTCGTATCAGTACCAGCTTGTAATGTTTTACTTCAACAGGTTCTATTGGTGTATGTATCAAAACAAAGAGAACTATATATATTATATTACATGCAATTATATTTAGCTAGTACTAATAATGATACAAAGTATGTAATATTACCACTACAAGGTTTCTTATGAGTTCATCAGTGTAGTACTCGGGATCAGTTTCCTGAAGTTTGAACAACACTTCAATCATGGTGTTTTTCTTGCTATTTTTTTCCATTTTAACACCATTCACATTTCTAAGTTGTTGTATTAACAGTTGAAAAAACGCACTTCTCCTATTTTGCAAGGCAATCATCCTTTTTTCTAATCCATTAACACGAAACCATCTCAAAATGGGCAAATTATCCTCTAAATTCGAAACAGACGCCATCAACAGCGCCTCCGTAAATATCTCGTGAAACTGTTGCCCTTCCTCCTCCAAATCACCACCAAAATACCTTTTTCCAGATATCATCCTCATCAACATGTTCAAAGTCACCTCGTGGAATATTAACTTTAAGTTCACCGGTGAGGAACATTCAGAAAGGAGCTTATGTATCAAGAGTTTCCCTTCATCAGCACGTACCTCGCGAAGCTCGTTGAGGCGTTGAGAGGAGAAGATCTCCATGGAACAAATCCGTCTAAGGTTGCGCCAGTGGTCTCCATATGATGCCCATGCAGCGTGTGTGTAGTTGGCGCCAAGAATTTTGCCATAGAGCCAGTTAGGACGGTTGGCGAAGATGAGATCATTCTTGGTAAAACATTGTTCAGCGATTGAAGGGGAGGAGACCAAGAGCACACGACGAGATCCGAAGCGGAGGAGGAGGATTGGACCGTGTTTAGCGGAGATTTTGGCGAAACTTCTGTAGAGGGGTTTCTTCAAGAGGTAGAGGTGACCGATAATAGGGATGGTTGGAAAGATAGTCGGAGGAAGATTGGAGAATCTACCACGGAAGTGTGTTGTGAACACATATGAAGCAATGACTAGTGCTACGCTGATAAAGGGCCGGTCCTTAGTTTTCGGATGCCCTGGGCGAGCCGATTGAAAAATGCCCCTTTATAGACAAATAATACACTATATTGCGGTGGTTTGGAACCTAGTAAATCTAGCCAACGTATCCCCAGACCGATTATTATCAATATTCTAATATACATGTAGTTAAATCTATTGAATAACTTGAAATCGGTTGAAAAGACTCCATGTCTCATAATAATTATCACTACTACAAAAACTGGCTTTAAGACCCCTTTATTTAGACCCTTTAAGAAAAACGCAGGTCTAAATGTGGATTATTCCCCGCCACGAGTTATTTAGACCGGTGCAAATAGGAAACACCGGTCTATATGGAATTTTAACATTTAGACCGGTTACTATGTAAAACACCGGTCCAACAAAAGTTATTTAGACCGGTTTGTTTCATTTACACCGGTCTATATAATCCAAATATTTAGACCGGGTCCCTTCATATGCACCGGTCTAAATGATTTTTTTTAAAAAGTGCCCAACAACTACAAAACCAGATCTGCTTTTAATACCACAAAACAACATCAATCTTGCATTTAATACACTTGAAAAATATCATAAATTTTCTTATAATTACCATACTTTTCTGCATTAACTACAATTAAAAGGTACGTATCACTTCTTATCTTACTATATTATAAAGCATTAAGGCCTACTAATAATGGAAACTCTTAAAATTAAGTAATCTAAGTTATAAAGCTAAAAGTACAAGTAACTAAAACATATTTTCTAACATTTACAAGTTCTTAAGCTCAAAGCACAACTAATTAAAATAGAAATACTAACATTAAATACAATAAATAAATCATTATGTACATTAAATACAATTAATTAACGGGTCAATAAATACAATTAATGCAGTTATTAAAACACCCCTTAAATAAGAAATACAAATTATCAAGCATATTGTACAACCAACTTAAACACAATTCCTGCATTAAATGTCACTAATACAAATAATAAAGCACATTATACAAATATTCAAGCCCGAACGGGCAACGGGCCAAATGGGCTCGAGCCCGAACGGGCACGGGCCAAACAGGCTCGAGCCCGAACGGACACGAGCCAACGGGCTCGAGCCCGAACGGGCACGAGCTAAACGAAATTCTTGATATCCGTAAATTTATTGTCAAAAAGAACATAATAAACTAAAATACATGATTCACCGGAAAATTTTATTTCAGGGTACCCGCCGCCGCAACGCGCGGGTACCCTGCTAGTACATTCATATTCATACTAACTAGGATTTTTATGATTATTTATGTAAACTTTTCCATAAAAAATGATATACTTATAAAAGTCACTATTTGCGTGTTTAGGGACATAAATTTGTTATTGTGTATAAATGAAAGCTAACATGAATATTTTTTTCTATATTTATAGGAATGTTTGCGTAAATCGTCCTTATATAGTATCCGAAATGTAGGTTCATTGACCCGTGGAAGTAAGGTATGTTCTAAATGAATCACGAAAACAATTATTTTATGCAACATTCATGTAGTATAAATTTAATGCAACTCATGAACCGTTAGTTTAATTCCCATCCGAAAATAACTTAATAGAGGTTAATTTCGGATTGTCCCCATTTGAAACTGCTTTTTGAATACTTTGTCTCATTTAGGATGTGAATGTGTATTATCGTATTGAGTGTAATTTAAGATGGATCGTAGTATATGGATGTACCAGATAGAACGTGTTACCATCGAATACTTGGCTTTTGGGAACATTTCATGTAACGCTTCTAGTAGAGCTGTGAAACCCGTGTCACTCCAACCATTAACTGCTTTAATGTTCATGAGTCTATAAACAGCAGATAGTTTGGTAAAATCCTCACAACCTTCATACAACGGTGTTTCTGAGTCGACAAGCAATTGTTGAAATTGTTTTTGATTTTTTTCAGCAACATTATCCTCCAAATTATGTAACATCTCATTTAAACGATCATTATTGTATGAATCGTTGTTATGTTCGACATTACAATTGGGAATAGACGTGTTACTTTTAGCTTTGACTTCTCCATGAAAATCCCAACTAGTATACCTTTGCATAAACCCTTTTTCTATAAGATGGCTTTTAATAGTTTTCAAATCGGCAAAACACTCCCAATTGGAAGGTTCTGGTACCGATTTCTTGTGGATGTACCACTTTGAATTGTGTTTGTATCTATGCTCGAAATCCGTGCTTGTATTCGGATTTTAGTTGTGGTTATGCTCAGTTTGTGTTGATTTGTCTCGAGTCATAGGTGTATCACTCCTTGGTCTTGTGTTGAAACTAGTAACAACTAGTATAAACTCGACCTTCCTAGTGTGTCTCGGCTGTGGTGTGAGCCGAGAGGCTATGAACTTAGGTCATTTGAGCTCAACCCGAGTTGTTGACTGGGTTCTCTTGACTTTGGATTCGACCACATTGGTCATTAAAAACACCCATGGGGTGTTATTCTTGCTCGTTCAAACAAAGGGTCTCACACCCCAATAATAAGGGCATGTTTGAGTTGGGTCCTGGTCGAGTCATGTGTTCGAGTCCCTCCCTCACTCGTTCTGCACAACCTCTTATAACACAAGGGACAAACACTTGTGCTTGTGCTTGTGTACTTGTCCAAATTGTGGGTTACTGGATCTTCTTTTGCTTTCTTAGGATGGATCGAAACTTCAAAACTCAAAGAAGTTGATTTCATTTACTTGTTATATATTGGAGTATTGGACTTCCCTTGTTGGTCCATGATTGGGCAGAAGCTTTTCTTAAACTCCAAAAGGGCTTGTGTGCTCATTTGTACTCCATCAGGCCGAAGCCCACATATAAACCCAGCTAGTTTACTAAGAATGGAGTCCGTTTGGTTTTCTTATCAGCCCAATTCGCCAAAAGCTCAACCAAGCTAGTTTACTAAAAGTGGGTTGAATAAACTGTTTCGGAACACGAGTTGTGGTCGCCATCATCCAAGTGATCGTTCCCAATTATTACGACTTTATATTTTACGACTTACAATAACTTCACTTGTTATCGGCTCGTTACACTTCACTAAAACTCAAAATCTCGCTATATACATATATTCGAATCATACAACATACTTAGAAATTTAACATGATTTTTTTTAACAAGTCGACTTAACTTATAAACCAAGCTAGTTTACTATACTCATACAACTAAAAACTCTTTCACACATTTAACGATTATATGAACAAAGTAAAAAACTAAACTTGTAAAGTTAAACTCGTTCATTAATTCGATTGCATATAAACTTGATGTATTTTATCAAAACTCATATAGATCTATTAGTTTATGAAACAATTATTTTGAACGCCAACCTTATAACTTTTGTTAGCACGAGAATTTCCTATTATCAAAGAGTATATACTTGGATTACTAACTCTTCGTTAAACAACATAAACAATATTGAGGGGTTTTCAAACGTAACATCACCTTTATAAAAACTATTTATATATATATATATATATATATATATATATATATATATATATATATATATATACACACACACACACTTACACATGTAATATATATATATATATATATATATATATATATATATATATATATATATATATATATATATATATATATATATATACACGCACTTAGTAATATGTGCTAACTTAACGACAACGTTTCCATATGTCGTCAACGTCTACTATGTGATAGTAATTGTTTTCCGTACATAGTCTTTCGGTTACTGTCAAACCGGAGACTTATTCGTCTTGATATTTTTCTAATATACACTTACGCACTTCCAATAGCCAATACCTCCAAATGCTAGGAAATTGTTTTAAACTTAAATGCTGCCACACCAGCAACAATAACATAAACTCTTTAAAACTTCTGAAGTTCTTAAATTTAGACTGTGAACTAAAACAAACCTTACTAATCTAGGTCGCGTGTTGGTGCTGAACACTACTTGAACTATTGTATTATCTGACTGCTACTTACCAAGGTGAGTTTATAGCCCCACTCTATTTAAACTTGTTTTACAATTGGGGTGAGAAACATGCAAAACTCTTTTATGGACCAAACTATTGTCTATGTTATTACATGGATTAGCCTAAGCCCTGTTATGTCCCATTATGCCCAACTCATGAACCGTCAATTTCTGCTGGGAAGCGCAAATGTTATAAATAGATCTATTGGGAGTAACGTCCCCGTTCGGGTTGACCGGATAGGCAAACGAACGTATACCATGTCGAAACACAAGTGTCTGGGATAAACACTTGTCGGGCCTCTATATTTAACATGCTTCTAGAGCATGCACACTGTTATAGCTTCGGTTGCATGAACTTAGTGCTAACGTAATAGACTATATTTTTATATGGCATTACATGGGTTGTAATGTTCATATACCAAACTCTTGGTCCAAACTGTTGATTTTACTGCTTATTGATAAACCTATGAACTCACCAGCTTTTTGCTGACTTTTAGCATGTTTTTCTCAGGTGTTTAAGTTGATTGATTATGACAAGGTTGTGGCATGGCAAGGGTCATAGACTACTTTCTGAAGTACCGTGGCATTTAAACTATGACTTGTTTTTTACTGGGACAACTGAATTTATGGGCCTTATTTTATGAACTCAACTATATTGTAAATTTATTTAACTTGGTTGGATGTATTAAAACGGAGTATGTATTCCGTTCTTTGTTACCTTGTGTTGTGATTTTCAATTTAGTAGCACCCCATGACCCGAATGCTTCCGCAATACCAGATTTTGGGGGTGTTACAGTTAGAAAGAAACCATGGTTAGGTTAAGAGAGTTGAGATGAGGTGAGATGAATTAGAATGAGTTGGAGTGATTTGATGAGGATGTAGTTGGGAGCCTAAAGGTTGGATTCAAATTTGAATTTGAAATGTGAGAAGAGAAAAGAGTGAGGAAGGTTGTATGTGAGGAAGGTGAGTTGTTTGGATGTGAGAGTGATGTGATGGGGAGCCTACGGCTTGGATTCAAATTTGAATTATGAGGTGTGATTGTGTGAGTTGGCAAGTGTATGTAAGGGAAGGAATGTGAGAGGAGTGTGTGTATTTTGAATTTGAAGTAGAGAGTGTGAGTGTGAATGAGAGAATGAATTATAAGGATAAGATGGTGATGTGATGGGGAGCCTCTGGAATGAATTAAAATTTCAAATATAGGATAAGGTGGTGTGTGTGTGGGGGAGAAGGTTTGCGAGAGAATGTGTGCGAAATTTGAATTCAAAATGAATGTGGGTGAGGGTAGTGAGTTGGAGAAGAGAATGAATAGGAGAATGTAGTGATGTGTTTGAATTTTGTTAGTTTAGAAAGAATATGGTGAAAAAGAGGTTGATGTAGATAATGTGGGAGTGTTGGGGGACAAGAAGCACATTCAAGTACAAGGAATGTAAGGGAATATTAAGGGAATGTTGGGGATAAGGTTTGGATGGATTTTGAAATGGTTTGAAGGTTTAATTGGTGTAGATGTTAATCAAAGTATTGATTAAGGCTTTAATCACATTGTCATTATGAAAGAAAAGATTTGACAATGATGATTATTGGTTGTGTTTTGGGTATGAAATTCAAATGATACCCATAAGTTCAAATAACTCAACGTCAAGTATTCACGATATCATAATTCATGATTTTCCACAACTTGACGTGATCAATTATCATCTTGATGCAAACAAGCTAAGTGTGTTGCATCATAGTAAAGCATACCCATAACGGGAAAGGATGCGTTTACGCAAAGGGACCTTTGACTTTGTTTGACCAATAAGGAAGTAAACCCGTTACGTGATTAGAGAAGACGTAAACACGGATTATCGTTATATGAATACTTTCACTTGATGTCACGTGAAAGATATGAGTTTCTTATGTTTAGAAAAGCCTTGGCTAGAGGCGTTTAATAAAATACTTGAGTTTGTGTTTTGTCAAAAATGGGATGTTACGATTTTGAATCCCTCTAATTCTAAAACCCATTTCGAGTGTTCTTAATGAAGCACTTATCATATTCACACCTGTAGGGAAAGATCTACATTTTTCAGGTAAGGGGAAAACCGACTTTCAAAAACCGTAACGATCAAGACAGAAGCATGGTGTGCTGCCTGCGCGTCGGAGCGCTAGCAGCGCGCCCGACTTAGCTCTTGGTTCTTTGTTTTTTGGCTAAAGTTTGGGATTTTATGTGTTACGAAGGTTTATTTGTCATCATTAAAACATAAGGAGACCTAATCAATGTTGTCCCAACAATCTCCCCCTTTTTGATGATGACAAATAAATTCCGAAAGCAAATAAAATTACAAAACGTTGCGAAGATTAAGAGCGCCTTTGATATAGCTTGTGTCTTGACCTTCCCTTGTAATTTGGTGAGGCTTGACCTTTGTCTTGACTTAGTCTTCACCCGAGCTTGAGCTCTTGCTTTCTTTCTCCCCCTTTTGCCGAATAAAAAAGGCGGGAATTCCACTTGAACTTTATCTTCATCTCGATATCATGCTCCCCCTTGGACATAGCTCCCCCTAGATTGTTGCTCCCCCTTATTTCAAGGCGGGGATCCATGGGTCAAGAGAATTACCTTTGTGGTGTTCTTGGCTACATAATAAACAAATAACACACAACAAACAAACAATCCTCACATGTGGAAGTCCAAAATGGGTTAGCTAACCATCCGGAATCTTACAACATGGGTTAATCCATAACATTATATATATTATTAGTACATTATGACTCCATTATCCATTTGTTAAGCATGGGGAAAGTTGTTATTACTTTATGAAACACATACATCCATTATACTAGATTTGGAGAACATAAACTCACATAATCATACAAGACATTTTATTCCATTAAAGACATAAGACATACAACATAGATTAGATATTACACATAAACCTAGCAACACCTTATTCTACTACATAGTGGGTATCCATAGCAACCATAGCCTTATTTAACGGTTCCCCACACACACTTATTTCTTGCGCTTTTGGGCGGCAAACTTGGCTAAATCTTCAACAACTTTAGTTAGAATTTTGAAGTTGTTTTTGTAAGATAGGTTCAACTCCCTCATTTCTTATTGAAGGTCCGTGAGATCATTCTCAATCTTGATGGTTTTCAAACAACATTTGCACCTACATGCATGATCATTGTTTGTCACATCAAGCTTTGGAGGGAGAGGATACCTAATTTTGTACCATATAGGAAGTTAATATACAATGCATGATATCTTTGGTTTGTAGTTCGTTGTGTAGTGTGTCGACTTTAATAATCCTTATTTGTTACTTGCATTAACAAAATAAGTTTCTAAGTTTTCGGATGAAACACTTAGTTTATTAAGTCCATACATTAGGTATTTTAGTTTGTTATGCAATACCATACCAAATTCAATCCGCGGGAATTCTCTTCAACTACGTAAGTAGCTTGTATGTTTGCATAAAATCTTTTCTTTTCTACCCTAAAACACATAGCATGCAATTTTCATATAAGTTGAACAAGTAGAAGTAGATATAAGATCTTTAACACAAGTGTGAGTTGTGATTCGAAATTTTATCTAATCTTGGTAATTTTGACACAAATGACTTTCAATCCAAACAAGTGTAGTAGGATAATTTGTGTCAAGATTTCTTGTTCATAACACATAGTATAGACATGTAGAATATAAGATAGTATCAACCATCGTTTGAATAATAAATTGATAGATATCTTTCCTCTCGGAAAACATTTATTTGTATTTCCTTCCATGCCTTCACATAAGTCCTAGTCACATAAGCACATAAGCTCTAAGAGCACTTAAAAGGACCTTTCAAACGGCCGACTAGACATATAACTTATCCTAAAAGATTGTTCTCCTAAGATGCATGTCAACCATGAACACCTAAAACTAACTCATTCACAATTTGGATTTTTGAAAAATGTCATGCCAAAACCTAATCTTGTTTAGTTTGTGACCTAAGTGTTCTCTTATTCAAGTCACCAATGACTTGTTTTATAGGATGACCCCTCGCTTCTTTCAATTTCTTAGGATTGCCTTCATCCGAAACATTAACTTATAATGACGATGACCTTTCTTGATCTTGAACTACTTGTTCGTTGATCACATCATCTTCTACCGAAGGAGATGATTTAGGCTTAGGTAAACTCTCATCAAAGGTCACATTAAGAGATTCCTCAATCCTCATTGTTTCCTTATTAAGCACTATCTATGCTTTACTAGTTTGAGAGTATCCTAAGAACATACCTTCATACGACTTTGGGTCAAACTTGGAGAGATATTCTTTGGTGTTAAGTATGAATACTTTACAACCAAACACCCTAAAGTATCTGGAAGGCTTCCTATTTCTAAGTATCTCATAAGGTGTTTTATTAATGACCTTTCTAATGTAAACTCTATTAAAGATATAACACGCGGTATCTAGGGCATGGCACCAAAACTTTTTTGGAATGGATTGCTCGTCAGCATGGCGCGACTCATCTTTCCTAACTTACAATGTGTTCTTTCAACAATCTCAAGCGATTGAGAAGTAAACGGGCCTGATAAGTTATAAGATATTCCATGTTGTTCACAAAAGCTTCCAAATTGCAATTTATCAAATTCACTACTATGATTTGTTTTTATTGAAACAATAGAACAATCAAGTAGGTTTTCAAGCTTTTTCCTCAATATATCCAATTTTCTTAATACTCCATCCTTAGACTCTAAAAATAATACCCAAGTGTAGTTTAATTAGTCATCGACAATCATCAAAGTGTAGAAGTTTCCTCCATAGCTTTGGATTGGAGATGGACCAAACAAATCTAAGTGTAATAACTCTAAAACCCTATTAGTTGACACCTCATTCCTATTCCTAATGTTTGCATGTCCTTGACTCCCTAGACTACAAGTATCATAATAATGTCTTTCAAAGCTCAACTTTGGTAAATTCCTTACTAGCTCGTTGGAAGCTAGATGTTGGACTAACCTCATATTGGGGTGACCTAACCTCCTATACCAAAGCGTTGAGTTATCCACCATGGATGTAAGAAATATGCATTGTTTGAAGTTATCTCCCAACTTGCAAGTATACAAGTTATTTATCCTATGATGTAAAACCCTAAATTTCCATCTATTTGAAATTCCCATTTTGCCCCTCTAATTTTTTTTGAATTTTTAATTAAGAACAAGAAAATAATAATACAAAAAACATTATACGTTTTAACCTAATTGTGAGAATGTAACTATATGTCATTTAAATCATTACCTTATAATTAAATTTCACATTATAATTAAAAACCTAATCCTATATGTTATGGACATAAATACTATTAATATAACTAACCTAAGTAAATTCACAATAAAAATATTTGTTACAAATTTTTGAAACTTCCCTAGCTCTTCTAGCTTTGTACGCCCCATATGGCCCAAGATATACACAATTGTACAAGTTTAATAGAGATAGGAAACCTCAATCAAGCCCATAATTCTCTCAAAATTTAATCACAAATTGATCTTTGCCAAAATAAATTATACGCTCCTCCTTATACCCAAATCCGGTTCATCCCTTCCCTCTCTTCTCCATTCGACTGAAACAAATAAACCACATAAGTTTCTGCTTCATTCTTCTCTCAAAGACAAAGGGATTCGAGGGTTTGCTGCTGGTAAATTCGTGGGTTTTGATCATTGGAAATTCTAGGGTTCTTGTTCCTTCTTGTTGTCTCGTTAAAGCCAAGGTATTCATGTCTCCTATTTGATTTCATTCATTCGACACATACATATGTTAATCAGTATTAAAACATGTAAGAATGATGGCTAAAAGATTGGAACAAAACCCTAATAGAATAACATAAAATACGGCTTAATAAAGGGCTTCGCGAAAACGTGATTTTATAAGATTTTGGAATTGAATTTGTGACCAAACGAATAGGAATCATGACCAGTGGTTTGGTGTTTCTTTTATGTCACATGTGGGTCTAAAATACTGGAAAAGATAGTATTGTGAATTGGATTATTTTGTGTTCTATAAAGGTTTGAAAATCGTTATTTTATGTGGTTGTTCTGATCGGGACAGAACTGATAGTCGATTTTGTGTGCTTGATAATGTGAGCTTCTCAAGTTTCTAGTACTGAAATTCTGCATGTAAACCTAGTTTAGAGTCTTGGTAAAGTTTTCCAATTGGTTTGAACGAATTTGAGTTTGATTTGGTTGTTTTTCTGAATTTAATGTGATGATATGTTAAACTGGGTTAGCAGAATTGTATTTCAGTCATGGTTTATGATTTTTCATTTTCACACCGTAGCAAATTAGAGGGCACAAATTTACAAGAATCATATATCATATGTGTACTACCTCCTGGAATTTTTGTAGAATTTTCTGAAGTCATATGGTTAGGTTTTTAAGTGCATACTTTTGAAGTGTATCTGTAGAACCGAATCTGAACAAGTTAGCATAAACGAATTTTAAAAGGGGTATCCACATAATAATAAAATCTGTAAAAATTCAAGTAGACTCCTAAGATATATGGGCTCTTTTGATAATTTTTTTGATTTTTATTTTGGGCTTTTGATACGTTCTTAAAATTTGTTTAATGGGCTTAATTTTGTGATAAAACCAGATTATGTGTATACATGTATTTCATAAGTGTTAAAACTCTGTTCCCGAGTTTATTTTTTGGAGTGAAAGGGAAAGGTTTGGGATGGTAATAAAAAAATTGTGTTCCTGAGATTTTTTTAGGAGGGGACAGGAAAGTAAAAGATAGTAAATTACATCAAAATTACTCTCCTAATTTACTTCCCAAATTGGGATGAAATGGAGTGAAGTTGATTTTAAAGCTTTTTTTATGTTACATCCTTCTCTTTTCTTTTCAACTCGGGAACACAAGATAAAAAATAGTTTTTTATTCCTTTCCTCTTTACTTCTCTCTTTTTTCCCTCTCCATCTCTCTTCTTTTCGTTTTATACTCGGGAAATGTATTCCCTTGGTGTTTGAGGCCCCAATGCATGTTCCTATATCGGGTGTATCTCTTTAATGTCGTGTTGACGCGTGTGTGGGTACGTTTAACCTAATTGGTAATCCCGAACCCTAAACCTAATTTAACTAAATTGGGAAGTCGTGTTAAAACTTACTTAATATGGAAAGTTACTAATTATGGAAACTTACTAATTATTGAAACCTACTAAATATGGAAACTTACCAAATATGGAAACATGTTAATTTTGGAAACCTGCTAAATAATAGAAGGTTACTAAAAGAGGAAAGTTACTAAATATGGAAAGAAGCCCTAATATGTAATAAGAACAATGTCAATGAGTAAACAACTTATAAAACAAGCTATTAATAAGTACCACTATATCATGTGTAGATTCTGAAGAGGAGTATTTCTCATTCTGTGATCCTTTTCTTATTCAGCTTTTTATTTACTCAAGGTACGGATATTCTGACTTTATCTTTAAGGTTTCCTTTGTGACTTACAACCTTTGATATGAACCATAGATATGAACCTTCACTATAAGCCTTTGATATGAACCTTCACTATGAACCTTATGATATGAGCCTTTATTTATGAACCCTTATGTTACCTGAGCTTTCCTAGTCATGGAGGTACCATGACCGTGTTATTGATGAACCGATGGCACGACTCTAGGGTGGTCGAGTGATGTTCCACCCCGTCCCTTTTGTTATGTAATATGTATGGCCACGATGATTATGATTTCTGCAGGGGCGTATGGATGCATCCTAGATAAGATCAGTTAAGTTATTATGATATGTTTATGGTGACTGGTGCTGTGTGCAATACACGCCTTTCACAATTCTGGGAGCTGATCACTCCATTATGTTACTTATGTTGTTTATGAAGACCAAGATTATGATATGATGTATGATATGATTATGTTTCTGAGCTCATGGTATTATGATTCTGTTTATGCAGGCGACTGCATAGATTCCTGTTACTTAACCTATACACTATGTTTCCCTTACATTATATTATGCCTACTTATGTTTCCCCATTGTACTTCATTTGAACTTCATAATTATATTTATGTTCTCTATTATCATATATCTGTTCACTGGGCTTTTTAAGATCAGCCGCATTTCTTTTCTCCGCGGCAGGTTTATCAAGTTAGGAGCTGGGGTTATCTTTGGGCTGAGAGTAGGAGCTGAGTGTGGACTTACCCTAGACTTCTTAGATTTGGTTTATGTTTATCATTGATTAGACTCTGATTATGTTTCCTTTCATTTTGGTTTATGGAACTTATGTAATTCTTTAAGTCATGTTGACTTATGTTTTGATTTATGTTAAGACTTCCGCTTGCGTTTGTATATTTATGCTTTGATATGCCACCATAATGTGATGCTTCTACCCTTGTCGGGTTAGGGTGTTACATATGACCTCTAGCTAACACTTTACCATTACTAATAGTACAATCTACTTTAGTAAACTTAACATCACAATCATCATCACTTAATTGACTAACACTAATCAAGTTAAAATGTAAACCGCTAACATGCTTAAGTTTGGTAATTTCTATGGAGTCATGAAGGACATTACCTCGACCGATGATTTTGCCACTAAGTTTGCTTCCAAATATGATTTGATTGCCGTCATACGCCTTGTACGAAGTGAACAATATCCTATTCCCAGTCATGTGTTTAGTGCAACCGCTATCCACTCATCCGGTTGCAGATCACATTTGAGGCAAACCTACAACCAAAGATGCAATTCAAGCTTTTGGTACTCATTGCTTCTTGGGTCCATTTTGGTTAGCATTTAAAGTGCCCAAGTTAAACATTCTTGGATCTTGAAGCAAGATACACAATTTCTCGATACCATATCTAGAAAAAGTAGACCAAGGTTTGTTTTGAAAATCATTTTGGTTTTGATATCTTGGTCTATTGTTTTGATAGTTTGGGGTCTAAAAAATCTTTGGTTTGGGTAGGAGTTGTCTTTCCTTTGATGTGAGTTATATTGATAGTGTGATGACCTTTGATTATTATAAAATTTTCTTCTTGGAAATGATTGATTAGTTTGAAAAGAAGGTCTTCGGTTGTATGAGTTTGAAGGTCTCACATTAGGTACAGGTAAGAGAGGTCTATGGTCGACTCGAGATTGTGTGTATCGAAGACCATTACGAGAACCTAAGTTGTAAAATTGTTTTGGGTTTTCACTTCTTATAGTGGGTGTTTGATTACCTCAAGTATTTACAAAAGGAGTTTGAGGAACAATTGGTTTAACAAAATTATTTGACGAATTCTGCTTTTCCTCAGACTCCTGGCGCGCTGGTGGCGTGCTGGCGCATCACCAAGCGCGTTAGGCTCGAAAAACTTCGAGGTTTTGTTTTTGCTAGATTTTACAAACACTATTGGTTTGTTTAGACTCTCGGAAGTGGTTTTCTCACATTTTGAAAATCCAAGACCTTCCTTATCTCGGGAAACTTTTTGACGACTTAACATATCGTCCAAAACATTACTACTTTTCTTAAATTTTGAAAAGTTTAATGACTCCTTTTGAAGTTTAGATACTTTGTCATTCAAAGAGTCAACCTCAAGTGTGAGTGTCTCACATCTTTTACATGGTTTAACCACCTCTTTGTGATGAGTGAGAATCTTTGCTTCTCGTAGAAGTTCATAAACTTTCTCATTAAGTTAAGCATGCTGATGTTCAAGAAAGCGTTTTTTCCTTAACAAGTATTTTAAAGGTTTTCATAAAATTCTCATTAAATTTTGTTAGTTTCTCATTTTCCTTTTGCAATTTATTAACATCTAAATTACTATTAGAAATAGGAGATTTAGGTGATACCTCATGTGTTCCAATTACCATAAGAAACGTTGTGTAGAAACTTAAAGGGGGGTTGAATAGTTTCACCGTTTACAATTATGTTTTAAGAATTTTAGTTCCTTTTTGTTTCTTTTTGAAAAATGTTTGATTCGCAGTTATGTGATATCTATCGAATATATATGAACACAATAATAATGTGCTAAGTAAAGACAAGAGATAAAGGAAGAAAACAACAAAACCGAGACACGGAGATTTATAGTGGTTTGGTACGAAGCTCACTCTTCACCCTACTCCACTCCTCGAATATCACACTCGAGAGTTCACAATCACTATGTCAACACACTCCCTTTAGGCGAATCATAAACCAATGCTTACACCAATTTATAACACTAAGCGGAATGTCGAGTCCTAATCCTAGCTAGAACCAATCTACACAGCGACACACGGCTCTACACGGACATACACCTTGTCCGCTTGGATTTACACACAATCCAAGTCTTCACGCGAACATACACACCGTCCACTTGAACTTTCACACGGTCCAAGTCTTCACGCTTCACTTCACGAACTTTCACCTAGTCCACACCAATACACGGACTCACACTAAGTCCTAGTCTTCACACACCAATACAAGGACTCACACCAAGTCCTAGTATTCACACACCTAAACACAGACTCACACCAAGTCCAACTCTACACACACCTAATCTCGACTCACACACAAGTCGGATACACTAATATACAATATACACAAATGAGAGAGTTTGGAGGAAGAAGAGAATCGTAACACAAGTTACGTGTGTGTGATGACTAATTTATATAACACTTTGTTTCTTGACGAATACGAGCTTTTTTCTCTTGCACTTTGATGTAGAGGATAACGTGATCACTTATAAACACATATCAACACGTTATAGTGATCAAAGAAGAAGAAAGAAAGAAAAGAAAGTTTTTGTGCCAAGAGGGATTCATTTTTCTGCAGGAATAGTGCAGTATTTATAGGCACCAGGAGGAGCGGGGACGGTCCTTTAAACCTTTGATGGTCCCGTATATATAAGGGACCGTCTCCATGTTTACGGGACTGTCCCGACATACGCTCCTATTTTTGTCCTGGTGTGGTGAAAGTTTATCTGGTGAATATTTATCTGATTTTGGGCGGGAAAACTAGCTGTTAGAGAATCTGAAATTCAAATATATTTTCTTATTAAAACATTTCTTTATAATTACAAATATACTTTTGTAAAAATTATTTGTCACATAAAAATGTGAGGTTTTAAGAAAAATATTTTCTTTGATCACTTAACTAAATTGGTATAGTGTTTGTTCATACCTTAAGTGATGTTGTAGTCGAGACGTTGTCGAAACGAGTTTTCTCGATCAAAAACTTATTAAGCATTGTTTTACGTAACGTGTTTTTACATTTTGGGATTATCAAAATGTATAGAGACCGAATAATGCAAATGACGTTTTTGACATTATTTGTATTAACAATCTCCCCTTTTTTGATGATTACAAAATATAAACTCATTTTATTTAATAAGTTTTTAATGAGTTTTCGTTTACTTCTCCCCCTTTTTGTAGAATCAAAAAGGCTTCGTCAATGTGTAGAAAAGAAAGAAATCGACGGTGCTAGGGCTCCCCCTTGATTAGTGCTCCCCCTAGATGAGGGCACCGGGGAATCGAGCTATGGTGTCGTGCTACAAAAACATGTTAGAGTACAAATCACATACATATATTTATATGAGAATTAGAGGGGAAGAGGAGAGAAATAAGATAGATAAAGAGATTAGAAGCATAGAAATTATAGATTGGATTATAAGAAAGGATTAGAAGAAGGTGAAATCAGAAAAATCATATAGGAAACAGATAATTCAGATTGTTCAGAGAAGAGAAAGCAGATATTTAAGCCTGACTGGGGACGGTCCCGTATATACACGGACAGTCCCTTATATATTGGTGACCATCCTTATATAAAGGACCGTCGCCAGTGGGACTGTTATGGACAGAGTAATGTGATTTCAGTATTTGCAATTTTAAAGTTGGTTGATGTCACACATTATAAAGACAACCATGACAAGTATCATAACATAATAGGATAGATTTCATTAATCATAATAAGAAAGCATTCATTCATTCATAAGAAGCATACATTGCATACATAGATTCATACATCATAAACTAATTAAACTACAAGCTATTTCTAAAAGAAAAACCTAGGTTCCTAGAACATGCTTGGCCCAAAAGATAATTCTTGATTATTTTTAACTAAACATGTAAAGATGTTTAGTTAGAAGGTGGAGAAGATGGTGGAAGAGTAGGTGGTATGGTAGCAAGGGGAGTTGTTTGCACATTGGGTTGAGAGAGAAGGTACTCAACATGGGCAAACATGTAGTGAAGTTCTTCTCTAAGGGAGGAAATGAGGTTGAAGTTATGAAAACAACATGCACAACCCATGGTATTGTTATTGACAAAGTTGTAAGGAAGTGGATGACCCATGATTGGAGATGGTGGTGGAGTAGAGGGAGTGTAATCCAAGGGCCCATTTGGTAATGGAGATGATGAGGTACTTAAGAGAGGAGAGTTTGAGAGGGTAAGCAAGGGTGATAAGTTTCTTATGAATGGTGAAAATGAAGATGAGTTAGGCCTTGAAGAGGATGAGGATGTTCCTTTGGTAGAGGGTGTTTTGAGAGGTACACTAGGAGAAAGAGGAGAGTTAGGCTTAACTTTTGGTGATGGAGTGGTGTCTTCTTGAGTGAGATCAATGAAGGTGGTTTTTGGTAATGCTATGATGATTTTAGGCCTTTTGTTTGAGAGTGACAATGAGGTTGAGGAAGAACCCATTGTGGAGGATGAAGATGAAGTGGAGAGGAATGGTGATGATGATGAAAAAGAAGAAGATGAGGGTTTACATAATCAAGGATGATTATAGTTTTAGGCAAAGCATGCATTAGGACTTTAATGGCACTAAAATGTGTTTAACTAAACATGGAAATGGTGGTGAAAAACATGAAATAGGTCAAGGTTGCAGAAAAGGAAGAACGATGCAAAAATCTGTGACCTTACATGGACGGTCCCTTTAATAGGGGGACGTTCCTTTATTTATTGGGGACCGTCTCCATGTTTATGGGACCATCACCAGTAGGTTACCAGGTTTCCACCCAGTTTTTCATTTCTGCAATCCTGTAACTAAGAACACTATTTGCAGCAAATCCTAGTACCTTAATCCACTAGAAATATCTTAAATTTATCCATAACTAGTAGCAAAAGATCAACATGTGATTACTTAGAAAAATATCTATAAGCATGCAATCAATAAGACAAAATAAGCTTTCATTTAAGAATAATGTAACCCATATTTATGCAAGGAGATAGAGTAAAGTAGAACATGCAATATAGTTTTGAGATAATAAAAACTAAGTTAATCATCCGTAGCTAAGAGACTAATAGAATATTAAAGCAACGATGCCATCCTAACTAGAGGATCTAATACTCATGATGTTGTTCCTCGTGATTGAATTGAACTTGTTCCCGTTGCATCACTCTTTCGACATGAGTTTGCACCTGTACCTCGTGTGTTGGATTATCAAAGGGTGCATAGTTGGTGGAGGATTCGAAAATTAGAATGGATGAGATGTATGATTCATTTAGAGGCTCCATTACACGATTGAAAAGTGAATATTGAGGACCTCGAAGGTATGGGTGAAAGTGCATGATGTGTCGATAAAGATGACTTAAGAACATCCCGTAGGGTATCAATTTATTTTTGTTACCCTTGAGATGTACAATTCGCTTAGCAAAAAAGTAGGCAATATTATATGGTTGTTGAGTGAGTAAACAGTAAATCATATGAGCACAGCACGCCGGAATTTGCTCACAATTTCCTTTCAGACTAAGAACATTTTCTCGTAGAATGAATGTCCAGGGGTGCAGTTCAAGACGAACCTCCTCCAAACAAATTTTCGTTGGGTATAGGTAAGGAATGTATTTAGATGTACGAACAAGTTTAGTGATTTCTTGTGGATAGGGTATGTAGGAGCAATAAGGATTATTTTATTCTCGATAGTTAAAGAGAGATTCAAGACACTAATCTTCCGTATAGGCACATTGCCCATGATTTGGAATTTGGAGGATTCGAGCAAATTGCTCTAGAGTTAAAACAAATTTAAAGTTTTGGATCCAAAACCAAAGTGACAAAGATTGATCCTCATTACGTACGAGTTCAACTTGTCGGAAGAATTCTAACACGAAACGAGGACAAATTGTTGGGAATACGTTTTATGTAAAGTGTTGGTCATAGTCATATGTAATAGGTTGATAAATAGTTAAGGCCTTTATGTTTAATATTAGGTTCAGCCTATGTAGAAGGCCCATGGGCCGTGGCCTTAAGTTTTGTTCTAGAAGGATTATGCTAGGCGTTTCCCTAGCTCATGTACCCTATAAATACATTGTATCCTCTCACTTGAGAGGTGTTGGTTATTCATATATGCTACTAAACCTTTGCTACTCTTTCTATGCTATAATCGACCTATACATTATCTCTTTCTCTCATCTCTCTCACTTATATTCTTGTGTTATATCTATTATGGTGACCAAACAAGTGGCATCAATCGCCTAAAGATCATTGTTTTGTGTGTTTTAAGTCGTACGTACATCATTTTTCACAAAAGGTTTGGTTTTTTATTGGTTATATCGGGACTAAACTTTGTTTCTTACACTTGCTCTTAAAGCTTGTACAAGTTTTAAGGTTTAGTTAGTGTTTAGAAATCTAGTTAACAGTCAAAGTTAAGTTCTTTTTAAGGTTTTACATGTTTTAGTCGTAGTTAAGATTGTTACGTTTCATCGAACTTTTAGAAATTTTAGTTTAAAGTTTAAAGTTTGAAACTTTCTTGTTCTTTAAGTATTTTTAAGGGTTTTTGTTCATTTGGAATTGTTTAGAAGGTTATCTTTAGTCGTTAAAAGTGTTTTTCAAAAAACTGTCAATCCATCGAACTTTTACCTAGGGTTCATCAAACTTTTGGCAACAAGGGTTCATCGAACTTTGGAAAACTTTGGCTCATCGAACTTCATCAAAGATACGTGGTTTTCCTTGCTTGTATAAGCTTGTGAATTACTTCGACTAAGGGAAAATCTTCTAATTTGTATAAGTTAGATAGATTGCATCGAACTTGCATTGTTCACCGAACTTGCAGTGTTTCATCGAACTTGCATTTTCTCATAGAACTTGCACTTTTGTGAAAAACTTATTTGCACTGACGCACACGCCATCTATAAGTTTTTTGATCGTTTTGAACTCTAGGTTGTTTAGACCTTTATCTAGGGTAAACTATGATAAGCATAATGATAATATTGGCGGAATATTCAATGAAAGAATAAATATTATCACAACAAGGTTTTTCCAAACTTTCTCTATATCATCTCAATATTATTAAACATAATACGGTTACATCAATGAACTGTAACAGGGATACTAAGATCCTTGAGACAAAAAACTACACTAATAGCCTCAATGCTATGTGATCAAATATAGCACGGTTACTCTACAACAATAACAGGGATCAAGGAAAACCTTGATTACCTTGAGGCTTAACAAAACTAACAACATCAGACCCCTTTTCTGATGTTCCCACACACACACACACTTTGGTGTTCATATGGTGACACACCTTTGATGGAGCTACCCTTAACCCATATAACCTTTGTTAGTCCTATAACCCCATAGTTGTAATAACAGCCCCTTATCCTCTTTATAAAATAGAGGAGTAGGGTTACACAAATAGATATTTGTTTTTCCTACTTGTGTCACTTGCTTGTTGAGTGTGTCAGTATCTTTCTATCTCAAACACTCAACTAGTTCTTACAACTTTATTTATGTATCTAGACATGTTTCTGTCTTTATACATAAATATCCTTGCTACAAGATAAGAATCTACCCACTATATTTGACTTTTTGTACAAAAGATCTTTATCAGCTACAAAGTCAAACATGTCTGATCTCCACTAAGCAGTACCTTCTGTGAACCAGCAGTACATTTTTGTACTAGCAGTAAAATCGTTGCACTAGCAGTAGAATGAAAATACGCTAGCAGTAGAATCAAATACACTAGCAGTAGAATGATTTATGCCTAGCAGCAGAATCTATTTGGTGTATTTTCCTTATCTTCTCAGCAATCTTCATGTTTCATTCTTCTTGTTTTGTATCATCAAATCTATAAAACTGTAATTCCCAACAATCTTCCCCTATTTGATGATGACAAAACAAACATATTCTTGTACGAACTTCCCTAGACGAAGTAGAGAAATTGAGATAATTAAATCTCACCATGAATGAAACAATCTGTCTTCCCCTTAATCCATGCCATCCACCATAATATTTCTTCCCCTTTTTGTTATCAACAAATAGGAAATATAAGCAGTAAAAACTTGGTGTAGCATATAAATGGTTAAGCATCTGAACATTTAAGCTTCCCCTAAAACCAATGTGTTAACCATCTTCATGATTCTTCAAATCTATAGGCTTTATATAATGATGAAGAAAACTAACCATTACTAACTTGATGATGAAACAGAATAAACCAACCTTGTGTCTTATGTCTTGTACTAAAACTGACTTCGTACGTATACCCAATCTCTTGGTATATGGAGACCGCAATCTCTTGACAATAAACTCATCTCCAATGAGACACTGAGCACTACAATGTAACTCCTTTAAGTGTTTGTCAATTCGTAATCACTTGAACGAACAACAAGTTATCTTTAAAGTGTAGCCAACCACCTTAAGATATAATAAAACACAACCTTGAAATTTTTTTACTTCATCTTCAAATAAGTAGCAAATAACTTTCTACACTAATAATAACCAATAACAAGCCTTTTTAATCTTTTAAGACCATAATCCAACATCTCTGTGTGTGTGTTCTTCCCCTGTGTGTGTATTCTTTGAAGGAAAATCGAAAATTCAACCATACCTTAACTGTTTCTGCAGCACTTTTCAATGATGTATAACTTTCAATCTAAAGCTCAAATTGAGGATCCCTCTGGTGTAAATCTTCCTTGACATGCCAAGAACATTCAACTCCAATTTTAGCCTAATCCAACGATTAACGAATGAGCTATAGCCTTTGCAAAATTGCTCTACAGAAAGTTGCAAGAATAAACCAAAATTGAATTTTTCTTCCTTCTTCCTTCTCTAAACCTTGTAGAATCCCTAGATCCAGAGCCCCCTGCTCTGATACCAATTGTGAAAAACTTATTTGCACTGACGCACATGCCATCTATAAGTTTTTCGATCGTTTTGAACTCTAGGTTGTTTAGACCTTTATCTAGGGTAAACTATGATAAGCATAATGATAATATTGGCGGAATATTCAATGAAAGAATCAATATTATCACAACAAGGTTTTGCCAAACTTTCTCTATATCATCTCAATATTATTAAACATAATACGGTTACATCAATGAACTATAACAGGGATACTAAGATCCTTGAGATGACAAACTACACTAACAGCCTCAATGCTATGTGATCAAATATAGCACGGTTACTCTACAACAATAACAGGGATCAAGGAAAACCTTGATTACCTTGAGGCTTAACAAAACTAAACATCAGACCCCTTGTCTGATGTTCCCACACACACACACTTTGGTGTTCATATGGTGACACACCTTTGATGGAGCTACCCTTAACCCATATAACCTTTGTTAGTCCTATAACCCCATAGTTGTAATAACAGCCCCTTATCCTCTTTATAAAATAGAGGAGTAGGGTTACACAAATAGATATTTGTTTTTCCTACTTGTGTCACTTGCTTGTTGAGTGTGTCAGTATCTTTCTATCTCAAATACTCAACTAGTTCTTACAACTTTATTTATGTATCTAGACATGTTTCTGTCTTTATACATAAATATCCTTGCTACAAGATAAGAATCTACCCACTATATTTGACTTTTTGTACAAAAGATCTTTATCAGCTACAAAGTCAAACACATCTGATCTCCACTAAGCAGTACCTTCTGTGAACCAGCGGTACGTTTTTGTACTAGCAGTAGAATCGTTGCACTAGCAGTAGAATGAAAATATGCTAGCAGTAGAATGAAATATGCTAGCAGTAGAATGATTTATGCCTAGCAGCAGAATCTACTTGGTGTATTTTCCTTATCTTCTCAGCAATCTTCGTGTTTCATTCTTCTTGTTTTGTATCATCAAATCTATAAAACTATAATTCCCAACAACTTTCATCAAACATACTGTGTTCATCGAACTTGTAACTCAATCCATCGAACTTGGACTACTTAAACTTCATCGAACTTACAACCATTAATTTACATCGAACTTGGACTTTAAACTCTGAACAGTGATATCGAACTTACATCTGTGAACAGTAACATCGAACGTACACCAGTGAACAGTGACATCGAACTTTCTTTATAACCAAAACCAAATGTCATCAACTACAACACTCTTCACAATTATCTACAAGATCCATAACAACACAAGTTAACAATCACAATCATGTCTAAACCACCTCACTACAACTACTTTCCTCAGCAGTATCCTCAGTAACATCAGTATCCTCAGCAATAGCAGTATCCTCTACAACAATAGTATACTCAGCAACAATAGTATCCTCAGCAACAGCAGTACCCACAACAACAACAATTCTTTCCACAACAACAATTCATTCAACGACAACCATACTTCCACCACAATTTGCAATGCAATCATTAACTACATTTCCTCCTCCATCTAAAGAACCACATTGGTTTGCTCAAATGTGTGCGGAAATCAGTAGCCAACAATCTATTCATGAAGTTTGATCACTTGAACGACCTCCAATGCTCACTCCTGAAAATTATGTTCAATGGGCAAGTCGATTCTTTAGGTTCATCGAACTCAGGAAACCTCATGGAAAATATCTGAAGAAGGTTATCCTTGAAGGTCCTTTCCAAATGCCAACAATAACTGTTCCTGGAGATCCACAAGCTATTCCTCCAAGACCTGAAACTGTTACCACCCTTCCTGAGAATCAACTAACTGTAGAACAAATACTTCACCGTGAAACTGATGAACTTGCAATGGAGTATATTGCTCTAGGTATATCTAATCCAATTCTCCGAAGTGTTGATGCTCAAAAAATTGCAAAGGACATGTGGGAACATTTACATCTCTTGATGGAAGGCAGTGAACTTAACCAAGAAGACATGGAATCCAAACTTTATCTCGAATACGAAATGTTCATGATTGATCCAGGGGAGTCACTTGAGTCTTATTATCATCGATTTACAAACATCATTAATGACTTGGACAGACACAACATCATCTTACCAAAGATTGCAATCAACACGAAGTTTCTCAATTGTCTAGGTCCTGATTGGCAAAAGTATGTCACATTTGTTCGTCAAGCCAAAAATCTTCATAATGCGAAGTATGGATTGTTGTATGACTATTTGAAGCACCATCAACCTAAGGTTGATAAAGATAGAGCTATGCGTGCAACGCTTACACCTTCGAATCCATTAGCACTTATTGCTCAATCTTATTGTGCTCCATATCCACCACCTAATCACTCTGCTTCTCTTCAACAATCACCCTCCACCCAAATCGTTCCATATGATTCATCACATCAATCACCTGACACTAAACTAGTTCCATACACCAACTCAGATTCCATGTTCTACACACAAACAAATGATGAGGACAACGATGCATTCAACTCATTGAATCAAGGATTTGCTCTCATTACTCGAGCCTTCAACAAATTTTCAAACAAATCCAACAATCGTCTTCGTACTTCATCTAATACACGAAATCAAGCGGTTATACAAGATGGACGGGTGGAAGTGCAGAATCGTAATTATGGTTGACAGTTGGGCTCTGGAGGTTATGCGAGTAATTCAGAGAATGGACAAGCTGGTGGTAATAGGAACAATGCTAGTGCTCCTCAAAGAAGGGTTGAAATTGTTGAAACTAGAAATTCATCAAATGGGAATATAGGGATCAGGTGCTACAACTGTAATGGCAAGGGTCATCTGGCTAATACATGTCCAAAACCAAGAACTAGAGGCAGTGATTTTCACAAACAAGCATTACTTCTTGCACTTAAGGACGAAGCTGGTGGAAATCTCACTGACAAAGAAAATAGTTTCATGGCAAATGCTTATTCAGATGATGATATGGAAGATTTGGAAGCTAATGCAACAGTTATGTTAACGGCAAACATGTAGGAACTTCACATGAGTGACACAGGCCCAGTCTATGATACTGATGGCTTGTCTCAGGTACCCGATCCAAATACATGTCCCATACATGAACTGGTATCTTCATCTGCATCTGCGTCAGACAAGCAACAATTTATTCAAGACAATTCATTGGTAACTCTTCAAGAAGATGATCAAATTAACCCTGTTGTTACAATTGATGATCCAATTGAGAACCTTAACAATGATTAACTTGAACAGATTGAAACTTCGTCTGATCTAGATCCAGAACTCATGACCTTGCTTATGACCACCCAATCCCAAGTTGAGAAATGTAATGAAATCAACAATAAGTTAAAAGCCACAATTGCATCATTAACTGCGGATCTTGAGTGCTCTAAAACACAACTCGCGAATTTTGAAACACAAACAAAACGTGAACAAAGCTTTGAAGTTGCTTTTCAAAATGCAACAAGAGTTACAACATCAATTGCGAGAGTTAGTCGTTTCAAAAAATAACTTAGTTTCTCAAATGGAACAAGAAAAACTTGAATTCAAACAACAAGTTGAACACCTCAATTCTGAACTTTCAATAACAAAAACGGAGTTGTCAACTTGTCAAGCTAGTTTTTTTGAACATAAACAAGTGTCGAGGAAACGAATTTATTCTTATATTGATGAAATCGTAGATTTTGAAAGTAAATTAAAAGAGTTTCAAAAAGTTGTTTACAAAACTGGTGAGTCTGTTACAACAATTCAAAATTTTACTTTAAAGCAAAATCCCCAAGGTTATGGTTTTGCTCTTGGTAACGATAAACCACGTTTTCTGAACAGAGTACTCAAGGAAAATCTGAAGTTGTATAGTGCAGAACATTTCTTTGATGATTCAATTATGCGTGTTGTTGTATATAACTGTGAGAAAGAAGAGGAACAGGAAGACGAGAGTCGATCAAAAATGAGAAATGTTAAGTTTAATAAACCATTTGATTACTCAAAATTGCCTCATATTTTTGACACTTTTGTTCCTCAAAAAGAAAAAACTGAACAACCTTGGTTTATCACTCAAATTCATGCATCTACTTCTGATGTTGGTCCCGTTATACCAGTTGCACAAATAAATGGCCATTTACCACCCTCTGGTGAAATTCAACCATTACCAAAACGATGCCTTGTAATTCGGTATTTTGACACGTTTATGGAAGATATCAAAGTTTTGGAACAAGCAATTGAACGTAATTCTGAGATAACTGTTTCAACTTTTCAATTTGCTTATGCAAAAGAACAGAGACAAATTTTTCAAACACAATTTTTACCTCATGTCCAACATTTGCGTCTTTGTGCAACACACTGGGAACGGGAACTACAAAATGAAGTGTCATCTATGATGAACATTTTCAATGCAACTGAAAATTCAATTTCCAAACAAAAACGTCGAAACAAAATTCTTCAAAGTGAAGCAGATCGACTCTTGGAAGATGTTCTCAGTTCTGACATTATCTCGGTGATCATGAATTTTATTTATGAGTCTTGTAATTCTTTGCTTATTGCTGACCATAATTCTGAGGATGAATTGAGATTTTAAAAGCTGAAAATATGAGAATCATTAAACAAAATGATGATGTTCAAAGTAAACTTTCAACAGAGATTTTTCAACTAAAACAGAAACTTCAATGGTGTGAGGCTCAAAGCATTGACTTTGAATTAGCCTTACAACACCAAAAAGAAAATCTGGGTTTTGCAAACAATTTGTCCTCAAAAGTTGAAAATCTTGATGATGAGAACGCAGTCTTACAGTGTCAATTGCTCAAATATGAAAAAGAAATTGAGAATTTAAAAAATGAGTACAAAACAATTTATGACTCTTTGAAAAAGACTCGGTCTCAACTTTTGAAAGAAAACGCTGACTGTAGGAAAGACCGTGAAGCCACTGTTCGCTTAATTAGAGAACTTGATAGCAGACTATAGGATCAGCAACACATCATCATTGAATTAAAAGACAAACTCCAATTACTAGAAAAAGGAAAATCTATTAACACAAATGTGATTGCACCAGGAATGTACAAGCTAGACACCACATCTAGGCATAACGTTACAAACACAAATCAGACCACTAATTTGATTCCTTCCACTTCTACAGGAATAGTCACCACTACTAGCGTTAGCAGATCAAAGCGTAAGAGCAACGAATGGAAGAATAGGATCTGGCAGCGTAGAAGCGGGAAACTAGAAGCCCGAGAAGTAGAAGATCAACTTAGGAATTTGAATAAAACGCATGTTGCTTCTGATTTAGATTCGAACTAAAAAAACTTTTAATTCTAATATCGATGTAACGAATGCTCAGACTTTGAATGTTTTAAACATTAATGCTTCTTGTGTTTTCTGTCGTAAAAGCATGTTATCTGGTGATCATACGAAATGTGTTGCAAAATCTCTTTTATCTCGTAATAGGAAAGTTACAGCTGGCAATACCACTAGGCCCACTAATGCTTCTAAGTCTATGCTAGGAAAACCGCCAGTTGTAGTTTCTCAAAACGCCTTAGATATTCCCATAGTTGCGAATAAAAATCCTTAGATAGTGCAATCACCTAGCGAATTCACTAAGACAAAAGCACGAAGAAGTTGGACATGGCAACGTTGGCTACAAAGGACACCTAGTTTTAAATGGATACCTAAAATTGTTAATGTGTGTTCTTCTAACCCAACGGAACCCACAAATTCTTTGGGTTCCACCCTTACAATTATTCCACCTTCGTAGTCTTTGTATGATGCAGGTGATCCAAATCATTCTATGGATTATTGATAGCGGTTGTACCCGACATATAACAGGCAATCTCAAACTGTTAGTAAACTTTGTTGCAAATTTCATCGACACCATCAGATTCGGAACGATCATTTCGCTGCTATCATGGGCTATGGAGATTATGTCAATGGCAACATCGAAATTAGTCATATGTATTATGTCGAAGGCCTTGGTCACAATCTTTTCTCAGTCGGTCAATTCTGTGATGGGGATTTGGAAGTAGCATTTAAAGAGAAAACATGATTCGTTCGTGATTTACAAGGAAATGATTTAATGTCAGGCTCTCGTGGAACAAGTCTTTACACAATCTCAATGTCTGATATGATTGCTTCTTCTCCAATATGTCTGCTCTCCAAAGCAACTTCAAAAAAATCATGGTTATGGCACAAACGACTATCTCATTTGAACTTCAAAACCATGACTGAACTTGCACGTCACAAGCTAGTCGACGGTCTTCCAAGATTCCGTTTTTCCAATGATCACTTATGTCCCACATGTGAACAAGGAAAAAGCACTCGTGAACGCTTTCCCTCAAAAACAGAAACCAGTACTGATCACGTACTTCAACTACTTCACATGGATTTGTGTGGCCCAATGCACGTGCAGATGATTAACGACAAACGCTACATTCTCGTAATCATTGATGACTACTCCAGATGGACTTGGGTTTATTTTCTAAGAAGTAAAGATCAAGCTCCTCCTATGATTATCATCTTTCTCAAGAAAATTCAAGTTCAGCTTCGTAATACGGTCAGAAAAGTTAGAACAGACAACGACACTGAATTCAAGAATCAAACTCTTCAAGCGTATTTTGAAGAAGTAGGAATTGAACATCAAACATCTATTGCAAGAAGTCCATAACAGAATGGGGTTGTTGAAAGACGCAATAGGACGTTAGTGGAAGCTGCAAGAACGATATTGATTAATGCTCAACTTCCGGATTACTTATGGGCTGAAGCTGTCTCGACTGCATGCTATACTCAAAACCGTTATATGATCAACCAACGCCACCGCAAAACACCTTATGAGCTAATCCGTAATTGAAAACCGAATATAAAATACTTTCATGTATTTGGTGCTCTTTGTTACCCAAATAATGATCGTGAAGACCTTGGCAAGCTCAAAGCTAAAGCTGACATCGGTGTGTTCATTGGATACTGTGAAACCTCTAAAGGCTTTCGCATATGGAATCATCGTACTAGAGTAATCATGGATACCATTCATGCTAATTTTGATGAACTTACGGATATGGCTTCTGAGCAAAACAGCTTAGGACCCGCAACCAACAATCTAAACTTTCCTGATCAATCAGCTGAACCTCTTTCGCTAAACCATCAAGAATTGGAAACCTTGTTTGCTCCATTGTTTGATGATTCATTTGCATGTCGTGCACCAAATGTATCTAATGTTTCCGCTGTACCACCTGATAATATTCCTATACCTGATACACCTGCACCAACTACTACAACCGTTGCAACAGATGCACCTCCAATTGAATCTCCGACAATAGTAGAACAAACCGCTTCCAACACTAACAATACAGCTGATGATCAACCTAAACATGAAGTACCCGCACCTACAGATTATGACGGAAATGCATTCTTCAATCCATTTGCTCCGACTCCTACCATTCCTGATATTGCAGAGTCGTCTACATGCAACTTGGATCCGTCTAATATGCACTCTCTTTATCAACATCACCTTTCAACACACAAATGGACAAGAGATCACCCCTTAGTAAATGTGATTGGTAATCACACTACATTTCTACATGGTCAACTCCGTAAAGAAGTGTATGTCACTCAACCAGAGGGCTTCATCGATCCAGATCATCCAAATCATGTGTACAGACTCAAGAAAGCCCTTTACGGCCTTAAACAAGCCCCGAGGGCATGGTACGATAAACTGTCCGCATTCTTACTTGCTAATCACTTTACCAAAGGATCAGTTGATCCCACACTGTTTATTCAAAGACACGAGGAGGACATTTTAACTGTTCAAATTTATGTTGATGACATCGTTTTTGGTTCAACACATAAAAAGTACTCAAATGCTTTTGCAAGGCTAATGAAACAAAACTTTGAAATGTCCATGATAGGTGAACTAAAGTTCTTCTTAGGACTTCAATTTTATCAATCCCCCCGTGGTATTTTTCTAAACCAGTCCAAATATGCTCTTGAGATTTTAAAGAAACATGGCATGACAAGTTGTGATACTTATAATACCCCTATGTCTGCCTCATCACCAAAGCTGGATGCTGATTTACATGGGACACCAGTTGACCCTACAAAATACTGAAGTATTATTGGGTCTCTCATGTATCTAACAGCCAGCAGACCAGATATAGTATTTGCCGTATATCTATGCTCCTGTTATCAGTCAAACCCAACTGAAAGACACCTCTTTGAGGCTAAAAGAATCCTTCGATACGTAAAGGGAACCATTAACTTAGAGATCTGGTATCCGAAGGATTCTGGTTTTGAACAAATAGCCTTTTCAGATGCTGACCATGCAGGTTGTTTAGATACATGCAAAAATACTTCTGGTGGTGTTCAGTTTCTTGGAGATAAGCTAGTATCTTGGCAGTCAAAGAAGCAGGATTACACTTCATTGTCATCAATAGAGGCAGAATATGTATCCATTTCAGCATGCTGTGCTCAAGTTATTTGGATGAGATCTCAACTCATGGACTACGGCTATGTATTCAACAAAATCCCGATGTACTGTGACTCCAAGAGTGCCATTGTCATCTCCTGCAACACTGTTCAACATTCGAAATCAAAGCATATCGCTCTCAGATATCACTTTATCAAGGAGCAAGTTGAAAAGGGTATAGTTGAATTATACTTTATGGGTACACAATACCAATTAATAGACTTATTCACCAAAGCCTTGCCTCATGCAAGATTTGTGGAATTTGTTCATCAAATTGGTATGCGATGTTTGACTCGAGAAGATCTGGAAAACTTTCTCAAATATCCTTGAAAAGTCAAACATCAAAACAATTTTGTAAATATTTTATCAAAAACACAAAATACAAAAATATAAAACCCTTTAATAAAAAAAATGCAAGTACAAAACTTCCATCAACATCTTGTTAAATTAATCATTTTTTTCCGAACAAGTGTTGAGGCGGAGTATAAATTTATCATTTTCATTAAAATTTGTACTTGCATATTTCCAAAAGGATGTTATTTGCAAAATGTGTTGGTAAATCTATCCTCGTAATACCCTCCTTGATCTCAAAAAATTATCTTATTCTAAAGTCGAGGGGGAGTATTGGAAAATTGTTTGTAGTCATAAGATATTGAGTATGTCTATTTTTTGTGAGTTAAAGGGACTAAGTATAAAAATGATACTTGGTTAAGGGATCAATGGTGTCAAAACCTCAAACTTCAATAGCTAGTCAAAAATATCGTTGACTACTCATTTATCATAACTGCAAAATCATTTAATATCACAACAAACAATATCGACGGCCTGAATCAAAGATCAAATCTACGCGAGTTTTTTCAAAAATCTGTAAGTACTAAAGTGTTCTTAACATAAATACAAGAAATGGTTTTTGATATCTCGTTGATCCAACGGTTAAATTTTTCATAATCAACGATTTGGGGTTTAGGGTTTATGTCGAATTGGGAAAATTCAATTGGGTGTGTTTGTGTCTAATATTATTGTAGGGATATGTTCAATATCAAGTGGTTAACATGTTTATATCGATTAATTGTTCCCAGAAACACGAATTGAATGATTCTTGAATTAGGGTTCATACGACCAATTTGGGGATTTCAATATCTGATTGTTTTGGCCTAAATTGATGAGTGGGAAAGTGTTCTTAGGAGATAAGCAACAATAATTGATCACTAATTCTACTCAGAAACATAAATTAGTCAAGTTTGATCATTAGGGTTTATGATGAACACGTTCAGGACTAATCTCTCATTTCTGTGGTTAAATCTGTACTGATTCAAAGTTGTTTGAGTATCTTTTGTTATGCTTGAAATGTGGTTTAAAACAGTGTGTAACTTGTGGTTTGTGATTTAACTGGACAGGAAAGGAATTTCGATTTTCATCCATCAAACATGTATGTCTACAGTGTCCATCGATGTTTCTTGTATAAGAAACGTCGAACTTGCAAATGGCTAAGTTCCATCGAACTTATCAAGTTCATCGAACTTATTCAAATCCATCGAACTTTTCAAAGTTTCATCGAACTTGAAAAATTTAGTGAATTTCACTAAATTCCATCGAACTTACAACAGTTCCATGGAACTTGGATATTTTTCATCGAACTTTTGAGTTCCATCAAACTTTCATAATTTGTCGAACTTGTGAAATATCCATCGAACATTTAAATGCATCGAACTTGTGAAATATCCATCGAACATTCAAATTCATCGAACTTGTGAAATATCCATCGAACATTCAAATCCATCGAACTTTCCAAGAAATTCATCGAACTTTAAAAATTTTCATTGAACTTATCAAAGGACATAGAACTTGAAATTTAGATGAATGTCACTTAGAATTGTTGGAAGGACATTAAACTTTTGACTTGACTTATTCACAAGTGTTTTTCACAAATAATCAAAATCACAAATCAATGACATATTAAATCAGCAAATCAAACATAGGGTCATATATAGTGTCAAAAATGTCACAATGTGCTAACACATATGTACCTTGTATGTTTGTGTCTCTGTTTTGTCATTTCAGTTACCACAAATGGCTGCTCAACAACAATTACCAATGCTCACAAAGAAAGATGTCTTCCCAGAAGGCTACTCAGTGTCTATAGGTAGCAACAATGCTCGAGTTGAGTTTCATAAGATTAAATGTTCTGAAATGTCATGCTAGATTGCTATTGAGATTATGAAGAATCACAAGTGCAAGAATATGCTGCAGAAGTCTGCCTGTGTCCCTGAATTCTACATCCATCAGCTCTGGCACACAATTCAACTCAGCATTAATGACGATTCATTCTCTTGCAAGTTGAATAGAAAAGAAGTCACTATTGACATCAATTATCTTTGTACGTGTCTACTTCTACCTGAAGCTCCAAAACCTAGCATGAGATTTCATGACACTCCATCGGAAAAGACTGTTCTTGACTTTCTGCGGGAAATTGGCTATGATGAACAGCCAACAAAGCCACTCAAGTCTTTCTCCAAGGTTGAGGCCAAGTACATTCCGCAACCATGGAGAATTGTCTACTACATCTTGGCACGATCAGTTACAGGAAGAGATAGTGGTCACGATCATCCCCGACTCTCTCATCTTCAAATATTCTGGGGAATCGTAAATCAAAAGCAAATTGACTATGTACAACTCATTTGGGATGACATAGTTTTTCAAATTCAGAACAACTACCTCACTCCATTAACCAAAATCCCATTTGTCAGATTCACTAAGTTAATCATCCACCATCTTCTTGACGATAATGAAGATATTTCCCGTCGTCTGAATGACTCCGAACAACACCCAATTGCCCTGGATAAAACCGTTAACAAAATCAATGTTCAGGCAACGTGTACTCGTAAACAAGGGAAAAGACTTCCTAACAATCTTCTCACTGAAAAAATCCCGAAAACACTTGCTTATAAGAAGTACGATGAAGCATTCAAGGTTGGAAGGGTAGGTTTCCATCACTATGAGGTTGAACCCTCAGAAATCAAAACCCAAAGCAAACGCGATAGCAAAACTGGAAGCACGGAAAGCACAACAAAGCAAAAGAAACCTACACCACCAAAACTAAAGAAAAGATATGTGCATGCGAAAGTTGCTAAGCCTGAGCTAGAAGAAGAATAGATTGTAGAAGAAGAGGAATCTGGTTCTGAGAGTGAAACCGATGTTGAACCAGTCATCTATAGAGAAGACATTGCTACCAAAATTGCTCAGGAAGCCAGTCTTAAGCCGCTTACATCTGATGAAGAGAGGAAAAGGAAGAAAATGCATGATGACAAGAAGAAAATGGATGAAGACATTGATAGAGATTTTGGTGATGATCAGACCCAAGGATGTAATATGGAAACCGAGGTGGTAGACACGAAGAAATTAAAGAAGAAGTCAAAGGAGAGTGCCTCACCTGCTGTTCAAACCCTCATCATTCTAGTTAATCAACCCGGTGGGTCAGGACATGCTGGTGATGTCTCCCAACCTCTTCCGGTTAATTGACCCGGTGAGGGTGAAGGTTCTTCTAAGATTATCTCCTCTGATCCGGTTAATCAACCCGGTAAGGAAGGAGACACAGAGATAGCCACCGAACATGACTAGCAAGAATGTCATCAAACTGATGATTTTATTATGGATGATGAAAACAATGATGACAATATGGAGTTAGTGACAGATGAAGACGTGCAAAAGGCTGCTGAAGAGATGGAGCTAGTCAAGAAAGCTAAGGAAGAGGAAGAGAAGAAACGGAAAGAGCAGGAGGAGTTAGAAAAGGAAGCTGACAACTACATACAGACACCTCCAACATCTCCTCTAACATCTCCTCCAATTCCTGATGACACATCTCTAGATTCTCCACCAACCTCACCAAAAGATAAAACCATTAAAGAAAATATAATTGAGTCTTCAACTCATTCATCTCCACCACCAACACATACAACATCCACAAGCAAATCCATCAAGAAACTAACAAATCCTTTGGTCTCACAAGCATCAATGAAGGTGAAACAGGCCGTGAAACAAGCACAAATAAAGAAACACAACAAGCTTATTGACCAAATCGAAACATTGACAAGTATGGTTACCGGTCTTGTTGGACAAGTGAACGAGCTCCAAAGCACAAAAGCTCAAGTTGATGAGTTCCTTTCCGATGACGTTCAGGATAAGATGTTCACTGCTATCAAGGGAAATACAGAAGAATACCTGAAAAAGTATTTGCCCAGAATCACATCAAAGAAAGTTAAAGAATATCTCGATCCAAACATCGACAGTCTTCTCAAAAACGTTTTCGTTACAGTTCCACTCGTCCTACAAACTCAACCAATAAAACCAAAGGAACCAACACTTGAAGAACTTCAAATACAATTGTTTGATAGATTGTCAAGTCTTACAACACCGACTCCTGAACAAATTGCAATCTCTGATGCTATCCAAGCTAATATCTCAAAGGAGTCATGCAAACCTGATGCTGATAAAGGAAAACGACCAAGAGAAGATGAAGACCCTGATCCAAACTCACAAGATAAGAAACCAAGGAATGTTGGTGGTTCTTCTTCTCAACACAAGGAACCTGTTAACCCATCAGCAACCACAGCAACTGCCAACCAACCACCAAAGAAATTTGAAACCGGTCCAACGGCAACCGAACATCATTTTGAGTACAATGATGAGGACGACTTTCAACAACCACAATATCAACCAGACACTCCACCAAAGTCGAAGGATAAAACGTCTAAGAAAGAAAAGAAGTCAAAGAACAAACAACTTAAGGTTGTCACGTGGCTTGAAGATGACACGACTGAGGGAAACGGGTGGTTTGATAAACTTGTCATGGCTCAACCATATGTCAACGATGACTCCATGATCGAAGGACGCACACTTGAGTTCACAGAAAAACTCAAACGTGATCAATGAATCAATAAGCTTACAAAAGGAGAACTTCGTCGTATAAAAATGATGCATTCAACTTGCTGAAAGATCGATCCTCAAGTGCAACTGAGCTCGAATATCACTTGGAAAACATTGCGCGTGCAATGTCTAATGATATCAGCTGGACAAATCCGAACACATATGTGATTGATAATACTTCTCAACACAAAGAACCATACTTTACGGATTGGACAAAGCCTCTGCCAGTAATTAGAACTTCTGATCAACCTGTTATTCCATACAGCTTCTTCTTCAACAACGATCTAGAATTTCTTGTACACGGCAGCAAGTGAGAACCTAAGTATGCAACGTCAATAACCTTGATTCCTGCTGCAAGATATCCACTACCGGCCATCGAAGAAACAGCAACAAGACTCTTCATTACAAACAAAGTGCTGTACGATCAAGATGCACATCTGGGAATCTACCACTGGTATGAGAAAAGGAGAACCTGGTACAAAAGAAAACTTACGAAAAAGTCTCCAACTCCGGTGATGAGCGATCTCAGAATAATTGGTGTGGTTAGCATTGAAGCAGAAAAGAAGTATGATTATACCTTTCTACATAAAATCAGGGTTAGAAGACAAGATCAGAAGATTTACTCATTCTCAGAAGCAGACTTCCCTGATTTGAACCTTAACGATCTTGAAGATATGTATCTCATCAAAGTTCAAGGGAAGATGCATCATTTCTCAACTGATCTTATGTACGCATTCAGCATTGCTCTACTACATCAGAAGAAAGATCATTCAAGAACGCGTTGAAGACTTGCAACTTAGGGTCGAGAGCTATCAAAGAAAGCTAAACTTAACCGCACCACTTCTACACCTTCCAGAGATCAACAAAGAACCTCAGTATACCCTAAAAAAAGACCCAACCTTTGGTTTTGTCTACAAAAGTGATCAAAGCATCAACTGTTTCATGGGATACAAAGAAGTTCACAAGTTCTGCGACCACACACTCAAGAAGGTTCGAGACGGACTAGTCATTCGGTTAAGAGATCGGGAGTTGTATAAGACAAGCAGGTGGACAGCTACTCAAATGCGAGAAGTTCGTTAATTCATCCAGAAGATTGAGAAGAGGCTTGTACTCAGAGATCAGATGCGGAGGATGGAAAGCTATGTTGGAGGCAGACCAGCATTCCTTATCAGAAATTTTCAACGACCTGATCCAATGTTAACAATCTTCAGAAACATTGATTGATGTAAGACTTGGGTATTCTTGTGATTATTTTTTGCTTGCAAAACATGATGGCTTGTGCACACATAACAGTGCACAACCCGTTCTTTGTAAAGAAAGGACCCTGAGGTACGCTTGAGTGCCTCAATCCTAATATAAGGAGCGAAAGCTTCTTACTTTTGAGTAGAATTAATCAAATTTCTTAAGTTTTTCATAATTCTGCTCAAAAGAACAAGTATTCCCTCTCGTAATCAAAACCTCAAAAAGTTATTTCACTTATTGAGGGGGAGTATTTGAAACAATCTTTGTTCAAAATGATAAGTTCTTGTTAGTTTCTTCCCACAAACCTCAAAAAGCATATTTTAATCAATATGTTCTTCAAAAATAACATCAATATGCTATTTTTAAGGGGGAGAAAAACAAAAAATGATTAAAATATGGTAACAAATGTGGAATCTCATATGAGCTCGACTTAGATTTGCCAACGAATTGACGAAACTAAACTGTCAGTAATCGAAAGGACTTGTCCTGGACAGGTAATAATTTCAAGCTGGTCTAACCAGTGATGTAAGCGTGTCTCGAATAGGACTTGTCTAAGTAGAGTGTACCATTTCGAGAGATTCACCTTGAATATGACCAGTCTGGTTAATAATTTCAAGCTGGTATAACCAGTGATGTAAGCGTGTCTCGGAGCGGTCATGTTCACTGAGAATCGATCAATTCAAAAGTGCGAACTCCACCCAACATGTGTAAACGTTCTTTAAAATTCAAAAGCACATGTGAAGGGGAGTATTTCTGAAAATGGAAAACCCTCAAAGTGTTAAAAAAATATGTTTTATAATCATAAACACTTTGAGAGATTTTTACTAAGGTTTTATGGCAACATGATCGGAAAAACCTAGGATAATCATGAAGTAATAAGGTAATTGTTAGGTTTATGTCTAATGATCTGCCAGAGCCGGAGGGATCTACCCAAGGATAACACCAATATTTTAGTACTAGAAGTCCTTAGGTATGATTGAAAAAAAGGAGTAATGAAATGAAAGGAGAAAGAAGGAGTTGAAGAATTAAAAAGAAAAGTAAAGTAAAGGGTGAAAAGAAATAGCCCTCCAAAAGTTCAACTTAGGGCAGAAACCGGGTTCAATTCATATGCTACTATGTGTCACTAAGATGACACTAGTATTGAAGACAAGACGTCATGGACCCAGTGACGCACTGCACTTAACCTTTTAGCCACTCAAGTTCTCTCAAAAGGACTTGTTTCATTTCTCACGGGGAACCCTGCATAATCTATCAACCTCTCACTACGAGTTGTGTTGATATTGAAATAGGAGACACCGCTCCAGTCTCCGACTACTAAAATCAAAACACACTTATCGAGTCTAGAGACACGAGATTCATCAAAAGATCTCTTAGGAACACTTAAACATTTCTACACTTGTTGTTCGACAATAAGAACTCTAGTTGTAAATATTTGAGTCCTACGCAGATCTTAGCAATCTGCCAGAACATTTATGAGAGGATTTACTAATATAATTCTCAGTGATTGAATGGAAATCCTTGCCAGGGTCAACATCAAACAGCCCTGACAGTAGGTCACTTTGATAATCCCTTGAGGATTACGCTTAGTGTTCACGGTGGTTTCAAATGGTTTACAGTCGTGGAGTGATACTTCGGTATACTTCATCGGCTCACCCTGAATCGTTGATATACTTTGGTGTATCTGTGTAAGCCCTCTTGGAGGTATCCGATTCAGGAACAGCCTTTGTAAGGATTAGAGAGAGTTTTCACACTATGCTGTTAATTATCTCGAAGTCCGAACTTGTAAGTGCTGGAAACTTTATTGCTAACTGTTTTCATGCAGGTACTCATGGAGACCCGGAGTTCTAGCTAGTTGTGACCATATTTACTACCATTATCATCAACAACATTTCATTTCCACACGCTCATACCAACATCAGAATGTCATTCAAAGTTCAAAGACACTTCTCATCAAAGATCGAAGCAAAAGTTCATAAGTCAAAGATCAAAACTAAAGAATGAGAATCACTTAAAGTACAAAGATCAAAGTTAAAAGAAGTATGAGCATGGTGGAAAAGACGTAAAGACACCAGAGACAAAGATGTTGATGAAAGGCAGATCACAACATTATCACATCACAAAGAACAAGAACAAAGAACAAAGATACAAAAGACGTCGAAGCCAAAGAAGCAAAGAAGACGTCAAGCAACCTTTGATGACCAACCCTTAAGGGGAGATTGTTTGGAATACGTTTTATGTAAAGTGTTGGTCATAGTCATATGTAATAGGTTGATAAATAGTTAAGGTCTTTAGGTTTAATATTAGGTTCGGCCTATGTAGAAGGCCCATGCGCCATGGCCTTAAGTTTTGTTCTAGAAGGATTATGCTAGGCGTTGCCCTAGCTCATGTACCCTATAAATACATTGTATCCTCTCACTTGAGAGGTGTTGGTTATTCATATATGCTACTAAACCTTTGCTACTCTTTCTATGATATAATCGACCTATACATTATCTCTTTCTCTCATCTCTCTCACTTATATTCTTGTGTTATATCTATTATGGTGACCTAACACAAATGTGCTCGTTGATAGTGAGCAAGCAAGTGAAACCTATAGCTCGAAATGAGGTGTTGATATCCTCATGACAGAGTAAAGAGGAGTCAACTATTCGACCTTCATGAAAACAACGGGTTTCAAGATTTGTGTAGGCACGGATATGGTTTCCGGGTGTTGTTGGTTCACGTGAGATATTAGGAATGTATAAATTTGTTAGTAGATGATCAAAGTCATACTCGTGTGACATTTTGTTACCTGTAAATGATAAGAAAAATGGTATAATCATTAGCTCATTGTTTTTATAAGTGTTAGAAAATGTGGAGTTATTGTCACCTTAAGTTTAGCTTAAACACTTCTTCCTTGTTTTTAACTCATTATATTCAAAATTTTCGGCCCTAATTAATGCATGGTTGTGAAAACGTTTTTTAGATGTATTAACCATGCATAACTATGTTCTTGTCGCGTTCCTAAACATGAATAACTATAACAAATCGATTTGGGGATAATCACATATTTTGACACTTTTCAAAATAAGCTTGTTTGGACAAATCCTACATCTAGGTGAGTGATAATGGTTCTACATTGTTAAGATTTAGTGTTAATTTCAATTGATTACAAGAAGAATTCAAGATCCCCAATTTTTGATTTCATGTTCATATAAACCCTAATTTCAAATTAATGAGGAAATTGATGAAATGTGTAACACCCCAACCCGAGAAAGGTCAAAATGTAACATTATGGTGTCAATCAGAACATAAATGCAAGCGGAAGACTTTATCAACTATAAGGTTACATAAATTCTTCTAAGGAAATGATAAAATACTAAGTCTGAAACAGAATAACTTCTAAATGAAATACAATCCCAAACAAAGTCTAAATGAAAGATAACTCCAAATCTAATCCAAACGCAAGTGGTTAACTATCGTCAAGGTGGTCCACTAAAAGCTCCTACTCTCATCACTCAATCCCAGCATCCCGCTTGATACTTGCCGAAAAGAAAATGCGGCTGAGCTTAAAAAGCCCATTGAACAGATATAAACAAATGAACTGAATATCAATAAGTACACAAAATGAAGTCAAAGGAATCTGCTAAACAAGATGTCATAGGTCATGAGAATCAATGAATAATGAATCAAGTAAATGATAAAGAAGTCAACAAGTCATAAGGAAAAATGCCCACGAGCTCAAAAAGCACGCCACATGCTTAACCACATAATCATATCATATCCTGTCATAACAAATCATAGCAAATGGAGTGATCAACTCCCAAAAGTGGAATGGGGTATATGGCACACACAAACCATTCACTACAAAGCCATATCGGAAACATATTACAAAACAAACCTAGGATGCATCCATACGCTCCCTGCAAAACAAAATATGTACACCACCATACACCTGTACTCTGAAAAATATATTGGCGTACCAAAATGGCAAATAAGTGCACAAGCTCAATAATCATATACATATCAAAAAGGAACGCCGTGGACCAATCACACCGCCACAGATAGTGTCATGCCATTGGTGCCTCAATGGCATGGCCATGGTACCTCAATGACTAGTTAGCTCGGGTAACAGAATAAACAAGCTATCACATCATAACGAATTAATTATAATGTATTTAAACAAAAGAATATCAACTGAAATGAATGCCATATTAAATGACATAGAACTGAATATCATATCATAAGGAATCATATCAAATGGAATCATATCAAACGGAATCACCAACGAATATCATAACGAATGAAATAAAGTCAAGGATCGAAGAGTCAATGTGAAACCCTTACTGAGAAAGGGTAGAATATCCGTACCTTAGCAAATGGAATGAAAGCAACGGGAAAATGAACACAAGGAAACAACGTCACGCCTTCTTCAACGAATCTACACGGATTAGGGATCATTTAATACTTATGTGTTCATTTAATGTCATAACGTATTTTTGTATTTATTGTCATTTAATAACATGTTTAGGGTTTCTCATGTGATTTTGGTTCATATTCTTATGATTTTTAGGACACATCAAACAAGCTTCTATGGTTCTATAATTTTTACCAGAGACACCTATATATGTTTAATACTTCCCCTAATTTTTACAGATTTTATCTCCTAGTGCAAGTATCCAAACAAAAATCATTTTTCAAACCTATTCCAGAATGTGACCTGATGGTATACCCGAAAAGTTTGTATTTTATAAACATACCTAAGCCTTCCAGAAAAATTTACAAAAATTACAGTAAGTCAGATATATTTTAAACATTCTCCTTGCCAAACGAGGCCTCTTAATTCCTTATGGTTTTAAAAGTAAAAATCAAAAACACCAACTGATTTTCAGATATCCAAAATACAATTTTAACACTTAATCTAGTAAAAATCAAAAGACTACCCTCCCTACCTCCAATGACCACGAAATTTATATATTCAGAAATTAGGTAACTTAAACTTAATTTTAGAATCAAGAATCATACAAAAACATGTTGGCATCATCAAATTAAACCTCTTGCAAAATGACCCATTTTCTGGACAGCATACTAGTGAGACAGATTCAACACAACCCTAACCCTTTAAACCCTAATCGACCCATAATTAATTCCTAGGGTTTTTTTCCAGGTTTTAATAGCATGTTTAATGTACCATTAATGATCATATTACGGTTGTATGTTTTATGTTATGTTGACAAGGAACATGGCAGATTCGCTATCAATTCTCACACAAACACACACACCACAAACCAAAAACACCTATGTTGAATGAATAAAGGTTTAGGATGGATAAGAATCAAGAATACCTTGTGTCGACTAGAAAAGAGAGACGAAAGGAACAACTATGATCACAACAAGTCTATCACAAATGGAGACCAAGGCTGCAACAATCGAACACCACCTGCTATCTTCTTCCTTCTTAACTTTGAGAGCAAATACGATTTAGGGCTTGTTTTGGTCTTTCTGATTTCGGTATGGAGAGGGATAAAAAGAACCGAATATAATTTTTTTTGGGGAGAAGAGGAAGAAACCGTGTTTATCACTTAGGTATGTTGTGTATTATCTAGGGCAAGGAGGGGGACAAAATATCTTCTAATTATTTACAAATGATTTGGTTATATCTCTTTTATTCCTATCAAAAGAAAACGTGTAAGTGCTAGGGGGTGTCATTAATTGTAGTTAGGATAGGATTAGGATTAGGAAACTTTGTATTTTTATTTCATAACTTATAGTTTAGGACAATTATTGTGTACTTAATTTATAACATATAGTTTTTATTATCACATATTTATTTAACTAACTTAGGTTAAATTCAAAAGAAATAATTAAAATGTGAATCTAAATTTTAGGGTGTTATAAAATGACTTACAATTGATGTTTGGAATTAAAAAGTGGTTGATTGTCTTTGATTGTGAAGTGTTTAATTTTAAATTTTAGTGGAAGGATTAAGAATTTGGGTTATTTCGTCGCTGCTGCAACAGGAGAGGTTATTTTTGGTTTTGTTTTTTTGAAAGTGTGAAAGAGAAACGAAGTAACAAGAGAAAACTGGTGACGGTCTCTTAAATATTGAGGACTGTCTCTGGGACCGTCTGGGTTTGAGGGACCGTCTCTAGTAAGTGGTTTTTGGGAGATGGAAATTTTTGTGACCTATTTTAACTGGAGTTTTATAAAAAGTAAATTGTTGAAGACACTAAGGATCAAGTATTTTAGATGATATGAATTATTAGACTTAGAGTGAGAAGAATGGGGGAAACACGAAACGCACGAGTAGGCTAAGGGAATGGGTGTTGAGGAGAATCGAGACAGAAGAAATAGAGGAGACTCGTTTTGAGTGACGAGGTTGACGACACGCTGAATATGAAGTTGAAATAGAGTCGAGACAGAAGAAATAGAAGAGACGAGAATCAAATGTGAGGCTTACATCGGGTGGTTCTGAAGTTAATCACGTCTATGACGAATAAAGACAAGAAGAGGAATAGAATATTAGTCGTAGAAGAGAGATAGAAGAGGGAAGAGATGTTGAGGACGTTAAGAGTGTGCGTCATCCATAGTGATTGATAGACGTGCCTTTTTGGCGATTGCGTAATCGGCTATTGATAGTGGTTGTAATAGTATCAATATCTCCAAAAATTCATTAAGATCCTATGGGGGATAAGCATTTAGGCAAAGAGTCTAATTTCCTAGGTTTTATCTACTACGTATAGATTTAAAGCACATAGAACTTCAGTCAAGAAATGAACATGTCACTAGCAAGTATGTAGCACATAGGATTATCACGGTCTTGAGAAAGCGTACATTTGCCAATAGCATTTCCTAAAGATACCTTACCGTGAGAGATGTTATGGGTGAAGCAAGGTTTAAGTAGTGACGAATTATCCCATGTTTGATGAGAGCATGAATAGACATTTATATCTTTAAGTTGTTTCCCTCGTGCATCTAAAGAGATAACTTACAAGAAAGACTTGGTACCCAATTTCTCATGGGTCCGAGATGGTTAGTAATAAACATCCTTTGCATTTACATGCAGAAGATGAGGATGTCGTTAGGGAACAAAAAAAATTCCCATAGATACACGTCTAGTTGAATTTTATTCCAAGATATAGAAGATTTTATTAAGAGATGTTTTACTTATAATTCATTGGTGATAAACGAGATATTTAGAAAAATTGAGTTTTTCGAATAACAAATCTAGATTTGTCTAAGAGGTTTCACAAATTTAATTTGTTTTGATTTGCTCGTTCATGCCTCACATAAATTAAAACCAAGATCCGTTTATCTCCAAATGCCTTTTGACTATTTAGTAAATCCTTAAGAGACCGAGAACTCTTTTCAAATTTAGCTAACTTATTAGCCTTTTCCTTAATCTTCTTAATTTCACTTTTATGATCTTGATACATTTTACATTCTAGATCAATTTCTATACCACTTTCAAGTCTAGACATTTTATCTTCCAAAATGATTTCTTTTTCCAATTTTCTTTCAAAATATTTTAAAGATTCATTTTCCGAAAATGTTTTTAGACTCATGTTGCAAAGATGTTCAAAATCACTTTCTAATTTTGAAAATTCTAGAATGAATGTGTCATAGCAAAAATGTTCAATTTCGGAATGTACCTCACTTGAAGTTTCAACCATTTGGCATATTTAGTATTCAGGACAAGCATTGTCTTCTTCATCAGTACCACTCAATGTTTCTCCAATGAGTTCTCTTCGTAAATTACTCATGTAGTCCTTGATGGCATTACCTTCATTGAAAACATTTAAACCAGTAGCACTTGTATCTAGTCTATCTAAATTTCTATTTACTGATTTATCTTCAGAAGTGACGAATTATTCATATATTTGTTTAAGATCAATTTGGTTATCTTTGGCTTGACTATTCTCTTGATGAAAGTTTGAAAGACTTTTTCAAATATCATTTGTCGTTTGACACATTAAAATTCTTTCATATTCAATTTTTGGCAAAGCTTTGTAAATCATTATTTTAGCTTTAATGTTTTTGTAAAATTTCCTTTTAAAATCATCTCTTTGATGTTCAAAATTTATTTCTGTTGGTTGAAAATCACCAATTGAAATAACATGCCAAAGATCTTGATCTATTGATTTCACATAACTTTCGAATCTATTTTCCATTGAGTAAAATTATTGTTTTCTAATTTTAGTTTCACCGTTTACAATTACGTTTTAAGAATTTTAGTTCCTTTTTGTTTCTTTTTGAAAAACGTTTGATTCGCTATTATGTGATATCTATCGAATGTATATGAACACAATAATAATGCGCAAAGTAAAGACAATAGATAAAAGAAGAAAACAACCAAACCGAGACATAGATTTATAGTGGTTCGGTACGAGGCTCACTCTTCGCCCTACTTCATTCCTTAAGTATCACACTCGAGAGTTCGCAATCACTATGTCAACACACTCCCTTCAGGCGGAGCAAACCATACACCAACGCTTACACCAATTTATGACACTAACCGGAATGTCGAGTCCTAATCCTAGCTAGAACCAATCTACACACCGACACACGGCTCTACACGGACATACACCTTGTCCACTTGGATTTACACACAATCCAAGTCTTCACACGAATGTACACACTGTCCACTTGAACTTTCACACGGTCCAAGTCTCCACGCTTCACTTCACGGATTTTCACCTAGTCCACACCAGCACACAGACTCACACTAAGTCCTAGTCTTCACACACCAATACAAGGACTCACACCAAGTCCTAGTATTCACACACCTAAACACGGACTTTTGTAAAAATGTTTTGTTACATAAAAATGTGAGGTTTTAAGAAAAATATTTTCTTTGATCACTTAACTAAATTGGTATAGTGCTTGTTCATACCTTAAGTGATGTTGTAGTCGAGACGTTGTCGAAACGAGTTTTCTCGATCAAAAACTTATCGGGTTGATTACCGTCTTCACTATCGCTTTAAGCTCCACCAACGAATGCTTTGTTCTCTTTAGGCTTTGGACAATCACTTATGAAGTGACTCTTATCACCAAAATTAAAGCACCCGCGTTCACGCCTTGAACTTTCACCAACCTTGTTGTCAAAACCCCGACTTCTTCCAACCTTATTTCTACCATCATTACTGCGGTTACCAAACCGATTACAATGCCTAAAGTTACTGCCTCTTCTAAAGAACGTTCTAAAGTTCTTAGCCATTAGGTTGAAATCTTCATCATCTTCATCTTCTTCATCACCGCTTCCTTCTTGACTATCACTATCATCACTAGTTTGATTTCTAGTGACTTTAGCTTTTAGAGCTAGAGATTTAACCTTTTCCTTCTTGTCTTTAGAAACGACCTTGTCGCTCTCTAAAATCATTTCGTACACTTTAAGGTTACCAATTAGCTCATCAAGAGGAAGTTCCGCCAAGTTCTTGGCCTCCTCAATAGCCGCCACCTTTGGACGCCACTTCACTGGAAGAGCTAGAAGAAACTTTCTTACATGATTCTTATTGCTATAGCTTGGAACTAGAGATGTTAAGCTTGTAACGATAGCATTGAACCGTGTATAACCACAATAAATGGTTTCTTCGTCCAAGATCGCAAACTTCTTATATTGTTGGATGAGTAAGTCGATCTTACAATCCTTGATTTGTGAGTTACCTTGATGAGTAATGATAAGTGTATGCCAAATCTCCTTCGCGGTTTTGCACGTATAAACTCTTTCGAATTCTCTACGTGGTAAGGCATTGTAGATCGTCATCTTGGTTTCATCATTCTTGCCAAGCTTCTTCTTCTCATCATCCTTCAAATCCAAATATGGCTTCTCCACCATCAACTTTGTTTCAGGATCTTGCACCATGAACACAAAGTCACCATTTCGGATTATCTCCCACAAGTCAATATCTTTGGACCTAACATAGGTCTCAAATCGGGCTTTCCAAAAATAAAAGCCATCGGTCTCTAGCAAAGGTGGTCTTTGCATAAAACACTCCTCAACATAGTTCTCTTAAGCCATGGATCTATACTCAACTTTTCCAACAATTTCGGTAGGTATTTTAAATTTTTGAAAAAGAAGTTTTTGCCTTAAAATGACTTCTCGAAAAGGTTTTAATCCTCAAAAACTTGATACCAATTGTAGAATCGTAGGGGGGTGAATACGGTCTTTTCGGATTCTTTGAAGTTTATTGACTTCAAGCCTCGAATATCAATAAGTGGTTATACACACAAACACCACAATCACAACACAACCACAATATATCAGCCCTCTTGTTTATGCAATCTTCATACTTCTTTCTGAGATCAGCTAGCCTTTTTAGGTTCCTAACTTCCAGTTCTTCCATCTTCTTCTTTTGAGCTATTCTCTGAGTAAGAGTCATGTCATCCAATTCCTTTTCAGACTTGAGTCTGGCCTGATGAAGATTTGCTAGTCTCTTTTCTTATTCTACAAGAGCAATAGCTTCTTTAAGAGTTAGTGGTGGTTCCTTAGCTGTTCTGAACTCATCTAGATAAGACATGTCAGGGTTTGATCCACTCTGCTCCAAGTGTGGTATTATTCTTTTCTTCAGGTCATACTCATCAGAGGATTGGGCTATGTCTTTTCCTTTATCAGCTCTTTTTCTTTCATGAATTCTTGATGCTGATGGATGAATTATATTGGAGACTTCAATTGTTCCTGAGTTGAACAGATGTGCAGTGAATTGCTCAAAAGGTATGTCATTGATTTTCACTGGCCTAAATGAGCTTATGGGAATTGGTGAAGGGATTGCGATTGTCAGCTTCAATTTCTTAGGAGCAGGATCTGACTCTGACGAGGAGTAAATGACCATAGCCATTGGGTTGGTTTCCACTAAAGATCCACTCTCAGATGATGAATTAGTCTTTATATGCTTCCCCTGAACAGTTGCTGGGGTTTCAGGAATTACTACATCATCATCTGACTCATCAATGAATGGTGACTTTTCTTTGACCTCAGCCTTCTCCTTTTCAACACTTATAATATTCTCCAAGCAGCAGCACTGGGAAGTGGTGTTGTTGAGCTAGTATTATCAGGATGTTGAGAAAGGATGTCCACCATCTTATGTTAATTGGTCCCAACCAACTCAACAGTCTTAGTAAGCAGACCAGTTTTTTGAAGAGTGTCAGTGAGATGAGGAGGCACAACAACTCTGGAATTAAGAACCTTCTCCACTTAGTTGGATATCTTCATTATATGTCTGTTGGAGCTGCGAAGAACTTCAAGTGTCTCACTGATCTTGTTCTCGACATGACTGCGAATTGAAGTCCTTGTGGCCATCTCCAAATGAGCAAATCTACGAGCTTCAAGTTTGTTTAGAGCATTGATGGATTTGTGGATATGTTTGTGAGACTCAAAAAGATGACCAGGGACTGAAGCATTTAGACCATTGGTGAGAAGCTTTGCATTATAGTTCTAACAAAATTCTTCATTGCCTTCTGAATTAGAGTGGGAAGAGTTTCTTCAATAGCCTTCATGGTGGTCTGAACTAATTTAGGTAGCTTTTCCTTTATCCCATCCACTACCATTCTAGGCAGCTTTTCATCTAACATCTGCTCAACTTTTTGAGAAACCCTTTGAGCTCAGCCTGAATACCACCCATTTTTGCTTTAACATCAGAGACTGTCATGTCCATATGTTGAACATGACTTTGCAAGTACTTGACCTCCTTGTAAAGTGGATCAGTCTAGAGTCTGATGAATGAAATAGGTGGTCTGGTGCTCAGCTGCCTAGCACCTAGCTCCTTAACACTTGGCATAGTTGGAAAATGGATTGGTGTTTGGTTCTCAGACACTTTGGATGGTGACAAAGCTGGTGATGCTTCATGTGTTGGAGTATGCTCGTGTCATAATAAATAATTTCATGAGATGGTTAGTGCAATCAACAAGGCTCCTCCCAGCTATAAGGCGCCTTCAAGTGAGAAAGCAAGAACTGTGTTGCTAGATGAATGTGCAGGTTATGTTGAAAAAGATTTGTCATCAATCCAAGACACATGGTTTATACAAGGTGTTTCTATTGTATCTGATGGTTGGTCCAATGTGAAACATGAACCATTGATCAATGTTCTTGCTGTAAACAACTGTGGTGCGACTTTTATGTACGCCAAGGACTTTTTCGGGGTAGAAAAAACAGGACAAGCAATTTCAAACTATTTGTTGGGAGCTATTGAAAAGATATGGCCAAGTCATGTCCTTCAAGTTGTAACTGACAACGCGGCAAATTGCATGGCAGCGGGAAAAGAGATTGAAAAGGTATATAAACACATATTTTGGTCTCCTTGTTGTGTACACACTTTAAATTTGATTTTCAAAGACTTTGCAAAAGAGTTTAATTGGTTGGAGAATGTTTAAAAAAGAGGAAAAATGGTTCTGAAGTATTTTTTAAATCACTCTCAAGCTTTAGCAATTTTTAGGGATAACTCAAAGCTTGAGCTTTTGAAAGTAGCAAAACAAGATTTGCGTCTCACTACATTCTTTTAAAAAGGATAAAGGATCGTAGAGAAGCTCTTGCTACTATAGTTGTTCTTAACTCATGGAGGGAATGGGCTAAACAAGGAGATGAAAACACAAAAAAATAAAATAAAAAATGGAGAACTTGTTGTTCAAACTATGCAAAGTGAATCATTTTGGGTTGATGTTGATCATATTCTTGCTATAACAAATCCAAATATGGCTTCTCCACCATCAACTTTGTTTCAGGATCTTGCACCATGAACACAAAGTCACCATTTCAGATTATCTCCCACAAGTCAATATCTTTAGACCTAACATAGGTCTCAAATCGGGCTTTCCAAAAACAAAAGCCATCAGTCTCTAGCAAAGGTGGTCTTTGCATAAAACACTCCTCAACATAGTTCTCTTAAGCCATGGATCTATACTCAACTTTTCCAACAATTTCGGTAGGTATTTTAAATTTTTTGAAAAAGAAGTTTTTGCCTTAAAACGACTTCTCGGAAAGGTTTTAATCCTCAAAAACTTGATACCAATTGTAGAATCGTAGGGGGGGTGAATACGGTCTTTTTGGATTCTTTGAAGTTTATTGACTTCAAGCCTCAAATATCAATAAGTGGTTATACACACAAACACCACAATCACAACACAACCACAATATATCAGCCCTCTTTTTTATGCAATCTTCATACTTCTTTCTGAGATCAGCTAGCCTTTTTAGGTTCCTAACTTCCAGTTCTTCCATCTTCTTCTTTTGAGCTATTCTCTGAGTAAGAGTCATGTCATCCAATTCCTTTTCAGACTTGAGTCTGGCCTGATGAAGATTTGCTAGTCTCTTTTCTTATTCTACAAGAGCAATAGCTTCTTCAAGAGTTAGAGGTGGTTCCTTAGCTGTTCTGAACTCAGCTAGATAAGACATGTCAGGGTTTGATCCACTCTGCTCCAAGTGTGGTATTATTCTTTTTTTTAGGTCATACTCATCAGAGGATTGGGCTATGTCTTTTCCTTTATCAGCTCTTTTTCTTTCATGAATTCTTGATGCTGATGGATGAATTATATTGGAGACTTCAATTGTTCCTGAGTTGAACAGATGTGCAGTGAATTGCTCAAAAGGTATGTCATTGATTTTCACTGGCCTAAATGAGCTTATGGGAATTGGTGAAGGGATTGCGATTGTCAGCTTCAATTTCTTAGGAGCAGGATCTGACTCTGATGAGGAGTAAATGACCATAGCCATTGGGTTGGTTTCCACTGAAGATTCACTCTCAGATGATGAATTAGTCTTTGTATGCTTCCCCAGAACAGTTGCTGGGGTTTCAGGAATTACTACATCATCATCTGACTCATCAATGAATGGTGACTTTTCTTTGACCTCAGCCTTCTCCTTTTCAACACTTATAATATTCTCCAAGCAGCAGCACTGGGAAGTGGTGTTGCTGAGCTAGTATTATCAGGATGTTGAGAAAGGATGTCCACCAGCTTATGTAAATTGGTCCCAACCAACTCAACAGTCTTAGTAAGCAGACCAGTTTTTTGAAGAGTGTCAGTGAGATGAGGAGGCACAACAACTCTGGAATTAACAACCTTCTCCACTTGGTTGGATATCTTCATCATATGTCTGTTGGAGCTGCGAAGAACTTCAAATGTCTCACTGATCTTGTTCTTGACATGACTGCGAATTGAAGTCCTTGTGGCCATCTCCAAATGAGCAAATCTACGAGCTTCAAGTTTGTTTAGAGCATTGATGGATTTGTGGATATGTTTGTGAGACTCAAAAAGATGACCAGGGACTGAAGCATTTAGACCCTTGGTGAGAAGCTTTGCATGACAGTTCTAACAAAATTCTTCATTGCCTTCTGAATTAGAGTGGGAAGAGTTTCTTCAATAGCCTTCATGGTGGTCTGAACTAATTTAGGTAGCTTTTCCTTTATCCCATCCGCTACCATTCTAGGCAGCTTTTCATCTAACATCTGCTCAACTTTTTGAGAAACCCTTTGAGCTCAGCCTGAATACCACCCATTTGTGCTTTAACATCAGAGACTGTCCTATCCATATGTTGAACTTGACTTTGCAAGTCCTTGACCTCCTTGTAAAGTGGATCAGTCTAGAGTTTGATGAATGAAGTAGGTGGTCTGGTGCTCAGCTGCCTAGCACCCAGCTCCTGAACACTTGGCATAGTTGGAAAATGGATTGGTGTTTGGTTCTTAGACACTTTGGATGGTGACAAAGCTGGTGATGCTTCTTGTGTTGGAGTATGCTCGTGTCATAATAAATAATTATATGACTAGACATATGTGAGCCTATGGGGTCACACACTTATACACAGAGATACCATTTTATATATTGTATTTATCGTATTTACACTATATATAAGACTACGTAACTTAGGATCAATAACGGGCTACTAATAACTAAGCTAGTACTTAGTTTATTGGATTGGACCAACAAATGGGCAAGCCCATTTTTGGCCCCCATGTGGCCATCCATGGTGGGAAGAACAAGAGGGAAAAGTGCAAGGGGTTAAGTGTAACTTTATATCTTATAACCACATATTGATTTGGTCATTAAGGAAATTAATCACCATTAACCACTTGCCATTTTTCTCTCCCCCTCTCCGTCTCTAAAACCTACGACACAAAACATAACCCCCCCCCCCCCAGGTTTTGTGTTTTTGATCCCTTCTTTGCTTAATCTATTGGAGGTTCTTGCAAGAACAAGTGTTACGAGGTCAATACTAGCATCTATTGGTGATCAAGGACGTGTAGTGTGTTTCACACATAGAAGAGGTCGACCTTATTGATCTCTTAGGGTTTCTCACTCCATTTCGTGGGTATTGGTGTGTTGGTGAATCCGTGATCACGCTACAAAGGTATATAATCGTTGTATTTATTTATTGATTGATCATATGGCTATATGGATCCGTCTCTAGGTGATGTTTCCGCTGCGTTTAATTATTTTAATATGTTTTTCATATTCAACATCACCTATAGTAGTATCACGAGCCATCATATGTGCCATATGATTATCGGGTATGCGTAAAAATGGCAAAATCGGGTGTTTTTTGATGATTTTTGAAACCATGTTTTAAAACAGCCCCTAGGGCTCCATTTTCACACATATGAACGACCCATGAGGGGTCTTATGATATGTGATTTTTTATCTCATAGCCATTTGTTATGCATATTTTAATTGGTATACTTATCGGATACGTGTAAAATGGCCAAAAACGTGTTATTTTGATCGATTCATGAAACGGTTTTGATTCAGCCCCTAAACCTTAATTTTCTGTGGTAAAATGATATTTTGAAGGTCCTAATATCAGTGGGTTTTGATCCTTAGGTCATTTGACACACGTACCTATCGGGGTTTTAATTCTTGTTAATTAATTTCTTCGTTTCGTTGGCTATATCTTTAATTCTTGTTATTAATTTTTTTTTTCAGGGCAAATACATGCATGTTTGTCCATGGAGTTAGCCAACACCTTGTTTTGATCATAATATTATTGTATTATTATGTGTATATGCAAAGCCGATGAAAACCTAGACCTCTTGTGCCATGAGTTGTTGTGATTTGTCGTTAATTTCTTGTTTTGGGGTTTGCCACTGTTTCGGCTTTTATGTAATGAACTTCATTTTGGTTTTTGCCATTGTTTGGCCATTTTACACTAGATAGGAAGTATATTAGTTGTATTTTACTTCATATATAATGTAATCAAAGCTTGGAATGGAATGGCATGGCAAAAGAGTGAAAGACATAAACGCGGTAAATGGCTGCTGGAACACACTGTAGTAAAACGGAGTTTCCTGGCGATTGGTAAGGCGTTATTGGCTAAATGTTTTTGTGCAGGTACACAAGACATGGGCCTACAACTTTTTAGTTTGGACCTAAGAGTGGGGAAGACTCCTTCTAGGCGTTTTGTGCCTCCCAATAAAAAAAATTTGGGCGGACAGATTCATTATTTCATGTGCATAATGGGGTTCTACTTGTTCTTGATTGTCTTGGAGCAAGTGGGAGCCCTCCGTGTGGTTGTGTAGGCTTGTCCCTAGATGACTCTTGGTTCTCGTGATGGCTCACGAGACCGAGCATAGGTTTTTTTCATCGGTTGAGGCTTTGCATATTGTGGTTGTGTGTTTGTTGATTTGCTACTTATATATGCTTTGATTATATGTAAATTGCAAATTGTTTTCTAAAAACATGAAATGAAACACAAACCATTTTTAAACTAAGTCTTATGATTTAGTTTAACTAAGTTTTTGAAACATAAAATCATTGTTTTATAAATAACTCTTAAACTCGTTATGTATGTTATTCTTGTTATGTATTGTCCAAACTTTATTATCCACCTAGGATTAATATTAGTCTTGAAAATGGACAACTCGACACACATAAATTAAAACAATGATTAGACTTAAGTTAAGAAAAGTTTTTAACTTGTGCTACGAAGAATGAATGCATGCTTCTTTCGTACACCTTTTTTGATTCACATCAAAATATTTTACCCGTCACAAATTTAAGTCATGCCGTCCAATCGCTTGAGAACACTTGCAATTACTTTTTGCCTATGCGTGGGACCTAGGTTGAATTGTAACCCAAGGTGGCTATTCTCTATGCGTGGGACCTAGATATATTCTCACACGTTCTCAAATTGGATGACTTAATCGAGTTAAGCGGTAAGACCTTAACCCGAGGCAAGGATAGGACCAAACATGCCAGCTTGACACTAGTTGCTTGTTCACTAGTGCCATGAGTCCCATAAAGTTCTAGGAGTTGCACTTGTAATGCAATTGGTCAACGTTACCTACCTATTGAACCCTCCATTGCTAGCAGATCAACTGATGTGATGGTGGAACCTCAATGAGGATCTTAGCCTTTTTGTAAATTAATTGTTTTAAATTGTAAACATGGGGTAGTTAAATTACAAAAGGATAATTATCGAAAATACTAAAAATGAACTTTGTAATTTCAATTAATGAATTAATGCAACACAAACCGTAAACAAGAGTTTGTTCTTTTCTTGTTAAAAGGACGAACTAAGTCGTTCTTTCCTTGTAAGAAAGAGACTTGTTCCTATCCTTTTTCTTTATGAGGAAAAACCATAATAGGAATATTTGAATTTTCCTAATTTAATCAAACTCAAAGAACACCTACTCTAGAAATCGTGATGTCTTGTAAAAGTCAAAACGGTTAAGTATGGTTACACATCTTATTCTTTCAAGTTTGTTTTATAACCCTAGTTCTGGTTTTGAAACCTTGAAAAAAATATAAGATACTTGAATAACTAGAGAACACGTTTTCTATAGCTACCAAACTAAAATGAGTTTAAATAATTAGAAGATGGAAATATCAATAAACCGCAAAATGGTAAAGACAATTACTAGCATGATTACCTAGAAATTGGTCTTAACCCAATAAACCTACTAAGGTCCTATATACCCTTGTGGTAAAGTAAACCAATTTTGGAGGAAATGCATGCCTATTTTCAAGTTAAAATAGCAATGATGGCTAGCCCATCATCTATATGTTAGAACTTGATGCACTTCCTTGAATACCTAAGTACATGTTTACTAGTCAAAGTGACTCACATTAGCAATAATGTGTAGATATTCAAAGAAAGATGGAAAGTATCCAATCGCCACGCACTCTCCACTGGTGACGTAACACTTATAAATGTTGTCAAATCTAGTGGGAGCTACGTGATTATATTACTGGTGACGAAACACATGTAATGTTTTCTAATCCAGTGGGAGCTGTAAGCTTTATTACCTTGTAAGTTGCCCATTATTTCCAGATTGTCTTGAAATAATACCTTACTCTCCACATGTGAAGCATCATAGTTTATATAAGAACCATTGCATAAATTATATAAGATAACTTGTCGCGTTCCTGATGTTGCTTCCTGAAATGTTGTCTATAAAATTGTTATGCATGATTTATTATTAAAACAATAAAGTTCTACATATCTATATTTTGATTTTGACTAAAAATCATATGTTATCTTAGACATTGTCATATTGCTCATACAAACAAACGAGCGTAGTGTTGTCTGTATACTCTCATGATGTTGTGCCATGCACAAGTGGGAGAAATCTTAATTGTATGCAAGGTATAACATATAACAATATGACTAATGGTTTTTCTTGACTGCAAGGTAAGAAACTAAGATTCTACTAGGACTTCTACACATAAAATGTATGTTGCCCTAATTAGAACAAATGTCAAGATAACATGAAAAGCTACTTCGACATATTCACTGAATTGTTTGGTAAATATGATTATGTATTATTGGAAAGTCATAATCATGAAGTATGAAATTAACTTGAATTTACTATTGAGGCCAAGAGTTGGCGCTCGTAATTACTTTAGTTGAATATGTTTAGGTCTCTTGTAAAGACACAAACATCAATTCCGTTAATTGTTGAAAGACTTATAACAAAAAGTAAGAAGTTACCTTGTTATGTCTTCTTGTTAAAGACATGTACACTTACGACGTATAGTAAAATATTTAATGTTTATGTTTTCTAGTCAAAACATGCACATGAAGTCATTGACTTGGTCAAAGACTTATAATATAAAGTATGCAGTAGGCTAAAAATACCATTGATGACATCTGGTTTGACTTTGTTGGCAGATATGTAAGCCAAAGAACATAAGTTCATCTAATAAGTTGTGGGATAGTCTCGCAACATCAATCCTCGTGGAATACCACAAATGTATGGTATTTCCATCATGGAAAATCAAACTCTATAGATATTGTTTGATCTTTGATGACTTAAACTGTTTTACCTCCAAAGCTATCAAGGTTAGAAAATTGGATGTGCCATGTGTACACTCAATATGGTTCCAACCCAGAAGGAATTTAAGACACCATTGTATTATGGCATGGGATGAATCTCATTATGTCTTGATTGAAGTTTTGAATTTGTTAAATACCTAAGAGTAAGTAATTAACAAACTAGAGTCAAGAACTAACGATGTATTTTGGATGTCCCACTTTAAAACAATTTATTGTTACTCAAGATGCTAAGTATAAATAGTTAATATAACCCTAAACGTTTCTCTCTTTGGCGATATTGGCGAAAAGCGATCGATTCTTAATTCTATTCCCTAACTGATCAATCATATCCTTTTAACTTTTAATCCCTCTTCACGTGGGACGGTTGAGTATATGGTTTGTTAAATTTGTTGCTTTCAATCTTTCTCAATTATATATTAATACTTTAATATCAATCATGGGTCGGTTGACCATGCAACCTGTTTAACGTCGGTTTGGGAACTATTATAATCGCTGTTTTGTCCTTTTTACATGGTTATTTAACCCATCAAATTTCTAACGTACACAGAATCTCTATTCGATCTTTCACTTTTGGACGATCGAGTGTTGGGTTTTGTTTATGTTTTGGGTTTGCTGGGTTTGAATATAATCGCTGTTATTGGTTTGTCGGTGATTTCCGGCCGCCACCACCATACCTTTTTCGGCTAAAATTCATATCCTATGTCGCCTCTCTACCTATTAACGAGTGTTTTAACCTTGTTAACTGGTATGCAATCGAATAGGATGTGTTTATCATTGGTGGCGGTCGGGTGGTTAGGGTATGTATTGTACATCGATTTATGCTATATCTTCGAAACCCTATCATTAGGGTTTCTTATTTATCTATCGATGGTACTTGTACTGCACGTGAACCCGCTTAGGGTTTCTCTGGTGATTGTACGTTCAACTGCTAATGTTTATTATATGGGCATGGGTTTATAGAGAGATGTAAGTCAAGTTTGAGGGGATCTTGTTCAAAACCCTTCCTTTACAGATCTGTTACGCACCTTATGTTATTATTGATGGATCTGCTGGGTTTCGTGAGATGGAAGTCAAGTTTTGAGGTTCTTGTTCAAAAACCTTCGACAATGGATCGACTTTGCTATTTGGAAGTTAAGGTTTGTTTAAACCTTATTACTGTTAGGGTTTGAAGCACCATGCTGTTTTGTTATAGTGTTTAACCCTATTGGGCGATCATTGGTTCAACTGCAAATCGGTGGGACGTTGCGCATTGCTGCTGTCATTATAATCAGGTCCCTTGTTTTATGATGTTGTTGTTCATGATGTGTAAGTTAGGGAGTTGGAGCGCCATAATGATTTGAAGACTCAAGTACCTTACTTGAGTGGTACTGTATGGTCCTATGTATTTTAATCATGTTTGGTTGCGTTGGAAGTTAGGGTTTGAATACCCTATTGTCCGTCTCATTGCTGGTTTTCATTTGGCAGTCATGATGCTGGAAGCTAATTTACATTTAGACTCGTGTGATAACCGGTTATGTGAGGTTTTGTTCATGTTTCGTTCATCAGATCTGAAGTGGCTACTGTTGGATCTGTTGGTAGGATCATGATTTCAAGTACTATGATGGCTATGGATGTATTTAAGTGATACAAGCTTTTAATTCTCATTTTCTTATTCACTTGTGTAGTCATTATAGATTGCAAGTTTGTATGTAAGTTATAAGAATGGCATGTCATTCTTATATAGTGGTTGGGTCTGTTGACCTTTGCTTGTAAGTTGCACATGTATGTGCATTTTTGTCGCCCTGATCGGGCAAGAGATGGGGGATTCACCCTCATCCTTTGTACTTCAACGTTTTTTGGTGTAATGAATTTTACCAGGCGGAAGGCCTTTTACCCAAAAAAAAGATGCTAAGTATCTAGAGAATAGTCTCTACTTACAAAAGCAAGTGGGAGCACCTTTAGATCTTGAAGTTATTCAAGAGCAACCTTCTGAGTACACTTGCTAATGTCATACTAAGGTTAAACATGCATATGTTAAACCATAGATTGATATCTCTCATTCATAAATCCGCAAGGATACCTCTTGCACCTGAATGATATAGTTTGTTATATCAATGCTAAGGGATATAAGTTGGAGGATCATAGTGAACCTGTCAACTACAGAGATGCATTATCAGATCTTGAATTTGATGAATAGCTCAAAACCATGAATGTTAAGATGCAGTCCTTGGAAGACAATCACTCATGGAGCTTGATTGATCTTTTACCAAATTAGTTAGACTGTGAGGTTAAAAATGAGTTTCTTAATGAGAAGACTCAAAAGGACAAACTTGTACACACATTTAATGCACGCGTAGTAAAAGGAGTTTACTCGTACTCAAGAAATTGATTATGATTAAATCTTCCTACAAACAAACATTAAATGTATAAAGATGATTAATTGTCATACCTGTTTTCATGAAAATGAAATATGACAATAGGATATCAAAACACTTTTCTTGTTGATTACCTTTGCGAGGACGATGAGTAATCAAAAGGGTTTATGAATCCTTATAATCTTTATTATGTATACAAGATATAAGAATCCAGGTGTGGATTAGATCATGCATCTAGGAGCAGAGATCTTAAGTTAATTATAAAATCATTAATTTGATTTTGATTAATAAGATTACTCCTGACTACACTGAGAGCAAGTAGGAGCACTGTATTTATTTTCTTAAATCTCATATATCGTTAACATATTAGAAACAATATTCCATCTAAGCTAGACTTTAATCCTTAGTTTGGAATGAAGTTTCTCTTAAGGGATTTAGAAAATAAAACATACAACCTTGTTACATATGTTTATTAGAATAAACATAAGCGGTTATTAAGTCTAACACAATATGACACGTTATTGAGGGGAGTCTCAATGATCAATCTCACCTGATGAGATTGAACGCATGAATGGAAACCTTAAGTTCAACTAAAGGATTCATTATGTAAGTCATATTATGCATTGGATTATTTATATCACTTGCATGAATGCAAGATGAGTTGATAACAACAAATATCTAAGTGAAAGTCACTAGATAATTGTTAAACAAACATTCTAATGGACCTACAAAGGACCAAAGATATGTTCAACGTTTACGAATATTTGAGGAGCTCTGTTTAGTTTGCATACATTGATGCTTATTTAACTGAGATGATGCTCAACCCTAGTCGTGGTAGGATGTCATCATGAATGATGACATTGCTGATTAGATGTACTCGACTGAGAGCATTAATGCGTTATACATTAAAAGAAAAAGAATACTTTACAGCTTGAGAAACTGTCAAGATGACTGTCTAAAGTAGGTGTTTTGCTAGCTTCAAACACCTTATGGAATGTACTGTTGCAATACTCGTATTATACTTGAATGCACACATACAAAAGGACAATCATCATTCAAAACCTTTCGAGAATTTTGAAACAAGTATTCTCAAAGTTTACTCAGATGATTACTTAGTTGTCTTGTACAACATATTTTGATCAGGGTGGGAACATCGTATTCCGACCTACAAGTAGTCTTGTGCATATCTGGTTTTAGTATTTGGATAATGGAACTGTAAGTAGTCGTATTATATAATGAATTGATATACCTGGTATGATCGTCTTCATTTATACTACTGTGTTCTATATTTGCATGTTTAATCCATGAATAATTTATTTATTCTAAAATTGTCCATTGCCAGTTGACGATACGGGAGTATCATCGAATTAAGGCAAATGTGAGCGTGTTGATGATATTTATTAAGAATAGATATTAATTGATGATTCCACCAAACTCACATGTTGTTCATTGTGATGAATATTGGACTGACCCAACCTACGAGTATTCACTGCATGGATCGGCGTCAAGAGTGAATCTCACAATTGGTTATGTCTTTTATCCTTAGACTTGAGATGCAAGTAGGTCTTGCATGCGTGGAATTTCATTCCTTGATATGGTTAAACGCTGTCCTGAATAAGGTAGTTATAAAAACCATCTTCATGAGTGATATGAAACACATGAATGACACGTGCAGTCAAAATAGGATTTGTTCCTCCACATGTTATGGAGTTAGATACTATTGGGCCCCTCGATGAATTGGACAGATGTTTGTATGGCCGTACCCAAATGAGATTAAGATGAATCTTGATCCACTTGGTAATCTTGTTCAATATCAATATCGAGAAACATAATAGTTGAACTATTAGAATGACTTTTGATCCATGACTAATGTTCAACCTAGTATCTGTAACAAAAGGATGGATGACATATAAACCATTTAAATGAGACATTTAAGAAACTATCCTCACATATTTCTAGGGGCACATTTGCTTGTATAATTACTTGATTATTATGACGTCGCAAGTGGGAGTTGTTGGAGTATGCTCGTGTCATAATAAATAATTATATGACTAGACATATGTGAGCCTATGGGGTCACACACTTATACACAGAGATACCATTTTATATATTGTATTTATCGTATTTACACTATATATAAGACTACGTAACTTGGGATCAATAACGGGCTACTAATAACTAAGCTAGTACTTAGTTTATTGGATTGGACCAACAAATGGGCAAGCCCATTTTAGGCCCCCATGTGGCCGGCCATGGTGGGAAGAACAAGAGGGAAAAGTGTAAGGGGTTAAGTGTAACTTTATATCTTATAACCACCTATTGATTTAGTCATTAAGGAAATTAATCACCATTAACCACTTTCCATTTTTCTCTCCCCCTCTCCCTCTCTAAAACCTACGGCACAAAACATAACCCCCCCTAGGGTTTGTGTTTTTGATCCCTTTTTTGCTTAATCTATTGGAGGTTTTTGCAAGAACAAGTGTTACGAGGTCAAGACTAGCATCTATTGGTGATCAAGGACGTGTAGTGTGTTTCACACATAGAAGAGGTCGACCTTATTGATCTCTTAGGGTTTCTCATTCCATTTCGTGGGTATTGGTGTGTTGGTGAATCCGTTATCACGCTACAAAGGTATATAATCGTTGTATTTATTTATTGATTGATCATATGGCTATATGGATCCGTCTCTAGGTGATGTTTCCGCTGCGTTTAATTATTTTAATATGTTTTTCATATTCAACATCACCTATATCTTGCATGCCTGTAAGTGTGACAATGACTGAGTCAGCCAAATGTTTATCTTGAGGAGATAGCATGGTAGGAGTATCTGAGTCATTTTCTTCCTCTAACATCGAGATAATTTCATCATCTGGCATGGACTCAGGTTCAGATGACATATCAAGGTCTTCGGTGACTGGGATGTTCAGGGACTAAGGCTCAGTATCATCATCAGTCCATTCCTTTAGAGATACAAGATTTGCATTGTATGGAGCATTGAGATACCGCAAACAGAGTGTTAGTATAAGAAATGAATTTTTTTGTGGGTTCCCTTCTCGGAGGGGTTGTTCTCTCCTTCCGAGGATATAGAACCCTGTAACTCCCTTGACACTAGCTGTGATATACTAATATCATAGTTAGGATATGAATTGTTATGGGTCCCCTTCCCGGAGGGGTTGTGCTTTCCCTCTAAGGTTATAGGACCATGTAACTCCCTAGACACTAGCTGTGAGATGCTAATATCTTAGTTAGGATGTGAATTGTTATGGGTCCCTTTCCCGGAAGGGTTGTGCTTTCCCTCTGAGGATATAGGACCCCGTGACTCCCATAGATAGCAGCTATGACTGGCTATTATCATAGTAGGGATGTGACTGACTATCGTCAAATAGCAAAAGCAAATTTGTATATACCAACAGTATGCTACAAATAATATCATAAAAAAACTAAGCACAACCAAATAAACCAAAACTGTAACCATTCCAACCAAATAATGTTAATAGTACTAATATCAACACGAATTATAATCATACAATGGAGATCTAACAAATACGTATCATTCATCGACAATAGATAAAATCTTTATATCATCTGCAATACAAAACATCCAAAATACAAATATAAAGATTAAAAATCATTTTAGATATAATAAAAGCCGACTACAAACAATATCATACAAACCTAACCATTAAAAAATAAACCTAAATTGTAAGTACTAATATCAACACAAATTATAATTATACAACGCATATCTAGCAAATACGTATCATATACCAAGCAGATCTAGAGTACAAACACAAATCAGCAATAGAACACTACCAAATAAACTAAACTGTAACTAATAATATCAACACAAATTATAATCATACATCGCAGATCCAGCAAATACGTAGCATATATCAAGCAGATCTAGAATACAAACACGAATCATCAATAGACGAACATGTTTATTATACAATATATCATTTCCCATTTAAAGTATAAAAACTTTCGATCTAAAATAAGATTCATTTTTCCGTTTTTTTTAAAGGTTAGATTAATTTTTCTGTGTGGGTATGTGTGGTTTGAGAGGAAAACAACGGCGAGAGTGTGGTTGTTTTGGGTATGAAATGGCGAAGTGTGTGTAAGAAATTTCTAGGTTTAGCTGGACTAGCCAAAACGACGTCGTTTGTAAAACAAAGTAAACTCGAAGTCAAAACGGTAGCATATTTGTAGGATATTCATTAACTAATAAACACAAGATTGAATGAGAGTTCCAACCCTTCCCAAGTGTGGGAAGGGCTTTATATAGTAGCTAATATTTGTGCCCCTAGCGGGCTGTGGAGTGAGCTGACAGTGGGGAAAGCCCCGACCCACTCCACAAATATAAATACGACTAATACTATAAATACTTATACTAATATTACTATGCTAATATTAATAAGCCTACGAGCTATGTAAATGCTAAATAGATACTCGGGGTGATCGAGCCTTCATCTGAATATTTATATTCCTAACAATCTCCCCCTAAGGGAGGTCACCCCGTAAATAATAACTTGAATTCTAGCATTTTGTCTTCTGATCATGTCTTCATAGCTCGTAGTCTTTGATTCTTCAATGTCTTGAAACATGTGCATTCAGCAGTAATCTTATGATGACTGATCTGTTGTCTTGGATGATCTTTGAGAATTCTTCGAGTTTATCATCCAACATTTGTCTTCAAGTCATCTTTTAGCAGTATGTTTCCATGTGATGTGATAATCTTCGAGTCGACATGCTCACACTATTTGGAGTCATGATCTTCAGCATCAGAGTTTGCAGAAGCAATGTTGAAGGTCTTTTAGGTTGATCATGACTTTGTTGAATTACAATGATGATGTAGTGTGAACATGTGGTAGAGGATTGGCATCTTGTCTGCAACCAGCTACAACCGCAACCAGCTACAGCATCCAATAGCTACAACCGCCAGAAGTTCCTGCATACGACAGTTAGCAATAAAACGTCCGGTACTTACAGGTTCGGACTTCGAGATTGTTAACAGCATAGTGTGAAAACTCTCTCTAATCCTTACCAAGACCGTTCCTAATCGAAAACCCACAGAGGGCTTTTTAAGATCGTACCGTAGCATATCAACGATTAGGTGAGTCGCTGGAGATCACTCCATGACTGTAGACCGTTTGAAACCGCCGCGATCACTAAGCGTAATCCACAGGGAATTACCGAAGTGACCTGCTTTCAGGGCTATTTGATGTTGACCCTGGTAGGAATTTCCATTCAATCATTGAGAATTACATTTGTAAATTCTCTCATAAATGTTCTGGCAGATTGCTAAGATCTGCGTAGGACTCTTAGTTTACAACTGGTGTCCTTGATGTTGAACAACCAGTGTAGAAATAGTTTGTGTCCCTAAGAGATCTTATTATGCATCTCGTGGCTCTAGACTCTATAGTGCGTTTTGATTTAGTGAGCGGAGGCTAGAGAGGACTGCCACCTTTTCAATATCATCTAACTCGGAGTAAGAGAGACGATAGGAATGTATTGAACTCCGTGACAATTGAAACAAGAATCCTTTGAGGGACCTTGAGTGGCTAGGGAGGGTTGTGCAGCGTATCACTGGGTCCATGATACTTTGTCTTCAATGTCAGCAATCAACTAAGTGATTCTGACAGCATATGTATTGACCCGGTTTCTGCCTAAGTTGTAAGGAGGGCTTCTTTCTTTTCACCCTTTATCTTTACATTTCTTTTTCATTCTTCAACCCCTTCAGTGCTTACCGAGACTTCATGACTAGAACCTTGTTGGGTTTGTTCCAGTACTAGCTCCATCTCAGTCGGCACTTTTCCCTTATCCACTTTTCTCCTTTTTTAGTCATACCTAAGGACTTCTACACTAACTAGTGGATTGTCCCTGGGTAGATCCCTCCGGCTCTGGCGGGATCGTGGAAACTTGAGCCTAACCTAACCATCCTTATAACTCCATGCATTAATTAAAATGGCTGGTCTTTGGTATTCATCCACGATTGCCAAACCAAATCTTTGAAAAAATCTCTCAAAGTGTTCATGATTCTGAAACACATTTTTGCAAACACTTGAGAGTTTTATATTTTTCAAATGCTCCCCCTCAACATGTGCTCGGTTGATTGTTTTATAAATTTGCACATGTTAGGTAGAGCTCGCACTTTTTGAATTGATCAACTTTCAGTGAACATGACCGATTCGAGACACGCTTACATCACTGGTTAGACCAGCTCGAAATTATTACCCGTCCTGGTCAAGTTCACAGAAAGTTTCTCGAAATGGTACACTCTACTCAGACACATCCTTTTCGAGACACGCTTACATCACTGGTTAGACCAGCTTGAAATTATTACCCGGCCAGGATATGTCCTTTCGATCAATGACAGTATAGGTTTCGTCAATTCATTGGTGAAGTCTGAGTCACGATCTCATGCTATGCCAAAATCCTTTTTCATCCATTCGCTCCCCCTCAATATGTGCATCGATATACGAAAGAGTTTAGCACATATGGGAGAGCCTACACTTAAATCCAAAACATCACATTTTCATCAGGTTTCATATTTAAATCACATTCTCTCCCCCGATCAAAAATTTCAAACCTTTTGAGATTTGTGATCCCAATTGATTTAAATAATTTAGAAAACATGGGAGAAAATGTGGTCAGGTTTAACATGTTCTGATGATGAAACATACTTTGCTCCCCCTTAATCTAAGAGGGAGATTCACTGCTCATTTTGCACAAGATAACTTTTATGACACAAATGATTTTGACCTTTTTGCGCAGATGATGTGATCATCCGCTTTTCTGAGTGAGTCAGTGGTCAACATCGATTTTCCATCCACCAACAAAACTTTCCCACACGTTGAAGATCTCCACTTGGCGAGATCAGAATACGAACTGCTTTGTTGAAGTGAAGGTGGTGGTGGTGATGACAGTGTTGTTGTTGTTGTAACACCCCAACCCGACAAGGGTAAAGATGTCACACTAATGGTTTCATATCAGATCAAAACAAAGCATACATCTCAAGTAATACAAAAAATCCCAAAGGTTACAAATGAAATACTGAAATTTACAAGGTTACAAATGCGAATACTAATCTAATATATAATGGCTTCTAATCAACTCTAATCCAGCATAACTATCAAGTCTTCTAAGTCCAAAAGTCTCTTCACTCATACCCAGCTTCCAACTAAAACCTGCCGCAGGAAAAGAAATGCGGCTGAGCTTAAAAAGCCCAGTGAACAGATATATATAAACGGAAACAAAAGCAAAAGGAAACGAACATATATGGTATAGTGCAATGGAATAACATAAGATATAGACAAAGGTACAAAGTAAGAAAGGGAAAAGGGAAGGTCAGTAATCCACCACGAGCCCAAACAAATCAAATATAGTAACCATATCCTCAAAATCATATAGAGGGGAGACCTCTCAGATAATCAGATAATATGAGGGGTGTCCTCATTCTTCAAATGGAGTAGCTAGCTCCCGAACTTGTGAAAGACGTGGATTGCACCCATCATCAGTCACCAAATCAAATCAAATCAAATCATGATATATCCCTCGAAACAAAACAAATCTAGGATGCATCCATACGCCCCCTAAACAAATAATCCTGGCCAATATAAATAATAAAGCGCGCATGTAGTAGCAAATGGGGACGGTGTGGAACATCACTCAACCACACTAGAGTCATGCCATCGGTGCATCAATGACATGGCCATGTTACCTTCATGGCTAGGAAACAAATTTTGGCTCGGGTATCAAACTGAAGGGTCAAAGGTCAAAGGTCCAAATCATAGCAAAGGTTCAAATAGTCAAAGTCATCGAATCATAGTCAAAGTCCAATATCAAAGGTTCATATCAAAGGTTCAAATGCCAAAGGTTCATATCAAAGGTTCAAATGCCAAAGGTTCATATCAAAGGTTCAAATGCCAAAGGGTCATATCCCATATCTATGTCAAATGAGTCCAAACGAACTGATAAAAGGTTCATAATCAAATGGTTCATTTAAAGAAATCTTTATCAAATGGTTTTCATAAAAGTGATCTTATTAACTGTTTTCACAAAAGTAGTCTTTAAAAGTAATTTTCATAAAAGTTTAGTAAGATTCCAAATAAATGTGGTATTGCATATTTCATAAACATCATTTTAAAAATAGTTTTCCTCAAAACATTTCCATGTTATAATTAAAAAGGTTTTCACATCTAGTTACCAAAATCAAATGAACCCTCGAAGTATCAAGTGTTTCGAATACTAATATCACAAGGTGCGAACGAATATCGAATGGATCATCATAGAGGCTCAAAGCAAAATGGTCATATTGAACGTCAAAGTCAAAATGAGTCAAACAAACGAACTAAAGTGTAGGGAAACATAGCAGTGGCTTAGGGAATCTTAAAACGAATCAAGATCAATGAATCATGAGAAAGAAGACACCCTTACTGAAAAAGGGTAGAATATCTGTACCTTAACCGCCAACGAAACACAACATAAGGATAAGAAATCACTCCTCCTTCGGCGAATCTAAACGAATTAATGATCGGCTTATTATTAATAACTTATTCAAATCAGATTTCTCATTTTAGTCGGCTTTCCATTTTTAGTAACTTTCCATTTATAGTAGGTTTCCAAAATTAGCAAGTTTCCATTTTTAGAAAGTTTCCTTATTTAGTAAGTTTCCAAAAATAGCCATTTCCATAATTAGACAAATTACACAAAGTAATTAGGTTAAGTAATTAATAAGCCTCATTATGGAATTAATGTATATTTTAGCAAGTTTCCAAAGTTTAAGGTTATATATAACAAGTTTCCATATCTTAGGGTTTTAATTTGTAAATATTCCAAAGTCAAAGGTCTAATATGAAAATATCTCAATTTACTCATTTAAATACATATTTTATTCAGAATCACACTTTAGTCCTTTAAGGTTTCAATATTTACATTTTACACCCTTTAATTATCAAAATTACAAATTAACCTCATAGTTACATAATTCACAAATTAACCCATATTATATCCTTAATTACACAACTACCCTTTACATTTACTAATTTACAGAGTATACACTCCATTTATAAGTGTGGTACGAATCAAACCCTCAAGTTTCATAAAATTACACATTTAGTCCTTTTAATTAATAAAACTTACAATTTAAATCATAAATCCATAATAATTACACATTAAGCCCATAAATACCCAAATTACATATTACCTCCCTAATAATATTATTTTCACCGAAAAGTCATAAGTTTCCTGAATTTACACTTTTAACCCCTCTATTTAATTAATTTCCATTCGAAACCCTAAATTTACACATAATTCCATATCTTGCAAATTTTACACATAAGGACCTCATATTATAATTTTTACACTTTAGTACTGACCTAATTAACGTTATAAAAATAACCCACAAGTTTCATTAATTACAAAACACCCCCTTATATTTTTATTTCCAAATCGTATAACATTTTTAAATCAAAATCCTAACCCTAATCTTTCCCAATCATTAGGCCATCATTTGAACATCATAAATTACATTATTTATTATCCAAATCCAGATCCAAAACTCCAAACCCTAATCGCAACATAGGGTCTTTATTTTTTTTTTCCTTTTAAACACTAAAACCCGATTACCATTTAAAATTCACTACGACTTATCTAGGCCTCAATAATTCGAACCATTATTTTTCCCAGATCATATTGATTATATAGAGCTTAAATAAAATAAGTTTCATGCCCAGAAAATTCGTATTGCATATATTAGAATTTATGCACGTTTTAACCACTTAAAATCAAAGCGATCAATATAAGCTACAACAATTCGAACCAACATTTTTCCAGACCTATATGATGATCATAGAACCCATAAAAATTATGAAAGTGACCCAGAAAAATCGTATGGTGTATTTTAGATATTATACGTATTTTAATCATCAATAATTCATACGACCACATAACCTTGCATGATTCGAATCTAATATTTTATATGAGTTATATGTAGTATAGGGATCATAATAAAAATACCAAATGATGATTTGAACGTGTGAATAGGCCGTGATGATTTATTTCTTCTCGGATGGGATAAAACACGAACAAAACTACAAACCAACGAACCAAGCTTCTAAAAATCAAGATCCTATTTTTCTAGCCTTCTTTGGATGTGATAGAACCCAGAAAAATTATGGAAGAAGCCTCCAAAAATCGGATGGAAGCTAGGAGAGTTTTCGTTGTGTCGATATAGGGTTTTTAGGGACAATTAATGGGAGAAAAATACAAACCGTGGGTTTTCAATTTTGGAGAGCCATATTTTCGGTCCAAGGAGTAACAAATTTCTGGATTTGAAAGTTTCCAAAATTGATTTTGCAATTATCTTAATTTATGTAATTTATATTCAGTAATTGTAATTATCTAGTTTAAAGGTTTTCCTAAATATAATTAAATACTTTATAAAAATTTTGGTACAATGCGAGGTGCCAAAATAATTTTTTTGTACATTGTATATTACTAATATGTAGCCTCAAAATTAATTTACTTCATATGTAGCTCATTACCAAGGTTTGGAATTAATTTGGTGCTTTATATATGCTTTAATTAAATTTTAAAGTTTCAGGGGCATTTTGGTCATTTTGCAAGCTTTCAAATTTTGGGTTTTACAGTGATGACAGTGTTGTTGTTGTTGTTGTTGCTGCCGACGTTGTTGTTGTGGTGAATTCCGAGCCAATCAATAGAGTTTGAACGTCTGATCAAATGGTTAGAATGGGAACTGGCACATTCATTTTGGCTATGGAATCTGCATAAGAATATCAACACAGATATACATACATACAGATACACTATTCCTTAATAGCTACCCTTCAGCAGCTTGCCACATTATAATACCAAATTCATTTAATCAACCCACAGTCAGGAAATACGTCAAACTACTATCTAGCATGAAGAGCAATCAGCAATCATGAACATGGCAATTCACTCATATTTCATCATTCAATTCAGGATCTTAGGAACAAGATTCTAACACGATAGATATATGCCTAAGGATATCCTGAGAACATATGCACTATTTCAACAACAATTATGCAGCAATCGACTAACAGAAGTCAGACAACATTTGAAACTCATTCATTCAGATCATACAAATGTCATAGGAGTATTCAAGAACATCAAACACAACTGGTTTTCTTACTTCTTTTAGGTTTTGAGTTTTGATGTATCTAGGGGATTAAACGAGGATACCAAAGTAACACAAATGAACCTTCTAGATACATAAAGCTAGGAAACTATAAGCAAATTGTACATAATGTCCTAAACTTTCTAGCAACTAACACGTTTGGCCATTTGATATAAAGTTTTAGCAAGATCCTCTTCAACTAATACCCCATTAACTACAAAACCTTTTCAAAGCGTTATGAATTAATCAAGAAACCCATTTGATGATATAAAATTTGAATTCACTCTCTCCCCTCAATCAATGACCCGTATTATAGTTAAATATTTGTAGTCATTTATTGAGTGACAAATTTTTATGCACAATCCAAGTCTAAAAGAATTTCAAGCAACACAAAATCACCAAGTGTCTTACAAATAATTTTCAGAAGAATCACAGAATGAAAACTATTTGTATACAAAGAAGATTTCTCTTCTTTTTCAAGAAATGATGCACTGAAATGTACATCAGATCGAAGAAACATGGATATAAAGTAATCCATGCCCAGGTGAACATTACCCAGTTGGAGGAACAACCGTCTTTTAGGCGACGTGCTTTCCCCATTTTGAAGCGCGGGTTGCTATCTAAAGTAATAGCAAGCCATTTAGACATGTTTTAACCATCCATTTTAACTTCTGCTCGAGCTTCATTTAAAGACCCGTACCATTATTGAATGACATTTCTAAGTCCGTAAATGTTATCGATAAACAGAAGACATGCCTAGGTGAAACTATTTTTGGTCTTTTCTAATTTTTTAATTTTTATGGTTTTTCTGATTTTACGTTTCTCTATTTACAATTAGCAAGATTTCTATATATCTATTTACAAAATGGTATAAGATATGAAAAAAGAATGTAAGAAGCAAAATATATACAAGGATACGAACCAAAAACCATTACTCCTCAGCATCCTGAATCTTTTCCGCTTCCATCATTTGACTTGCTGAAGAGTAACGTGAGCACATTTAATTAGGGATTAATTCAGGCTTTTCACTCTCCCCTAATTAGTGCTCTCCCCCAATATGACAACCTTTCTGATGAACACCCATAATAGAAAGAAGACTTTGGATGAACACCCATAATGTGAAGAAATCTTTAGATAACCAAATGCATGCCGTCTTTAGTCTTCTAACACATAGCGGAGAATGTAGAGTAGACTGTAGACTCGACCTTCTTCAAGATTGCCCAACATGGAGGAACAGAATCCCAACCACCTTCATCTCACCAAATGCCTTCCAGTAACCTTACATATAACCCATCAACCCGCAGCGTGCACATGAGACGATAACACACAACAGAGAATGAAGAATAGACTGACGACTCGACCTTCTTCGGTCTTTAGTATAACACCAAAGTAACAAGTTGAACCACTGATCATCTATAGTATGTATCCATCCTTGGATATTAAGCCCTGATCACGTGAACCTGTTGTGCGTCCTTGATGTACACATTCTCTCTCCCCTGATGGTTACGATTAATCAGCCCATAACGTAACAGTGAAACGTTAATACCAAGGTAACAAGTTGAACCACTGATCATCTCTGCGGTTATCAACACCGTAATAAATGATTAAGCCCGATCACGTGAACCTGTTGTGCGTCCTTGGTGTACACATTTCTCTCCCCCATGATGGTTACGATCAATCGGAATCATCATCATGATGTGTACATGCAGCGTAATGACGTGTACATGAAGCATTGACTAGAAACCCTTTGATGCTGATTGAACCAGCCCGTGAGACGATGTCGATTAGTGATGAACTCAAATAAGTACATTTTATTGCTATCATTTATCCTATTAATTTGACTTGTTTTATTATATTATGTATGAGGATTGATACTTAATCGTTTACTTTTGTAATTCTCAGGTAAAAACAAGCATTTGGTGAAACTTGGCGATTTTAGACTAATTATGGAGCAAAACATGCAAGAAGTTAAGAATCTACTGAAATATACAAGATCAAGACAAATCTGCTCCAGATGCGCCGCATCTCACTTATTACATACGGCGCATCACTATCAAGATTTCACCAGATACAATCCAAGATACAAGAGGACATGCGCCGCATCTATTTATGGAGTTACGCCGCATCTTCTGGCGGTGTACGAATATTCCTGAATATATTAATCTTGGACCCCACGCAAAGTTAAGTCAATGCGCCGCATCTACTTACTAGATGCGCCGCATCTTACCCTCAGACAGAAACTATAAATACCCCAAGACCAGATGAATTTGAGAGGATATATTATATACGAAGTACGAAGACCAGAGAAACCTAAGGCCGAATTCAGACGAATAGGCAGCACAAGACACACCCGAACGAAGATACAAGAGCTGTAAGAAGGTGTTGCATGTGTTTAATTCATTAAGTAGTTTTGTTTTATTGTGTTAGTAAACTTTAATTCATCAGGATTGGTGGCTTGTGTAATGTGAGGAGAAAGATTGCACTCCCTTAAAACTGCTTTCCCATCAATTAAAGTTTATATGTTGATGTCTTTGGTTACTACTTATTAGTGCATTGATAACCTCTGTGTTTATTAGTGGCCTGCGCATTTGACTACGGAAGAGAATGTGGCTCCCACGGTTGTTACTAAATTGATCACTTAGGAATAACTTTTAGACATAAGTAATCATTAAGGGATTTCTCGCCGATAAGATTAGGACCAACGAGAAAGGGTTAACTACATACACTTCATATAAAACTATCAATAAAACAAGTGACAATCTACTTAATCATCAGGACAGATCTTCTTATTGTCTCAAGTATTTATCTGTGTACGTGTGTGCTATTCGCTGATTCGTGCCTATTGGTTTAGTTTATTATTTAATTGCAACCAAATCGTGCCAGTCTCTCAGGCTGAACCCCCTTGCGTTAGATTAGGTTGTATAGCTAATTTAGAATATTAAAATACTGATTAGAATAACGAGATAATACATTCCACTCTTAGTGATCGACACTCTACTTACCATTATATTCATACTGACCGGGTACACTGCTCGTTAAGTGTGTGTGTTATTGATAAGTCGGCTAAATATAAATTTAAAACTTGAGTAGGCATTAATACTGCTAAACCGCAACGACACATCGCACGCATCAAGTTTTTGGCGCCGCTGCCGGGGAATGAATTGTTATTATCTGTTAATTTGATTAGTATTTTTTTTTTTAGTTTTTTCTTTTTAATTTATTTTTTTTTCTAACTGCTAACTGTGTTGTGTATTAGATTAATTTGCATTCATTGTATTATTTTGCATATTTTCTGTTTTTGAGTGTTTTTATTTTGTTTGTTTTCGTTTGTGTTTTTATTTGTTTTTATTTTTCGTATTTTTTGTGTTCTGCTATCGTTGTACTGAGCTTAATCAAACGATACGGCGCATCTATTTTCATAGATACGGCGTATTGCGTTTAATTTTTATAAAATACAACGCGTTTAATTAATTCGATACGACGCATCTTTCCCCAAGATACGGCGTATCTGTTTTTGATAAAAAATAAATTTCTAAACGTTAACGCCATACGACGCATCTGCTTTAGCAGATACGGCGTATCTATTATTTTAATTGAAAACAGTTTTTGAATTATTAAACAGATACGACGCATCGATTTTTATCGATACGGCGTATCTCCTGAATCAAAAATCTTATATTTTGAAACGTAACGAAAATACGGCGCATTAACTTTTGATTAATACGACGCATTTAATTTTAAATAAATATCGATTTTTGATAATTGAAACAGATACGGCGCATTCTAATTTCTAAGCGGCGTATCTATTTTCTGAATAAAGTCTGATTAAATTTTAACGATTGTAAGATACGGCGTATCCCATTTATAGGATACGGCGCATCAACAGCAGATATCAGAAGCTTTTATTTTACTTTGATTGTTTCACCCTTCTTTTGCACGAGTAAGTTTTATTTCAGGAAGATGGACGATCCGGATATTACAATGGAAGAATATCTCAAGCTTATAGAGGAAAGAGCCTTGAGCAATAATCAGGTGTATGATTGGAAAAGAGCAAGATATGGTGCACAAGTCATTGAGACGAAAGAAATCACTATGGAAGAATACTTGATTTTAGGGCATGAAAAGTCAAGGAAAGAAAGAAACAAATTGCCGTTTCAACACACTTGGTGTATGTCAAATGATGATGAAGAAGATTCATATACCGTGAAACCAATTCCGGCAATTGTTATTAATAGTACTTTTTCTTCGGAGATTGTGCAAGATGATGTGTATACGGAACCCTACGTTGAAGAATATTCTGCAATCGTATTACCACCATTAGACAATCCAACGGATGAAGATGAAAAGTATTCTAATTCTGATTTCGAACCATTTGACGCCATAGTCTATGATGACATACCTCAACCCGATTTTGACCCAAAGAGGGAATTTGAAGAAATCTGGGATTACTTATTTAAGGATGAAATTCGGGACGATGCTGAAATTACGAGACCACTAGTTGAAGATGGAGATTCACAAGACGAATTGGAGTCACTTACAACACAAAGTGGTACAAATTTATTTAATATTATTAATCCCGTTACTAATAATCTTGCTAGTTTTCCTAAACAGGTTGCAAAACAAAAGAATGATGAGGTCAAATTTATTACAAAACCTATTGAAGCACATGAAGCACCTGTACTCAACCCGTATTTGGTGGAGCTCGAGGAAGAATTTGGTGATGAGCTCTTAAACATTGCTATGATTGATGAAGATGATGGTCTCAACCCTATGAAGTATGTAGAGGAACTCAAACTTTTACTTGCCAAAGACCCTTTCTCATCTTATGCGGAAGTTAAGGGACGCCTTACTACCAAAGAAACTAACCAAGAAGAAAGGAGACTCATTTTTCCTCAACATACTACTCTTTCAGATGAAGTGGTCAAGTCATCCAATTTAACAACCAAACCGGGTATGAATAGGAAAGACGTACATATATTACCGAGGTATGATATTTATTTATTTCTTCCATCTTTACTAGCAAATTTACACTCTTTTCGTGTTTATTGCTACTATCACCCGCACTTGATCCCAAGTGGGGGGAACAACACCCTATTACACAATAAATAAGGGTGGAGTCAGGCTCGTGACTCGAACAAAAACAAGCGCTTCGTGGGAGGCAACCCATGCTTATCTTTTATTTTATTTTCTGATTTTGTGTCGAGTCAGTCAGGCCGCAGCAAATACGGCGCATCTCAATTCTGAGATGCGACGCATCTCCTGCAATGGTCATATCTTTATTTTTCTGCATATTTATATTTCGACTTTAAAACTTTTTATCAGTTTATTTCAATGCGGCGCATCCCTGGTTAAGGATGCGGCGCATCTTCTATTCTGATCCGTAATTATTCCAGGCTCGATACGACGTATCTTCTTCCATAAGATACGGCGCATCGACTGACCTGATGATTTTCATTTTTTACTTTTTAAGTTTTATTTTAACTAACTACTAATGTATTATGCAAGTTTGAACCTTTCTTAACTTAGGTGTGTTTTAAAGCCTTGGTGGTATTATAGATTCCTACATTTCCTGTGGATACATCTATTATGAAGCTTAAACGTTCTCATCCACAAGAAAGATGATTTTTGCTCTTATACAAATGGAGGATCATACCGAGCAAATCTCAGGGGAGTTTTTCTGTTCTAATTCTTTTATTTTCCAGTTTTTAACCTTTTATACAAACAACGAGGACGTTGTTTAACTTAAGTGGGGGGATTGGAGAATTAGAACACTTAACACTTACTTGTCCTAAACTTTTCAAAATATGCTTAAAATGTGCTTAATATATCAAAATTTTAAATTTTTAGCATGTTTTTGTTTAAAGTCTAAGTTGCATTGCTGCATACATGACGTTATTTTCAAAAATTGTGATTTTTCAAAATTCACAAATCTATGAGTGTGCCGGTGACTTGTAAACTTTAGAACTTGGCTTGTATACTATTCGAGACCACCATAATAAGTATTATTTATATAATTGGAATGACTTGTCTAAATTGGTAAATTTCTAGGATTACACCCAAATAGCCTATTATATGTTTTGTGTTATTAGCTAACTACACTGGTTAGTTAACCCTCGTATAAACCCTTTTGTTACTCTCACTTTTAGAGTAAGATACCCCTAGAAAAACCCTCAGAGCCATTCCTTTCGTTTCTTACACCTTGGTTAAAATGTTTCGTTACACCCTTACACCTTAGCCTACCCTGTAGATTAAAATCCGTGGTTGGTTAATTGCTTTAGGCAAAGTGTGTTTCCTTACATTACCTGTGTTCGCGTGCGTAATTCATTATCTATGGTTAGGTCGGGAAATTGCACAATGCAATTGGAGTGAAAGTAAATATTGTATATCTTTAAGTTTATTTTTCGTGTGTTTACTACTTTCACTATTTCCGTTATTTCTGAAGTTATGAAAAGTATGGAAAAATTATCCAGAATTATCATTATAGTGATGTGGTGAAATTTTACACATCTTTGTTTATGTTATAATAATAATATTAAATAAAAAAAAAAAAAAAAAAAAAAAAAAAAAAAAAAAAAAAAAAATTTCGAAAAAAAATAGAAAAAGAAAAAGAAAAAAGAAAAGTTTGATGTTTGTTTTAACCAACTTATGTAAAGTTTTGTATTAAGTGGTCGATATCACCACTAGTTGTTATATATTATATTTATGGATTGAATGGGAGTTGGCAGTTATGGGAACACCAACTAAGGTTTATTCTTTGATTGAGATCTTGTTGAGTATAATTCGTGTCTACCTAAAGCGTGTGTTTCAAGTGTTAAAGCGTGAGTTATTCTATGATATGAGTCTTATTCATGGGATGGTTGGGATAGTGATTAACCACACTTAGGATTTTAATTTATATGTTTTGTTTATTTTTCATTTTACACCAATTTGTATCCCAAATATTATCCATACCCTTTATTATTCTTTATCCAACCAAACCTTTGATTTATTGAGATTAGGGATTTGAGCAATCTTAAGTATCGTAGTCGTGGATTCGGCTATGTATTTATGATTTTGTCGCCCTTTTTGATATAATATTATTGGTAAAGTTTGGACCTATCTTTAGCCTATTCGAGTTAAGGATTTGAGCAATTGCAAGTATCGTGTTCGTGGATTCGATCATGTATTTGTGATTTTGTCGCCTTTTCTGGAATTTGAGATCGATAGAGATTAAGGAGAATAATTAACCCTTAAACCTCAAAACCCTTTTTACCGCTTTAGACTTGTTATTCCTTGGCTTTAGTGGGGGAGATGTGTATACTTGCCAAGCTTATGATAGAATATTCGTCGCGACTGGACAGTTAAACGATTAGATTTGCTTTTATCAAATTATTTTATTTTACTTCTAACTCGTTAAGTGTTTGGTTGTGTGATTATGACAAAAATGAATACATGCTTAAATATAAAAATAAATCCTAATATCTTTTAGGATACATTTTCATAAGATTAATTCTAAGGTTTACTTGGGGACAAGTAAAGTTCAAGTGGGGGGATATTTGATGAACTCAAATAAGTACATTTTATTACTATCATTTATCCTATTAATTTGACTTGTTTTATTATATTATGTATGAGGATTGATACTTAATCGTTTACTTTTGTAATTCTCAGGTAAAAACAAGCATTTGGTGAAACTTGGCAATTTTAGACTAATTATGGAGCAAAACATGCAAGAAGTTAAGAGTCTACTGAAATATACAAGATCAAGACAAATCTGCTCCAGATGCGCCGCATCTCACTTATTACATACGGCGCATCACTATCAAGATTTCACCAGATACGATCCAAGATACAAGAGGACATGCGCCGCATCTATTTATGGAGTTACGCCGCATCTTCTGGCGGTGTACGAATATTCCTGAATATATTAATCTTGGACCCCACGCAAAGTTAAGTCAATGCGCCGCATTTACTTACTAGATGCGCCGCATCTTACCCTCAGACAGAAACTATAAATACCCCAAGACCAGACGAATTTGAGAGGATATATTATATACGAAGTACGAAGACCAGAGAAACCTAAGGCCGAATTCAGACGAATAGGCAGCACAAGACACACCCGAACGAAGATACAAGAGCTGTAAGAAGGTGCTGCATGTGTTTAATTCATTAAGTAGTTTTGTTTTATTGTGTTAGTAAACTTTAATTCATCAGGATTGGTGGCTTGTGTAATGTGAGGAGAAAGATTGCACTCCCTTAAAACTGCTTTCCCATCAATTAAAGTTTATATGTTGATGTCTTTGGTTACTACTTATTAGTGCATTGATAACCTCTGTGTTTATTAGTGGCCTGCGCATTTGACTACGGAAGAGAATGTGGCTCCCACGGTTGTTACTAAATTGATCACTTAGGAATAACTTTTAGACATAAGTAATCATTAAGGGATTTCTCGCCGATAAGATTAGGACCAACGAGAAAGGGTTAACTACATACACTTCATATAAAACTATCAATAAAACAAGTGACAATCTACTTAATCATCAGGACAGATCTTCTTATTGTCTCAAGTATTTATCTGTGTACGTGTGTGCTATTCGCTGATTCGTGCCTATTGGTTTAGTTTATTATTTAATTGCAACCAAATCGTGCCAGTCTCTCAGGCTGAACCGCCTTGCGTTAGATTAGGTTGTATAGCTAATTTAGAATATTAAAATACTGATTAGAATAACGAGATAATACGTTCCACTCTTATTGATCGACACTCTACTTACCATTATATTCATACTGACCGGGTACACTGCTCGTTAAGTGTGTGTGTGTTATTGATAAGTCGGCTAAATATAAATTTAAAACTTGAGTAGGCATTAATACTGCTAAACCGCAACGACACATCGCACGCATCGATTAGCATTCCATGACCATGTTCTTCAACACCTTGATAGAGGAAGAAGATGTAGTGTTGGAGAACCATGGTTTGCACGACTCCTGAACTAACGTATTTAGGAGTCGTATGACCATTTCTCAATCATCAACCAACATGTAGATTAATATTCACCCTTCCCCCCCCTCAAAAATTGCATATGCCTGCCAACTGCAATTTTTGATGATTGAACTAGTGAATATGAATATCATCAACGGTAAGTAGCTCCGCTTGATGGTTCTTGAAGACTGACATGTTGTTTAAAACGGTTCTTGAAGACTGACATGTTGTTTATTCACCCTTTCCCCCCCTTAAAAATTGCATATGCCTGTCAACTACAATTTTTGGTTGAATACGTGAATAAAAATATACTCCAATATGCGCCGATCCACTTGAAGACTGAATAAGCACGGAAAGAGCATGAAACTTGTTGATGAGAATGGCCATAAATAAGAAGACTCCTCTTCTTTTGAAGATAAAGTGCACTCAAGCGCACACTTTTCTTTTCTTTGATGAACAAGGCCTGAACTGATATGAACAGACATCATAATGATGAAGAGCGAGGCCTGCACTGATGTGTACAGACGTCATTACTCTCTCTTTACTTCTTCTCTCATCTAACTCGTTACCAACCCCATTATCATTTTGTCGGCTTGATGTCGTGACCACTGATGGAGAAAAACCCAATATGATGAACTTGAGACTGAAGTAACATAACCCGAACTTGTGACTTAAACTTGTACTAATGCGTGACAAAGAGCGGTGTAGAGACTTCGTGCAACATCGAATCCCTAAGTACCCTATACTCTTCAACCAACCAACCATCAAGTATAAGACGTACATCACCTCTTGGATATCCACAACTTCGTGTGACACTGAGCACTACAACGTGACTCCTTAAAGTGATAGTTATTTTGCAATAGAGAGAAAGAAAAAATAACTAGATATCCAAGTCCTCGTCATTGTAACTGTCGAAAGCTCGAACAATGATCTCGAAGAATCTTCATCCAACCTCCCCGATATCTTCAGATACTAAGTACACGCACCCATGAAATTTCACTTCAGCCTCAAATAAATAATACTGAACTAACCCCGTAGTCACATCTTGTCAATTAAATGCCTCGATCCAGCCATTTGTGATGTTATAAATGAACTTTGATAATGGTTTTAACCCGATCACGGTCAAGAGCGCATAACCCATCATCACGGGATTTTACAAATCTATGATTTAAACCGAGAAATAAGTTCTTTCTCGGGATTTTACAAAACCAAGAAGAAACCGTGAGACAATGATACATTGAATGTGTCATGACTGATTTGGTTTTGGAGAATATCAGTTTGGGGTAACATGCAAGAGATCAGCAACAATTCTTCTCACATATGTAGAATACTTCACAAACCATGCTAAGTAAAGTAGTATAAACTACTCCCCCCTGGAGGTTGACCTTATAACACAGTACGCCTTTCTCCCCCATGATGGTTTCGAACTTTCGGAAGCATCATTGACGTGTACGGCCATATGCACGAGAAGTTTTTGTCTTAAGCAAACATCTTGAAAAATCATGAATGATGTTGAAGGATCTTGAAAGATTTTGCTTAGACCGTGAAGCATCTTTGACGTGCGGAACCGTCGAATATCCCATGAGAATTGCTGATCACATCACAACCTTTAACCACATTGGCAAACTAACCAACCTCGTACACAGATGGCTATTTGTGACCACTTGGTGAAGGAAACCCGATATACTCAACTTGAAAAATGAAGTAGAATTCCCCAAATTCGTTACTTAAGCTTGCACTGTTGTTGGAAGAACGGTGTAGAGAATTTGTGCAACCACGTCTCTTACTTTATTGGTTTTGTGCACCATGCAAATCTCTAAGTACTCAATACTATCCTGACAAAGTATGAGACTTTCATCACCTCTTGCGATTATCCACAACGTCTTCTGCGTGTGACACTGAGTACTATAATGTAGCTCCTTTAAGTGATAGTTAACCAGGTCTTCAACCATCCACCCCGACTTCTGGTAACTAGATAACCCAAGTCTTCAACTTAAATCTTAAGCACGAGCAAGGTATCATTGAAAGTCATGCATCCAACCAACCCCGACTTCAAGATACAATAAGTACTAGCCTTCAAGAAACCCACTTCAATCTCAAATGAAGAATACCAAATGAACTTCGTGATCATCTTGTGCGGTTAAATACCCAAACGGAGAAGAAACATGCGCCTATTCTCCCCCTCAAAAATGGCATGCAATGACATTTTTGCCATAGCCGAGAGTCCGTGATGGTTGTGATTTTGTCAGGCTCAGCATAGATACATGGAAAGAGCCAAATAAAACTACTGCAAAGAAGATGGTGATTGAGACTCTCTTGTAGTAACCCCTCTTTTGTCTCCTCATCAATGGTTTAGCAGATTAAGAATTCAATGAAGCTCGTAATATGCCTAAACCACTTGATGGAGTGTGTTTAACTATAGCGGGAGTAAAAGGTTAAAAAAATACGTCTCCAAACAATCCACCTCGTGTCTTTAAGTCTGACCACCTCTTGAGAATATCTTGTACTACAATCCCATTAGAAACTCGAGAAACAACGATCTCTTGATGAAGCTTGATAAAAGACAGATCCGCGACTTATACTTGCACTAAATTTGTGATTTAGAACCTATATTGAGCACAACAACGTAACTCCTTTAAATATAGGTAGTGGTATATACCCAACCTTCCATCCTTTATTGTATATATCCGCCTCTTGAACAATCCAAGTCTAATCACTAGAAATACGCTCGAACAAGGATCATCAAACATCGTGCATCCAACCAACCCCGAGATATTTGAGATCCTAAGTACGCGAACCCGTGAATCAACAAACCAACCAAGCTACCATAATTTCCCAATTCCTACCGATCTCGTAGCACAAACTTATCCCCAAAAAAATAGTCAAACCCCGTAAGTTTTATTATATCTAATTCCAAGTCCAGCCTACTTGTCCAACATTAATTTGACGGGATTTTACAACTCTTGAGATTTAAACCGAGAAATCGAATCTTTCGCGGGATTTTCTAAAATCATCAAGAGAAACCGTGAAATCAAGAAGAATAACCAAGTGTGAAGTGCAATACTAGTCTTCAAGATTCAAGTCACAGAAGTCAAATCTCAACTTGATCAAATCGCAACAAGTCAAGTCACAGTTTGCCAAATTGCAACAAGTCAAATCGCAATCAACCAGATTGCAATAAGTCAAATCGCAAGAGTTAACTCGCAACGTCAAATTGCAACTGGTACCATTGCAATCAGTCAAGTTTCAACAAGTCAAATAGCAACTTGTCAATTCGCAATTAACCAAATCGCAATTAGTCAACTGTAACTCAAATCGTAAAGATCAAATTGCAAGCTCACTCACATCTCAGGCACCAATAGGACAACGCTGCCAAATCCACAACCCTGTAATCACGTTGACATTCATAAACCCAAATACTAGCCGTGACGTGTGTGTCCTCGTGAAATTTTGTAGATCCAAACATACCACACCTTTTTTACCAATAATATCAATAATTTGTATCCAAATAATTTTATAACCCAAAAAAATTCGGATGACAAATGTGAATTGACATTAAACAGCCCACCATTTTGTGTTAAACTCTTGAGTCCAATTTTTGCTTAACTTTATACCTTTTTAATTTCAAACAGCCCACTACCAATTCCTTATATCAACAATTTAAACCACTAGCAGCCATGTTCCATTAACAACCCCTAAGAAGATTAACAAAATGGGTTTGATCCAATGAACCCAATAGTGAAACTGAGCAAACCCACAAGGCATTTCACTCAACCCTAAACACATTTTGTGATAATCAGCCGCCTACCACATCTCAATCTATCACCTAACTCACACCGATCACAGACAAACCTCCCATCTCATCTCATAATCATCATCAAAAACACAAACTGATTCACCATTACATTTGAACAAACACGTATCCTGATCCTATGTCTTCATTTACGGCACCATCCGAATTAAGAAATCAATTCGAAGGCTTCACGATCCTAGGGGTCTCGGGTAGGTGTGTTTTTAGTTTTAGTTCATGTGTTTTCATAACCGAATCAAAGGAAAGATTAAAACAAATAATTGTTTTGATTTTTCTTTTAAATGTTCGGATATTAATGAAGTAGAATCTTCAAAAATTAGATCGATGATGATTTGAATTCGTGTACTTGACCATTAATGGTTTGATGTTTCATTGAATGACACGAATAATTCTGAGATTTATTTAATTTTATTTAGTATCAATTAGTTGTGATGGTAGAGAGAGTAAAATAGATTGAAGAGGCTGACTGTTGTTGAAGTTGTCGAAGGGGTTTTGGATAGTTAGTGTTGATGCTTATGTTGTGGTTGTGGTTACTTCGGTGTTGAAGGACTGATGTTGTTCGGTTTAATTGTGACTGATGATGTTTAAGGCTGGAGTCACTCAAATGAGTCATGGTATGTTACATGTGGTCGAAGCTTCTTCATCGTATATGATATTTTCGTTTGACTGTGAACCAAGGACGACCAGACAATCGTTAAATAAATCGAGCTTATGGGTTCCTTGTGGAACTCAGTTGTCACGGTTTGTGGTATGAGGTTACGCATACGGGTTATGATACCTTATGGAAATTTGTAATCTTGTTGGTCAATGGTCCAGAAGTGTCGTTGTGTATTGGTTGTGGTCATAGTCAGTTATTCATCTTCATCTCCTTCTTTCCAGTACTTTGACTTTTCTTGACTAGTCAACTGTGGCACACCGCTGCAGTCACAAAACCGCTACAGTCACAAAACCGCTAGTCACAAAACCGCTGAAAAGTCAAACCGCCAAAAAGTCAAAACCGCTACAGTCACTAAACCGCTACAGTCACTAAACCGCTAGGACCCAAACCGCTGAAGATTAAACCGCCAAAAAGTCAAACCGCCAGGACTGGTCAAACCGCTGTTGACTGGTCAAACCGCTATTGACTGGTCAAACCACTACAGGTACACAACAAAACTGTCACTTTCATCAGCTTTTGTTTTCTAACCCCTTTTAGATAAAAAACAACCTGCCATCCTTAAAGAACAGCCTCAAACCGCTACCCAAACTGCAAGTGTCACTTTCACCAATTTTGTTTTCATTCCGGTTTAAGTTAGCATCCAAACAACACTCCCAATATTCACCAAACCGCTATCAAGAAATTAAGCCAAACCTCTACCAAGAACACTTGGTATTTTTCCAGACAATCCGCTACCAAGAAATGAGTCAAACGACGAACGAGCACCCGATAACCAAACTGCTAGAGATATTAACACAAAATTGACAAATGGACCAGTGAACTTGTAAATCAACCTTTTATTCACAATAAGGTATCACTTGACCAAATGTTCGAACCAACAAAGAATTAAAAAGAAACGATATGAGGTGTTCGAACAATAAATTAACCAACATTCAAAGCCCAAGAGGAGTGTAGCATTTAAAGCCCAAAGTGAATAGCAAAAGAATGAAAGTGAATCTGTGTAACCCACAAGTGACAGTGAAAGCCCAAATCTCTACCGATTGCAAGAATTAGTCAAACCACTACATATTGTGAACAAGTAAACTGTGAGTCAAGCAAACCAAATCAACATATTGTTGACTGAAAAACCCAACTAGACTTGTACACCACTATGGACATTAAACAGTATCAAAAAAAGAAATGAAACACTATTCGAACCACTTTAAGCAGTAACACAAAGTGAAGTAATTTTCGAACCAACCAAAAAAAATCGAGAATCACACACAATCAATCGAACCTAACCATGGCTCTTGATACCAATTGTAGGATATTCATTAACTAATAAACACAAGATTGGGTGCTATATGGATCGAACTAGGAAGAAACTAGAGAGAGAAAGTGGAGTGGAACCTTTAGTGAGAGAAAGAAAGAGATATTAGATTAAGTGAGAAAAGGTCCAACCCTTCCCAAGTGTGGGAAGGGGTATTTATACTACATACATATTGAGCCCCTAGCGGGCTGTGGAGTGAGCTGACAGTGGGGAAAGCCCCGACCCACTCCACAAATATAAATACGACTAAACTAATAATACTAATAATACTAATATTACTAAGCTAATATTAATAAGCCTACGAGCTATGTGAATGCTAAATAGATGCTCGGGGTGACCGAGCCTTCATCTGAATATTTATATTTGATCCCTCCGAAACTAGTTATCTTTTATTTCTCTATCACACAAGTCAACCACTTGTGAATGGTCCACCATAATAAATGATAAAATATAAACAGTCTCAGAACGAATGCTCGTGTGTAGTGTGAAACCAGGCAAGTGATCACCCGGATCGTTTCCCAACGAGATGTGAATGGAAAACTGTGAAAAGCTAGGATTTAGAGTGATTGATAATTTAGATTGCTTTTGATTTTTCTTTTTAACAATTCTAAATAATAAACAAAAACAGATATGCACAATAAAATTAAACGCGAATAAATAAACTGAAACGCGTAACGGAAAAGCTAAAATGGGACGAAAACTGAAATTTTAGAAAATTAAAACCTAAAAATGTAAAATGACTTAAAACTTATTTAAAAACTTAAATTATATTTTTAACACTTTTTATTTAATTATTATTAATTATTTATTATTTAATAACTTATTAAACTATTTAAATTTATAAAAAATACTAAATGAACTAAGAAAATTCTAAAACTTTTTCTAAAAATATTACTAAGTAAATAGAAACTAAGAAAATTATAAAAATGAAAATTACTTAATTAAAATTTAAAAAGATAAATTCTATTAAATAGAAGCTATCACTTTATTTCTATTTTTGGTTTTTCTTAAGGTCTAAAAATATATTTATATTTTTCCTAGATTAAAAATGACAAAAGAAAATTATGAAAATTGGATTTATATTTTTCTGATTATTTTTCTATTTATTATGATTTAAATACTATTTTAAACTAATTAAAAAGATTAAAAATATCAAAACTAATCAGAAAATTATGAAATTTTCTGAGTAAATCTAAAATATTATTAGAAAGCAATGAAAAATGAAATGAAAAGTTTAATAAGCCAAATAAGCAAAAATGGGCAGATAAGCAGTTGGCAAATAAGCCAAAAATAAGCTAAAAGATTAGAAACTTCACCAAATGTTCAGAATAAGCTTAAACAACTTAAATAAGCACAAATCAACTTAAATCCAATAGATAATCCAACAAATAAGCACAATCAACACCAAATCTGTTTCAAACTTAAGACAGAAATATGTAGAAAAAGGCAAACTTGCAGAGTGAATTAAGCTAGGTAATAAGCTACTGAGATGAAATATTATGGGGGAAAAAGCTTCTCTATACTACTGAGTATCTTAAAAACACAAAAGCCCTATCACAATTACACCAATTGAATCCCAATTTGATCAAAGATCAGATACCAAAACACAAGGTCTGCTGATGAATTTGACTTTTGCAGAAAAACACAAGATTTGACTTTGGTGAACTTTGATTGGTTCTAATGGACTGAATATGATGTAATAAGCTACAATGAGATGATATTAAGCTATTTTAACAAGTTTTACACAACTGTGATGGATTTCACAAGCTAAAAATCCAACAGTGATCAACTTATGTGAGTTTAAAAGTAATTTTGACTTTTTGTTGATTAGGTACTTGTTTTTAAGGCTTTTCTGAGCTAGTATTGACTAATATGAAATGTAAGACAACAAACAACAACAATCAAGCAAGGGTCTGCTATTATATCAGCAAATCCAAACACCCCTGATCAGGACAGTTAACAAAGGAAATTCAATATTTTAAACTATGAGATCTTATTTTACTGACTTACTAGCTTATAATGATACTGACTAACAACTTTCAATAGAGAATTAAGCACTATATTAAGCTATCCTACTTATGACTGTTTTGGGCTTTTTTAGAACTTTTAAACAAAGTAAATAACAAGCTATCAAACTACTGATACACTGATCAAAGCTACCTATAAACTATCAAATAGCACATAAAAGCAATAATCAGAGTATAATAAGCACTAGTACAGTACTTAGTGAAATAATGCAAAAAATGAGGAAAATCTTACAACTGTCAAGCTTTATGAAACAATAGAACAAGGATCAGAACACTTCTAGCTTGTTTACACAAGCTAGAAAACCAATTTTAAGCCTTCCTTTATAGCTTATAATCCCCTGAACAGCTTATTTGGCCCATAGTTGACCTTCTTTGACTTTCTTGATCATTTGAACTATAGAACTGATGGCTACTATTTAAACTTACAAGAAGCTATAGAAAGCTTATATAAGCTTAATGCAAGGTTGTTTGGAATTTATGAGAGCTTTTTATGGGTGATTCGATCTTAAATCCTCAACAGGAACATACAAACTTTAACAATATTGAATTCAAACACAAGATGACTTGAAATAAGATTTTTATAGCTTAAATAAACTTGGATTACAACTGGAAATAAGAAATTACAAGATTACAACTGAATAAAGTAAAATGCGATTTAAACTAAATTAACTACTACTAAATTATCCATTACATTGTTCTATTTATACTAAATACAAATGGGAAAACCCTAGCCGACTTCTCTGAACTCTTTTGCACCCTTGGATTGCTTTAAATCGATATGAGCCACTCAAATGAATTTTGGCGCCAAAAGTACTAGTGGTGGATTCGAGCAGGTTTAAGCATTTAATGCAAATCAGGGAGGTGGAGAAGAAGCTTTTAAAGCTTTTGTATTGTTAGGTAAGTGGGATTGGATGGGGAGTAGTTTTGCAGAGAAAACTAGGGGCTAGGTGGTTTGGGCGCGTTTGTGAGGTTGAAGACAAGTTTGACCGAAGTCAAACCTGGTTTTAAATACCAGGTTGGGTCGGGTTGGGTTTTAAGGGAGTTGGGCTTGGTTGGGCTGGGTTTAGATAATAGGGTGTTGGGTTGGGTTATTTTTATTTAAGGGTTAAGGGTTTAGTTTGGATCCGGTTTGGTTTGTAGCTAAAATATCACAAGGACCAAAAGTGTAATATTCTGAAACTTTGAGGACCAAACTTGCACATCTTCCAAAATTATCACAAGGGTATTTCTTGCCAATTTTAAATAGTACAAGGGTTATAAAATATAATTTTCCATTTTAAAAACACCCGGGGACTAATTTTGACATTTTTCAAACTTGGGGGTCCAAAGTTGTAATTTTATGAAACTTTGCACCAAAGGACTTATTATGTAATTTTATGATTCTTAAAGGACCTTTGATGACTTTTCCTGTTTTTAGAATAACCAGGGACTAGTTTTGACAACTTTTGAAAGTTGAGGGACTGAAACTGCCAATTATGCAAACTTTGTTCGTTTTTCAACTTGTTTTTAAACATTTTGCATCTGAAACATATAAAACACAATTTTGGGATAATTTCAGTATTATGATGCATTTCTGAGTGTTTTTGGATGTTTTGGCAGCTCAGATTAGGTAAAAATGATGAGTATTTAGACACTCATCAATCCCCCACACTAAACTATTGCTAGTCCCTAGCAATATTTTATGAAGATTTAATGGATTTGAAAGACTCTTTACCAAAAGCCATTACTTCTGGAGTAGCCAATTGTTTCAGTATGTGATACTTTGGTACAATGATAACCAAGTGATTTTGAGCAAACCACAAGCTGTCAACGGTTTTGACTAGCCAACTCTTAGATAAATTATCAATATTATCTTTGGTGAGCTGATTACCAATCATGGATTTTCACTGCCTTAACCACAAGCCATAACCTTGCGGGCTAGCCAACTCTTCACTTATGAAGATATGGTGAGTCGAATACCATACAATTTTCGGCAAATTGTAAGCCATCAACGGATTTGAGACATCTTTACCAAGAGCCGTTTGCTCTCGGATTAGCCAATCCTTATGTGGGTTAGACATGGCGGACTGATAACCATTTATTGCGTTCTAAGTGAGAAAAAAATTTAAAAATTTTGGCTACAAATGGGGGTACTAGATGGTACATTTGATTAAATTCGCTAGAATTCCCCCCCACACTTAGAACTGAATATTGCCCTCAATATTCAAAGCACCGGCTGTTAAACCAACACTTAGAACGGGAAAAGGAAATACTAATAGCCATTATTTTATATACACATTTTTTTTTTTTTTTTTTTACATATATGCAACATGTGGGGCATCTCCCCCACACTAGGTGGTAGAACAGAGAAAGAAAACAGAGACACGGGTGAAAACCCATGTTTTGCTAATGTTTTTGATCACCGAGTCACTAGCTTGACTCGATCCCCGCATTCATTGGTTCATGGGGAAAGTTTGAAGATCCGGGACAACCATGAATGGTATGTCCTCTCCAAAGTAGTGTTTTAAACGATGACCATTCACTTTGAAATTAGGACCGTCAGCTTGAGATAACTCAATGGTACCATATGGATAAACCTTTGTGATAGTGAATGGACCAGACCATCGGGTTTTGAGTTTGCCTGAGAAGATCTTTAATCTTGAATTGAAAAGAAGGACTCGATCACCAACGTTAAAAACGCGGTTCTTTATTTTTGAGTCATGAATCTTCTTTGTCTTTTCTTTATAGATCAAAGAGTTCTCGTAGGCTTGATCACGCAGTTCATTTAGTTCATTCATTTGAACTTTACGGTGATCACCCGCAGTTTGGAGGTCAAAGTTAGCATGTTTCAAGGCCCAGTAGGCTTTGTGCTCTAATTCGATCGGTAGATGACATGCCTTTCCGTACACAAGTTTGTAAGGCGTACACCCAATGGGTGTTTTGTAAGCTGTACGAAAGGCCCATAATGCATCATCCAACTTATCCGACCAGGATGCACGATTTTCTCCTACAGTCCTTTCCAGGATTCTTTTAATACCCCGATTTGAAACTTCTACTTGTCCACTTGTTTGTGGGTGATACGCAGTAGAAAGACGGTGAGTTACACCATACTTTTGCATGACTTTATCAAATTTGTCATTGCAAAAATGCGTACCACGATCACTGATTATAGCACGTGGAGTTCCAAAACGGGCAAACAGAGCTTTCAGGAATTTTACAACTACTCGGGCATCATTAGTGGGTAAAGCTTTTGCTTCAACCCATTTTGACAAATAGTCAACAGCCACGAGAATGTATTTATTTCCTCGAGATGATGGAAATGGCCCCATAAAGTCAATGCCCCAGACATCAAAGATTTCACAAACTTGAATAGCATTTTATGGCATTTCATTTCGTTGTGAAATATTTCCGTGACGCTGACAAGCTTCACAAGTTTTGATGAGATCTTGGGCATCTTTATAGATTGTGGGCCAATAAAACCCGGAATCAAACACCTTTTTGGCGGTGTAGTTTGGACTATGGTGGCCCCCAGTGGGTCCAGCATGGCAAGCTTTGAGAATGTCAATAGCTTCCTGTCCGTAAACACACCGTCGGATGACTTGATCCGCACAGATTTTGAATAAGTAGGGGTCGTCCCAGAAGTAATGTTTAACATCCTTGAAGAATTTATTCTTTTGTTGGGTCGACATCCCTTTCACTATGAAGTTACCCGCATGGTAATTTGCGAAGTCGGCAAACCATGGGGTAGTAGAATCTCCACGAAAAGCAACCACACTGAGTGTCTCAAGAGGAAATGTTTCATTTATTTCCTTTTTCTCGAAAACATCTTGGTGTGGGTTCTCTAATCGGGACAGATGATCAGCAGCCAGGTTCTCAGCTCCTTTTTTATCACGTATTGTGATATCAAATTCTTGTAGGAGGAGAACCCAACGGAGTAATCTCGGCTTTGCATCTTGTTTCGCAAAGAGATATTTGAGAGCCGAGTGATCCGTATACACTACACATTTTGTCAAGATTAAATATGGCCGAAACTTCTCAAAGGCATACACCACAGCCAACAATTCTTTTTCTGTAGTGGTGTAATGAGTTTGAGCTTCAGTCATGGTTTTACTTGCGTAGTGGATAGGCTGAAAATGTTTAGCTTTTCGTTGCCCCAGGACTGCACCGATAGCAAAATCACTTGCATCGCACATGAGCTCAAAGGGAAAATCCCAGTCGGGGGCAACCAGAATGGGTGCCTCTGTAAGCTTTTTCTTTAATGTTTCAAAAGCTTCGATGCACTCGGGTGAGAAGATAAAAGGAGCATCCTTTTCAAGAAGATGAGTCATAGGCCGGGCGATTTTAGAAAAATCTTGTATGAATCTACGATAGAAACCGGCATGACCCAAAAAACTCCTAATACCTTTGACGGTAGTGGGATGAGGTAATTTACCAATGACATCAACTTTAGATCTGTCAACCTCAATCCCGTTCTTTGATATCTTATGGCCGAGGACAATGCCCTCTTTGACCATAAAGTGACTCTTCTCCCAATTTAGACAAAGATTGGTGTCTTCACACCGCTTCAACATGTTTTCTAAATGGGAGAGACATGTTTCGAATGAATCCCCAATGACTGAGAAGTCATCCATAAAGACCTCCATCGTTTTCCCGATCATGTCGGAAAATAAGGACATCATGCACCTTTGGAATGTGCCTGGAGCATTGTATAAGCCGAAAGGCATACGTTTATAAGCAAAGGTTCCATAGGGGCATGTAAATGTGGTCTTTTCTTGATCTTGCGGATCAATGGGGATTTGAAAGTAACCTGAGAAACCATCAAGGAAACAATAGTACTCGTTTCCCGCTAATCTCTCAAGCATCTGATCCATGAAGGGCAGAGGAAAATGGTCTTTTCGGGTGGCATCATTTAACTTACGATAGTCAATGCAAATACGCCACCCAGTAACCAATCGAGTTGGAATCAACTCATTCTCCTCATTTGTGACAACAGTTATGCCACCCTTTTTTGGAACACAGTGAATGGGACTAACCCAAGGACTATCAGAGATGGGGTAAATCAATCCTGCATCAAGAAGTTTGATAACCTCCTGTTTGATAACATCGTGGATTTTGGGATTTACCCTTCGCTGGTGTTGGACTGCTGGTTTGAAGTCATCCTCCATTAATATTTTGTGAGTACAAAATTCAGGGTCGAGACCCTTTATGTCGGAGAGTTTCCAAGCAATTGCTTGCTTGTGTGACTTTAAGACCTTTATTAGAGCAGTCTTTTCCTCATCACTTAAGTCTTTAGCAATAATGACGGGTAATTTATCATCACCCTCCAAAAACGCGTACTCAAGATGAGGTGGTAAGTCTTTGAGTTCGACCTCAGGAAATTCATCGTTTTTCTCAACCGATTTGATTTCCTCATTATGAAGTTCAACGGGAGGGAGTGGAGGAGAATTGTCCTGATTTAACAATGTCTCAAGAAGAAGAATATCTCCCTCAAGAACAATCTCAGCGTCATCAATTCCTTCCAGAAATGAATCACACTCGAGATAAGCCTCGATCTCTTCCAAATTGAAATTACTTCCCTCAAACGGAGTGAGAGAGGGGGAAGAGTCGGAAATGATAGGTAGAGAAGATGTGGTGGGGTCCCCACTCACAGAATTATGAGAATAACCAAGAAACTCTTGTGAGTACTCCTCTGAAACAATATCAATGACATCGATTCGGTTAACCGATTCAGGATCTTTATTTGAAGAGTACTTCGAAGTTTGATCGAGGTTAAAAGTAACAGCTTCGTTATCCACGCGTAATGTGATTTCATGCTCAAATACATCAATGAGAGCTCGGCCCGTTTTTAGGAATCCTCTTCCAAGAATGAGAGGAACCCTAGGATCAGCATCGAAATCAACAACCACAAAGTCAGCCGGAAAATGGAACTTTCCCACTTTCACAAATACATCCTCAGCAATGCCGCGAGGAAGAGATGTGGAACGATCTGCAAGCTCAAGAGTCATGCAGGTAGTAGTGAGTGCAGGAAGAGAAAGTTTTTCCCAGACTGAATAAGGCATCAGGTTAATGCTTGCACCAAGATCGGCCAAGGCATAGCATTCAACCATTCCTGGAAAGACACAAGGTAGTAAAAATCTTCCAGGATCTCCAAGCTTCACCGGAAGCTTTTTCAAGATAACTGCAGAGCAGTTCTCATTTAATGGAGTCTTTGCCATTTCAAACAGTTTTTCCTTGTTGCTCAACAAGTGTTTGATTGTGGATGCGAATTTGGGCATCAGAATGATAGCATCCGCAAAGCTTATATCGAAATGTAATTCCTGAAAAATTTTGAAATTTTTTTCCATTTGTTGACTAGCTTTTTCGCGGAGCTTTTGCTCATGTAAACGTGATGGATAAGGAATAGAAGGTTTGGATTTAGGGTTTTCAACAGGGATTTCAAAAACAACTCCTGGTGTGGGTTTTGGTTTCTGGACAACTTGAGGTAGGACGTTGTCGGTACCTCCGTTATTAATAGGAAGTTCCTTGTCCTCAGTCACCTCAGGTTCACTTTCCACTACCTTGGGGAGAGGAGAGGAAGTGGTAGTAGAAATAGTGGGTCCATCATAAGCCTTACCACTGCGTGTGGTGACAGCTTTGAGTTCACCCTTTGGGTTTGGAATGGTATTACCAGGAAGACCTCCCGAGGTAGAAGGTGGATTGATATGGTTCATGAGACTGGTAAGCATATTCTTAACTTCGCTTTGAGAATGATCAATTTTATTAGAAGGCTCATTCTTAAGCTCAGTTCCTTGCTTGTATATTGAAGTTTGAAATTCATTCCTCAATCCAGATATCTGATTTTGTATTGCCTTCATTTTGGTCTCATTAAACTTGATGTAGTTATCAAGTTCATTTGGGAGAGGTACTTGGTGATTAGGAGCTGAATACCCTTGATTACCCCTCTGGGGTGGGTATTGATTGTTTGGGGCATTAAATTGATTTTGCATGTTTTGCCCTCTCTGTTGATTAGGATTGATCCTATTTGGATTGTTGGGAGGAGGAAATCCGGGTGGCCCGAATTGATTGCTAGCACGGTGGTTTGGGTCCACTTGAGGACGGTATTGATTACCTCCTTGATTGGATGTTCCGGCTATAGCATTGACATCAAATGTATTGCCATCGGTGGCAGTACAATTATAGTAAGCGTGAGGACCACCACAAGTAACACAAACTTCTATTTTTTTAACCTCAGCAGTGTGAGAAGCTTGCGGAGCGGACTCTTTCTTTTGTGTGGAGGAAACCAAAGCTTGAATAACCTTCGTGAGTTCAGCAAGCTGAGTATCAGTACTGGACTGACTCACGGGAGATGAAGTGGAAGGACCAGCACTAGCCTGGGAATTATATGTCCTGTTTCGTGTAGTGCGGACCTTAGACTTATTTTCAATGAGAGCAATGGCTTCCTTAGTGGATTTGCTCAGAAAATTACCTCCAGCTGAGGCATTGAGAGAATCTTGGTCAGATGGGTTTAACCCACTGTAGAAGGTGTCCATCTGCATCAAATCGGTGAAACCGTGATGAGGACATTTGCGGAGCAATTCTTTAAAACGATCCCATGCTTCTCCAAATGGTTCATCAAACCTTTGAGTGAATTTCATGATTTCATTTTTTAGATGCGTGGTTTTAGAAGGAGGAAAGAATTCATTCACGAATTTCTGAACCAAATCTTCCCATGTTGTTATCGATCGAGGGGGTTGTTTGTCAAGCCAAATCCGGGCTGCCCCATCGATGGAAAACGGGAAAAGAAGAAGTTTTATTGATTCCTCAGGGACACTTTTGCATTTGATGGTAGATGTGATTTTATTGAACCATCTAATGTGATCTTGAGGATCGTCCCTTTCAAAACCATAGAATTGCCGCTGGGTTACCAGGTTTATCAACCCAGTCTTAAGCTCAAAATTCTCAGCCACGATGGCTGGAACAACAATGGCATCTCCGTACCCAGTGGTGGGAGCTTGGAGAAGCTCATTCATAGGGCGGTCTTCTGCCATGATGATAGTGGTAATGGGTTCAGTACGTAACTCGGGTACGACTGACGGAGCAGAACGTCTACGACGTCTTCGAGGTATTTTTCCAAGCTCACGAAGAGGGCTTGATGACCTAGAAGAACGAGTGCGCATGCACTTAGCAAAATTTTTCAATTAAAATCAAGATCGAGAGAAAACACAAGTAAACTTAACCAACAATCAACAAGCGTACGGTAGCTCTCTAAAAGATAAACGCACAGAGTGGCGGAGAAGCAAAGGTGGGCAATTTAATGCTCCTTAAAAACCCGCTTCTTTCAGTCCGACAATTTAATGTCAGACTATCCTAGAACCTCCGTTAGAGTTTGTTTATCAATCAAAGGTGAGCCGATATTCGCAAGTGATACAAAGGTAAAGTTTTAATTCTTTGGTTTGGGAACTTATTATGGCCGTACCCCAGTTAGGTAGTACTCAGTCTTGGTTCTCGATGGTTAATTTTTATTGTTTATTATTAAAGAAAACGGAAAATATTTTTGGGTTTTTAATTTATATGATAATTATAATAATAATATATATAGAAAAGAAAAGAAAAATATTTTTGTATTTTATATTGTTTTTGGGAAATAGGAACTTCTGGTAGAAGGATCTCGAATCACTAATCGCTAAAATTCTTCACAATAGTCGCAGCACACCTCCCCGGCAGCGGCGCCAAAATTTGATCCCTCCGAAACTAGTTATCTTTTATTTCTCTATCACACAAGTCAACCACTTGTGAATGGTCCACCGTAATAAATGATAAAATATAAACAGTCTCAGAACGAATGCTCGTGTGTAGTGTGAAACCAGGCAAGTGATCACCCGGATCGTTTCCCAACGAGATGTGAATGGAAAACTGTGAAAAGCTAGGATTTAGAGTGATTGATAATTTAGATTGCTTTTGATTTTGCTTTTTAACAATTCTAAATAATAAACAAAAACAGATATGCACAATAAAATTAAACGCGAATAAATAAACTGAAACGCGTAACGGAAAAGCTAAAATGGGTCGAAAACTGAAATTTTAGAAAATTAAAACCTAAAAATGTAAAATGACTTAAAACTTATTTAAAAACTTAAATTATATTTTTAATACTTTTTATTTAATTATTATTAATTATTTATTATTTAATAACTTATTAAACTATTTAAATTTATAAAAAATACTAAATGAACTAAGAAAATTCTAAAACTTTTTCTAAAAATATTACTAAGTAAATAGAAACTAAGAAAATTATAAAAATGAAAATTACTTAATTAAAATTTAAAAAGATAAATTCTATTAAATAGAAGCTATCACTTTATTTCTATTTTTGGTTTTTCTTAAGGTCTAAAAATATATTTATATTTTTCCTAGATTAAAAATGACAAAAGAAAATTATGAAAATTGGATTTATATTTTTCTGATTATTTTTCTATTTATTATGATTTAAATACTATTTTAAACTAATTAAAAAGATTAAAAATATCAAAACTAATCAGAAAATTATGAAATTTTCTGAGTAAATCTAAAATATTATTAGAAAGCTATGAAAAATAAAATGAAAAGTTTAATAAGCCAAATAAGCAGAAATGGGCAGATAAGCAGTTGGCAAATAAGCCAAAAATAAGCTAAAAGATTAGAAACTTCACCAAATGTTCAGAATAAGCTTAAACAACTTAAATAAGCACAAATCAACTTAAATCCAACAGATAATCCAACAAATAAGCACAATCAACACCAAATCTATTTCAAACTTAAGACAGAAATATGCAGAAAAAGGCAAACTTGCAGAGTGAATTAAGCTAGGTAATAAGCTACTGAGATGAAATATTATGGGGGCAAAAGCTTCTCTATACTACTGAGTATCTTAAAAACACAAAAGCCCTATCACAATTACACCAATTGAATCCCAATTTGATCAAAGATCAGATACCAAAACACAAGGTCTGCTGATGAATTTGACTTTTGCAGAAAAACACAAGATTTGACTTTGGTGAACTTTGATTGGTTCTAATGGACTGAATATGATGTAATAAGCTACAATGAGATGATATTAAGCTATTTTAACAAGTTTTACACAACTGTGATGGATTTCACAAGCTAAAAATCCAACAGTGATCAACTTATGTGAGTTTAAAAGTGATTTTGACTTTTTGCTGATTAGGTACTTGTTATTAAGGCTTTTCTGAGCTAGTATTGACTAATATGAAATGTAAGAACAACAAACAACAACAATCAAGCAAGGGTCTGCTGTTATATCAGCAAATCCAAACACCCCTGATCAGGACAGTTAACAAAGGAAATTCAATATTTTAAACTATGAGATCTTATTTTACTGACTTACTAGCTTAAATTGATACTGACTAACAACTTTCAATAGAGAATTAAGCACTATATTAAGCTATACTACTTATGACTGTTTTGGGCTTTTTTAGAACTTTTAAGCAAAGTAAATAACAAGCTATCAAACTACTGATACACTGATCAAAGCTACCTATAAACTATCAAATAGCACATAAAAGCAATAATCAGAGGATAATAAGCACTAGTACAGTACTTAGTGAAATAATGCAAAAAATGAGGAAAATCTTACAACTGTCAAGCTTTATGAAACAATAGAACAAGGATCAGAACACTTCTAGCTTGTTCACACAAGCTAGAAAACCAATTTTAAGCCTTCCTTTATAGCTTATAACCCCCTGAACAGCTTATTTGGCCCATAGTTGACCTTCTTTGACTTTCTTGATCATTTGAACTATAGAACTGATGGCTACTATTTAAACTTACAAGAAGCTATAGAAAGCTTATATAAGCTTAATGCAAGGTTGTTTGGAATTTATGAGAGCTTTTTATGGGTGATTCGATCTTAAATCCTTAACAGGAACATACAAACTTTAACAATATTGAATTCAAACACAAGATGACTTGAAATAAGATTTTTATAGCTTAAATAAACTTGGATTACAACTGGAAATAAGAAAATACAAGATTACAACTGAATAAAGTAAAATGCGATTTAAACTAAATTAACTACTACTAAATTATCCATTACATTGTTCTATTTATACTAAATACAAATGGGAAAACCCTAGCCGACTTCTCTGAACTCTTCTGCACCCTTGGATTGCTTTAAATCGATCTGAGCCACTCAAATGAATTTTGGCGCCAAAAGTACTAGTGGTGGATTCGAGCAGGTTTAAGCATTTAATGCAAATCAGGGAGGTGGAGAAGAAGCTTTTAAAGCTTTTGTATTGTTAGGTAAGTGGGATTGGATGGGGAGTGGTTTTGCAGAGAAAACTAGGGGCTAGGTGGTTTGGGCGCGTTTGTGAGGTTGAAGACAAGTTTGACCGAAGTCAAACCTGGTTTTAAATACCAGGTTGGGTCGGGTTGGGTTTTAAGGGAGTTGGGCTTGGTTGGGCTGGGTTTAGATAATAGGGTGTTGGGTTGGGTTATTTTTATTTAAGGGTTAAGGGTTTAGTTTGGATCCGGTTTGGTTTGTAGCTAAAATATCACAAGGACCAAAAGTGTAATATTCTGAAACTTTGAGGACCAAACTTGCACATCTTCCAAAATTATCACAAGGGTATTTCTTGCCAAGTTTAAATAGTACAAGGGTTATAAAATATAATTTTCCATTTTAAAAACACCCGGGGACTAATTTTGACATTTTTCAAACTTGGGGGTCCAAAGTTGTAATTTTATGAAACTTTGCACCAAAGGACTTATTATGTAATTTTATGATTCTTAAAGGACCTTTGATGACTTTTCCTGTTTTTAGAATAACCAGGGACTAGTTTTGACAACTTTTGAAAGTTGAGGGACTGAAACTGCCAATTATGCAAACTTTGTTCGTTTTTCACTTGTTTTTAAACATTTTGCATCTGAAACATATAAAACACAATTCTGGGATAATTTCAGTATTTTGATGCATTTCTGAGTGTTTTTGGATGTTTTGGCAGCTCAGATTAGGTAAAAATGATGAGTATTTAGACACTCATCAATATTCCTAACAGTAGCATATTTGCATTGACCAGGAAGAAAACACTGCCAAAACGACAATTTCCCACAACATGACGTCATTTTGGGCCCGTTTAAAATTACGTCGTTTTAAACGGGAAATGATATATTGTATAAAATGTTGGTCTCTCACCCAATGTTTTTCTCATCTTTCACTTTTTCTCATCAGTATGGGATGTGCTTAACTTTTTTCTTCTTGAGCTATTTTGAAAACTATTTCTTGTCACATTATAATTGCTCGGGTTCTTATTATAGTTTGTTCTTTTTTTCTACAAATGTTGTACACTTTCTTATATAAGAGAACCACATTTTATTTGGTTTCCTGTTTTAGCATGGTAACAAATACTGATACTTTACTTTTATAAACATGATAAATGATATATTAAATGTGAAGATACAAATATCAATTTACCAATAAAACTTAATGTTGTGGGGTTGCGATCCAATAGAAAAGATCAAAAAATTAAAATTTTTAAAAAATAATTGGATGAACCGTTAGATCTCCCATCCAAACAATCCTATGGTCATGATTAAAAATGCACCTACTCCATTGTTTTTATTTATTTATTTATTTTATTATTTTTTAATATTTTTGGTCAAATGGGCAATATGATCATTTGACCCGTTTTTATATTTTACCCTCAAACTTCAAACGCACATAACTCTTAAACGACAAACTTTTACGAAAAACCGATTTCACCATAATTTCCAGATTTTAATTCTCTTTATTTTGGTATTCATTTTCATATATAAATCGCAACTTTTTTTTTAAGGATTTTAAGTGTGTTATGATTTTCTTGAAATTTTCAGCATCTTCGACCCTATTTTTGTCTAACTTAAAGGTTGAATTACGCAAAACTTAAACCACGAAAGTTGATGAACAACATGTAGGTTGAGGTTGTCTTATTCATCAGTTAGTCTTGTTCATCAGTCTTGTTGAACAAAGCTGATGAACAAAGCTGATGAACACGATTAACTAATAAACAAGACTGATGAGCCAGAATAACTGATGAACATTGTGATGTTGTTCATAAAAAAATTGATGAACAACATGATCTAATTGATGAACGTTGTAATGTAACTGATGAACAACAAAAGAAAACTGATTAGTTGATGAACAACAATGTAATGTTGTTCATTAGTTAGTCTTGTTCAACAAGACTGATGAACATTGATGAACAACATGTAGGTTGAGGTTGTCTTGTTCATCAGTTAATCTTTGTTCATCAGTTAATCTTATTCATCAGTTAATTTTGTTCATCAGTCTTAATCCATGCTCATTAGTGTTCATCATAATGCATGTTGTTCATAAGCATGTTTTTTATCATCATCAAATATGGCTAAAACGTCATCTTTAACGTGTGATATCTCACTCACATGACATCGGATTTGAGTGATTCAAAAACCCGAGTAAAGATTGACCTAAAATCTACAACTTTTACGTTTTAGAATCCTTCTAATTCGAATTTAATATTCGTCAAGTTTATGGTTAAAAACACAATAAATGCAATGCGTACATTTTTTACAAAATTAACAAATTATATAAAAAGAATATCAGTTTTTGAATCTTACATTAATAAAATGATTAATAGTACGTTGTGGTACAAAAATTAGTTAATTTAACGAAATTTTAACACTAAAAATCTAAGCTACACATTTCATCAAACACCTTGTGTGCAACAAATATGACTAAAACGTCATTTTTAACATGGGATATCTCACTCATATCACATCGGATTTTAGTGATTCAAAAAACTATGTAAAGAGTGAACCAAAATCTTTAACTTTCATGTTTTAAGTTTTCCATTATTCGGCAGTTATGAGGGTAAAAAATAGGGTTGGAAATGCCAAAAAAAAAAGAAAATCAAGATACATTTAATATGTAAAAAAAAAATTCGAAATATTAAACAAGATTTATACCAAATTAAAGAGGATTAAATTTTAGAAATAATGGTGAAATTGATTTTTTCTAAAAGTTTGTCTTTTAAGAGTTATGGGCATTTGAAGTTTGAAGGTGAAAGAAAAAAAGGGGTAAAATAACCATTTTACTCCTGACAGGATTATTTAATTAATATGAGATGGGGGACACATATCGTTCTCTGGTTACCTTTTCCATTTTATAATTTTTTTTCACTTTACAATTGAGCGGCTACCTAATGTTGCGACATTCAAAGCGAGGTAAAGGGAAAAAGTGTTAAGATTCATGTTATTATTTTAATTTTATTTCCTTATTAAACTTAAACCCGTCACCTATTACAAATAGATGGGTACCCGTGCAATGCGGCAACAGGTACCCGGTTACTATTTTTGTGGTGCCATGTCCCAAATACTTTATAACGTAGTAGATATATGTTTTTCAAAAGTAGAACGTCTAAATTATTAATAGTGTAAATAGTTAGCACTTTTATTTTCCAAATTTTAGCATTAAATTAGTGGCCACAAGTTTAATGAGCTTTTCTTATAAACTATTTTATTAAAATATATCATTATTAAAGGAAGTTACTATATGGTTTAAATGAGACTTAAATTTTCAAATTTTACATTAATTTTTAATTTTCTTTTTATAATAATGTTTTTTGTCTTAAAATTTGAAGACTTCTTTTTAGAGGAAGTCCACATGCTTTATAATATAGTTTAAAGAGAATGAAACAATTAGAGTGTATATTAATGAAACATCATTTTAATCTTTTAAAAAACACTTTAAAAAAAAAAAAAAAAAAAAAAAAAAAATTTAGAACCTTAGGGCCTGTTTCTTTTTTTTGGTATTAAGTGCTGAGTTGATATACCCACCATATGGATAGGAACTGATCATATGAACTAAGAGCCACATATATACTTTCTGTTTCTTTTTACGCACTAAATGAAACATGTCAATATTGTAAATGACTCAGATCATTGGTTCGTAACTGTTATAGATGACAATAACAAGCAATTTCAACAAACTTTTACAGCCAAAATCAAAAGTAATAACCATATATTTATTAACTAATTAACTAAAAAAACACAACAGCAGTAGTTCAAGATTTTGACAAACCTTGGTCTTTATTTTTTTATGGTTTCGAGCCCATATAAGATGCACAATAAAAGGGTGAAAGAAACCCCTTTGATTCTTATATAGTCTACAGAAAAAAAAGGCTGGAGTGTCGAGCTTGTCAGAGTGGAGGCAGCGAATTGAAGAGGACGACTCACTAGTGCGGCAGTGTTCTGATCTTTTACCACCTTCGAATGGAGATGATGGCGGCGGCAAAAGGACGAACGGCGTCGGTGGTGGTTGGAGGATGGCCGGCCGGTCGCTGGTGTGGTTTAGGGTGTCCAAGAATGTCCGATCAGTGATGTGTAGGCGCTAACCAACGACCATCAGGTGAGGACGTCAATGATTATTAGTGGAGGTGTAGGATTGTAAAAGGATGAAGAAATTGAAAAAGTAGTTAGAAAAAAATTGAAAGATGGTGTGATGTAATAAGAACAAGGTTATATATGTCAATTTGAAGTGCCTTGGAGTATGTTGGAGTGTCTGGTCGGGGAAGCCACACTTTTTTCTTCCTTCCACTCACAGACCAATTAAAGGAATAAGTGAAAAAAGAAACACCACTATATATGTGGTCCCACTACCAACTGGCCCCATATAACCCAATAAGTAGAAAAGAAACTTTAGCACCTTAGTTAGTTACAGTAAAATTTACTAAATAAATAAGTATTTATTTTGAGATTAAACAAAAATAGAAAGATAAGACAGGAAAAGTAGAAAATCAAAAGAGAGTCCTCCAATAATTTTCTCATACTTGTCGTCATTCTCCCAAATTTCAAACCTCATTTCTTCCCTCTTACAAATGGGCTCACTACTTGACCTAAATTTAATTCCCGCCGGTGCTGCTGACGTCACCATCTCTAACTTAACCACCCCTAAACTTGAACCCAAAGATGAACCATTTGACGAACCTTCAAACCCTAACCCTAATTTCACACACACAAACACACAGTCATTTAACGGCCATAGCGAAAATGATATTTATTCTGAATATAACCGTATTTCGGAAATGTTCCGAACCGCTTTTTCGAACGAACAAGCAATTGTACCTGTTCCTGAGGAAAATACCATCTCCGTACCACGGAAGAACGAGCCGCGGTCTAATGAGTTAGTTAGGGTTACAAATCTCGGTATTGAAGACGAGAGGCATTTTCGAGTCGTAGTCAGGAAAACCAGGATTATTTATGATTCGCTTAGGGTGTTTTTAGCTAATGAGGATGAGAAACGTAAGAATTGTAATACATTTGGGCGTGGCCATTCTCGTGCCGATTTAAAGTCGGCTTCGGTTATGAAAGGGAGGGGACTATGGTTGAATCGTGATAAACGTGTTGTTGGAGCCGTTCCGGGGGTTTATGTTGGTGATGTCTTCTTTTTTAGGATAGAGTTGTGTGTTGTGGGAATTCATGGTTTGCCTCAAGGTGGGATTGATTATTTAGCGTCCAGTCATAGTTCCAGCGGCGAACCGGTTGCCACTAGTATTATTGTTTCGGGTGGGTATGAGGATCAGGATAGTGGTGATGAGATTATTTATACGGGACAGGGTGGGCAGGATAAGTTTAATAGGCAGGCGGATCATCAGCGTTTGGAAGGTGGGAATTTAGGGCTGGAGAGAAGTATGCATTATGGTATCGAGGTGCGTGTTGTTCGTGGTTTTAAGTATGATGGTAGCCCCAGTGGTAAAGTTTATGTTTATGATGGTTTGTATAAAGTTGTTGAGTCGTGGCTTGAAGCTGGTAAATCTGGTTTTGGTGTTATTAAATTTAAGCTTGTGAGAATAGAGAATCAACCTGAAATGGGGAGTGAGGTTCTTAAGTATGCCGAGAATCTTAGGAATGGACCGTTGCAGGTTAGGCCTACGGGGTATGTCCATATGGATATGTCGATGAAGAAAGAAAGGGTTCCTGTTTTTCTTTTTAATGATATTGATGATAATCATGAACCGATGTATTACGAGTATTTGCCGACGTCTGTTTTTCCGCCTTTTGTTTATCACCTTGGGGGGAAAGGTAGTGGATGTAATTGTGTTTATGAATGTATGGGTGATTGTTTTTGTGCTAAAAAGAATGGCGGTGAGTTTGCTTATGATCAAAATGGTTTACTTATTAGAGGAAAACCATTGATATTTGAATGTGGACCACATTGTAGTTGCCCTCCCACTTGTCGAAATCGTGTTAGCCAAAACGGAGTTAAAAATAGACTTGAAGTGTTTAGGTCACGGGAAACTGGTTGGGGAGTTAGATCTTTAGACATGATTCAAGCTGGTTCGTTTATCTGTGAATATACAGGTGTTATTCTCACAAGAGAACAAGCCCAACTATGTTCAATGAATGGGGATAATTTAATCTATCCGAACCGGTTTGGTGAAAGATGGGCCGAATGGGGGGATTTGTCTCAAATATTTTCTGATTATGTACGCCCATCATATCCATCTGTACCTCCACTTGATTTTGCATTGGATGTATCTAGAATGAGGAATCATGCTTGTTACATGAGTCATAGTTCATGTCCGAATGTTTTAGTTCAGTTGGTGCTGTATGATCATTCCAATCTTTCATTCCCTCACCTTATGTTGTATGCTATGGAGAATATACCTCCTATGAGGGAACTTAGTCTTGATTACGGCGAAGCTGATGAGTTGACAGGGAAGCTGGCCATTTGTAACTAAATCAACTTCAATTGTGTACTGCACCCAAGGTAATTACAGTTTCTCATTTTGGTTATCAAACAGTTTTTATTAGATGTACCATGCTGATAGGGTTGGGTAACAGGATAATGTGGGTCAGATTAACCAAAACCCATTTTGTCCAAAGATGTTAAAGCTGTTTGTATATTAGTGGGCCATATATGATTTCAATAGTTCTATTAGTTCAATAAAAATCCAATTATTTTAAACAATTTAGGAGGTGTAATTGGCTTTGAAGTTCATGATACGATCCAGATTATTACTATTTCTATAATTACTAGTTAATTATTATTAGTATTATAATTATCAACTAGATATGGTTTATTTTTAGATAAGATTAGGAGGTGACTTGTTTTACAAGATGAGGGTTATTATATATGGATGTTTAGGGTTGTAATACATTTATGCTGAATAATATTATGGTTTATTGATTTCGTGTCAATTGGGAGAGCTTATTCGACCTCTCGAACGTCGATTACTTTATCTTTATTGTTCTTTTATCTCTATATCGAATTGGTTCATATCAATTGGTATCAAAGCAGATTCTGGACCAATTTTTTTTTTCCATAGTACTGTTCATCGAGGTACTGTTCAAAAAAAAAAAAAAAAAAAAAAAAAAAAAAAAAAAAAAAAAAAAAAAACCTGTTGTAGTTATTTGTTTATTGGTCAGCGATGGTTAAAGCTGCTGATTTGGAGCTCGAATTCAACCAGTTTAAAGGAGACACGAATGCACGTTTAACAACTTTGGAGAATGAATTGGCAGCTATGAGATTAGAGGCTAATCAACGTCATGAGCAGTCAAATCAACGTCATGAGCAGTCAACAAAGTTACAGGAAGAGATGATGAGGATGATGACTGAATTGATGAAGAAGGGTATTAAATATGGACCAGCAAATGACGATACGGGTCGTTTGTTGCTGCATAATTTTGTTGAGTCAAGCAAGACAGTGGAGAAAAAGAAAAATATAGAATATCTCAACGTGGGATCAAGCACATCCGAGGCGGGAATAGAAGTAGAGACTTACGATGATAATACTAAAAAGAAGAAAGGGGTAGTGATTGATGTTGAATACAGCAATAACAATGGGGATATTCAACCACTCGTCGAGTCATGGGGGCTGCAGGGAGGAATTGATCACCACAGTAGCGTCGACACTAAGGTGGAACTGTTAGATGGTGGGAAACTTGTGACCAGGAACGACGACGGTGTCTTCAGGACTGCGGGAGGAAGTATTAAGATCACAAATAGCCTTACGAAGGGAAGGACTGGTCTGTTTCTTCAAGAGGAGTTAGAGCCTAAGATGGACCTAGAAGCAAACCTCATAATTGAACCTGAATTTAGTTTAAAAGCTAGTCACAGTATTATAGCAGAAGACTGTCATTACACCAACTTCAAGCAACATATGGAGCATTCGTTTGTGCATGTTATGATCAGGTTAACATGTGATCCACAAGGAACTAAACTACAAGTCAAAGTTTGGGATCCTGGAATTACAGGAGGCGACATTTCGAAGCAACACCTTGAGGACAAGGTGTTTTTGGGGGCCGGAGTAATGATACGATCCAGATTATTACTATTTCTATAATTACTAGTTAATTATTATTAGTATTATAATTATCAACTAGATATGGTTTATTTTTAGATAAGATTAGGAGGTGACTTGTTTTACAAGATGAGGGTTATTATATATGGATGTTTAGGGTTGTAATACATTTATTCTGAATAATATTATGGTTTATTGATTTCGTGTCAATTGGGAGAGCTTATTCGACCTCTCGAACGTCGATTACTTTATCTTTATTGTTCTTTTATCTCTATATCGAATTGGTGTAATTGGCTTTGAAGTTCATTTTTTGGGCAGCTTCCAACCCATTTGACCCATTTGACTTGGTTTCTTAAAATCTGTTTTTTACATTGCTCAAATTGTCATGTTAGAGATAAAACATAACCTTAATCAGTCCACTGGCCAGTCATAAGTTAATGAGCTGAAATGCCCGAGCTCATAACGCATAAGTATATGGGCTCGATCAAGGCTAGAGCATGGCTTGACCAATTTAGCCCAAGCTCGAGCTATGCTTAATAACATGAAGAGCTCCAATGATGCAAGCTTGAGCTCAAGATAGCCTAAAGCTCGAATATGCATATACACAGTATTCTTGGATAACAAATTTTATTTATAATGTAGGTAAACTTTGTTTTTAATTGGAAAGCTTATAAGTAAAGAAGTATAGTTACATCCAAAAATAACTTCCTTTATGACTTTAATTTATATAATATAAATATATATGAACACATATACATATAACAAAAAGCTCGATAATAGCTCAAGTTAAGCCCTTATAAGATCGATCTAAGCTTGTTACGTACTTCGAGCTTGAGTGTACATATCTTTATATAAGAGTCTTTGTGTAACACTATTTTCTTTGAATGATAGTTAGATGATTTGCAATGCCTTAACTAATATAAGACATAGTACAAGGCTTGTCGTTTTGAGTTTTACCATGTGCTTCACCCTTAAGTTTACTTGAACACATAAGGGTTTTTAGTCAATTACACTTAATCCTTTTACCTTACGTATTTTGCTATGGAATATTTACCTCATGAGGGGCTTAGGGGGCGTTTCTTTTTTTTGTTATCTAAGAGAATGTGTGGGGCCCATGTGGGACCACATCTGTTGTTAAGTCTGATTGAGGAGGGAGTCAATATTTATGCCTTGTAGATACAGACCGAGATAATGAATTTAATGGACCCCACCTTCAAAAGAAACAATATTAAATCTTTTAGTGGGACACAATTCTTCCCCATAAGGAAAAAGAAACAGGCCCTTAGTCTTGACTCCTGATCATAGCGAGGCTGTTGAATTGTAGGGAAGCTGGCCATCTATAACTAGATTAACTTCAAGTAGCTTTTATGTACCTGAATGTAGGTTAAGGATGAATGGTGCACGGTGCACCAAGTTATAGTTTTTCATATTGGTTACTACCTCTAAATTGTTTCTCATATTGGGGCAACCCAATTATTTTGTTATAGTTTTGGGTCAACCCAACCCCTTCACTTTAGCCTACATTCAGTTATAGTTTCTCATATTGGGTCAACCCAATCATTTTGTCCAATACTCCAATGTACCATGCTTATTGCATAGAGGTAGTAAATTGGGCGGGTGGGGTAACCGGTTAAAATGGGGCTGGGTTGAACAAAACCCTTTTGTCCAAAGTTTTAACAGACTTTTATAATTAAATAGTGTGCCATATATTATTCAAAAAGTTCTCTCACTTTCGATTATTTTGATAAACCAATTCAGAAGGTTGTGTGCATAGTCACATGGAACGGGGATCGCGGTTCGCTATTTCTCAAAATCCGGTACGACGGGGGGTAGTCTCATTCCGGTTCGCTTCGGTTCGGTGTACCATATATTTCGGTTCGGTGTACCAAATACTTTGGTACGGCGTACCCAATAAGAATATTGTTTAGTTTCATATATTTTTATACATTCACAAGTCATAACTCATAACTAAACTTCAATGATATATTAGTATTAATAGACTTGCCAATGCACCATACAAACATAAAACATTTCAGCCGATTTAATACATAATAATGAAGGTAAAACATAATTGAAGGAAAAAACATTTTCAAAGTTCAAACATAGTAGAAGGAATCATATGATTCTATTCCTCATCAAGATTTTCCCACTTCATGTCTTCTAATCTCGAAGTCGAGCCTTCTAAGTTAGTGCTTTCGGGATTCATATACCATTTCTTCAGTGGCCCTTCTTTGTAAGAATCTGAAAACCTTGATTGTAGATGAATATTTGAATGTATGTAAACCAATTTGTCAGCCCTTTTGTTGTTCAACTGGTTCCTCTTCACGCTATGAATATAAGAGTAAGTGCTCCAGTTTCTCTCAGCAGAAGAACTACTTATGGGCTATGATAAAACCTTTTTGGCTACATCAGCTATTTCCGGAGTTTCAGAACCATAAGTTGACCACCAGTCAACCGCGTCCATAGTTACAACATCCATTTGAGCACCGGGTAAAGAATAGAGACCTCTTTTCATGTTAAATGTTGCGAATTGATTTCACAATAGTTTCTCTTCTTCTTGATTTTCTGCAACACCCATCATAACTTCTTGGACGAGGTTAGGAGCTCTTCTAGAAATTCCACTAGGTGCTAATGCTTCAATATAACGAGTATCATAAAATCTTGGAGTTAATGCAAAAGCCCAAGCAATGTAATGGGATTGTCATTTTCTCCCATGTAGCCAAGATAATCTTCTCAACATCGGGGTAAAACGCACCATACACATTGTCTTTCATCACATCTTTAATTTCCCCTAACATGTTATCCATTCTTTCATAAATTTCTCCCATCCTTGGCCCATCTCCATCACAGAATTTAATCAACAAGAAAATTGGCTTTGTTATAGCAAGAATATGATCAACATCAACCCAAAATGATTCACTTTGCATAGTTTGAACAAGTTCTCCATTTTTTTTTGTCTTTTCATCTCCTTGTTTAGCCTATTCCCTCCGTGAGTTAAGCACAACTGTAGTAGCAAGAGCTTCTCTACAATCCTTTAACCTTTTTAAAAGAATGTAGTGAGACGTAAATCTTGTTTTTGCTACTTTCAAAAGCTCAACCTTTGAGTTATCCCTAAAATTGCTAAAGCTTGTGAGTGATTTAAAAAATACTTCACAAACATTTTCCTCTTTTTTACACATTCTCCAACCAATTAAACTCTTTTGCAAAGTCTTTGAAAATCAAATTTAATGTGTGTACACAACAAGGATACCAAAAGATGTGTTTATATACCTTTTCAATCTCTTTTCCCGCTGCCTTGCAATTTGCCGTGTTGTCAGTTACAACTTGAAGGACATGACTTGGCTCTATCTTTTCAATAGCTCCCAACAAATAGTTTGAAATTGCTTGTCCTGTTTTTTCCACCCCGGAAAAGTCCTTGGCGTACATAAAAGTCGCACCACGGCTGTTTCAGCAAGAACATTGATCAATGGTTCATGTTTCACATTGGACCAACCATCAGATACAATAGAAACACCTTGTGTAAACCATGTGTCTTGGATTGATGGCAAATCTTTTTCAACGTCACGTACACATTCATCTAGCAATACAGTTCTTGGTTTCTCACTTGAAGGCGCATATAGCCGGGAGGAGCCTTGTTGATTGCACTAACCATCTCATGAAATTGAGGATTACACAACACATTAAACGGTATCCCATTTGCACATAGACCCCTCATGATTTTTAGATCAACCGTATGTCTCTCCATTAAACCGAACATGAATTATGCTTTTTAGATATAATAGAATTTTTTAACGCTTTTGAGACTCCCGTTTTTTCTGCGTTTTGTACCTTCTTTAACAACTTAAGGTACTTTTCCCGATCACCAAGTACGGCGAGACACCTTCGAATATCAACTTTCTTCCCCCCTGTAACTCCAAAAAAGTGATTGTGTATTCTAGAATAAGAGCTCGTATATTGTATCTTGCAATAGTTACACATCCATACTTTTGCACCCCCGGGATTTTTACTATTCCCAGAGCAAACAAAAGTGACTTCATCGAGCAAAGTTTTTTTTTTTTTTTTTGGTAAAGGGGAATTCCCCGGTAAAATATATTTACAAAAAAACATTTAAGTACAACGGATGAGAGTGAAGTCTCTCATCTCGGCCCGTTACATAGGCAAAACCAAGCACCTATAGTGCTACAGACCTACACACTACATAAGAAAGGCAAGCCAATCTTATGAAAAACCAAAGAAAAATCAACTACTTCCTAACACGACTCTTAAGCCGGATATCAAACTGATCACAAAAAGCATCCATTTGCCCTGGTAAGTCATAGACCTGAGCCTCGTATCCGTCAGAAAAATCAAGATCATCAGCTTCTAGCTGCTGACCTCCTCCAGACAAGGACATATACCTAGCCATATCATCATCAGGTTCAAATACTTCATCCTCATCACTCACCATGCTCACCAAACTCAAAATCCCCAAGAGACGACCAAATACCAGTCTTTCTTGGTATCTTCTTGGATGGAACCTCCACCTTCTTCCGAGCATCATCAACCAAGTCATTCACATTTTCAAACACTTCATCATCACTTTCATGATTATGACCCGTGCTATCCTTATTATTCGTTCCAGATACATTTTCACTATCCAACTTAGTACTTCCAAGGACATCATTAGACGTCCCAACAGTATTACCAACACAAGATTAATATCATCTTGTTGTTGTACCTTGCTTCGATCAGAAGCCTGTTTTGCCTTCTCATTATTATTATGCGAGGTTGAGGCCTTACACGAAGAAGGGCCCATTTGCTCCTTAGAATTGAATGTAGAAGCAATACCATTCCCATTTGTCGGTTTGGTAACAAGGCGGTAGTAAAAACTCATCTTTGGTTTATGTATCCGAATCCCATCAATAGGTTTTGGTTTAAAAGCTTGCTTCCTTTTCCCATTGTTACGAGTCACCTCCACAAAACCATCATCCATGGGAGTATCATTATGAACCGGGTTAGCCACATTTTTCGGGCATTTGTCATGAGAATGTCCAAAAACTTTGCAATCAACACAATGTGGCGGCTTCCATTCATATTCTACCATAATAATTTCAGTAGTATAACCAGTTTCGTCATCGAGTTTCATCATCCATTGGAATAGCCATACTAACCTCATGCTTAAGAACATAATCGACAATAATTTCCACGAGCGCTCGAGCAAAATTAATACGACCCCATGAATCTTCACACATCGATCTTGTAAATGCATCCAACATAATTGGTTTCCCAACTTGAGTAGCAATCAAGCTCAAACCATCTTCCGAATATGCAACCAAAGGGACCTTGTGCAATTTAACCCAAACCGGCACTTTTGCAATTTCGTCTTTTTTCAAAGACAAACTCGGCTTCCATTTGTTGAGGATAAGAGGCGCGTTCCTGATCATCCATGGACCACGCTCAAGAACTTGATTCAAACCATCATTAGAAGCAAATTTAAAAAGAAATACGCCCTCTTCATTTCTCATGAGTTTTTGTAGCCCAAACTTTCCCCTCGTGTTATTAACGTAGTTTTGAACAATTGGAAAAGCAAGGTTTTTTCCAATAAAATAACCGAGTTCTCATACCTGTTAGTAACACAATCCATGGCAGCACTATGAAGCACGGTATCCTCAACAAGCAAAGGTTTAGCTTCGTCTTGTGTGATGATGGCTGTGTTTGAGATTGTGTTTCGGTTTGAGTCATACTTTCATCTTCAGTTACATCTACTGTTTGTGCATCTTCAACAAGATCATAGTCACAAACGGCGGTCCGGAGCGCAACCGTACCGCGATCCGGTGCGCCCGATCCCGATCGGAAAGCATGATCGAAGAGTTCTATGATCTTGTTGAAGATGCACAAATGGTAGATGTAACTAAAGCTGAAAGTATGACTCAAACCGAAACACAATCTAGCATAATAATAATGAGAAGGCAAAACAGTCTTCTGATCGAAGCAAGGTACAACAACAAGATGATATTAATCTTGTGTCCTTAAGGAATTCTTTTAATGTTTTAATGAATGAAGATAATATTTTTGATGTTGGTAATTTTGTTGGGGTCTAATGATGTCATTGGAAGTACTAAGTTAGATAGTGAAAATGTATCTCGAACGAATAATAAGAAGGATAACAGAGGTCATAATCTGTGTTTAAAAAAGCGCGCATCAGGCGTGATGCGTTGCGATGCGTGGGTCTGTTGCATCAGACACCCTGATGCGTTGCGTTTACGGGATGCGAGGTGATATGCGCGCATCAGTCACGCATCAACGCTTTTTTGCGTATCATGTACTTTGACCATATATAATAAAATTGGACTTATTAAAAAGTAATGGGCCTACTTCTAATGGGCTGTACTTTTAGATATGGGTCCAAGTTCACATATAACTAACAAAAATATACACATACGACCTAAGTCTCATTCCCCCAATAATTGAGCACCTCCCTCTTACCTGCTACTACCTTCTTCATCTCAATCTTCATCAATTGGTGAGTTCTTCAATTTCTCCTTTCTACACTTTTAATTTCTACTTTCTAAACTCTTATTTTCTTCTTTCTAAACTTTCTTTATCTATAATCTTCTTGTAATTTCTGATTAATATCATCAAAATTACAATTCTAAAATTCTAACCTTAATTTTAGAATGGATGCTGGAAATGTTTCGGGTTCAACCAACCCCAACCCCTCTTGTGCATCAACTGATTCTAAGGACATAGCTCACCAATTTGCAGTCCAAGACCTTAAAAATAGAAACAACTTTACATGTAACTTCTGTGGTAAAGTAACTAAGGGAGGAGTATTTCGGTTAAAGGGACATTTGGTTGGAGGTATGCGTGGTGTTAGTGACTGGCTCATGTTAAAGTACAAGTTGAATTGTACATGAAAAACAAACAATCTTTGAAAGATAATAGTTGTATGCGTCGTGTGATGGGTGAAGTCGATGAATATGATAAAGAGGAGGATGATGATTGTATTGTCACATCCATGAAGAGGGGAAGTGGCTCGGGACAGGGAGGTAGCAAATGTGCTCCTAAAAAGCCAAGACATAAGGGTCCATTGAATATGTACTTTGCTAGTAAACCACAAGGCGTAAAAGGAGGAGGAAGACAACAAACGATAATGAGGTGTGTAAAAAGGAGTTAAGGAACCATGCTTGTAAAGAGATAGCTAGGTGGTTTTATGATGCAGGGCTTCCTTTTAATGCAGCTAGCTATGATAGCTTTCAGATTGCAATGGAAGCGGTTGCTCAATTTGCCCAGGGTTTAAACCACCTAGCATGTATGAGCTGAGAGTTCCTTTACTCAAGAAAGAAGTGGAAGAAACTGAAGAAAATATAAAGAATTACAAGAAGGAATGGGCCATCAAAGGTTGTTCTATACTATCTGATGGATGGCGTGACTACTGTTCAAAAAGATATTGTGAACTTCTTGGTAAACTCTCCAAAAGGTTCCGTGTTTATACGATCTTTGGATGTCTCGGAAGTTACAAAAGATGCTAACACATTGTTTAAAATGCTTGAAGATATGGTGGATGAAGTAGGAGAGGAGAACGTGATTCAAGTTGTAACAGATAATGCTTCAAACTATGTTAAGGCTGGTAAGTTGTTGGAAGCTACGAGACCACACTTATATTGGACTCCGTGTGCAGCTCACTGCATTGATCTTATGTTGGAGGATATAGGAAATCTTGAAAGGGTTAAGTCTTGTTTGAAAAAGGCGATGTTCATAAATGGTTATATATATAACCATGTTGGAGTTGTTAACATGATGAGAAGGTTTACAAATCAAAGAAACTTGCATAGGCCTGCAATCACTAGATTTGCAACATCTTTTATCACTCTTGCACAACTACACAAGCAAAGAAACAATTTGCAAAGGATGATCACATCTGATGATTGGATTAATAGCAAATGGTCAAAGGACACGGCGGGAAAGGAAATGGTGAGAACTATTCTAAGTGATAAGTTTTGGAGAAATGTTGCATATGCTCTTAAGTTAACGGGACCTCTTGTGAAGGTTTTTAGAATTGTTGATGGGGATAAAAAGCCTGCCATGGGATATATCTATGAGGCCATGGATAGGCTTAAAGAGACCATTAGCGCTTCTTTTGCAAATAAAGAAGTGCATTATAAGAAAGTGTTTGAGATTATTGACCAAAGGTGGGATTTCCAACTCCACAGGCCCTTGCACGCGGCTGGTCATTTCTTAAATCCTCAATGGTTTTATGATGAGTCAAAAAAAGTAGACTGTGAAGAGATAAGGACCGGTTTAAATGCTTGCATCCGTAGATTGGTTCCGGATTTAAGAATTCAAGATGCTATCGCGGACGAGTTGACTTTATACCAGAAAGAAGCAAGGATGTTTGGAAATCCCATGGCAATACGACACAGGAGTACAAAAGCTCCAGCAGACTGGTGGGTTGCATATGGATCATCAGCTCCAAACTTACAAAAGTTTGTTGTTCGTGTTTTGAGCCTCACGTATAGTGCTACTGGATGTGAGAGAAATTGGAGTGTTTTTCAACACATTCATACCAAGAAAAGAAACAGATTGGCACAAGATCGATTAAATGACATGGTGTATGTCAAATATAATCGTGCTTTGGATCGTCGATACAAAAGAATTGACACGACCGATCCTATTCTTTTGAAAGATATTGATGAAAGTAATGAATGGCTGATGGGGCATATGGATGGTGAAGAACAACCTACTACTAACTTTGTATATGCTGATGATGATTTAACTTGGGCTGCTGTTGATATAGCTTCTGGGGCATCTGAGCCGGCTTATCCTACTTGAGCTTCAACATCTAGAGGTAGCGCACATGGTTCATCAAGCACTCCAAAGGGGAAAGGGGTTGCTCATACCTCCACCTCTAGTTCTAAAGCACATCGAGGGCTGATAGATGAAGATTATGAAGAGGATCTTGGACTTTCTGAAGATGATGGGGTCAATGAGGAGCTTGGGATTGATGTTGATGATGACGAGGATGATGAATGACTTCTAGTTTAGTCTTGGAAGAGTTAGAGACACATCTTTCCATGCATGCTTTTGATTTGCTTTTAATTGTTCAAAAATGATAAGGCTTTTGATCTAATTTTTTGGTTTATGTATTTTAGCGATATGGAATCGTGAACAATGAAAATGCATGGTATCTTTTGATATAAAAGGTGGTATGAATGTTTTATTAATGTGTTTTGTGCTCTATATATAATTTAAGTATTTTTTTTATTAAATTGTCGTCTCGGGTACGTGATGCGCGCGCTTTCGCCTCGGCGCCTCGGCTTTTTGACCCTTATCGCATCGGCGCGCATCGCGCTTTTTAAAACCCAAGTCATAATCATGACAGTGATGATGAAGTGTTTGAAAATGTGAATGACTTGGTTGATGATGCTCGAAAGAAGGTGGAGGCTCCTTCCAAGAAGATACCCAGGAAGACTGTTATTTGGTCTAGCAAACCTGATTCGTCTCTTGGGGGTTTTGAGTTTGGTGAGCTTGGTGAGTCTTATGAGGATGAAGTATTTGAACCTGATGATGATATGGCTAGGTATATGTCCTCGTCTGGAGGAGGTCAGCTAGAAGCTGATGATCTTGATTTTTCTGACGGATACGAGGCTAAAAAAAAAACCTTTGCTTGATGAAGTCACTTTTGTTTGCTCTGGGAATAGTAAAAATCCCGGGGGTGCAAAAGTATGGATGTGTAACTATTGCAAGATACAATATACGAGCTCTTATTCCAGAATACACAGTCACTTTTTTGGAGTTACGGGGGGTAAGAAAGCTGATATTCGAAGGTGTTGGGAAAAGTACCTTAAGTTGTTGAAGAAGGTACAAAACGCAGAAAAAACGGGAGTCGCAAAAGCGTTAAAAATTTCTATTATATCTAAAAAGCATAATTCATGTTCTTCTTCTAAGAAACCAATCGAACAATCTTTCGGTTTAATGGAGAGACATGCGGTTGATCTAAAGATCATGCGGGGTCTATGTGCAAATGGGATATTGTTCAATGTTTTGCGTAATCCTCAATTTCATGAGATGGTTAGTGCAATCAACAAGGCTCCTCCCAGCTATAAGGCGCCTTCAAGTGAGAAAGCAAGAACTGTGTTGCTAGATGAATGTGCAGGTGACGTTGAAAAAGATTTGTCATCAATCCAAGACACATGGTTTATACAAGGTGTTTCTATTGTATCTGATGGTTGGTCCAATGTGAAACATGAACCATTGATCAATGTTCTTGCTGTAAACAGCCGTGGTGCGACTTTTATGTACGCCAAGGACTTTTTCGGGGTGGAAAAAATAGGACAAGCAATTTCAAACTATTTGTTGGGAGCTATTGAAAAGATAGGGCCAAGTCATGTCCTTCAAGTTGTAACTGACAACGCGGCAAATTGCATGGCAGCGGGAAAAGAGATTGAAAAGCTATATAAACACATCTTTTGGTCTCCTTGTTGTGTACACACTTTAAATTTGATTTTCAAAGACTTTGCAAAAGAGTTTAATTGGTTGGAGAATGTGTAAAAAAGAGGAAAAATGGTTCTGAAGTATTTTTTAAATCACTCTCAAGCTTTAGCAATTTTTAGGGATAACTCAAAGCTTGAGCTTTTGAAAGTAGCAAAACAAGATTTGCGTCTCACTACATTCTTTTAAAAAGGTTAAAGGATTGTAGAGAAGCTCTTGCTACTATAGTTGTTCTTAACTCATGGAGGGAATGGGCTAAACAAGGAGATGAAAAGACAAAAAAAAAATAAAAAAATGGAGAACTTGTTGTTCAAACTATGCAAAGTGAATCATTTTGGGTTGATGTTGATCATATTCTTGCTATAACAAAGCCAATTTTCTTGTTGATTAAATTCTGTGATGGAGATGGGCCAAGGATGGGAGAAATTTATGAAAGAATGGATAACATGTTAGGGGAAATTAAAGATTTGATGAAAGACAATGTGTATGGTGTGTTTTACCCCGATGTTGAGAAGATTATCTTTGCTAGATGGGAGAAAATGACAATCCCGTTACATTGCTTGGGCTTTGCATTAACTCCAAGATTTTATGATACTCGTTATATTGAAACATTAGCACCTCGTGGAATTTCTAGAAGAGCTCCTAAGCTCGACAAAGAAGTACTGATGGGTGTAATGAGTGCTTTTAAAAGAATTGCAGAAAATCAAGAAGAGAAACTGTTGCAAAATCAATTCGCAACATTTAACATGAAAAGATGTCTCTATTCTTTACCCGGTGCTCAAATGGATGTTGTAACTATGGACGCGGTTGACTGGTGGTCAACTTATGGTTCTGAAACTTTGGAATTAGCTGATGTAGTCAAAAAGGTTTTATCACAGCCCATAAGTAGTTCTTCTGCGGAGAGAAACTGGAGCACTTACTCTCATATTCATAGCGCGAAGAGGAACCGGTTGAGCAACAAAAGGGCTGACAAATTGGTTTACATACATTCAATTATTCATCTACAATCTAGGTTTTCAGATTCTTACAAAGAAGGGTCACTGAAGAAATGGGATATGAATCCCGAAAGCACTAACTTAGAAGGCTCGACTTCGAGATTAGAAGACATGAAGTGGGAAAATCTTGATGAGGAATAGAATCATATGATTCCTTCTACTATGTTTGAACTTTGCAAAATGTTTTTTCCTTCAATTATGTTTTTCCTTCATTATTAAGTATTAAATTGGCTGAAATGTTTTCTGTTTGTATGGTGCATTGGCAAGTCTATTAATATTAATATATCATTTGTAAAGTATTTGGTACACCGAACCGAAATATATGGTACACCGAACCGGAATGAGCCTACCCCCCGTCGTACCGGATTTTGAGAAATAACAAACCGCAATCCCGTACCGGAGCGATCCCCGTTCCATGTGACTATGGTCCGTTGGTCAATTATGTTATCTACATTGAGCTTACCTGGCACAATCATATTATTTCCCCGCCAGTTCGTTCGAGCACTGAGTATGCTATGTGATTTTAAAGATATTTCTCTTTAATACATATGTAACGATCTTTTTTTGTCATACTTGTTTTTGTTTTTAGTTTTTTGTCATTTTTTTTTTTTTTTTTTTTTTTTTTTTTGTTTTTTTGTTTTGTTTTTTTTGGATTTAGTTTTATATTACTTAATTAACGAAGGATACAAAATGCAGCAGAACAACCTTGGCATGGCTATGTCCTGACTGCACGGGCGTAGCCAGACAAAATCTCAAGAGGGGGCAAACAAAATTTCTTTTGGCTGTGTTGAATATAGGATAAAAAAATACAGCTTTAATGGTCCCTTATAGTGCTGTGTATTTTCTTATATCACTAGAATATGTGGGAAAAATATGATTAATACAAAATTAAGATATATTTTATGTTAGAGTAGCTATATTAATAGATTGTGTTAAAAACAAACTGGAAGATGAAAAAACAAATAACATGACAAAAAGATACAATCATACAAGAATATGGGTAATGCTTAAAAAGTGTTAAAAGAATATAGAATAAGTGGATTTGAACTTGGGGTAATAAGACAAATAACACAACCAGCAAACCACTGGACTGTAAGGTTCCTTCTGTTTTGATTCTTCACTTTAATTCATTTAATTTTAAGGGGGCAACATGACGAAAATGACCAGAATCTCTGCAAATAATAAACTATGACCGGAAGTTTTGAGGGGGCAGCTGCCCATCCTGCCCCCTCCATAGCTCCGCCACTGCCTGACTGATGGTTGTGTGTATACATCAGGGCTAGTTTCATATTTATATTAGAGTTAGTTTCAGGCAAAAAGATCTTGCTTTATTTGGTAATGACTTTTCATTGTAGAAAGGTTGGGGCTAATCTCTTGTCCAGTTTTTCTTCAACCATAAATCTGATCAAACTTGTCATGTTGTGGTCTCTGGATGCTATGCTAATTATGCAATGAAATTTCTTGCCTTTGTAGGTATACACAAACAAATCTTTTGGCAACTACTTAGTGTCCAAGAGATACGTCTTATCTTTCTCTTTCGTAGCGCAATTTTGAGTAGGAAGCCGCTGTCAAAAGATTCACAAGCTTTTACATCCTGTGATGGTGATGCTGGTCTCAGTTCATCATGTTTTCTGGGTGTAACTTCGTGTAATATATTGTGATGGTAAATCACATATGGATAAAGAAGACACTGAGTAGCAAGTCAACCGGAGAAGTTGGTATGAAGCAGTTAATATCTGCACTATCATAATTAATATCTACCGTATCCACCAGTGGTAGTGATATTTTGTTGTAGACTTGTGTATCCTTAATTGGTTTGCTAATCTAAAGCGTTTTAATTAAATGTTAAAACCTGTAGATATGAAGCCAAAATTTTATAGATGTTTCATGCATACTGCATGTTCAAATGTCCGATTGTAGTTCGGGTATCAGTTTTGCTCCTGATCGCTGTCTAGTATGCAAGTGGACATCCAGTAAAAGAGTGGCTCGTTGCTTACACTTTCATTTTTTACTTTCTGGAAAGAAATAGATAGGGTTGGTTGTTGTTACCTTGTCATGATGATATGATGCTTTCTCTGAATGTTTCTAATAAAAGTTAAAAACGGTTTGCTAGGTACAACAGCATGTTTGTAGTAGCTTAGGTTACCGGTTTAGGGGTGTCTGAGATTAATTATTGAAAATCGATTATTCATTTTGAAAAAGAATAATCAGATAATCAACCGTTGCAAAACATGGTTTTGAAATATAGTGTTTGGATTTGATTATGCCGTTTGATATCGTAATAATGAGATAATTAGGTTTTGTGTTTGGCAAATGTTATTATTTTGTAACTTAATGAGTAAAATTACAAAAATAGACATTTGCATTACCAAGTTGGGCCACATGAAAATTAAATGGAGATGGTAAGAGAAATCGGTGTGGGCATCGTTGTGGCTCGCCGTGTTGAGCTGGACACCTCGTCACAACTCGCCGTGACACCGCCCTGCTTCGCCATGGCTTGCCGTGAGGCACCTCCTCGTCTGCACGGCGAGCTTCAAACTTGTCCTTTGTCAGACTGTATAAAATATAAACGTTACCAAACGTTTAGAAATCAAATTCGATCGTTTTTTTTTTTTTTTTTTTTTTTTTTTTTTTTTAAATTTTGTTTCTTTTGTTTTTATTCTTTAGTTTATACACATACATACACTATAAATACTACCATATTTTTACACATTCTACACAACATTTCACACTACACTCTAATAAAATAATAACCCAAAAACATGAGTGAATCATCTCATTCTGGCGAAAGTGATCTTGAAGAGATTTCAGAGCTCGAGATGATTCTTCAAGAATATGAGTATGAGCAATCGTTGCAGCAACAAGAAGCCGGAAGTTGGAAACGGGCATACATTCCCAATGAACGTTAAATTGTTGAAGCACGTCTAATGGCTGATTATTTTGGTAACAACCCAAAATATACGGACGAAAATTTTAGGCGTCGCTATCGTATGAGCCGTAAACTATTTTTAGAAATAGTACAAGGTATTGAAACATATATTGAAACTCATCATCCTCTTCCTAAGCATTTTGATTTCTTTAGAGTCCGACCCGATGCTACGGGTGTAATGAGTTTTAGCGTGATTATGAAATGCACAAGCGCCCTACGCCAATTGGCGTACGGCATAACAGCTGATGCATTTGATGAGTATTTACAAATGGGAGAACATTGTGCACGCGATTGTTTAGATAATTTTACTATGTGCATAATCCAGTTGTATACGCGTGAGTTTTTAAGAAAACCAGACGTGAATGACATTCACAACTTATACAACGCACATAATGCGGTTCATAAGTTACCTGGAATGTTGGGAAGCATTGATTGTATGCACTGGGAATGGAAAAATTGTCCGAGAGAATGGCAAGGCCAATTTCACAGAGGTGATAAAAAGTATCCAACTATAATGCTTGAAGCCGTTGCTTCATACGATTTGTGGATTTGGCATGCATTTTTTGGGGTGGCGGGTGCGAATAACGATCTTACCGTTTTGAATAATTCTTCGTTATTCGACGACCTGCTTGATGACATCGCCCCCGAGTTTCTGTTTGAAGTAAACGGGCGTACATTTAAACAAGGGTATTATCTAGCTGACGGAATCTACCCGGAGTAGTCATCGTTTGTCAAATCATTCACGGTTGCACATACCCAAAAAAATGCCGTATTTAAAGTGAAACAAGAAAGTGCTCGAAAAGATATCGAAAGAGCTTTTGGTGTCCTCCAAGGACGTTGGCATATTATTGCCCAACCGGCGCGCCAATTTACTGTGGCCAAGCTACGGAGAATCATGTACACGTGCATCATATTGCATAACATGATTTTGAAAGATCAACAATCTGCGATATCTGAAATGAGTGAAATGTATATTTGCCCGCGAATAAATTTACAACGGGCATGGATTGAGCGATGCGAAGTGCAACGAAAGAAGGGGAGGGAACTATGCAATAAACGCGTACACGCAGTGCTTCAACGAAAGCTCATCGAGCATGTTTGGCAACTACATCAGTGGGAACAATTTCAACAACAGCAACAGCAACAGCAACAACAACAACAACATAATTAGTTTCTTTATAATTTGATGTATTCCTTAAGTTGCGTATGTTTTTTTATCGTTTTTTTTCCGTATCATTAGTTTATGTTTCGTATGTGTTTAGGGACGGAGGGAGTAATATGTTGTAATATATTTTTATTTTTAATGAAATGAATTTAGTTTATTTGGATATTTGAATAAAAAAAATAAAAATAGATAGTGGTGGGACTCAAATGAGTAAGTTGTGTTATGTTATGGGAAGAGTGGTTGTAAAGGGAGGTATATCATGATGACGTAGCATCCCGTGAGACCCGAATAAGGAGATTTGCTTGCCCATGACACCTATTGCTCTACTATGGATATTACTCTTGCTTGTCGTGGGCCACATACGAATTGACTTCTTGCATTTTGAAAAAGCACCTCTTTCTTAGATTATACAAAACCACGTTTTGTATCCATCAAAACGCATATAATGAATTATGTGAAAAGATTCCCAAACACTAATAATTGATTATTCACGTTTACAATGTAAACGTGATAAGGAGATAATGAATATCATAACGCAAATTCAAACACTAACAAGTAACAACAACGGGCCCTAGGGGCATACCCTCCCTACTTATTTGTACTTTTTGTCTTTTGTTGTCTGTATTTTTTTTTTGTCCTTCTTTTTTTTTGTGTCTTTTTTTTTGTCCATTGTCCATAGTTTCACAAGCAGGTCAATAAAAAAAGTCACGGGAGTGTTATGCATAGTGTATTTCACTGTTTGAAGAATCTTTGTTTTGAGTTATAAAAATGATCAATGCAAAGTTACATTCACATAAGCAGTTTCACATAAACATTCACAAAAGTTTCACATAAGCAGTTATAAAGATAGTTCTAGAAGATCAAAAAAGCTGAGTTTACAATGAATACATCACCATTTTACACGAACGAGGTATAATTTTACGCTATTACTTTCAAACATGAGTAACGTTTATAAAAAAAAATGATAAATCGAGATGACTCAGATTATTATTTTTAATCATATGGCTGCAAATTTGAAGGTTGCAAAGTGTTTGCTGTCCATTCGGTTATGCCATGCCAATCGACAAGTTTTTTTTTTTTTTTTTTTTTTTTTTTTTTTTTTTTTTTTTTTTTTTTTTTTTAAATCATCATCGCCGTATATTGGTTTTTTTTTAAATCATCAAACTGCTAGCAGATCATAAAAGATCAAAAAGATCAAAAGATCAAAAACTGCTTAAACCACCACATAAGCAGTTTTACATAAGCAGTTTCACATAAACAGTTTCACATAAAAGATCAAAAAGATCAAAAACTGCTTAAACCACAACATAAGCAGTTTCACATAAAAGATAAAAAATATCAAAAACTGCTTAAACCACCACATAAGCAGTTTCACATAAAAGATCAAAAAGATCAAAAACTGCTTAAACCACCACATAAGCAGTTTCACATAAAAGTTCAAAAAGATCAAAAACTGCTTAAACCACCACATAAGCAGTTTCAAATAAGCAGTTTCACGTATCACCACATAAGCCGTTTCACATAAAAGATAAAAAAGATCAAAAAATGCTTAAACCACCACATAAGCAGTTAAACATAAGCAGTTTCACATAAACAGTTTCACATAAAAGATCAAAAAAATAAAAAACAGCTTAAACCACCACATAAGCAGTTTCACATAAGCAAGAACCACCATCAGTTTCAACCATATCTAAACCACCACATAAGCAAGAACCACCATCAGTTTCACATAAGCAAGAACCACCGTCAGTTTCAACCATATCAAAAACTGCTTAAACCATCAATTATGTGAAACTGCTTATGTGAAACCACCAAGAAACCACCATCAGTTTCAACCATATCTAAACCACCAAGATATGGGGTGGGGGGGGGTTTAGAATAACTCGACTGTTGATATACGTCAACCATATGTTAAAGAAGGTGAAAGGGATATATGATCTCGAATCTGTTGATATACGTCAACCTGCTGTTCACAAAAGTACTCGTGGACGTCCGAGCGCAAAGGAAAAAAAGTCTCAGGCTACAAAAGTCCCAGACTTGAATAAAGTACCAACCGTAGATCACCGAAGAAACACAAATTCAATATCTATAAAAGTTTCGGACTTGAACAAACAACCTGCGAGACATAGTTCTTACATGGGTCCTAGAGTTGAACTAAGTATAAGACACAGGTTATACGTTAGAGATGCAGTTAACGACTATTTGATTGAGCAGATTCTAGAGATTTTCCGTCGATACATCATAAGTATTTATAATGTGCGAGGTGATGGAAATTGTGGGTTTCGGTGCGTTGCCCACGGTATTAGTCAACACGAAGAAAGGTGGCGCGATGTTCGAATGTGGTTATTGCAAGAGTTAACACTAATAGTGGCTTTTACATAAGTATGTGGTGGCAAAATGACTTTGACCAAATTCGGAGATCAGTAGACTGGTTTGAAAATGGATTTGCACCGCGAGATTACTGGATGAGTATGCCGAACACTGGGTAGGTTATTGCTTCAGTGATTAACCGGCCTGTTGTATTTATATCCGAGCGACAAAGTCATACGTGTTTTCCGCTTTTTTCTGGTCCAGAGTTATCACAAGGAACTGGCCCCCTTGTGATTGCCCGTGTGGGGGATGACGCCTGTGCTCACTTCATTTATCTGACACTAGCCGAAAATTCACCACTTTTGGATACTCACCCACAATGGGGGGCGTACAGAGTTGGCAATGCATCCGAATGGGCAACTTTATATTACGATCGACAACACATGTATACTGAGATTAGACGAAGACAAACATAGTAAATGATTACTGATTTATTGTAACACCCCCTAATTTATAATATAACAGCGGAAGACAAATCAGGGTATTACGGGGAGGATCTTTGTATAATAATAGAAAACGGCTCAAAAAGAGGCGTTTTAAAAGTACTTGTTATTCAAATCAAAGTTGAAGTACAAAATGTGAAAATATCAGAGTTGTAAACTTCCCAAAAAAGGGTGTAATAGTTTAAAAGTGAATGACATGACTTTGTTTTACACCACATTAAAACCCTTGGTTTATTGCCCGCTCCGTGCCTAGTTTGCTACGCTAATTACCTGAGATAAACATGCTAAAAGTCAACAAAATTGTTGAGTGAAATCATAGAGTTTGTAATAATAATGAGTTTGAGAGTACACAAGTAGTGATTGCCTGTGAATTACAATCATGTTTAAAATGGTGATATTGCATTTGTACATATTGCCCTAAGTCTCATGACACGCAAACGTTAACAGTGTAGTAACCGGTGTGGGGCCCTCGTGTAATAGGTGATTTGCCATTGCCTATTTCCTTCAAATAGAGTGCATTGCGACTAATCCGGCTAGTAACTAAGACTATCAATCTGGCATTAGTGGAATAGGCAGTCAGCCTCCAATAGATCTATTCACTATATTCGCGTTCACTCGCAAGTGATTAATAGTTCATGATGTGAGGGGCTTGTGGCAATAGAGTAACTTAGTCAATATCATATCAGGTGAAGCATACAAAAATACTTGAAAATACTTGTGGGTGTTTGTAGCATGTATCTCCCCCATAGAGAGTAAACTTTGATAAATAAGTAAAAGTGGGGCTATGACTCACCTTGTGTGTAACTGGCAAGGTGGTAATGTGGAATCAAGTGAAATTATGGAAACAGCTCCAATACAGGACCTGGATAATAGTTAAGTCTAAGAATTTGGTATTTTTGACTTAATATGATCATTGAGTGTGAAAACTAGTAACGGATAATGATTTGGTGTGTGATGAGTGTGATATTCTTAAAATGCTTAAAGTTCAAAAATAATATTATACATAATTGATGATGTACCCTCCTAACGGGTCGAAGGACTCCCCTTCGAGCCTGTAGAAAGCCCTCCCTTCGGAGGCCCAGGTTAATCTTCTAACACGTTTCATTGGCGTAAAACCATTCGCCTGCGAACTGGTTACCATGTGGGAATCCGCCAATCGAAGCCCTAAGCCCTTCGGGGTATTCCTGACGAAGGGACTAGCATGAAGGACCATCCTGACCTGGTCAAACCCACGTCTCCTCTATCCCTTGGCTTTCCCGCCAAAACAGAGATCGTGGGCTACAAAGCCCTAGCGGTTACCACTTTCCATGGGACGCCCCCATGATCTCCGAACTATGTGCAACCGCCCACTATGCCCTATTTCTCCTCTATAAATAGCATAGTCGGGCCAAAAACTAGGTAAGTTAACTTCACTCTCTAAATTTATGACCTACATTACCATTACACATACTTACTCGCACGCCGGAGGTGGTTCGCAGGGTCCAACCCCTGCGCAATCACTTAACGTAGTGTCTTCGTATTTCTTATTTTCAGGTTAAGAACAAGCTTGGCGCAATCTCAACACCCCATTATTCCTTTGATCACCATCGAAGGCTTGGTTGGCAATTATTTGTTCAATCAGTGGCGCCATCCGTGGGACCGCTACAATTGGTCTCGTTAATTCCGAGCTTATAACCTACCAACTAATCTCACTATTATTCCGGCATGGATCAAGGAAGAGAAGATACTCCCCCACCGGGTTTCTCTACCTTAACACCAATACCAACCGACGACCCTAACAACCTTCCCCCAATAACCGCCTCCACCTTCACAACACGTTCTCACCCAGAAATCACAACCAACAATCATGCTTCGACATCAGCCAACCCAGAACCTGTCATTAGCCCAGCCTTTGTCGAAGCCAACCACGAAGTGTTGGAAACCCTTTTAAGGGCTCGTAACAGACAAGTCAGGAATGCTGAGGTGCGAAGGGAGTTGGAATACTCGAGTGATGAGTATGATGAAGAAATGGAGATGGAACCTAGGCCTCCGACCCAAGGGCCAACCCTATCGGCCTTAAGAATTGGGTCTCCAATTGGTCGAAGGCTAAGCAAAAGGTCTGTTGGTTTCGAAGGAGTCCCCGAGAGGGCTCCGACAAGAAGAGAAGGGGCGGTTACCGAAGGCTCTAACGGTAGGAGCCAGCTTAGGGAAGAAAGGGGGGTGACTTTGCCTCCCTTGCTAGCAGCTCATCTTGGAAGGACTGAAGCTGGGGTTCCGTTGCAGCCTTCTCACGCATCAGGCGTAGAAGGCAATCCGTCTACAATTAATATGGGAGGAAATCTTCCTCCCAATGGTATGTACCCCTCGTTCCAAACTCAGTCTTATCCTCAAAATTTATATCCTCCAGTAAATGGACAGCCTAATAACCCAAGCTTCCCCCAAAATTATGGGAGCATGCCCTTCGGCCATCCTATGGCGTACCCTCCGTACGCCATGGGAAACAGTTACCCGTTTGCCATGAATACACCTTATCAGTCCTACCCAGGCCAGACTCCTATGGGAATGCCCCCAAACAGCAATCCATACAATACTGTCCCCATGTATGCACCACCTTATAATTGTCTATATTCAGACCCTATGGGTTCAGCTACACCTTTTGTTAGATGGATAGAAGATTACCCATTGCCTGATGGGTTAAAAATGCCTTCACACGTCGGGACTTATGATGGGAAGGGGGATCCGGACAATTTCTTACACTTGTTCGAAGGGGCTATCAAGATGCAAAAGTGGGTTATGCCGGTGGCTTGTCATATGTTTACATATACCCTACGGGATTCTGCTCGTATTTGGTGGAATGGACAAAAGCCCGGTAGCATCGTCAACCTTGATGATCTCAAAGCCAAGTTCCGGTCACACTTCAGTCAGCAAAAGAAGTTCACAAGAACTCATTTAACGGTGCACAACATCAAACAAAAAGATAACGAAAGCACCAGGGCCTTCGTTACTAGGTACACCGATGAGACTTTGCAAATTTTGGGTCTTCATGAAGAGCAGCGTATTTCTGGTTTCGTACATGGCCTTCGGAATCGGAGTTTGGTGGAATTCTTGTCCACTGACCTTCCGACAACTTACAAGGGATTGACCGAAAAGACGTATACTTGGATCGAAGCAAAAGAGGTGTCCACTAATGGGGCTCCGATAGATAAAGATAGCAACAACAAGTTTTCGAAGCATTCTTCGTGGGAGGGGTCCAAGAACAAGAACAAGAACAGAGATAGGTTTTCTCCGTACAACAAAGGCCCCAACCATGGTTTGCTAAGCAGTCTATCGAAGTCTCCAAAGGAAATACTTGCTACGGAGAGGGCAGCCAAAACCTTCGAGGCGCCTCCCCGTATGACAAGTAAGGGCAAAAACAAGGATACCAGCAAGTACTGTCACTTCCACAAAGACAATGGCCATGATACGAACAGTTGCAGGGAACTAAAGAAACAAATTGAAGAGGCCGTAAGATCTGGGCAATTGGCACACCTGGTAAAAGGAATCAAGAAAGGAAAAGAAAAAAATGACTGACACTCAAATGGCCAAGGATACTAACCCTACCGAAGCCCCCATACTAATGATACATCGAAACGAAACCACTTCGAAAAGGAAGGTACCGGAGCAGGAAGCAAACGAGGTAAGGGAAATAACGTTTTCCCCTATCGCAGGCAGGATCCCTTCGAATGATCCGGTGGTTATCAAAGTCCTAATCTTTAGCCAAGAAATAAGGGGAGCTTACATGGACTGCGGAAGCCCTTGCGAAGTCATATATGAACATTGCTTTCGAAAGCTTTCGCCTGCGGTCAGGTCTCAAAGGGTTGACTCAAAGATGCCTTTAGTAGGGTTTTCTGGCGAACGCTCGTGGCCTCTAGGAGAAGTTCCGCTGGAAATAACAATCGGAGAAGGCAGGATTGCAAGGACAGAAACCCTCATGTTTACTATCGTAAGGTCCAACTCTCCTTACAACTTGTTGATAGGGAGGACCGCCATGCAAAAGATGGGTATAGTAGTCTCCACTATACATGCAGCGGTGAAATTTCACACACCAAACGGAGTAGGGACGGTATTTTCTGAGCACAGCCCGAAGGATAGCAAGAAAAAAAGGGAAGGTTCTAAAAAACCTCCGAATGATGTTATCAGGAGTGCGGATGTCGAAGAAGATATCGTCACAAAAAAGCATCACGCAAAACGAAGAGTGGAAGGCGAAAAGCGATCTCCAAATAGTTCCACAGCAGACTTGAAGAAGCCACACAAAGCCGAGGGGAAGGTCTTCGAAGGGACACATTCTAGAAACACCAGAACTCCTCAGGCACCGATGACTGATGACAAGCTCTACGACAAGGAATATCGACTCAAGGGGTTCAAACCCATTAAGTCAACGAAGCAAGGAGTCAAAGCCAACCCTTCGAAGTTCAAAGCAGCTATTGACCTACCAGCTCCAAGATCATTGAAAAGACGTGATAGTCCAAGCTCCATCAAGAGTCAGACATCCGCAGAAGTCCTCAACGAAACACCTTCCGGACGCAGCCAAAATGGAGAAACTCCCCCAACAGCAATGGAGGGATGGAAATTATACACTGACGGAGCCTCAAGCTCCGATGGTTTCGGAACAGGTTTAATCCTAATTAATCCGGAGGGAAAGGAGTACAGTTATGCACTACGTTTTGGATTCAAGGCCACAAAAAATGAAGCAGAGTACGAAGCCTTGCTGGCTGGCCTTCGACTCGCGAAGGGCATGAAGGTTCATGACCTCTCCATCCTCGTAGGCTCACTTTCAGTCACTAGTCAAATCAAGGGTTCTTACAGAGCAAGGCAGCCAATAATCAAGGAATACTTGAACGAAGTTAAAAAGCTCCTTGAGGGTTTCGAACGACACAAAGTGACAAATTTCCACATGAGCCAAAACAAAAAGGCGGAGGCCCTAATCAAATTAGCATCGACTGCTTTCGCTCATCTACCCAGTGAGGTTTTAGTGGAAGTATTGGCCACCAGGTCAATTGCACGAAGTGAAACATTTGATGAAGGCTCCAGCTGGATAGCACCAATAGAAACGTACTTGATAAGCGGCATTTTGCCCGATAATTCAAAGTCGGCACGAAGAATCATAGTCAAAAGTCCCCAGTACAGGCTCATAGGCAATAATCTCTACAAAAGGCGTCTTTCATCTCCTTGGCTTCGTTGTGTCGAATTAAAACAGGCTTCGAACATTCTCTACAATGCTCATGAAGAATTTTGTGGAAGACACACAAGCCCTAGGGCCATCGCCTCGAAGGTAACAAAATGGGGTTATTACTGGCCATCCGTACTAGAAGACGCAAGGGAAGCAATCAGAACATGCATGGTATGTCAGACACACTCCAAAGCCCGGAAACCCTTAGAGTATGATGCGACATCTAGCATGACAGTAAGGCCTTTCGGTCAATGGGGAGTCAGCATAATCGGACCCCTACCATTAGCTCCCGGAGGGGTACAATTCTTGGTCATAGCCATCGATCATTTCACCAAGTGGGTTGAGGCCAAGCCGTTGGCATCAACAAAAGGAAAAGATGTGGAAGAGTTCATGTGGGAACACATAATTTTCAGATTTGGAATCCCACAAGTTATCACCTCTTACGAAGGGCCACACTTTGCCGAAGGAGTGTTCCCTTCTTTCTGCAAAAGCCTGAATGTGAAGCAAAGGTTCGTTTGTGTTGACAAGGATATTGTCACCGAAATCGAGATGAAGCTAGGGCAATATCAGCATAAGTGGGCAGACAAACTTCCCAAAGCCTTGAGGGCATATAGGAAGTTGTCCTTCGAATAAAAGCTAACAAAACCAAGTGAAAGAGCCTAGCGTCAAAGAAGAATTAATGTGGCAAAAAGACATAGAAGCTCGAAGGGCAGAAGCAAAAAATGTCTTGAACAAGTTTGGACATGACGCCAACTCTCGTAAGTCTTACATATAAGAACTTACCTTTCTTTAAAAAGCACTTAGTTGTTTTCAATTTCATGTAACGCAGTCTTCTCACATGGGAAAGAAGCATTAATGGTAGGTGTCTAGTGTTCATTTCTTCAAATGATGTAATCCTCCCTACCCACTTAATGATATAACATGTTTCCCTCAAAATCTCTTGTTTCGTTTTATACAACATAGATTTGTTCAGCCAAGTACTTTACAAGTTTCAATGTCGAAGGATGAAGCAAGGCACATGTCTTGTATAACATTAACATCCATTACAATTCACATTAACTTTCCTATGAAGTCTTAGGGTATTAAAAGCCCTCTGTAACTTAAGGATAAAGACGGAGTGGGTCGCGACCCTCTGTCGCAGTCAAATTATACGATTGCATAAAATCTTGGTCCAAAATACACACAATAAGGTTATAACCTTAGGTTGTATGTTTACGTTCTTATAATGAGCGTAAGAGAAGATAAGCATTGCATCAAAAAAGGAGAGTATTCCTCCAAATTAAGATTCAAAAAGACTACGCACAGGCGTAGCTATCATCAAAAGAGATAATTGTTTAAAGTTATGGGATGAAGCCCAGACAAACTATTCCAACAGGCACACGCCTGATAAAAGCATGATAAATTGTCTTAAACAAAGGCACCAGCCTTTAAACATAACCAAATTGTTTTAAAGGGTACACGCCACCCTTACAGACTAAATTACTGCCAACATGGCAGCCTTCATTTGTTGATAGAAGAGTTCGGGTCTTCCAGATGAGTCGCAGACTTGGGTTTCTCAGACAAGGTTCTTTTAGTTGGAGACGGAGGCTGTATGCTCTTGGGTTTTTTAGAAAGGAGATCTTCGATGGAGGCTGAAGGATCTTTGGTTGCTTCGGCAAGAAAGGGGTACACTGCCGTGGTGAATGCGTTACCAGCTTCATCATACTCCCGAACGTTGTGAATTTGCCATGAAATATGGCTGCATTCACTAGCTTACCCACAACCTCTCCCACCTCATCGCTATGATATAATTCCATAGCAACGTAGGGAACAACCTTCGATACAACCTCAGCCCTATCTTTTCTCAAACTTTGGCATTCGAGCTTCAACTTATCAACCTCTTGACAACGCTTAGCATCCTGCTCCACTAGTCTGGCCCTCTCAGTCTCCAACCCAGTACACTTAGACTCCAGGGCACTCACCTGGTTTTCATAACCAACAACCTTAGCTTCCTCCAGTTTTAGCCTACCACACTCAGCCTGCGATTCTTTAAGCTGTTTCTCAAGACCATCAATCTTGTCTCGAAGAGCCTCATACCTTGGATGTTTCTCAAAGTTCTCCATGGCTTCGTCACACCTCTTCTCCAACTCAGCATAATTTTTCTCCCTTTCTTTCTCTCTGGCAACAACAGCAGCAACCTCCTCCTTCGCTTCCTTGACTTTGTTAAGCAACCCCCTGGTGCGAAAGCTAAGATGGCTGTCCAGCATTGCTTGCCGGATATAACTTTTGTCATTGAGATCGCAAAGTTTCTCAATGGACATCTCATTCATTTTACTCCTCCATGAGGCAGGAGTGACATTCTCAACAAGCAAGCGGCAGGAGAGAGCGTTGGGCAGTTCCTTCGTATCTGGCAAACCTAAAAAAAAAAAAAAAAAAAAAGCGATATAAGCCAAATACGCAATATTACGGAAAGGAAGGAAGACTTGAGGAATTTTCACTTACCTGAGATGTCATCTTCATCAACCATTCCCTCTGGCGCATACATAATGGCTTTCCCACGAGCTTTTTCTGTTTTTTGCTTAACATTCCTCGATGAGGGTGTAGGAACATTGGGTTTTCTTTTTGGAGCAGTCTTTGCAACTTTGGCACTGGTACCTTTCCTTGTTCTCACTCTATCAGCAATGCCGGAGGACCCTACGATCCTGAGCTGATCACTTCCGGAGGGGGTATCATCAGAGTCACCAACATCCTCCACTAGCTGGGGGGCTTCCTCAGTACCAAGGGGTTTGATTGGGGGGAGCACAGCAAGAGGCTTGGGTGGAGAGACATCAACATCATTATTATTGACAGAGATGGAAGGAGATCCCACTCCGTAACTCGTATCCTGAGGATCCCTTGGCATAAAGCTAACTTCCTTGGCACCTCCGGCCACAACAAAATTACGGAAAGCCATTTCTGCACAAACAAACGAAAAAGAGATGAATATCAGCAGATAAGTTATTTGAATTATTTAAGTAAGATATATACATACTTTTTCCTTCATAAATTATTTCAGGTGATGACGGAGACCCGTCCCAGCTGTCACTTAAACCAGCCATGTACAATATAGGCTCCGGAAATGTTTGGACGTCAGCAGGGTGGCGTGCGAGACGCTGGTACAAGGGGTCACTCCTTATCTCATAGGGAAGAGGGTCATTGTACTTCTTCTCGTCATACATATTTGCTTTATCCAACAATGCTGGATACTCAGGAGGTATGATAGTACTCTCAACATAGAAAAACTGTCCTTTCCAGTTTCTAATATTTGAAAAAGGTTTCGTGACAAGAGCAGGTACGTCATGTTCACCCCTTTTGGCAATGGTTACCCAATCGCCACCAGGGTAGAGATTCACAAAACCCCTAAGCACCGTCAATGTGGGTTCATAGCCGTATGCTTTACACATTACGATGTAGGTGGTCAATTTAGCAAGACCAAAAGGGTTTAACCTAGACACATGAACTTGATAGTATTGTAGAAACTCTAAAATCAAGGGATGAATAGGTATCCTAAGATTCGATTGAGTGAATGCATGCACATACAAACCCACAAACCCTTCGGGAGCATCGAAAATATTTTGTTTCTTATTAGGGAGCATAATTTTGTACTCCGAGGGTATAGGGTAATCAAGCAGGAACTCAGATAAGGCTTGTTTCGACAAGGTACAGGTCTGTTGCCTAATAATTCGCTTAGCGGCCATGCTCATATTAAAAGAATAAAAGATCAAGGAAGGTTTAGTGGAATTTTACCTTTTGATTCCAACGGAAGCACAAGATTGCAGAGCAATGTGTATTTTGGGCGGAGGTAAAATGAGCTAGGGTTTAATTATTTTGGGTTTATGTACCCAGACGGTTTTGATCCCAAGCGCACACGTGTACACCTAACTTTGAAGATCTTACGGATCTTAAATGGGCATTTAAATTTTGAAGTGATGTTTGCTAATACCGAATAAATAAGCCGTTTGAGTTTACAGCCCAAGTGGGAAGATAATCATTAGCCCGCATTAAATGCGCGGTTTGGTTAGTCATTCATTTTCGCACGAGAGTGTAATTTAATAGGTGTAATGCATGTTTTTTGAGTCGAATGCAATTTATACTCGTACGTATATATCACTTTCGACTGGGGGGCTTGATGATGTACCCTCCTAACGGGTCGAAGGACTCCCCTTCGAGCCTGTAGAAAGCCCTCCCTTCGGAGGCCCAAGTTAATCTTCTAACACGTTTCATTGGCGTAAAACCATTTGCCTGCGAACTGGTTACCATGTGGGAATCCGCCAATCGAAGCCCTAAGCCCTTCGGGGTATTCCTGACGAAGGGACTAGCACGAAGGACCATCTTGACCTGGTCAAACCCACGTCTCCTCTATCCCTTGGCTTTCCCGCCAAAACAGAGATCGTGGGCTACAAAGCCCTAGCGGTTACCACTTTCCATGGGACGCCCCCATGATCTCCGAACTATGTGCAACCGCCCACTATGCCCTATTTCTCCCCTATAAATAGCATAGTCGGGCCAAAAACTAGGTAAGTTAACTTCACTCTCTAAATTTACGACCTACATTACCATTACACATACTTACTCGCACGCCGGAGGTGGTTCGCAGGGTCCAACCCCTGCGCAATCACTTAACGTAGTGTCTTCGTATTTCTTATTTTCAGGTTAAGAACAAGCTTGACGCAATCTCAACACCCCATTATTCCTTTGATCACCATCGAAGGCTTGGTTGGCAATTATTTGTTCAATCAATAATATTATCATGTTTTTATGTCATTGATTCCATAAATATCGTTCCCTCGAAAGGTGTTTGAACGTATTGTTAAGTAAATCGTTAAGTAAATCGTTAAAATTCGTTATAATCAAATATAACGTAATGTGAATAAATATTGAACGAAATGTAATAAAATGCACGTGAGTGAAATGAGGAATGAAAAATATGCAATAGAAATAAATATGGAATAAAGTTACAGTTTGGTCCTTATACTTTTACCAGTTTTACATTTTCTACCCTAACGGTGTTAACTTTGCACCGTTAGTCCTTGGTTAACTCTTATTACATTTTTGGTCCAAATGTTTCTAAAATGACAAAATAAACAACATGTTTACTGTTTTTACCATTTATACTCTTAGGTTAATAATTTAACAGTTTTGCCGCATATTTATACCAAGTTTACATATTTAACCAAAATAGTAAAATCCTTTGCAATATAAGTCCAAAATTTATAAAAAGAGTTGGAAAAGAATTCTGAGAGTTTTGTAAACTTATTAAAGCTTATTAGAGTGAATTCCAACTGCTTATTACTCGAATTGCTTATTTTTAAGCTAATGGGCTTTAACGAGTCATATTTAAAGCCCATTAACGAAATTTGATCCGGGGTGTTTTAGGAAATATTGGGCCTGGTCTTTTGCTTATTTAATGAGTCTAAAAATGTTGCAAAAGGGCTTTAAGCCACAGCTTATCGAATAAGCTAAAAAATGTGCTTATTGGGCTTATTAGCCCACTCGGTATAATTAAAAGGTTTGCGACTGGTTTTAACGAGCCGATAGGTTTGTAGCTTTTAAAGAGCTTATAAGAGCTTATGAGGGAAAACTAAAAACATGAACTTGGTCAATGAGATTATAAAGAAATGGGTTGTACAATAAAAACGAGATGGTGTGTGTTCGGATTTGGTTTTATTTGTCCATTTCCATTCGACATTAACATGTTCCAACAAATAATAAAATGACATATATAATGAGATATGATTCGATATAAATGAAAATGTGATACGATAAGTAAAAACTGAATATGTAAGTGTCGAGTATAGATAATACACATGTTCTTAGCCATCCATAAGGAGGTCATTGCGTATATACGAAAGGAAATAAATAACGAAAGCGTAAAATGAAATAAAATGAAGTATACGTTTGATATAAATGATAAACGATGCATGAGATGGATATAATCGAATAGAATGATTGGAAATGAGTTTATGATGACTTACTACACCTTAAATGGTGGAGTTTACGTTCGAAATGGATCAAGAACAAGGAAATATGGTCGAAGCTTGCTAGATCGATCACCAAATGTTTCGAAATGGTGCTATAAGACTTGAAATGGATTCGAACGAGTGGAGATTGCTTCTGGTCTTTGAGAACTCTCGGCAAGGTGGAGAAAATACTTAGAGAAAGTTGGATAAGGGCTTGGTGTGAATAGGAGTTATGGTGGAAGTGTTTTGCATGTATTATGTATCGTATATATAGTATAAAACTCGATCAACTTGGGCAATTAGATGTTTGGCAGGAGAATAAAGGAATGACACTCAAGTGCTAGTAGCTTAGATAACTTAGGAGGGGGTTTTGTGGGTGGTTAAGCTATAGAACCGAGTATCACAACAATATGTCTCGTTCGACATATTTAATGGGTCCAAGATGACATTTAACGTGCAATATCGAGTGAGAGGGTGAGAAACATGTTCATGAACTCAAAGTCGATCCTAGAAATCAAAAGAACTAGGTAAAAATTAGTTTAGATCGATTTGGGTTACAATGGAATAATTATATGTGGACTTGTATAACCGTTAAATGCAATTTACTTTGGCTCTTGTTCGGGGATCAAACATTCGATATGGAAAATGAGGTTCGACACACTCATTCTTTGGAGTGTAGAGATTTGAAACGTGTAAAAAGTTGTATAACATATGTGTCGATTTTGAGAGAAATCGGGCTAAAGCTATGGGTGTTCATTCGAGTGTTATATGAAGTTTAATAGAATTATAAATATTGGGTTGGGCCAGATGAATAGTAACAGGCCAAGACTTGGGCTAGAAATAGTGTTGGTGATCCATTTGATATATAATGGGTGTGTTTGATCATTTGTGGTCCGTGTGTGAGCTCGTTCCAATGTGTTTGTAATATATTAACAAAAGTTTAAATTTAGACCATAAAAATGGTTAACTGAACTGTATTAATATTTAATACTTGATTAGCAATGTACAAATTACTGGGGAATTTTACAGGTTGCTACAGTACTAACCCGTCAAACAGAATTCCATCCCGGAATTAAATCTAAAATAGGTGTTAGGATGTCTATGGGAATAAATGGGGGTATTTGTCGCGAAATTGATCTTCACGTTCTCATGTGTACTCTGGTCCTCGTTTAAAGTTCCATCTAACTTTGATAATGGGAATACGACTTTGCTTAAGTTGTTTTACCTCCCTATCCATTATTTCTACTGGTTCTTCCGTGAACACGAGTTTGTCGTCAAGTCTGAGTTCTTTCAGTGGAATGACGAGAGTTTCGTCCGATAAACATTTCTTTAGTTGTGAAACATGAAATGTGGGGTGTACTCTACTGAGTTCTTCTGGGAGTTCTAGTTTGTAAGCAACTGGACCAATCCTTTCAAGGATTTTGAATGGTCCAATGTACCTGGGATTCAACTTTTCACGCTTCCCGAAGCGTATCATTCCCTTCCATGGAGAAACTTTCAACATAACTCTGTCACCGACTTGAAATTCCATAGGTTTTCGTCTTATATCAGCATAACTCTTTTTTCTGTCATGAGCAGCTTGCAGTCATTGTCTGATCTTAAAAATCTTGTTTGTCGTGTCGTGTATCAGTTCTGGTCCGGTGAGTTGTATGTTACCAACTTCTGTCCAACAAACAGGTGATCTGTACTTTCTACCATAAAGTGCTTCAAATGGTGCCGCCTTGATGCTGGCATGATAACTGTTGTTGTAAGAAAATTCAGCTAATGGCAAGTGTTTATCCCAACCTTTTCCGAAGTCTATAACACAGGCTCGGAGCATGTCTTCCAAGGTTTGGATTGTTCTTTCACTTTGACCATCAGTCTGAGGGTGATAAGCGGTACTCATATCGAGACGTGTACCGAGAGCTTTTTGTAGAGTTTTCCAAAATCTTGAGGTAAATTGGCTATCTCTATACGAGATGATAGAGATTGGGACTCCATGTCGAGTCACTATTTCCTTGAGATATAACTGAGCGAGAGTGGTCATCTCGTCAGTTTCCTTGATTGGTAGGAAATATGCGGATTTTGTAAGACGATCAATGATGACCCAGATGGTGTCTAATCCAGTTGACGTCTTTGGTAGTTTCGTGATGAAATCCATGGTAATTCTTTCCCATTTCCATACTGGTAGTTCAGGTTGTACAAGTAATCCCGACGGTTTTTGACTTTCCGCCTTAACTCTTGAACAAGTCAAACATTTACCAACATACTCAGCGATGTCGGCTTTCATGTTGGGCCACCAGCAGATCGTTTTGAGATCCTGATACATCTTATCGGAACCTAGGTGTATAGAGTACTTGGATTTATGAGATTCATGCATGATGAGATCTCGAATACCTCCGTAGAGTGGGACCCAATATCTTTCTTTGAAACACAGCATGCCGTCTGATCTTTTTACAAAACCATTTTCATTCTCGGGCATACCGTAAATCTTCTTATGGGGTCTGTTTTCTTCTTCGAGAGCTTCTGCTTGGGCTAAGAGAATCTGTGATGGAAGGGGTGAATGAATGGTTATTCCCAGAGATCAGATTCTGAGAGGTTTGATTCACTCTTTTCTGCTCAGGGCATCTGCCACAACATTCGCTTTACCGGGGTGGTAGCGAATTTCACAATCGTAATCATTGAGTAGTTCTAACCATCGGCGCTGTCTCATGTTCAGCTCCTTCTGATCTAGGATGTGCTGAAGACTCTTGTGGTCGGTGAAAACCGTACACTTGGTACCGTACAAGTAATGTCTCCAAATCTTAAGAGCAAAGACCACTGCTCCTAATTCCAGATCATGAGTGGTATAGTTTTTCTCGTTTTTCTTGAGCTGTCTAGAAGCATAGCTATCACTTTGCTTCTTTGCATTAGCACTGCACCTAAACCATGATGTGATGCATCACAGTACACCACGAAGTCTTCACTTCCTTCATGTAGTGCTAGGATGGGGGCTTCGCAGAGTTTCTATTTTAGGAGTTGAAAAGCTGACTCATGTTTGTCTTCCCAGATATACTTCTTGTTTTTCTGAGTTAATTCGGTCAACGGCTTTGCAATCCATGAAAAGTATTCTATGAACCTTCGATAGTAACCAGCGAGACCTAGAAATTGACGAATTTCGGTTGGGGTGGTAAGAGATGTCCGACCTTTTACCGCCTCGATCTTTGCAGGATCTACGTGGATGCCTTGGCTGTTGATGATATGGCCAAGAAATTGTACAACGGGGATCCAAAAATCACATTTGGAGAATTTTGCGTATAACTTTTCATTTTTGAGAAACTCCAGAATAGTTCTCAGGTGTTCAGCATGTTCCTCTTTGCTGCGTGAGTAGATTAAGATGTCATCGATGAACACTATCACCAATTTATCAAAGTATGGTTTGCATACTCGGTTCATTAGATCCATGAATACTGCGGGTGCATTGGTGAGACCAAATGGCATCACTTGAAATTCATAATGCCCGTAGCGTGTTCGGATGGCTGTTTTTGGAATATCTTCTTCCCTGACACGTAGCTGATGATAACCAGATCTTAGATCGATTTTTGAGTAGACATTCGATCCTTGCAACTGGTCGAATAAATCGTCAATCCGGGGTAACGGATATCGATTCTTTATGGTGAGTTTATTGAGTTCTCTGTAGTCAATACACATTCGGAAAGTCCCGTCTTTCTTTTTGACAAATAAGACTGGTGCTCCCCAAGGTGACGAACTTAGTCGGATAAATCCTTTATCTGACAGTTCTTTCAACTGCTCAGATAGTTCTTTCATTTCTGAAGGTGCTAATCGATGAGGTGCTTTAGCAACTGATGCTGCTCCAGGCACTAAATCAATTTGGAATTCTACTTGCCGAGTTGGTGGAATACCGGGCAAGTCTTCTGGAAATACTTCAGAAAAGTCCTTGACAACAGGCATTTCTTCGAGTTGTTTCTCATTCATTTCAGTTTCCGTCACTTGAATCAGAAATACGTGACATCCTTTGTCCATGTACTTCATTGTTTTGGCATATGAGAAGATGCTTAGTCGGGTTTTGCTGTGATCGCCACGAACGATAAGAGTTTCACCATTAAGGGGAATTTGGACGACTTTCTCGTCACAGATGATTCGGGCGCGGTGTTTGGATAACCAATCCATGCCAATAACGACATCAAAGCTACCGAGTTGGATAGGCATGAGATCAATGGGGAAAGGTTTGTTTAGAAGAGTGAGGGTGCAACCTTTGATCATCTTGTTGGTGCCTATGAGTTTCCGTTTCCTATTTCTATTTCATATGTAGTGTCTAGTTCTACGGGGGTAATATTAAGCAATGAAGCAAATGAGGTAGACACAAAGCTGTTATCAGCTCCAGAATCAAATAATATTTTAGCATTGAGTTGGTTCAGTAAGAAAGTACCCGTGACGACGTCAGGTTCCTGTGGTGCGTTCCCGTCACCAAGCACATATGCTCTCCCACGAGCAACGTTGTTCGAGTTCTTTAGGCAGTGGTTCTTGTAGTGTCCTTTTTCTCCACAACCATGGCACACTACTATTATGGGCTGTGTGTTTGCGCCCGTGGCTCGGCAGTCAGAGGTCTTGTGACCCACTTTTTGGCAATTGCCGCAAACTGCACGACAAGGTCCAGTGTGATGGAGTTTACATCGGTTACACTGAGGTTGGTTTCCGGTGTAAGCTTGCTCTCCGGTGGGTGTAGCAACATAAGCTCTAGCAGCTTCTTTTCGGCGGTTCTGTTGGTGGTGGTGATTGTTGCGGGTCTGTTGGTAGTTGTGGTTGCGGTTGTTGTTGTTGTTGTTGTTGTTGTTGTTGTTGTTGTTGTTGTTGCGGTTGAGGCTCCTGTTGTTGTTATTGTCGTTATTGTGGTAGTTGTTGTTGGTGTTGGGGTTTCTGTTGTTGTTGTGGGTGTTGTTGTTGGTGGTTCCACGGTTATCGAGACTTCGTTTGTGTTCATTGTTTGCGGAGGTAGAACTCCATCTGATGTCTCGTTCTAATAACCGCTGAGCTATTCCGATAGCTTCCTCAAGAGTGGTTGGTTTCGACGAGGTGACGTTCCCCTCGATGCTTTGAGGCAGTCCCTCTACATACTTTTCAAGTTCTCTTTCAACTGTTGGTACCATAGTTGGACATAGTACTGACAGTTCCTGGAACCTTCGGTTATAGGTGTTTAAATCATTCCCCCTTACAATTAACCGGTGGAATTCCTCCTCCAGTTTTTTGATTTCTGTTCGGGGACAATATTTCTTTAGCATTTTGGTTTTTACTTCGATCCAAGACATCCGATAGGCGTCTTCCATACCCATGGTTTGGGCGGTTGAGTTCCACCAGGATGCGGCATCTTCTAGAAGTGTTCCAGTAGCAAAGGTAACCTTGCTATTATCGGGGCAGTTGCACCGTATGAATACAGTTTCGGAGCGCTCGAACCACTGAGCGAGTTCGGTGACTCCTTCGGATCCCTTGAAATAAGTTGGCTGGCAACCTATGAAGTCTTTGTATGTGCATTTGCGAGACGCAGATGCCTCACTTTTAGCGGTGGATCTGTTGTTGTTGCTCGAGCGGGCTACGTTAGCCGCTTGAGTCTCTAGAGCTGCTGCAACACTATCAGCTACCAACTTTTGGATAGCTTCAGGAGTCATAGCTGTTGCGGGAGTGGCAGTTTCTTGGTTTCTTGTGCGAGCCATTTTCTGTTAATACCACAAGAAAATACAGACTTAGAACTCACATATTGATCATGTTAGAATACATTGAGTACTAGGGAATTTGTATACAATTCCTAACAATATTGTCACAATGTGATGGAAAAATCATAGAATCACGTCATGATTGGGTAAATGATCAACTCTTGGGGTGGGATTGTCAGGGAACAAAGTGATTCATCATCTACAAAAGCTAAAGTTCAGCAACTTTCTCTTCATTCATCAAGTTTCTTTTAAAATTTTCCTGGTTATGTGTTTGTAATTACAATTTCCACTTGTATCTTTTAAAGAACCATGACAATCACAAGTAACATCACGACATGTCTGAATACAATCACAATACACATGAACATCCACAGTAGCATAAATCAACATCAATATATAGTAAATCATAACCAACATCATATATTAATAACTTGAATCAATTTTGTCACATAACAGAATGATTACAAGGTCCTTTATTAATGCCACATGCGGCAGGCTAAGGTGCCTCAAAACTATACAGATGTAATCTATGTCTAACTGCTAGAAGACTCGTCCATGGGCCCGGTGAGCTGTGATATCTGATCCAGGAGCATTTGAATGTCAGTCTGGTGTTGAACCTGCATGTCTTCTACTAGGTTCTCTAAGGTGTCGGCTCTGTGGCGTGCTTCCGAAGCTTCCACAATATGCCTCTGTCCCTCCCAAAGTGAGACTGTAATGTGGGTGCGGGTCTCAGACATCTCTGACCGTATCCTGGTCAGACCGTCCTGAAGCTCTATCCTGTCGGATACGATGCTATGTAGAGTGCTGTTGACCGTCTCGGGGCGGTCCAACGGTGTCCTGTCAGCTATACCCATGAGGGTATCTATCTGACTCTCATGGCTCTCTAGACGCGTCATGATGGAGGATGGAGCAGGGGTGCGGGCTACTAGTGCCCATGAGCTCTCCCAGTCTTGAAGACTCGAGCTGGTGGAGTGAAGCCGGGTGGAAATGATAATAATGGTGGGGGTACATAACTGGGACCTGCTATACGAGCACGGCTCGAAGAGGGTAAATCCTCTTCTGGAGTCGGTTCCCGCTGGTGGGGTGTAAATGGGTAGGTCTGGGTGGTTGGTTGAATAGGTGATCGGGTCTAAGTGGGGGTGATGATAAACGCAATGGTGGTAATGCGTACTGATACTCAGGTGATGTGATGAGTGTGTAAATACTCATCATTTTATACCCATAATAGACACTGAAATGACCAAAAACACCTGAATTATACTGCAGATATCCTTGGTTTGTGTTTTATGTGTTTCAGGTACTGAAGGATTGAAAACAGAACGAAAACGAATATTTTTGGATCGACTCGACAACAATTGATCAAGTGAAGACAAAAGTCAAAGACAAAGTCAAGTCAACCCCAAAAATGCCAAAATGACACAAATGGTCCCTTGAAGATAATTTTCTGAATTGGCATGATTAGTCCTTGGATTTTCAGAATTGTACAACATTGGTCCTCAAAGTTTAACTAAAATCCAAATCTAATCCTAAACTACCTTAACCCATTTCTAACTAAATCCAACCCAATCCCTAAAAACTAAACCCAGCACCAAAACAGATAACCCAGCCCACACCATACACTTACCCAAGCCCAATTTAAATAAAACCCAACCCGATCCAACCCATCCTTAGTTAACCAAAAGGTTTGACCTTCGGTCAAACCTTTCTTCTTCAATACCATTTACCGCCAAACATCAAACCACCTCAACCCACCGCCTTATCTCTGACACACCCACCCCCTCCTCCTATCCCACTCCACCTAACAAGCCAAAAGCAATTAATGCTTCTTCCCCATTTCAAGTTATCAGAGATAGTGGATTTTTCCACTATCTCCTTTTTGGCGCCAAAAGTGGTTTCAACAGCTGAGATCATGAGAATCCAATCCAAAGGTCTAGAAATGTTCAGAGAAGAAGATGTGATCAATCCCACCTTAGTTGTAGTATAAATAGCACATGTTGTAGCCTATTATGGCAAGTAGTTAATTTAGCAGTAATCGTATTTCATATTCAGTCATTGTAATTTTGTAATTCCAATTTCCAGTTGTTAATTCAAGTTATTTTTAAGTTATTTACTCTCTTTTAATTCAGTATTGCACTCAGTTTTCATTTTAATAGAATTCAAGTTATCTTGGTAATTCGTATTAAGTTTTCCAGTTGTTAAGAATCACTCAAAAGCCACAATTACCCTTCCTATAATCTTATAAAAGCTTTTCATAGCTTTGTGTAAGTTTATATTAGTATTAAGCTGTTCAAGTTTCAAAAAAATGAAGAAAGTCAACAAAAGTCAAGCTTGGACCAAATAAGCTCTTCTGGTGAAATAAGCTATTCTGGAAGACTGAAATTTGGTTTCTAGCTTGTTTTTGACAAGCTAGGGGTACTTCTGATCTAATTCCTTAGTTTCATAGTCTCACACAGTTGTAAGCCATTTTCAATTTTCTGCATAAATTTCTATATTACTGTTCAAGTGCTTATTTAATTTCTTATTGTCATTTTCTTAGTTTATCTGTTTTATTTGAAGTACAAGTAAGTTGTTTGATAGCTAGTTTGAGTGTTAGTTTCATTTCCAATAAAAAACTTAAAATCAGTCCAATAAGTCAAATATAGCTTATAGCTTATTTAGTGCTTTTTCTAAACTGAAGTTTGCCTATTTCATGTTCATTAAGTTAGTTGATCATATTAAAGTTAGAAACATAGGCTGTTTTGATGGTTATTAATGTTATTCTCAAAATCAGACATATTAAGGGGTGTTTGGTTTAAGCTTATCTCTGGCCAAATTAGAAGATCACTGTTCATTTACCACATGCCTAACTTTGATCTTGCTAAAAATAGGGCAAATAAGCTGTTTATAAGATCACCCAAGCTGAATTGAAGTGTTTTGGTATTTTGCATCAGTAGGGAAAAAGCTAGGATCTCAACCACTCAATTCTACTTATCTTAGAGATAAGCAGATTTGGTCTTTAGTTTTGGTCTTTTTGTGTTCAAACTAGTGAAATAATATTAAAGTCAAGAGATGGAATCATTTAACCTAGGATTGAGCTGCTTTGTGTTCAAAAAAACCCAAGTCTGCACATCAGACCATACTTGCAGTCTGCATCAGATTTTCTAGACCCATTATAGTGCTTATTTGTGTTAGTTCAAGCTTAAATTTTGGATTTCTCAGTAGTTTGCTAGGCCAGTTTTTAGTGTGTTAAGCTTTTGTAGCCTTTAGCAGTTATCTAAGTGCTTAAAAATCAGCCCAAAGTTGCCTAGAATCCATAAAGTTGCCCTGTGCAATCAGTCCCTCTTGTGCTTATTTGCTATTGCTCAAATGCTTATTTCTGTGTTCTTGTGGCTTATTCAGTGTTCAATTTAGCTTATTGTTGGTTGTTAAGCTAGTTTCAACTTTGCCTTAGCTTATTTGAAAGCTTATCAGTCATTTTGATAAAAGCCTTGGGCTATCCCTCTTAATAGCCAACTGAGCAGCCATCTTTGGCTTATTTCTGTGCTTATTAGAGGTTTTCAAAAAAGGTTGTAGTTATAAAAATTGCTTAATACCTTGTGCTTAATCAGATTCAACAAGAAAAATCCAAAAAGAAAATAAAAAGAAAAAAGGTCAGGAACTGGGATTCGAACCCTGGTCATTCACATCACAAAGCAACACCAACATCAACTGCCCTAGGGACTTTTCCTGGTTAAACTTTGCAAAACTTTTTATTTAACCACTTTTCCTTTTTAAAGCTTATTTCCACAGTTTGCTTATTAACCGCTTATTCAGAAAAGCAGTTAGCCCACTTTTATTTTTCATAGGTTCTAATTATCATTAAGTAATTTCCTGGAATTTTTCATAATTTTCCAAGTTCATTTAGTATTTTTAATTAATTTTTTCTTTTACGTTTAGTTTTTAATTCATAATAAAAAATATAAAACTCAGAAAAATACAAATCTTTTTTCTAAAATTTTCTTTTGTCATTTATAACTTAGGAAAAATAATTTGGTACTTGTAAGATTAAATTTTATAGATTTCACTTTTTAATCCCGTTTTTAGAATTTCCGTTTCGCGTTTTTTATATAAATTGTGTTAATCTTAATTTTCTAGTGAGAATTTGTTTCTCATTATTTAATTAGATTAGAATTAAAAAAGCAAAATTCCATATCCCAATCATCAGTCACTCTAATTCCAAACCTCAAACGATTGTCCATTCACACCTCGTTGGGACACGACCCGGGTAATCACTTACCTGGTATCACACATATCACAAACGTGAGTTTTTACAAGTTAGCCTTTTTCCTAAAGGGTTGATTTGTCTTTATTCACGTGTATCCGTCTGATATTATTTATATATACACTTTAGCACGGATCATGATGCTAGGGGTGTCATCCTGATCATATCTAGGGGTGATGTAGGGGAGTAGGGTGGAAATGGTGGTGCAATCGGCACAATAGTTGTAATGAATGGTTCAGGCTCGTATGGTTCCAAAATCCTGACTTGCCTATACCGGGCTACCGGTGCAGGTGGGGGTGATGGAGTAGGTGAAGGTGTATCTGACTCCTCTGCTGGCAACCATTGCCGCATCTGCATATACTGGTCGTCAGTAAGGGGGTGTATGTGGGAGAATCTGGTTGGTTCTCCGGGTGTGGTGGTGGAACATGTGCTCGTAGAGCTAAAACATATGGGTCTTCTGTCAATGAGGAGGTGATGGATGATAGTGTGTCCTCGGATTCTACATCCGATGATGAGGTACTCAGGTGGGAGATTGTAGACATGGTAGTGTAATAATTCGTAAATAGTAATTGTAAGTAATCAATATAATCAAGTGTGTGAAAATCAGGGTGAAATAATCAAGTGTGTGAAAATCAGGGTGAAATAATCATGTGTGTGAGAATCAACATAAAATAATCAGGTGTGTGAGAGTAAATATCAGGTGTGTGAAATCAATATAAGATAATCAGGTGTGTGAGACTAAATATCAGGTGTGTGAAGATTAGTGTAAAATAATCTTAAAAGGTAATGTATTGAGCACGGTGTTATGCAGGCACTGAGGGTATAAAGTGGTATGGTGTAAAAGTCATTCATTTTGAAAAGTGTAATTATAGTTCAATGTTTGAAAATATTTGGTTCTCTATAATTATGGCTCTGATACCAATCTGTAACACCCCCTAATTTATAATATAACAGCGGAAGACTAATCGGGGTATTACGGGGAGGATCTTTGCATAATAATAGAAAACAGCTCAAAAAGAGGCGTTTTAAAAGTACTTGTTATTCAAATCAAAGTTGTAGTACAAAATATGAAAATATCAGAGTTATAAACTTCCCATAAAAGGGTGTAATAGTTTAAAAGTGAATAACATGACTTTGTTTTACACCACATTAAAACCCTTGGTTTATTGCCCGCTCCGTGCCTTGTTTGCTCCGCTAATTACCTGAGATAAACATGCTAAAAGTCAACAAAATTATTGAGTGAAATCATAGAGTTTGTAATAATAATGAGTTTGAGAGTACACAAATAGTGATTGCCTGCGAATTACAATCATGTTTAAAATGGTGATATTGCATTTGTACATATTGCCCTAAGTCTCATGACACGCAAACGTTAACAGTGTAGTAACCGGTGTGGGGCCCTCATGTAATAGGTGATTTGCCATTGCCTATTTCCTTCAAAAATAGTGCATTGCGACTAATCCGGCTAGTAACTAAGACTATCAATCCGACATTAGTGGAATAGGCAGTCAGCCTCCAATAGATCTATTCACTATATTCGCGTTAACTCGCAAGTGATTAATGGTTCATGATGTGAGGGGCTTGTGGCAATAGAGTAACTTAGTCAATATCATATCAGGTGAAGCATACAAAAATACTTGAAAATACTTGTGGGTGTTTGTAGCATGTATCTCCCCCATAGAGAGTAAACCTTGATAAATAAGTAAAAGTGGGGCTATAACTCACCTTGTGTATAACTGGCAAGGTGGTAATGTGGAATCAAGTGAAATTATGGAAACAACTCCAATACAGGACCTGGATAATAGTTAAGTCTGAGAATTTGGTATTTGTGACTTAATATGATCATTGAGTGTGAAAACGAGTAACGGATAACGATTTGGTGTGTGATATGAGTGTGATATGCTTAAAATGCTTAAAGTTCAAAAATAATATTATCATGTTTTTATGTCATTGATTCCATAAATATCGTTCCCTCGAAAGGTGTTTGAACGTATTGTTAAGTAAATCGTTAAAATTCGTTATAATCAAATATAACGTAATGTGAATAAATATTGAACGAAATGTAATAAAATGCACGTGAGTGAAATGAGGAATGCAAAATATGCAATAGAAATAAATATGGAACAAAGTTACAGTTTGGTCCTTGTACTTTTACCAGTTTTACATTTTCTACCCTAACGGTGTTAACTTTGCACCGTTAGTCCTTGGTTAACTCTTATTACATTTTTGGTCCAAATGTTTCTAAAATGACAAAATAAACAACATGTTTACTGTGTTTACCATTTATACCCTCAGGTTAATAATTTAACAGTTTTACCACATATTTATACCAAGTTACATATTTAACCCAAATAGTAAAATCCTTTGCAAAATAAGTCCAAAATTTATAAAAAGAGTTGGAAAAGAATTCCGAGAGTTTTGTAAACTTATTAAAGCTTATTAGAGTGAACTCCAACTGCTTATTACTTGAATTGCTTTTTTTTAAGCTAATGGGCTTTAACGAGTCATATTTAAAGCCCATTAACGAAATTTGATCTGGGGTGTTTTAGGAAATATTGGGCCTGGTCTTGGGCTTATTTAATGAGTCTAAGAATGTTGCAAAAGGGCTTTAAGCCACAGCTTATCGAATAAGCTAAAAATGTGCTTATTGGGCTTATTAGCCCACTCGGTATAATTAAAAGGTTTGCGACTGGTTTTAACGAGCGATAGGTTTGTAGCTTTTAAAGAGCTTATAAGAGCTTATGAGGGAAAACTCAAAACATGAACTTGGTCAATGAGATTATAAAGAAACAGGTTGTACAATAAAAACAAGATGGTGTGTGTTTGGATTTGGTTTTATTTGTCCATTTCCATTCGACATTAACATGTTCCAACAAATAATAAAATGACATATATACTGAGATATGATTCGATATAAATGAAAATGTGATACGATAAGTAAAAACTGAATATGTAAGTGTCGAGTATAGATAATACACATGTTCTTAGCCATCCATAAGGAGGTCATTGCGTATATACGAAAGGAAATAAATAACGAAAGCGTAAAATGAAGTATACGTTCGATATAAATGATAAACGATGCATGAGATGGATATAATCGAATAGAATGATTGGAAATGAGTTTATGATGACTTACTACACCTTAAATGGTGGAGTTTACGTTCGAAATGGATCAAGAACAAGGAAATATGGTCGAAGCTTGCTAGATCGATCACCAAATGTTTCGAAATGGTGCTATAAGACTTGAAATGGATTCGAACGAGTGGAGATTGCTTCTGGTCTTTGAGAACTCTCGGCAAGGTGGAGAAAATACTTAGAGAAAGTTGGATAAGGGCTTGGTGTGAATAGGAGTTATGGTGGAAGTGTTTTGCATGTATTATGTATCGTATATATAGTATAAAACTCGATCAACTTGGGCGATTAGATGTTTGGCAGGAGAATAAAGGAATAACACTCAAGTGCTAGTAGCTTAGATAACTTAGGAGGGGGTTTTGTGGGTGGTTAAGCTATAGAACCGAGTATCACAACAATATGTCTCGTTCGACATATTTAATGGGTCCAAGATGACATTTAACGTGCAATATCGAGTGAGAGGGTGAGAAACATGTTCATGAACTCAAAGTCGATCCTAGAAATCAAAAGAACTAGGTAAAAATTAGTTTAGATCGATTTGGGTTACAATGGAATAATTATATGTGGACTTGTATAACCGTTAAATGCAATTTACTTTGGCTCTTGTTCGGGGATCAAACATTCGATATGGCAAATGAGGTTCGACACACTCATTCTTTGGAGTGTAGAGATTTGAAACGTGCAAAAAGTTGTATAACATATGTGTCAATTTTGAGAGAAATCGGGCTAAAGCTATGGGTGTTCATTCGAGTGTTATATGAAGTTTAATAAATTATAAATATTGGGTTGGGCCAGATGAATAGTAACAGGCCAAGACTTGGGCTAGAAATAGTGTTGGTGATCCATTTGATATATAATGGGTGTGTTTGATCATTTGTGGTCCGTGTGTGGGCTCGTTCCAATGTGTTTGTAATATGTTAACAAAAGTTTAAATTTAGACTATAAAAATGGTTAACTGAACTGTATTAATATTTAATACTTGATTAGCAATGTACAAATTACTGGGGAATTTTACAGGTTGCTACGTTTATGTTGTAAATAATTATACAGACAAAACATTGTAAATGATTACTGATTTATGTTGTAAATGATTACTGATTTATGTTGTAAATAATTATACAGACAAAATATTGTAAATGATTACTAATTTATGTTGTAAATAATTATACCGACAAAACATAGTGAACGATTGCTGATTTATGTTGTAAATAACTATTTTTATTATTTAAATTAATAATAATATTACTGATTTATGTTGTAAATAACTGTTTGTATTATTTAAATTAATTCCTTGGCCAGGTGGAACGAAAAAAAAATCCTTTCTTGTGTAGCTGTCGGAGAGGATTGATTATATAAAGGACATCCCGTACAGACACTACTTATGGTCAACCGTATTATGCATGTCCTTTTTCAGTGGTAAATAATCATACGTTTGCTTAGTTATGTAAATAATTTGTTTGTTAAGAATACATTTCTTATAATTTTCTTAACATGTAACAGCCAGGAACAGAAGACTATGGGTGTAGATACTTTATGTGGAAGGATGCTTTTCAAAACAAGCACTTTAGTCAAGCCTCTTCTTCAACGCAGTGCTCAAACTGCGTAGCTAAAGATAATAAGATTGACAAGCTTGAAACAAGAAACAAGATGTTAGTGTCTCAAAGCAAGATGTTGATGACAAGAATAAAGACGCTCGAGGCATCACTGGAATTGGCAAGGAATCCTGAGGATCATGCATGTCAGTCGGGTGCAATGCTCCATGAGCTTTTAGATGACATAAATAACCTTCACATGTAGTAGGTGTTGTTGTTTTTAAATAATGTGTTAATGTTGTTGTTTAATTGAATAATAACAGTTGTTTTTGTAGTTGTTTAATGTGTTAATGTTAACGTGTTATTGTTGTTGTTTAATTAAATATAAACACATTAGACGAATATAAATAACATAACATAAAAAACATAACAAATAAACACTAAAAAAAAACATTACAAAAAAAAAAAAAAAAAACAAATACATACTTTCAAAAATATATATAAAAAAAAAAAGACAAGAAAAGGACAAAAAGGAAAAAAAAAAAAAAAAAAAAAAAAAAGTCAAAAGTACAAAAAAAAGAAAAAAAAAAAAAAAAAAAAAAAAAAAAAAAAAAAAAAAAACACAAGGTACACCCTCCCACTAGGGAGGGTTCCCTTTGTATTACTAGGGGGGGTTAGAATGGGGGACAATATACAACCCCCCCCCCCCCCATGATGTCAAATCAGGGGGGTTTGGTCAAAGATTCTGTTTGTTCCCTATTTGTTTCCAGTATAACACAGTTTTTTGTCAGTTTTTGTTCCGTATTTCTGACAACCTTGGTTTTAAGCGTTTGACTTATTAAACTTTATATTTTTTGTTCCGCACTTTCAGGTTTATAGTTTTTTGATATATATATATATATATATATATATATATATATATATATATATATATATATATATATATATATATATATATATAAAGAAAAACAGAAAAAAAAAAGCCATTTGTATTTTTTTTGGGGGGGTTTGGATAGGCTATGCCGTTTAGAATAACTCGACCCAACAACAACCCCTAATCATCAATCTGAGAGCTGGTTCACATTATTCAAACAAGTGTAATAGGAGTCTAGCAAATAATCATACTTAAACAAACATTCATTATCACTATGATTGAAGTAAACATATTTAAATGTATTTAATTATAGAACTAGATTTTTTTTGAACGTCAATTATAGAACTAGATCAAAAGTATAATTTTACACGGTTAGACTAGAGGGAGTGGTCACACTCTCTCACTTTTCACATCAGTGTCACTTCAACTTTTTCTCTCCACTCACTCCCTCTCACCTTTCACCCATAGTGGTCACACCACTCATCACATTTCATTAAAATACACACTTTATACAAATATACCTCACTAAATACCCACACATACTCACAAACCAAATAAAAAACAATAAACTACAAAAGGATTGCATGAGAACCGAGAGGTGACTGCCTCACCTCTATTCTGCCTTTTCCCTTCCATCACGCGTGAGGTGCTTGTCTCAGAATGGAGTGACGTGTGAGGGAGGACCTCACGAGTGAGGCCTCACCTGCCACTCCGGTTAGTCTTAAGGTATCGAATAACAAAGGATTTAAGACACATGTATGGTCTTCACAACCTTGGGAACACACCTTACTTATCACTCAATTCGTAGCAGCAAAGTTGTGTTTTTAGAGTGTTGATATCGCGTCAAATTTATAAGGGAACTAGGATTTCCAGCCAGACCTTCCGCTCGCGTCACGAGTACCACGCACGCGTTGCGAATGGGTCTTCACAATTTTTTGTGTCTCGACTAAATTATCGTGACAAGTTCCCAATGTTTAGTCGATACGCTCGCATCGTGAAGGTTTCCCTCGCGCCGCAAGCTGGTGCTCTACAAAACTTCTTCAATCTTTTAGTCTTTGGACTTAGTCCCTAATTTATCATTTCTTGTCCTTTTAGCAACATTTCTTCATTTTGTATCATTTCCGCATGGTTGTTCCTAATTCATTTGCTATAATCATATGTAGTTATCAAAAATATGCAATCGAACAATTGGACCACTATCACGTCATCTCTTTAAGCTATCATGTACCACGCACCGCAAGCACGGGCACTCGGCTCAATAATCACCGTAAAAAACAATCTTGACTAGATCCACAATTCACAGAATGATGTACACACCAACAAACACTTTGACTGTGTCGCCATAAAACGGTAAGCATGAAACAGAAAATATAAAGTTTGACAAGAAATACGGAACATAAACTAATAAAAGACGAATAAATAAGCAAAAGAAACTGATAAAAAACTATATTGTATTATAAATAAAAAAATTAAATGGCAGACAAAGGAGTAAAGCATGTAAAACAATGGCTAGGGTACCCCTAAGTGTAATCATCAATCTGACAACTGGTACACGTTATATTAAACAAGGGTTCTACTATAGAAGCCCCCCTAGCATGTCCCATCAGGGGGGGTTTTTGACCTTTTATTCCTTTTGTCCTCTTTGACTGACAGTATATCACAGTTTTTGTCAGTTTCTGCTCCGTATTTCTGACAGTTTTAAGCGTTTGACTTATTAAACTTTATATTTTCTGTTCCATACTTTCAGGTTTATAGTTTTTTGATATAAACAAAATTATAAAAAAAAAAAAAAATAAAAAAACCCCAAAAAATAGGGGGGTATGGATAAGATTTTTTTTGGTGGGGGGGGGGGATAAGATTTTTTGGGGGGGCTTAGATAACTTGTCCCATTAAACAAATGTAATAGGGGTCTAATAAATAATCATAATCAAACAAACATTCATTATCATTATAATTGAATAAAGGATAGGTTAACCAAGCACCCCCTATAAATACAAAGGAGGCATACGTTAACGTTAACACCCTCTATAAAGGCTAGCTGTCCTTTGTACCTTTTTTTTTTTTTTTTTTTTTTTGTGTGTGTAATGTTTATTTTGTGTGTAATGTTTATTTTTTTGTGTAATGTTTATTTTGTGTAACGTTTTTTTGTGTAATGTTTATTTTGTGTAATGTTTTTTTGTACACGTTAACGTTAACACATTAAACAAAACAATTGTTATTATTCAATTAAACAAGAACATTAACACATTATTTAATAACAACACCTACTACATGTGAAGATTATTAATGTCATCTAAAAGCTCATAGAGCATTGCACCCGACTGACATGCGTGATCCTCAGGATTCCTTGCCAATTCCAGTGATGCCTCGAGCGTCTTATTTCTTGTCATCAACATCTTGTTTTGAGACACTAACATCTTGTTTCTTGTTTCAAGCTGGTCAATCTTATAAGCTTGCTTGTCAATTTTATTATCTTTAGCAACGCAGTTTGAGCACTGCGTTGAAGAAGAGGCTTGACTAAAGTGCTTCTTTTGAAACGCATCCTTCCACATAAAGTACCGACACCCATAGTCATCTGTTCCTGGCTGTTACATGTTAAAAAAATAATAAGAAATGTATTATTAACAAACAAATAATTTACATAACTAAGCAAACGTATGATTACTTACCACTGAAAGAGGACATGCGTAATACGGCTGACCATAACTAGCTTCTTTACGGGATATCCTCTCTATAATCAATCCTCTCTGACAGCGACACAAGAAAGGATTATTTTGTTCCACCTGGCCAAAGAATTAATTTAAATAATACAAACAATTATTTACAACATAAATCAGTAATGTATTGTTAATTTAAATAATACAGACAGTTATTTACAACATAAATCAGTAATCATTCATAATGTTTTGTCGGTATAATTATTTACAACATAAATCTGTAATCATTCACAATGTTTTGTCGGTATAATTATTTACAACATAAATCAGTAATCATTTACAATGTTTTGTCTGTATAATTATTTACAACATAAATCAGTAATGATGTACTATGTTTGTGTTTGTATAATCTCATTATACAGGTGTAGTTGATCGTGATATAAAGTTTCCCATCCGGATGTAGCGGCATCTCTGTAGTACCTCCATTGTGGGTGAATAGTCGGAAATGGTGAGTTTTCGTCTAGCGTAAGATGAATGTAGTGTCCACAATCCCCACTCCCCACACGGGCAATCACAAGGGTGCCAGTTCCTTGTGATAAATCTGGACCGGAAAAAACAGAAAACACGTATGACTTTGTCCCCCAGATATAAATACAACAGGCCGGTTAATCACTGTGGCAATAACCAACCCCGTGTTTGGCATAAGCATCCAGTAGTCTCCCGGACAAGGACTATCATATAACCAGTTTATTCTGCTCCGAAGATTGTCATAGTCCATTTGCAACCACAAACCTATGTAAAACTCACGATTAATGTCCAACTCTTGCAATAACCACCTTCGGACATCGAGCCGGTTTTCTTGGTGTTGACCAATACCGTGGGCAACGCACCGAAACCCACAATTTCCATCACCTTTCACATTATAGATACTTATGATGTATCGACGGAAAAGCTGTGGAAGCTGCTTAATGAAATACTCGCTCTCTGTATTTCCAACGTATAACATGTGTCTGGGACTTCTTTCAGCTCTAGGACCCATGTAAGAACTATGTCTCGCAGGTTGTTTGTTCAAGTCCGGGACTTTTGTAGATCTTGAATTTGTGCTTCTTCGGTGATCTACAGTTGGTACTTTATTCAAGTCTGGGACTTTTGTAAATGTTTTGTTTGTTGAAGTTAATCCGGCAATTTCAAAAAATGGAAATTTAAACAACGTGGTATTGTATGTTGAGTCCATTAGCATGATTTCAAGGAATGTACACCATAGAGCATATGACGTGGGGTGAACAAAAAATAGCTCCTCAAGCTCATTAGTGAGCTCATTTACCCTCTCGTAATATGTATACCCTGAATGCATCAAATGTGAGTAAAGGACTTGGATTGGAGTTCTATCACCTATTAGGGTTCCACGGATCTTATTATGTGCGTTATATATACTTCTAATGCTAGACACGTTATCCGGATTACGATCCTTTATTGACGAAAGTATATGATGTGGTGGTACGTGATACTCTGTCAATTGTTGCACAAAACTGAACTCATCATCATTTAGTCTCATTGCATATGGGAAACCATGCAACGACTCTGCAAAGTCATGATTATGCCTATCCTCCTTCACCCTCAACCTCCAAAAACCTTGTGTTTGTGAATATTTAGCCACTAATCTGAATGGACAATCGGTTTTAGAGGTACTGGTTTGCCGTTTAACTTCTTCTTCTAAACATGCACGTTCATAATTCCTACCCTTTGAACACCCATACTGGATTGAGTACAAATACCCCTTATCTGTTTTGGTCCTTCTTTTAACAATAACAAAACCGATCCCTCGAGCTATATTTTGCACCCAATCAGTTAGTTGCTCGGGAGAACTAAACACCTGAAAATACATTACAACGTTTACAACTTTTATTATTTTTACAACTTTTATTATTTTTAACAACTTTTATTATTTTTACAACTTTGAACAACTTTGAATTTTTTTTTACAACTTTTTTTTTACAACCTTATTATTATTTTCAACAACTATTTTTAACAAATCTTTTTTTAGTTACTAACTTTTTTTACAAATCTTTTTTAACAATTTTTTTTTTTTTTTTTTTTTTTTTTTTTTTTTTTTTTTTTTTTTTTGTTTTTTTTTACAACTTTTATTACTTACTAACTTTTTTTACAAATCTTTTTTAACAATTTTTTTTACAAATCTTTTATTACTTACTAACTTTTTTTTACAAATCTTTTTTAACTAATTTTTTTTTTAAAACAACTCTTAGGCGAAAAAAAAAAAAAAAAAAAAGAAGTTAAAACCGCGTTGAATACTACCCAACCCACAGATTTAACCCACCCCACTCACCTCTTATCTCTTTCTCTGACCACTTTTCTCTCACTCACTCAATCAATACTCACCTTTCCAGTTTCCACCCATCAATACTCTCTCATCAAAACCGTGTTCTTAGCAGTTTTGATCTAAAAACTGCTTCTGGTTTTGATGGTGAGACTGTGGTTCTTGATGGGGGTTAGGATAGACGTGGTTTTGATGGTGGTGGGAGTGGTATTTAACGCGGTTTTGACTTTTTTTTAGATCTTTTTAGATCTAAAAGGGATTATGTTGGGGCTTTTTTTTTAGATCTTTTTAGATCTAAAAGGTATGATGTTTGTGTACTTTTAGATCTTTTTAGGGTTTCCTAAAAACCGTGTTCTTAGCGGTTTTGATCTAAAAACTGCTTGTGGTTTTCATGGTGAGACTGTGGTTCTTGATGGGGGGTTAGGATAGACGTGGTTTTGATGGTGAGACTGTGGTTGTTGTTAGATCTTTTTAGATCTAAAAAGGCTCTGTGGTGGTGTGAGTGGTATTATACGCGGTTTTGACTTTTTTTTTAGATCTTTTAAGATCTAAAAGGTTTTTTAGATCTTTTTAGATCTAAAAAGATCTGTGATGTTGGTAAGTGTGATGTATGTAATTTTTTTGGTTTCTTTTTAATTATTTTGGTTTCTTGTTAGTATAACAGATGCCTTTTTTTGGTTTCTTGTTAGGATAACAAACGCCTTTTTTGGGGCTTATTGTTGTTTCTGATGTTGGTAAGTCTGATACTAGACCCATTTTTAGATCTAACCCCGCGTGATGCTTGGTTCTGATGGTGGTTAGATCTAGAAAAAGGGTCTAGTTAGTAGTTTCACAATAAGCAGTTTCACATAATTGTGTTATTCTAATGGTTTATGTTGGTTCTAATGGTTTATTGTTGGTTCTGATGGTTTATTGTTGGTTCTGATGGTTTATATTGGTTATATTGTTGGTTCTGATGGTTTATTGTTGGTTTTGATGGTTTATTGTTGGTTCTGATGGTTTATGTTGGTTCTGATTCTCCTTTGTAATAATAGGGGGTGCTTGGTTAACCTATCCCGTTTATGTTGGTTCTGATGGTTCTGATGGTGCTTATTTGAAAGGGGTTGTGTTATGGTAACACCCTCTATGGCTGCAACCCTACTAACCCCCCCTAATTTTTGTGAAAGTGCTTGTTGTGAAATTGCTTGTTGTGAAACCTTTTGTTGTGAAACTGCTTGTTGTGAAACTGCTTGTTGTGAAACTGCTTTTATGTGAAACTGCTTATGTTTAACTGCTTATGTGAAACTGGTGTTGAAACTTTAAGCAGTTTATGATCTAATAGCAGTTTTGATGGCAATGATGATTAAAAAAAAAAAAAAAAAAAAAAAAAAAACTTGTCGATTGGCGTGGCATAACCGAATGGATGGCAAAACTTTTGCAACCTTCAAATTTGCAGCCATATGTGTAAAAAAAACAATCTGAGCCATCTTATGTTTAACTGCTTATGTGAAACTGCTTATTTGAAACTACTAAAATTTGAAAACAAATTTAATTTTAGAAAGTAATAGCGTAAAGTAATACCTCGTTCGTGTAAAATGGTGATGTATTCATCGTAGAACGGCTTATGTTTGAAACTGCTTGTATTGTGAAACTGCTTGTTGTGAAACTGCTTGTTGTGAAACCTTTTGTTGTGAAACCTTTTGTTTTTGAAACTGCATGTTGTGAAACTGCTTGTTGTGAAAGTGCTTGTTGTGAAACTGATGTTGTGAAACTGCTTCTTGTGAAAATGATTTTAAGTGAAACTGCTTATTGTGCTTGTTGTGAAAGTGCTTGTTATTGTGAAACTGCTTATTTTGAAAGTTCTTATTGTGAAGCTGCTTTTGTTGTGAAACTGCTTTGTTGTGAAACTGCTTTGTGCTTGTTGTGAAAGTGCTTGTTATTGAAACTGCTTGTTGTGAAACTCATGTTTATAATCAAAAGAAAGAATCAAAATGTCTCTTCAATATTAAAAGGACTGGACTGGACTTGACAAAAATTGCTTTTAGTCAAACCCGTGAATAAAGGACTGGACTTACGAAAAAAAACTTGTCTAACCAAAAAACAAAATAACTTAGGAAAAAAAAACTTTAATAACAAAAACTTTGACAAAAAAAAAAAAAAAAAAAAAAACCTCCTTCTGGTAGAGAGAAAAAAAAAAGAAAAAGGTACAAAGTACAAAACATAATAAGACAAAAAAGTACAAAAACTGCAAAAATAGGGGGGGGGGTTAGTAGGGTTGCAGCCATAGAGGGTGTTACCATAACACAACTCATTGAATAAACATATTTAAATGTATTTAATTAATATTTTAGAGTGGGTCGCTTGGATTGATAGTGCTAGGCTGCCAAGCAAAGTCAGGAATTGCTTGGATGCTGTAGCATTTACGTTGATGTGGTTGATTTGGGGTTTTCGGAATAGATTGTTGTTTAGCTTCAGTAAACCTATCACAAGGCAGTTTTCTGTGATTTTACAGTCTCAGTCTTTCTTTGGATTAGTGCTAGAAATCCTAAATTTTATATTTTCTGGATTAATTGAGTGCAAAATCATAGAAGGATAAGAGGATTTTTATTTTTTATTTATTTATTTATTTTTTTTATTTTTTTTTTATTTTTTTTTTTTAATTCGCGAAAAAATTCCAAAAAAATTTCACAAGATCGGGTATGTTGGTGCATAAAACTTTTGTTAAAGAAGTTTTTCTAATTTTGAGTTTTTATACGTTTTTTTAATGCACGAAAAACGAATTTTGATGCACAAAATTTTCAAATTATTTTAGTTTGATGTGCAATGTTATTTTGATGAAAAAAGTCAAAAGAAGTTAGGTAAAAAAATGAATTTTTAATGCATAAAAAAGCGATTTAATGCACAAACGTATTTTTTCATAATTTTTTTGGGAAAAAGTATCAACTTTTAGAAAAACTTACTTCACAACTTTTTCAAGCACCAACATATCCAATCTCGTGGAATTTGTTTTAGAATTTTTCGAGAAAATATTTGAAATAAAAAGACAAATATCCATGAGAAGGATAAGAATGATTTAAAAAAAAAAGTTCACAAAAAAATTTCAAAAAAAATTTCACAAGATCGGGTATGTTGGTGCATAAAACTTTTGTGAAAGAAGTTTTTCTAATTTTGAGTTTTTATACTTTTTTTAATGCCCAAAAAAGGAATTTTGATGCACAAAATTTTCAACTTCTTTTAGTTTGATGCTCAATGTTATTTTGATAAAAAAAAGTCAAAAGAAGTTGTGTACAAAACCGAATTTTTGATGCATAAAAAAGCGATTTAATGCATAAACGTATTTTTTCATAATTTATTATTTCCTGAAAAAGTATTCACTTTTAGAAAAACTTCCTTTACAACTTTTTCATGCACAAAAATACCCGATCTTGTGAAATTTTTTTAAAGTGTCCATGTTGCTTTGTGTTTATAAGGGAAGAACTAGGATTTCCAGGCAGGCATCCCGCTCGCGTCACGAGTACTATGCACATGTCACGAACAGTCTTCACAATTTTTTGCATCGCGACCAAATTATCACGACACGTTTCCAATGTTTAGTCAATAAGCTTGCGTCAAGACGGTTTCCCTCGCGTCGCAAGCTAATGCTCTACAAAACGTCTTCAATCTTTTAGTCTTTGAACTTTCAGTCCCTAATTTATCATTTCTTGTCCTTTTAGCAACATTTCTTCATTTGCTATAATCAAATGTAGTTATAAAAAATACGCAATCGAACAATTGGAACACTATCACGTCATCTCTTAAAGCTATCGTGTACCACGCACTGCAAGCACGAGCACTCGGCTCAATAATCACAGTCTAAAACAAACTTAACCAGATCCAAAATTTTGACGACGACTCTTTGGCAACAACATGGCGTCTAAAAGTTTTAGCGATGACATTTTGGGTTTTTGGCAACGACAAGTGTCGTCACGAAAAGCCACAAACGTTGTAGTGTAATATACTTTGGTGATTGAATGATTAATAATAGCGTGATGAATTTGGTCTTTAGCAGTTAGATACAAAGATATTGTGCTAAAGGTTTTGGACCAATGAATTAAGTGTACTTGATAAACAACCAACAATAATTGTCATGGTTAATTTGTCCTATGCAGACCTAAAAAAATTTCCTTACTATATACGAGTACTCGTTTACAACGTAGATAGATATCATTATTAGCCACAAATTAGATATGGATCATCTCTTTATCATCGTAGCACCAGTGCTTCATATGTGTTCACGGCCCTGGTACCGGGCGAAGCGGGCGACGGCCCAGGGCATCAAAGTTATGGGGGCATCAAATGATAGAGTCCTGTTACAGTAGTATTTACTGGTGTTTTAATGAACGGAAGAAACAAAGTTTCGATTGTGCTTTAATGGAGTTAGTTTTATGGTTGAGAAGATGACCCAAAGTCCCAAACTCTCTGTCAAAAGGGTCTAACTTGGGACCACCAAAATTGTTTTCTTTATTCCAATATGTATATAAACTTTCATTTTAGCCCTTTGGATATCTACTGATCGTAAATATAATCCATACTTAAATTACACTTTTTACAAAAGCATTATGTCACTTATTTAATTAGTTTTGATAACAAATACGAGTAACTTTTATGTTTTATTGCAAGACTCTGACTGTGTGTTTTTTTTAAATGTTTTGAAGACCGAATAGATTATTGCATAATAATTATAGATACATTGAAATTTCTTTTTTAAAAATGCACACAAGTTGCTACTTAAAACATTATCAAAATACAAAGTTCAATCAATTAACTTTAACTTTTATTTATCTATATATACTTCGCTTTTCTTTGTTAATATAGGGCATATTTTGAAATTTTTGTACAAAATCACCAAAAAATTACTGTAATACATATGTCTCAAAATTATTGTCATAAGACAAGAGTCACATAATGAGACCACTATATCTTTCAATCAATCAAATAGCATATTCCCTCACTAAAGTCTCTTTTTACGGGTTAAAATGAAAAGTGGACAATTATTATAGAACGTCTTAAAAGAAAATATGGACTATAGTTTTGAAACGATATCTAAGTATTGACCGTAAAATCTATAATTATGACCGTTTTAAAAAAAAAAAAATCTATACACTACCACAAAAATTGGCTTTTAGACCGGTTCTAGAGCACTTTTAAACCGGTTACAAGGGGGGTTTAAATGGGGGGAGGTCCAAAAGGTTATTAGACATTTAGACCGGGTTTACCACCGGTCTAAAAGTGACATATAGACGGGTGCTATAACCGGTTTAAAAGACTTTTCCACCGGTCTAAATATGTATTATTGGGAAAAGAAGGTTTGGAATTTGCAGTTTTTAGACCGGTGTATCAACCGGCCTAAAAGACTATTCCACCGGTCTAAATATCCATTGTTGTTTTGGAACTAGCAGTTTTTAGACCGGTTTCCAACCGGTCTAAATATCAAATCTATTAAGCAGCTATTTCACAGCTATTTCAACCTGGAACCACCTGTTTTGTCACCTATTAAGCAGCTATTTCACAGCAATAAGCAAATCCAATTACCCATACTTTAATAAGCAAAATCCAGGAAGTAAGCTGCTAATTTAAATAGAAATTCGTACATAGTCTAATTTAAACATAAATCCAAACATCGTTTAAACTAAAGATAAATCCAAACAGCCTCTAACATAGCAAAACCACATGAGAGCTGATAATGTGTATCTAATAAACACTTCATCCATAATCAAATAGGACACATTGTATGCCACTGCTCCACGGTTCGATCAATATCTTTTTCAACAAGCTGGCGTCGCGTCCATGGGATCTATATGTTAACAGATATAAAAAATACTTAAGTATTATATATAAACAATATAGAAAGAGAGAGTCAAAAAATAGCTCATGGATACATACTGTTGAAGGGAAGTGAAACTGATGAGTGTTCACAAAGTCGTACATCCATCTCATGACATAATAACCGGCATCCGAGTCGCGTTGTTGTTGATTGCACTACAATTTAATATGATGAGAATAAGCAATCAAAACATTGTATAATATAATGCTACTTTTGGGCTTAATTATAAGCTACAATAAGCTAATCTAAGGGCTGTAATCTATGAAATAGTAAAAATCAATAAGCCAGAAACTAGAAACATGAAAATCAGGCAACATGAATTACAAATAAGCACTTAATTTACCCTATAAATCTGATGCAGTCTGCACATGGACTGTGAGATCAGTGATGTGCAAAAATTTTGATTTTAAGCCACAATCCTAACTAAGACTAATCCAACTCTCTTGTATTCACTTAATGCACTGAGTTAAACATAGAAATGCCAAAAGAAAGGTTCTAAATAGCTTATTGCTATAATAAGCTATTTAGAACAGTTGGTTCCCTAAACATGCAACAGTCCACTAATAACTATGAAACCTATCATTTGAGCTTAAAACAACTTACTAATAGCTTATACAACCTAATTTAAGCAAGATTAAAATTTATAAGTTGGCAAATGAACAGTACAAGAATTCTTAGACAAGGAAAAACAATGCAAATATAGCAGCACATACAAAATTAATTAGGCAAAGATGACAGGAATCGAATATACACCTCACCAGCTAATCACAGATAGCTATTGATTGTTGCGAGGCTATCAATGTGATAACATATTCAGCATATGGTACCTCATGTGTGCTCATACTTTTTACTATGTTGCATAAAATTTTCAATAGACTGTAACTAGAAGGAATGAAGAATAGATAACTGAAATATGACAAGTTTATTACAAAGTGTGTGTGGAAAACAGATAGTAGGAACCGAGGATCCTCAGCTTCAGACCTAGAGTAGCTAGGATCTATTGACTAGGGGCTGCATCCCAACTGATATTGATTTTCTATATAGTCAAAATAAAATTCTACTAAAGCTTTTAACATAGACAAAAATAGCATGGACTCAACTTGCGGAACACCAAACTAGTAATATACTAAACTAACTATAACGACTAAACTACCCTAACCTCAAATATACTAAACTAACTATAACGACTAAACTACCCTAACCTCAAATACTGAGAACCAAATACTAGTTGCATTAACTTGCAAAACTGATCATGATAATAAGACTTTTATGATTGCAAGTCAGAATTAAATGGCCAAGCCAGATCTATCCGTGAAGGTTGTTTCGAATGCATAAAGTGAGATAAGTTACCTTAGCTATTGTCCATGTGTAGCTACCAACAACACTGAAAAGTAGATTAACCATGTATTAGTATTGTAAAAACAAATGAAAATCTTTTGACAGTTACAGAAAAAAAGAATTACTCTTGCAAATGGCTTGTTAACCAGTAAGTGCGCTCCGTCTTTGTTTGCCTCTTATTTTTTGAATCCAGGATGTACCCCGTGCGTTGTTTTGGGCATATAACAAATAGCACCCAATGGTCCCTAGTAAAGTGACATTAACACGTTAGCAAAGACAATCAACACATAAAACGTTTATTTAGAGCTTAAGTAAGTAGTATAATGTACTCCTGAGCATAAGGTGCTAGCATAAAATCATAGTCAGAGACGCTTAATGTGCGTGTCAGGTAATCTTTAACAGCCGAACCCGGTTGAAGACATAAGTTCCCTTCAATCGAATAAGGGTTCAAAAACCCGCATCGGTTATCATTTCTTGACTGCAACATTTTGCATAGGCCCCTGAAAAATTACAAGACATTTATGCATATATGAAAATGTGAAATAATGTGAAAAATGTGCATAAAAGTGTTAATGTACTTACCACTCAAAAGATAACAAAATGCTACTATTCAGCCCATCTAATTTCCATAAACTCATTATGTCGTCGGTAGAAATTGAAACATGAAACCTATCTTCATGCCCTGCAATCATCCCGCCAGGAACTTCAAGAATGAGGTCAGCAGTATCATCGTCACGGGATGTCCAACGAGTATAGGCAGCTTTCACACATGGTTGTTTCCTAAAAACAACATGTTCAAAGTTATCAAGTCTTTTTTCCAGCTCTTCTTTAGCTTTTCTAGCATCCTCCACTGCCGATGATGCTTGTGTTTGTTGGGTCACCAATAATGCTGGTGTTTGTAGAGCCGGCAACAATGGTATTGTTTCTTGAGCCACCTGTCACAGTGGGTTATTAGGACAACTTATACAATACAGATACAAGAATACATGTGCCCAAGTAAGCAGACAAGCAATTAACTAAGCAATCCCAAACACCCTCTTAAAAAACTTGAAAATGCAAAGCAACTTGTTTTACTTACAGGATTGGGTGTGGCCAATGTGGGTTGCAACATTGCTGCTTCTTTTCTCTGTGAAGCTTTATCTTTCGAAGTCGGGGTGTTCTCCTATTAACAAGTAATTAGTTAGCCTGAGTACTAATACAAAAATCACAAAAAAAGGGTTGAGTTCACTATACCAAAATGCGAGAAATTCTACAACGCGGCCACTGAATAAAGCTCCCAACTGATTGTTTTAACACAGTAATGGTGTCATCCGCTTTCGACAACACTGGAAGCTTAGTATCTCCAAAGGCTGGAACAAAATTATCTACTGTCACCTTCATGTAAAAGGGTATAAGTGGTCCTCCATGCATGGTACAATCACCAATTGGATAAACCATCCCATGTGCTATCGGAATCGTGTCCTCAGTGTAAGGTGAAAACAACGCACATGATTTGGGCTCCTACAACACATATAGATGCATCATGTATTATTTAACAGTGTTTATTTGCTTTAAACATAAATAAGTGCCAATCCGCTATTAAATGCTGATCTCTCCTAAAATAAATGCAAACAAGTAGTTTTCAAATGAGTGTCTGGGACTGCTTATCTTCTAAAAACAAGGCAATTATAAGTAGATAAGCATCACAAGCAAGCACTAGTCTTTTATACAAGTAAGTTGGACATGTATATATACCTGCTGACATACCACAATACCACACATGTAATATCAACCGTATCAATCCATAATTTAATATGTCAATTTACAATTCTAAACCCATGCCTTAAAATTTTAGAAGATAATCGAAGTTCGTCTTAAACCATTCTATTTAGCTATAGTCTATAGATTGCAGTTTCCACATCATATGGCAAACATATTAGAGCTATTAAACCAAATGCAGATAAGCAAAATCACCAAACTCAATTGGTCAGCAAACAAAGTGCAACTGGTTTAAACAGTTCTCTGCAAACAATAGTTTGTAAGTTCAAGTCTATCTTCAACTATCAGTGTATTAGCACCGTCTAACAAAAGAACTCAATTGTTCATTGGCACTACAAAGATTAAAAACTAGACGCTTGCAGGTATCGTATGGAGACCCACATATGATTTAAGAATGAAGTTCATTGCTTGTAGAGTAACTATTTGTGATTGTTGACGAATGCAGTGAAGACTATTTTTTATATTTAGATTTGAGTTTTTTTAACATATCTTCCTTTATTTACTAGATTTTAAGTACATAAATTGAGCACAAGGTATCATCATGAGAACCATACCGAAAATCAGTCACGTAAGCACAACACTAAAACCATATTTAGCCATTGTCATGACACTGAAAACTGGACCAACCTAACACTATAAAAGCTAGTTTAATTTTGCTATCACATTGCTACTTTATGCTCTTCTTTCAAATGTATATATTATGGTTATATAAAAGCTAGTTTAATTTTGCTAGTCCATAGTGTACAAAAAACAAATTAGCCATTCATGGTACTTTAATACATTCAATTTCATCCACAAACAATTTAAGAAACAACGAAAAAATTTACCATTATATCTTTTAGTTTTTCTTTGTCTTGGTCGACAACGGTCGTCGAATCACAACTACTTTGCTTGCATCTCTTCTGTAATCTTCCCTCATTGCTTGCTTCTCTTTCAACGTCTATTTCAGCGTCTCTCGCAGCGTCTCTCGCAGCATCTCTCGCAGCGTCTCTTTCAGCGTCTCTTGCAGCATCTCTTTCAGCGTCTCTTTGAGCAAGTTTCCTATCCACAATTGCTTCTATCTCTTCTATTTCTTCAGTGCTTTTCTTCATTTTCTTTGTTTGTTTATACCCTTGTACTCCTTTCCTAAAACCTACACCATCCCCCACAGTCCGTGTGCGACCCCCATGCTCAGGTCCTAGCACCACAATCAAAGGGTCTGCTCCTTTTTCCTTCGGAATCAGCCCTTGAACCATTTTCTTATCTACGTCTACCTGCAGATGCAAATTTAATAACACTTTATTCATAAAATTGCTATCCATAGAACACAATAACATTAAAATTGAAACAATCTTAGAAGTTTTACCAATTCTCTGAATATTTCTTCCATATTGGGACAAGTTATCCTAGCAAGGATCCATCTTTTTGTGCGCTCACAAGTAATATCCAAGATTTCTTTCTTTAGTTCTTCATCTATATTCACTTTTGACAAATCAACATCCATTCCACGATACCCTGATCTTCCTAGATGTGCATAATTCTTTTGAAGCTTAGCATATGCCTTCCCAATGGCTCGCTTTTTCTTCAAAAAAGTGTAAAGGGCAAATTAGAAAATTTTCTATAAATATTACAGTCGTTTTGATACAAAATAAAGTTAACAAACCATCTTTTGTAATGATCGATGTTTTCGACAGAATTCATCCCAATCTCCCAGCTGTATGAAAGAGTATTTCTTATCTTCATAAGGTTTTTTACGGGGTATCATGAATTCGGCTTTGAGCATTGTCTTAAATCTCTTCCATGCAAAATTGCATTGCTTAAGTGTTGATACTTTGCGATCATTATCTGTGAGATCAAAGTACTCCTGTTTGATATGAAAATAAAGCTTACTTATTAGAGGTTATCACAGATATTGCAAACTGAAAATGCAATTAAAGTCTTAAAACATTATACCTTAATAATCTCCCATAGAGCATCTTTCTGGTCAGCATCTATTTTGCTCCAATCGTCATCAAGAATAGATATCCGAAGTCTTGTCATACTACCAACGTATGTTGCCCAGTCATTTCGGTGTTTACCTATGGCACGGCCTTCACTGTCGAACTCCACATTAAACGGTTCAGTAGGTTTAGTCTTGGGTTTGCTTGTTCCTCTCCCTTTTTGTTTGGGTGGGTCAACCAATGCAAGTTCATTGTCAACCTGAAAAAAAAGCAACATGAAGTAATAAGCAATCCACAACCATACCAATAAGAAGCAACATGAAGTAATAAGAAGGAGCAGGCTTTCTCCAAATTGTAATTTAAAGTAATGAACTATTCTTTCTACACTTTTTATAGAACCATCTTTACGCTTAGTTTGTTACATAGGTGTTGAAGGTAAAATATAACCCAAATCTACTGTATTAGTTGATACACTGTATCATTTCATTAAAGAGATGAACAGCGGTTTCACCTTGCCCATGCATCCCATATTCGCCTATAATTGCTGTCCATGAAACAAAATTCTTTTCAACCAGGTTATCAAAAATCTCTTTAGCTTTTACTAAATTACCACATCTAGCATACATATTTATCAAAGCATTATTCAAGGAAATATTATCTTTAAAACTAGTATTTTGTATCTTCTTTTCTAGGCGTACACTAGTATTTTGTATCTTCTTTTCTATTTTGTATCTACTTTTCTATATCCATTTTGTGCATACCCCAAGATCATAGCATTCTACGTCCCAACCTCCTTAACACACATCTCGTCAAAAAACTTCCTCGCCCCACACCTCACATACACCGTAAGCAAACAATTCCCAACAAAAAAATCACCATCCAACCCACTTTTCACCACAAAACCTCACCCGTCCACACTCACCACTAAAACCAGGAATCAACACCAACACCCAAAGACTTCATATTACAAAACAGCTCAAACCCATTCACAAAACCATATAAGCTCATATAATAATAAGCAGCCTAATAAAATACTAATAAGCAATCTAATTAAATAATAAGCAACCCTAATAAAATAATAAGCAACCTAATTAAATAATAAGCAACTTAATTAAAAAATAAGTAACCTAATTGAATAATAACCACAGGTACCATTTTATAGGCTCCACTTCGTATATGTATTGCAATTTGAAGTTGCTTTTTCACACAAAACTAACCATGAAAATCATTTTTAATTAACACTGATAATAAGCAACCTAATAAAATACTAATAAGCAATATAATTAAATAATAAGCAACCCTAATAAAATACTAATAAGCAACCTAATTAAATAATAAGCAACTTAATTAAAAAAATAAGTAACCTAATTGAATAATAAAGTACCATTTTTCGTTAGGTGTTAGGGTTTGGTTTTGTTTGGCGAATTCCTTATCAGCTGGAGATAGAGATGTTTTGGTGTTAGGGTTTGGTTTGGCGGTTATGTAGAGATTTAGAATATTTTGGTGACAAAATTATATTCGTTTCCCGCCGAGCCTTAGCAAAAAAAAAATTTCTTTATCTTTACTAAAAAATTAGGATAAGTATTTTTTATTTTTTATTTTTTTTAGAACGGCACCACACTTGAAATCCGACCCCCGAGTTAAACCATCCAAATGGGCAGGCCCCGGGACCTGAACCACTAGGAGAGACCCGTGAAGGGAAACCCCTAGAACTCACGGCTTCGCACTAAGAGGAAAATCCGGAATTTTTTGTCACTTGCGAGACTTGAACCCGGGTAAAACCCCTCCCTAAGCTCCATAAGTATATCATTAAAACATAACAACATAAATTTGTATTTATCACATTAAAAAGTTTTAAAACTCGGGTTCTTTATCGACCCGATTTCCGAGCCGATTTTCGATTCAACCGATCGGGTGAACCCGGGTTTTAAAACATTGCTAAAAAACTTGAATAATTCATACAAATAGTAGCTAAATAAACAAAATATGCCTTCATTTTTAATATTGTTACATGTAGTAAAATTTTATAAAACCAATCAATAACATTTTAGAAAACATATTTTATTAGCTATGAACACAACCAACCACCCCTTTGTTCATAGCATAGTCTTTACAATTACAAGAAAGAAAATAATATTGCGTTTACAAACCCTAACTAACTATTTGAAAGATACAAATTTCAGATAAAAACTGATTGAGATGATCACTTTAGCCTTCAAGAAATAGAGCTCCTTAGACTTCTTGAAATCTTACACTGCGACCTTTGTACTTCATAAAAACCTGCAAATACAAGAAACAATCTACAAAAAAAAAACGCGCTATAGTTAGTGAAATGCATAATAAATAAGTTGATGAAAATTAATTAATGTTTGTAATAAAATTTTGGTACCTTCTGGATGTGCAGGATTCATCAAACTTCTAATCCTTCATCGTGGTCAGATCTTAAGTAAGTAGTATCATCAAGAACATCCCTTGAGGGTGTAATACCAAGGCTAAATGGGGGTAACTCATCAAATTGATCATATTCATCCTCGTCCACAACACTTTCAACACCAAGTATGTGTCGTTTACTATATAGGACGACGTGCAATCTTTGATCATTTGGGTCTTCAACATAGAATACTTGAGTGGCTAATTTTGCTAAAATGAACGGTTCAGATTTATAGCCGTTTGTGGAGAGATTGACAGTAGTGAAACCATCTTCATCAACATCAACACCTTTTTCATTGTCGACCCATTTACATTTGAACAAGGGTATAACGGTTGAATTATAATGCAATTCCCATATTTCTTGAATGACACCATAATAAGCCTTTTTGGCGTTCTTTAATCTTTCTTCGCGATTCACCATGGATACTTCTGTCGTTGATGCTATTAAGGTGACTCCGCTATTTTGTAATGTACTTTTATCATCTTGTTCTTTGGTGTAAAACGTATATCCGTTAATTACATACCCTTGATATTTGACAACCCGTATTGGCCCAAATCCCAAATCTGCCACGACTTTGTCTACAATTGAAAGTGTACTCCTTACTTTGCCTTTGAGCCATTGTGAAAATGTACTATTATGCTTGTTAGCCCACCAAACCTGGCCCTTATGATTGTTTTGTTGTTTCAAAAGTGACTTGTGCTCGTATATGTATGGTGCAATACATGTCATGTGTTGTAGGACTGCGAAATGTGCCTCATGTAAATCATCTAGACTCGGCGATGCTTCTTGGCGCCCGAGTGTACCTTCCCCCTGAAGCCTACCCTCATGTCGACTTTGTGGAATGCCAACTTTTTTTCACAACATTCAAATAGTCTGTATAATAATCAATCACCTCCTTAGTAGCATATCCTTCAATAATACTACCCTCTGGTCGAGATCGGTTCCTAACATAACCTTTTAAGATTCCCATGTATCTCTCAAATGGATACATGTATCGCAGGAAAACAGGTCCACAAGTCTTAATTTCTCCAACAATATGAGATACCAAATGAACCATGACATCAAAGAAAGAAGGTGGAAAGTACATCTCGAGTTGGCAAAGAGTTAAGATAATATCACGCTGCCATTGATCTAACAATTCGGGATCAATCACCTTCGAATGAATCATGTTAAAAAATAAACACAACCTTGTTATTGTGTGTCCGATGCGATTTGGTAGTATTCCATGAATTGCGATGGGAATCATCTGCGTCATCAAGACATGACAATCATGAGACTTCATACCAAACAACTTCAAGTCTTGCATTGACACCAGCTTTTTTATGTTAGCCGAATACCTAGATGGAACCTTAACGCCACTCAAACATTGACAAAATTTTGTTTTCTCGGCCTTAGACATGGTATAACAAGCTGGTGGCAGATATGTACTAGTCTTCCCAACAATCTCTTTAGGAGCAAGCTCTGGTCTGATTTGCATGGCTTCCATGTCCTTTCGAACCTTAATACCATCTTTCGTCTTCCCGGGAATGTTCAACAATAATCCTATCAAGCTTTCACACACGTTTTTCTCAATATGCATAACATCAAGGCAATGTCGAACTTGCAAGCGATCCCAGTACGGTAATTCCCAAAATACAGACTTCTTTTTCCAAATACTCTCTTTTGAAGTTGAAGTGCCTTTTTTCCCTTTCCCAAACACAATATGAATATCTTTCACTTGGGATAATGTAGCCTCCCCATTTAATGGTGGTGGTAGCTTTTTATCTTCAACGCTATTATCAAACAACTTTCTCTTTTTACAGTATTGGTGATCCTCTCGAAGTGATCTTCGATGCCCCATATATACTGTTTTCTTACAATTAGACAACCAAATTGAGTGAGTGTGATCTTGACACACAGGACATGCCATTTTCCCTTTCGTTTTGTATCCCGACAAATTTCCATAAGCAGGAAAATCACTAATAGTGCAAAAAATCATGGCTCGCAATTGGAAATTCTCTTTCTTGTACGCATCATACACTTTTATGCCCTTACTCCACAGGTCTTTCATGTCATCAATTAATGGCTTCAAATAAATGTCAATATCGTTGCCTGGTTGTTTAGGACCTTGTATTAGCAATGACATCATGATGTATTTTCGTTTCATACATAGTCATGGTGGAAGATTGTATATGCATAAAAGAACCGGCCAAGTGCTATGACGACTACTCATGTTTCCGAAAGGATTAATTCCATCTGAACTAAGTCCAAAGCGTGTATTTCTAATCTCATATCCAAATTCCTCTTTAAACTCATTATCGATGTTCCTCCATTGAAGGGAATCAGCTACGTGTTTCATTTTTCCATCTATTTTACGCTCTTCAGCATGCCAACGCAACAATTTTGCATCCTCTTCATTTGAAAATAATCGTTCCAATCTTGGTTTTATAGGAAAATACCACAATAATTTAGCAGGTGGACCATTCTTGGTCACGTCGGGGTTAAGTGGTGTATCTTTTTTTCGTTTGTACCTCGATCTACCACAAATCCGACATGCATGTAGGTCCTCGTCGTTACCTCTATACAACATACAATCTTTTGGACATGCATCTATTTTTTCGATTTCCATTCCCATCGGGCACATCAATTTTTTTGCTTGGTATGTTGAAACAGGCAACTTGGCTTTTGGGAACATTTCATGTAACGCTTCTAGTAGAGCTGTGAAACCAGTGTCACTCCAACCATTAACTGCTTTAATGTTCATGAGTCTATAAACAGCAGATAGTTTGGTAAAATCCTCACAACCTTCATACAACGGTGTTTCTGAGTCGACAAGCAATTGTTGAAATTGTTTTTGATTTTTTTCAGCAACATTATCCTCCAAATTATGTAACATCTCATTTAAACGATCATTATTTTATGAATCGTTGTTATGTTCGACATTACAATTGGGAATAGACGTGTTACTTTTAGCTTTGACTTCTCCATGAAAATCCCAACAAGTATACCTTTCATAAGCACAAACCAATCCGAACACAAGCACTAAATTTTGAGCATCAATACAACACTATTCAGACATAAGTTCAAACACCTTCTGAGCATACTCCATTCGAATGTAAACACCAACAAAAATTCGAGCATCACACAACACAGGATTCGAGTATAAATATGAACACAAAATTCTCATTATCTATTCAATGAACTCCTTAACTGCTTACTAACTCAATCAAAAAGAAATGAGCAACAATCCAAACACAACATCTATAACATACACCTCCAAATCTTTGAGCCAATACTAGTTTCAATTTGAGTTTTAGATTTTCAGTTTTAAAGCTTTTCCACACCACACAACAACACAACAACAAATCGACAGAACATTTTACCACAAGGTCATAACAACAACAAGAAAGAAAAAAAAAATATTGATTCAAGTACTTATCGACAAGATTAAATTAAGGTTTATAGATGATAAGGAGTTAAACCTTACAACAAGCAGGATGTCGATTTACAAAAGTTACCAACAAAAACACAATTCTGATCTTCCAAGCAATTCCACACACCACTGGCTTCCTCTCGATCCCTTCGAACCCTGTGAAATTTTTTGTTGTGAGGTGTGACTGTGTGGTTCATTGCTGGAACTCGGTGGGTACAAAAAGGAGAATAATGGGAAAGCTCTCGGTTCCATTTTGATCATTAGAGGATAAGATTCCACTATATCTAGCTTCTCTCCCCATCCTTCCTCAATCTCCAAACGTGGTTGACTCTGGGGAAGAGATTTAGGAGACGAAAAATACCATGGGGAGGCTCGAAAGTACATAAATCCAGGGATTTAGATGGTGATGGGTGAATTCGATGGTGGTTTTTGGGAGAGAACACCAGAAAAAGTTAAAGGATGGAATACGGATTGTTGTGGGGATAATATCAGAAAGAAAAGATAAGGTATCACATGTGTGTGGGTGTGTTTTATTATATTAGGTGTATTTTGTGTACCCCGTGTTCTGTTGAGCTGAGGTGCAATCGTGGTACCTCGGTTTCACATAAATGTGAAAAACATGATTCTGGAGTTGTTTTTATAAAACTGGCATAAAGAAAAATTTATTGACTCCGAAAATGAGTTGTAAAATTAAACCATTACTAATGTGGTGTCGGTACGCGTGTGGTGTCGTTTTTCAGGAAAAACGAGATAACCTCTTGTTTTTGTTACGTTGGTGTCTGTAAATGTCAGAAAGTGAAAAATTCACCTTTTCTGATAAAATCAAGTAGTTTTGGTGAGTTATTGTATGCTACAGCGTGCGGGTTTGCTTCCCGTAATAGTTATGTAAACACATAAATGCTTAATCTAACAGTTATGTAATAATAAATTGACATTTATTATTAAAATATTAGTAGGAAAATTACCGTTTGTCACACTAACCGACTCTCTCTCTCTCTATCTCACTTCCCTCTCTTACAATTGGAATTTTAAATTCAAATTCCTCCCTCTCTCTCTAACACAACATCTACACTTCCTTTCCAAGAAAGTAATATTCCATGGCATATTCTTTCTCTCTTATCTATGCCATGTGAGGAATACCTAATATACCCCTACCCAATTATCTCTTCTTTCTTTCTCTCTTCGATAATTGGTTTTACCCAACACATTCTTTTAAACACTTCACAAAATGATTTTATCAAATAGCTATTTGAGTTAGTTGACCTTGAGGATGAATAATGGAAAGGTCTAATGTGTGAAGTAAAATTGGGGGTTTGGCAAGGTCGGGTACTTAGAAGACCAAACTCTCAAAGAAAAAGAAACAGGGATTTCGGCGCACTGTTGGCTCTCCGAAACGCCAGCCAGCGCGCCAGCCTCAGATTCTTTTTTTCACCATTTGGGATTTTAGCCTATAAATACCCCACCTTGGCTCTTGTATTCCTCACCCCTTTCCATTCATTCTTTCCCTCTAATTTCTTTTTTCTCTATCCTCTCATTCTATCTTGTGTTCTTAATCTTTCACTTATCATTTTTAAAAGAACACATCTCTTGAAAGGGAAGAATCACAAGAACCTAATCCACTATTGTGATTGTGTTGAGGGTCTTCTTGTCTATAGCGTTTCTTCTAGAATTGAGTTTCTAGGTTAGGTTAGGGTTGATTAAACAATCAAACATTTATACTTTCGATTTGGTTGTAAGGGAAGTCTTGTGTCTTGGTGATCAAGCCTAGATCGTTGGAGATTTAGTTGGTGCTTGATACTTCCGGTGGGAAGTCTTAGTGGTTTTTGTGGTATTAGTGGGAAGTCGAATCACAAGATTCTTTTGGGTGGTTTCCGAGGGCGGAATACCATTGGGAGTAGCTCTTCTTTATGAGCACCAATCTTTGTACATGTCGGTGGAGTGAAGTTGTAACGGTTTGTAGTCCACCGAAAGGATTATACTTACTGAATGGTATCATGTCGTGGATTCGCAACTGGACGTAAGGATGGTATAAACCCCCCATCCCGAACCAGTATATATCGTGGTGTTCTTTACTCGCTTTATATATTGTGATTGTGGTGTTTGTGTGTATAACCACTTATTGATCTTTGAGGCTTGAAGTCAATAAACTTCAAAGAAGCCAAAAAGACCGTATTCACCCCCCCCCACCCCCTCTACGGTTCTACAAGATGAACAGACTCTTAAAAATCATTCATCTAGAAACTCAGGTTGCTAAGTCTTTTGCTGCTGAGATGATGAAGGAGATAGAAGGAAGACCTAATTTCAAGCAGGCATACGAAATTGTTGAACATAACTTTGATGGGTTGAATTAATGTAATAAACACTATTGTAATCTTTTAATGAAAAGTTCTGATTTTGTTTAAGTGCTTGTGTAGAAAACTAGAAGGGGGGTTGAATAGTTTTTAGCGACTTAAATTTAGTTTATCAAAACTTTTAGATTGATAGCATGTGAAACCTTTGGATGTTGAGATATGGATAATGCAAGATACTAGTAATGAAATAAATACGTGAAAGTAAAGAGATAAAGGATCAAAGTGTGACACAATTGTTTATAGTGGTTCAGCTACAAGGACACCTTCCTTGCCCTACTCCACTCCTCGAGCCACCTACTCGAGAGTTCGTAAACACTATGTCAACAAGCTCCTTCAACCGGTGGAGAAACCTTCACAACGTCGCTTACACTTTTTCCGGTACAAAGCTAGATACCGGGTCCTTAGCACGGCAGACCAAACCAATACAACAATACAACTAACACAACAACTTTGAGAATACAAGAAGAAGTATCAACAACAAGAAACAACTCAGTGGTCTTGAGGTGATGACAAGTCCGAGCAACTTGAGAAGAAGGATGGCTCGTATGTAAGAAAGCATGATCTCGTCTTGTAATAAGAACCTAGAGAACACAAGAGAAAGAGAGCTACAAGAATGATCTTTAGATCCGAGGTTAGAGAGCTTAGAATTTAGAGAGAAGATATATCAAAGAGGGGTGAGAAACAAGAGAGAAATGGCTCACTATTTATAGGAAAACTGTCCATTGTCCACCCGGATCTGGCGGATCCCTTCCCAAATGGATCCGGCCAGTGTAATCCAAAAGATCCGGCTATCTGGTAGTACCAGTTCGGATTTTGGGTTACAATTCCGGGTTTTGGGTTATGGGTCAAGGTCCATGGGTCATGAATGATGTCATGAATGATGTCAAAGACATCTTGGGTCATGGGTTATGGACTTTGGGTCATGGGTTTTACCCATTATTTAAGTCATGCATGATGTCATGCAATGGGTCATGGGTTATGGGTCAAGATCCATGTGTTATGGGTTATGGGTTATGGATTATCCAACTCATTTCATGCATTTTATTTATTACAAGACATATACTTTAATTATAGCATGTAAATGGTAAATTGTAAATGTAAGAACATGTAATGTTTAGATTTATACTTTTACATAATGTTATGTTTGTTATCGACAAAACTTAAAGAGATCGATAAATATTAATAAACATTTTTACGGTTTCTTTGTATTAACAATCCCCCCCTTTTTGTTGATGACAAAACATAATATTATGATGAGTAAAAATTTAAAGATCAGATGTTTCAAGTTCTTGAAAAGGTTTTGGAAATGATTTTTAAAAATTTTACTCTCTTCTCCTCATTTTTGTCTAAACAAAAAGAGTGTCAAAGAGAAAGTACGGCGGGATTGAATCCCAAAATGCACAAACTCCCCCTTGACAGTTGCTCCCCCTTGATGAGGACGTCAAGTGAGGAAATGGAGTTGAAAACCTACAAGATAGAATGTTAGTGACAAGAAGAAATAGTTGTATGTCGATAGACGAGAAGAAAAGACGAGGTATGTAGAACTAATCATTGTAATAAAAATGACCAAAATGTGGTGGTATATAAGCCACATACATTTGTAAAAATAAGAACAAGGAAATGTTCTTATAAAAAAAATAAAGAGAAAAATAGGAAAAAAATATATACATGTTGAACGGTTTTGTTCGTTTGAGATATTTATGTATTGAATGTGTTTAGCATGCGGAATCTACTACAACACACTTAAAAGAACACAAGGTGGTGAGTTTATGTAAATGTGAGAATGCAATGAACAAAGAACACAACTTTGATTAACACAAAACGATTCAATATTATTGATGAAATAATACGGATGATCTAAATATCACCGGGATTACAAAGTAATCTTGAATCTAAGATTGTAAAAGGATTTGTGATTTGAAGTAACTAAGTTACTTGAGAGATAGTTTGGTTTTGGTTAATTGGGTCATGAAGATTTTTTTGCATGAAGTAGTGACTAAGATATCCTTTTATAAGATAAGGATATCTTATTACATGTTGTCAAGTGGAAGAGTATTATACTATACTTTGACTATATTGGCGCCTACAATTAAATACAACTACCCATGTACAACTCTGATATATTCTTCTGTCACCACAGAGGACTAATCTACTTCTACATAACGTATAACAATGTACAAAGACTAATAATTCAACTAAATATCTATTACAAAATATCTAATCGACTTGACATAAGCTTGGCAGGATCTTCATCAACCAGCAGTACCTTCTACCCAGAAGGTACTGGTAGAACATCTTCATACACTTCAAAATCAACTAGCAGGCTCTTCAACATCTTTGGCAGGCTCTTTGACTTTGATCATTTTATTCCCAACAATCCTCCCCTAAACTTGTTATTTCCATTAAAATACACAAGTTTTTGATGAATAAAATACATACCTTGAGGATTTGTGAGAACTCTTCCAAAAACCTTCACTCTCTGTTCTTCCTTTTTCTTTCATATTGCTCAGATATGCTCCTCAGCAAACTCTGAACAATTTCTGAGTTCTCATCATCTTTGTCACTCCTTAATCTCTTGGAGATCATAGTTTTAAGCACTTCATAACTAAGTGGATACTCTTTCTCAGCCAACATAAAGAGTTCTATCCCACTCTGTGTGAAAAGGTGATGAATGTTGCTATGGCTTAGAAATTCCCAAGTTGTTGAAGGATCATAATAGGGAAATTTCCAATGAACATCTTTGGGTTTAGGATCAAACATCCTATTGAATTCTACCCATAGTTCCTGTTCCTTAGCATCTGAACTAGAAGTTGTGTCTAGCCTAATCTGCACTAGATTCCACAATTCTTCCAAGTCTGCTCTGTCACATGCTCTAACTAAATTTTCAAAATTCTTGAAGATAGCAAACTGACCCCCAACCCTTGTTATTTTCCATGATTTTCCTAATCTATCATGGTTGATCTCCCAATCAATAATAGGTCATCTACAGCTAATTGGATCAGCATGTATTATAGTAGGCAAAGTAATCAACATTTTACTTACTTGCTCTGTGTCCAATTTTGCTACTTCTTTCTTCTGAGCATCCTTCTTCTTCATTGAGGGTGTGACATCAGATGGAACATTGTAGTAAAGAATTTTGTAGGCTTGAAGATACAAGAAGAAGATTTCATCAGCAGATTTCTTCTTTAGTTGATAATCAGTCCAATTTGCCTGATTCTTCAAAAATTTCTTCATAAAGATTGCTTGATCTTTCTTAGATTGGCCCACTTTAAAACCTCTTTTCTGACTTTCCTTCATCTTTTCAAAAATATCAGCTAGAGCTACTTCCTTATACTTCTTGTTGATAAAAGTTTCAAGCTCTGTTGTCATCTCATCAGAATTAAGATTCTTGTCATTTACTATAATTGCTGCTTGACCTTTCACAATTGGATCATTATTGATAATCCATAGCATCTGATCATCAAAGGTTTCTTGAGCAATTTGAGTGTCAAGAAGAGTCTGAGCAGCATCTTCAGCATCTTTCTGCTCTTTCATTACTTCAAGCATTCTTGAAGCTTCAATGGCTCTTAGCTCTTCTTCATGAACTCTTTTGGCCTCTTCTTCTCCTAAAGCCATTTGAATTTGCTGAGTTCTTTTCAACTTCTTGGACTTTGGCTCATCTTCAATCAGAATACTTTTGCCCTTATCCTTTGGAGTTTGATCTTGTGATGGAGCAGAGGATTGCTCATCAGCAACTAAAACCCTCTTTCTCTTGTACACTTTCTCAGCAGACCCTTTATACCCCATAGCCAATAGCCTTTCTATCCTAGCAGGTTCTTCTTCTGGCCTAGCAGGCTCTTGCCCTGCTCCAACAGGCTCTTCATCATAAACTTGAGTTCCATCATGGAAGTCAAATTGAGCCTCTTCATCATCTTCAGAACTATCCTTCCTCCCCTTTTTGGAAGAGTGACCTATCCTATCATCATCTGACTTTGAAGAACTTGATAAAACAACCTTTGCAGATCTTTTACCCTTCAACTTCTTCACTTTCTCCTCCAATTTCTTTACCCTCTTTACTAATTTGATGTTGATCTCAGAAAACTTCTTGTTTTGTCTTTTAAGAGCTTCTTCTAAGATCTTCACCTTCTGCTTTAGTTCTTGCATTGTCTGAGGTGATTGGGGTTGTGATACATGTTGTGATGATGTTGGTGGTGTTGGTGATGGTACTGGAGATGGTATTGGTGATGTTTGATGTGTTGGTGAAATGTAACCATGTGAAGAACTAGATGATTGTGTGTCAGCTGATGGTGTTGGTTCTTCTGGATGTTGTGGTAACATTTCATCAAAAAGTGGTATTTCTTCCCCTCTAAAACCAATTCTCATATTTGAAAATACTTTGTGAGAAAGTTTTGGTGTGTCATAAATTGAGTCTGTGGGAAGTAACAAATGTTTCAATTTTGCAATGATGCATCCAATAAATCTGGGATACATCAAAAACTTTGTTTCACTTTTCACATTTTTAATCAATCCTTCAAAAATATGTTTTGAAAAATTGTATTTTCTGTTTGTAGCTAAGCAAATGAGAGCAGAAGCCATGTTTCCACTAAATTGCTCCCAAGAGGTTTTCTTCTGGCTCAAACAGTGAAGGATTGTGTGAATCAAAAATCTCCATTGTGGAGTAAGATGCTTTTTCAGAAAAGTGAGTTTGTTAGACTCAGCATGATACCCCATTCTTTGTAAATTTTCAAAAATCTCAGTATCTGGTAACTGACTAATACCATCAGAATCATCCAAATGAAGATGTCTTCTTATGGATGACTCAGTAAGAGTCAAATGTTTACCATCCACTTTGGCCTTAATTCTTTGTTCCCCATTTTCAGAAGTTGCAATTTTAGCAGTTTTCCAAAATTGTTTAATTTGTGTTTCATAAATAGTGGGATTGACTAGCAAAGCAAACCTGATGTAGGAGTTGTTTAAAAAGTCCACTACTTGATGAAATGAGGCATTATCCTCTGACTTCTCCAAAAATGCTAACTGATTGTGACGTTGGACAAAATCTAGAACAACTGTGGAAGCCATAATGAAAATTTTGAATATGATGGTGGGATTTGTTGGTAGTACTGGTAGAAGATGAAAGATGTATGTGAATTATGATAATGACTGATGAAAGAAGATATGAGAGAATTACTTTTAACCGACAATAAGAAAGATTATAATAAGTAAATGAAAAGGCGGTTAAAAAGATCTTTTATATGAAATATAATATAATATAATCATCAGTAAATTACATAACTACCCCAACGGCTAATTTTAACTACCAGGCCCAACGGCTAAAACTTTGTCTGACAGGCTCAACGGCTATCTAGCAGTACCTTTGTATACTAGCAGTACCAATTTTTGAACTACCAGTACCTTTGAAAGTTTTATAAAAATCCCTTATAGTTTTTAGCAAACTACCAGCTATCAACGGATTTGAGTTGTCTTTACCAAAAGCCGTTTGCTTAAGGACTAGCCAACTATTTACAATTAAGTATGGTTAGTTAACAACCATATAGTTTTTGGTAAACTATCAACCATCAACGGATTTGATTTGTCTTTACCAAAAGCCGTTTGCTTAAGGACTAGCCAACTCTTGAGTTTGTAAAAACTTGGTGAGCTGAATACCAAAAGCCATATTGGCCTAAAGATGGTGCAATTTCCTTGGATGGAGGAAATTTAAAACAGGCAATGATGCTGTATATCTTGGATGATTGGTTCAACAAGTGAAATCATCTAATGTCATGCCTTTGAGTTGAAACCTTTCTTAGTTTGATCTAGTTAGAACTTTCTCCTTGAGAAATGCTTCATCCCTTCTAGATATGTGATCTAACTCTCTCTTTTTCAACTCTGCATCATCTTGTATGCTCTTGTCTTTCCTTTCATTAATTGGTTTTTCTTCCATTTTGGGCTATCAATTCCTCCCCTGAGATTGTTATCTCTCCTGAAATGAATATAACTTTTGTTGCTCCTTTCTGTTTGGAAGAACTCTTGTTTTGTTATCAACCTGAAATGTGTTAGTTGCAAACCAAAAGAACAAAATGCAAAGCACTTGATCTATAGCATTTTAAACATTCAAGCCTTTATATGAACAAAACATAGCATTTTTATATCAGCAGGACCAATTATGAATTAACAGGACCTTTTGACTAACTAGCAGTACCATGTTTAAAATCCAATACCAGTTAATTTTATGAACAAAAACATATGATTTTTAAAGATTTATCATTCCAATACCTCCTACAAGATATTTGAATCTACCTAAATCAAAAGCTTTGGTGAGAAGGTCTGCATAATTCTTTTCAGAATCAATTTTAACTACTTGAATTAACCTCTTCTCATTGCAATCCCTTATGAAATGGTGTCTGATTTCAATATGTTTTGTTTTTGAGTGTTGAACTGGGTTTTTAATGATACAAATAGTACTGCTATTGTCAATATAAATAATAGTGTTAAGAAAATTGTACCCATAGTCAAGCATTTGATTTTGGATCCAAAGAACTTGCCCACAACAACTTGCACCAGCAACATATTCTGCCTCAGTTGTAGAATTGGCCACCATTGTTTGTTTCTTGCATTGCCAAGAGATTAGTCTGCAACCAAGAAATTGACATCCACCAGTTGTGGATTTTCTGTCTAGAGTTGCACCAGCATAGTCACTATCCGAATAAGCCACTAATTCAAAAGATGATTCCCTTGGATACCAAAGACCCAACCTAGGTTGACCCTTAAGATATCTAAAGATTCTTTTGACTGCTGTGAGATGAGAGATTTTGGGATGTATTTGAAACCTTGCACATACACATACTGAGAACATGATATCTGGTCTTGATGATGTAAGATACATCAAAGACCCAATCATAGATCTATAATTGTGCAAATCCATATCTTCTCCTTCAGCATCCTTGAGTAGCCCTTTTTCTGGATCTATTGGTGTACTTGCAACCTTAGAATCAGCAAAATTAATTTTCCTTAGGATCTCTGCTACATACTTATCTTGGCTGATAAATATGCCTTCTTTGGATTGTTTCACTTGGAGACCCAAAAAGAAAGTAAGTTCCCCCATGGAACTCATTTCAAACTTACTGTGCATAAGTTTTTCAAATTCTACACACAAGTCTTGGTTTGTTGATCCAAAGATTATGTCATCAACATAAATCTGCACTAGCAAGATGTCTTTCTTTGTTCTTTTGATAAACAAAGTTGGATCAATCCTGCCTCTTTGGAATCCACTTTCTAGTAGAAAACAAGCCAATGTTTCATACCATGCCCTAGGAGCTTGGTGTAGGCCATACAAAGCCTTGGTAACCTTGTAAACTTTGTCTGGATATTCTGCATCAATGAAGCCTGGAGGTTGAGATACATATACTGGTTCTTCAATTTCACCATATAAAAATGCACTCTTAACATCCATTTGATAGACAGTGAAGCCTATGAATGAAGCATAGGCCAATAATAGCCTAATTGCTTCAAGTCTTGCAACTGGAGCAAACACTTCTTCATAATCTACCCCTTCTTCTTGAGTATATCCTTGTGCTACCAATCTAGCCTTGTTTCTGATCACTATACCCCTTTCATCTTTCTTGTTTCTGAACACCCATTTGGTTCCAATTGCCCTATGACCTCTGGGCAAATCAACCAATATCCAAACCTTCTGAATCTTGAATTGGAGAAGCTCTTCTTGCATTGCTTCCACCCAACTTGCATCATCTAAAGCTTTGTTTATGTTTTTGGGTTCAGCCTGAGATAGAAAACATGAAAACAGGCATATATTGGAAGTATCATTATTCTTTTCTTCATAAATAGAGGAGATAAACTCTTCTTCATCTGAAGATAAGACTTGAGATAAACCAACTTGAGATCTTGTTTTAACACCAGAAGTTATGCTTCCAATCACATCATCAGTTGAGTGATCTTTGAGAATTCTAGTGTTTGGTGTTTTAGGAACTTCATATGTAGTTGGAAGATTGCTAATCCCCACTTCTTCTTGAAAAGAATCATCTATTTGAACATTCAATGGCTCAGCAGTACCAATACTTGAACTAGCAGGACCATCTGAAGAACTAGCAGTACCATTGTCATTAGCACCACTTTCTTGATTCTCTTGATTCTGAGTTCCTTGATCTTCTTCATTGCCTTCTTTTGTTGTGTTTGAAGGTCCTTCTTGACTTGAAGATAGATCCATACTTTTCCAAATTAGCATCCAGATGTAATCTTGATCTTTAGGAGTTTCAACATTGTCTTCAAAACCTGCATCATCATTAGTATTTGTACCTGAAACAGGCACATAATTCATAGATTCTGAAAGCCTATCAACATCAAACATCCAATCTGGTCTAACTCCTTTCACATTTGTTAGTTTCTCTTGAAACTCTATGTGAAGATTCTCTTCTACTAGCCTAGTGCAAGTGTTAAACACTCTATAGGCCTTACTCTGCAAGGAATACCCTATCAAATAGCCAACATCTGCTTTTCCATCAAATTTGCCTAAATGATCTTTGGTATTGAGAATAGTGACATGACAACCAAAAGGTCTCATAAAACTTAAAGATGGTTTTCTACCAAAGAAAAGTTCATAAGGTGTTTTTCTATGTGGCTTTGTCACAAGAACCCTGTTTTGTACATAACAAGCAGTACCAACTGCTTCAGCCCAAAATGAAATAGGTAACTTAGAGTCTACTAACATAGTTCTAGCAGCCTCTATAAGTGGTCTATTCTTCCTTTCTGCTACTCCATTTTGCTGAGGTGTTCTAGCTACACTAAACTCTCTTTTTATGCCTTTTTCCTTGCAAAAGTCATCCATAACTCTATTCTTGAACTCTGTCCCATTGTCACATCTGATGACTTTGACTTTCTTATCAGATTGGTTTTCTACCTCAGTGATATATGTTTTAAGAATATCACTAGTTTCATGTTTAGATCTTAAAAAGAAAACCCATGAAAATCTGCTATAATCATCAGTAACAACCAGACAATATCTTTTTCCATTCAAGCTGCACACATTAGTAGGACCAAAGAGATCCATATGAAGCATATGTAAAGCCTGAGAAATAGAGTTTTGGGACTTGGGCTTACAAGAAGCTCTATGTTGTTTGCCTTTTAGACAATCAACACAGGATTGGTCGTTTTTGAAAATCTTTTTGGGTAAACCTCTTACTAAATCATATTTTGCAATAGTGTTGATTGTTTTAAAGTTTATATGACCAAGCCTTCTATGCCATAACATAGATTCATCCAATGAGGCTTTTGCTACCAAACAAGTTAAACCTTCCTTGGGATCAATGTTCTTTAAATTGACACTATACATATTGTTCCTTTTTGGAATTTTAAGAAGGATCTGATTCTCATCAGGCATCTTAAAATCAGAAGAAAGAACCATACATTCATTGTCAGTAAAAAGAACATTGTTCTTTTTGTCACACATTTGTGAGACACTAAGAAGATTAAACTGAAGTTCTTTCACAAAATACACATTTTCAAAATCTAGTTTACTGGTTTTGATAGTACCTTTACCAGTGATCTTTCCTTTTATTCCTCCCCCAAAGGTAACATATCCTCCATCAAATGTTTTGAAGTCTGAGAGGAATGACATGTTGCCTGTCATGTGCCTTGAACATCCACTATCAACATATCCTTGATCTCCAATATCAGATGAATGTTCCTGCACATGAATAAACATATTAGTTTCCTTGGGGTACCCAAGCCATGACAGACTTGGGTTTGCCTCTTGCATCAATGAAGTCAAACCTTTTCAGGATTGTTGATGCACCTTTTGATTGGATTGGTTTCCAAATCCAACATGCTGAGGACTTAACAGCACATTCCCTTTTAATCCATTGTGTGGTCTTTGGTTTATCAGTACCAATTTTGGCAATACCAATTTTGGCAGTACCATTTGGTCTAGCAGGACCTTTGGTTTTTGGTGTCCAAATTTGTGTTTTGACCACATATTTCTTTTGAATAGGATTATTCTCAACTTTTGGTACACTTTTGAAAGTGTTTCTTGTACCCTTATTAGTTGGTTTTGCAATAACAGGCTTATTTTGTCTAACAGTATGTTTAACATTTGTGGTGTTAGACTTAACAAAACTTTTTCTGGGGTGAGTAACATTTGTTTTAGACTTTGATTTACTCCCAGAAACCCATTTATTACAATAAGCATGAAGATGATTAAAGCTACCACAATAATAACAAGCTTTATTGAACATAACAAAGTCATCACCTAGTTGTTGTGACTTAAGGTTGTTCCAATTTCTTTGGCTTCCCCTAGGTTTGTTATTACATTTTTCACAACTTGCAACTGTCTTCAAAACAGTTTTAGTCTTAGCTTTAACTTCTACTTTCTTAGGATTGATTGGTCCTACTTTTATTCCTTTGATAGGAATAGTCTGATCTTCATCATCATCAGATACCCAATCTTCAATAATTAGGACATCTGGTCTCTTATCAGTGAGCACCTTAGAGAGTGGGACATTCTTAGCACTCTCAGAAGGTTCACTTATCACTACAGGTTTAGCTAATGGTTTGTTAACAAATTCATGTAAACCTGATGCAGCAAGATCACTACCTTGGGGATAAGGAATTCCTCTATAAGGAGGTGGACATTTATTGTATCCTATCCCTGATTTTATTCTCTTATTCATCTGATTCTCTACTATGCTCCTAGTACACTCAGAAGCAATTTCCAATTTAGTAACAGTCAGTTGAATATTATCTCTAGCCAATATCACTTTAGTGCACTCAGTCCTTAACATTTCTATTTCTGAATCTTTCAAAAATATTTGTCTATTAAGAGCACCTTTAGCATCAGAAAATGTGAGTTCATTTTCTCTATAGTGAATGATTTGTTTTTCTAGTTTGGCCATTCCACATTGATGGTTAAATAAGGATTGATTGGTTTTTCTTTCTTCTATTGTGAGTTCATCATAACATTTTCTTAAAGTTTGCAATTCTTCAAAAGCTTCACATGTATTTGAACATTTAGAAATTTTTACCTCAGGGTTGGAGAATGCCATCAAAGCCAATTCATCAGAAGTTGACTCATCTTCACCCATGAAACTCCAATCAAAACCCATGCCATCAATAGCAACCATTGCTTTCGGCTCAGCAACTTCAACAACCTTACTCTTGCTTTCAAAGCTTCCTCTCTTCTCAAAGCTTTCTTTATTTCTGTTGTCAAACCCTCTACCCTTGTCATCCTGCTTCTTAGGTCTTCTACACTCTCTAGAGTAGTGACCTTTCATGTGGCAGTTGTAACACTCCACCTTGGACTTATCATAGCTAGCAGGCTCATTTCCATTTATCATTATCTTCTTGCCAGTCCTCATCATCAACTTCTTAGCTCTAATGCTTAAAAGTGAAAGTTGCCACTTTATGTCCATCACTTCAAGATCATCAGGATGAATCTCTTGAAGATCTTCAAATGTTAATACGGACCCATTGTGTTGAGATGTAAGAAAAGCACACCCAATTGTTTCATCTAAAATGGATTTGGTACTACTAGAAGTACTAGCAGTACCAAAGGTTGTGTTAGGCAGTACCTTCTTTTCTGCCACCTTGTTCTTCATTATCAACCTTTGTGATGCTTGGGGATGAAACAAAAGCCATATTTCCTGAGTTTGACCCAGTAGTCTTCTTTACTTCATGTTCTACAATTTTGAAATTGTTGTAGAGATCATTGAGACTCATCTGGTCAATATCTGACTTGTTCTTCCATACAATGACATGCATAGACCATTCTGAAGGTAAACTCCTAAGAAATTTAGAGTTTAGGTCTTCTTGGGTTATCATCACTTCATGGATGGCTAGCTGACTTGAAAGCTTCTGAAGTCTATTGAACATACTGTCCAAAGACTCATTGGTTGTGGCTGTGAAGTTCTCAAATTGTTGTTTGAGAAGTGTTTTCTGTGTTTTCTTGGTAGCATCATTACCACCAAACCTAGCCACAATTGCTTCAAAAAGGGTTTTGGCATCTTTGTATTTGTTAAAGATCAGAAGTTGATCATTTGGAATAGTCATCAGTAACATACTCCTTGCCTTTAGATCATTTCTCTTCTGAATTCTTTCATCTGCATTTGATGGTTGGTCTTGTATTCTTGTTACAAGAGCATCATTTACTGTTGTAGTGGTGATTTGGGGTTTAAATGAATTGCCTTGTTCAATGATCTCCCAAAGTGCATAGTCCTGCACTTGAAAGTATTGTTCTACCCTTAGTCGCCACATTTCAAACTCATTTTGCTTAAGTAATGGAAGTTTAGCTGCAACATTTGTTTGAATATGTTCAACATCCATTGTTCTTTTAAATTAGTAAATATCAAGCCTAGCTTTGATACCACTTGTGGAACGGTTTTGTTCGTTTGAGATATTTATGTATTGAATGTGTTTAGCATGCGGAATCTACTACAACACACTTAAAAGAACACAAGGTGGTGAGTTTATGTAAATGTGAGAATGCAATGAACAAAGAACACAACTTTGATTAACACAAAACGATTCAATATTATTGATGAAATAATACGGATGATCTAAATATCACCGGGATTACAAAGTAATCTTGAATCTAAGATTGTAAAAGGATTTGTGATTTGAAGTAACTAAGTTACTTGAGAGATAGTTTGGTTTTGGTTAATTGGGTCGTGAAGATTTTTTTGCATGAAGTAGTGACTAAGATATCCTTTTATAAGATAAGGATATCTTATTACATGTTGTCAAGTGGAAGAGTATTATACTATACTTTGACTATATTGGCGCCTACAATTAAATACAACTACCCATGTACAACTCTGATATATTCTTCTGTCACCACAGAGGACTAATCTACTTCTACATAACGTATAACAATGTACAAAGACTAATAATTCAACTAAATATCTATTACAAAATATCTAATCGACTTGACATAAGCTTGGCAGGCTCTTCATCAACCAGCAGTACCTTCTACCCAGAAGGTACTGGTAGAACATCTTCATACACTTCAAAATCAACTAGCAGGCTCTTCAACATCTTTGGCAGGCTTTTTGACTTTGATCATTTTATTCCCAACAGAGAAAAATAGGAAAAAAATATATTATTGGCCATTTGATGCTTGCATATGGGCTTAGTGATTTTGGTGGGTCATAATGTCGATGCGTTCAAGGATATGGTTTAGAATGAAACGCATTTCGTCCCTAATTTCTATGGCTACTTGCATAGAGCATTGGCAATGTTCACAAAATAGATAGTGTGGGAGATCAGGTAGGGATTCATCCATCCAAGTTGGTTGGTTTGATTGCGGAAGAGGTGGTGGAAAGTTTGGTATAGTGAGATCAACATCCATGATGTCGGGAATAGATGGAGGTTGATTTGCTAAATGTTCTAGGTAAGTGATGGATGGTATAGGAGGTAACACTTCAAGGTCATTGAAAAAGGGCATTTGATGAGATAGGAGGTGTGGAGAAATCTAGCTCTTTGGGGTTGATGTTAGGTAAGATAGGAGGTGTGGATTTTGATGGTTGACTTGCAGCGGGTGGCGGAGTTGAAGTTGGTGGTGGAGTTGGAGTTGGTGTAGGTGTCTTAAGGAGGTCTTCTAATGAGGTGAAGAAGGGGATGTTATTTTCTTTTGGAGAACTTGGTGAAGAGGGTGGTGCTTTTTGATAGTAGGTTGGAGGTGAGGAATTGCTAGGAGGTGATGAATTGTTGGATGGAGGTTTGACAAAGCAACATGGTTTCACACTTATATGTGCGGTTTTTCTTATTTTTGATGGTGGAGGGATGTTGGAAGTTGGTAGTGAGAACTTGGTTTGTTGTATGTGATGTTCAAAGGTGTTGGTAATGTTTTGTAGGGTGTTTATTTCTTTGACTATATCGTCACGGTTTTAAGAGGATTGTGGTCTTTTGGATGCCATGGTTTCTGAGATTGAGAGATGAGAGGGATGATGGAGAAGCAAACATCTTAGGACCTTATTTATAGATAGATATCATGCATTGTAATGAATGCTAAAACCACAAAAGAATCCAAAATCTAATGATTAGATCTGAATTGAATGCAAGTAATCATGAGACCTTAACTACTAAGACTTAAACTCAGTAAACATAATGTAAAAAATAGAAAAGAGAAGAGAATTGGAGTAGATTTTGTCAAATGATTGGCTAAACTTCCTTCAGTGTAACCGGATCCCACGGATCCTTCCCAAAAGGGATCCGGCCTGCGTAAATGCAGGGATCCGGGTATCTGATGCACACACACTGCAGTTTTTGCGTAGAAAACATATTAGGACTAGTGTGTGCCTATATGTAAACTATGTGGAGTTGCGGTTATCTCGACTCTACAGGAGAGAAGAAGATATTGATGTTCATATATATATGTGATAACCCAAAGGCTACTTAGTTCAATGTATCTACGTTTGAATGTACCCGAAAATACATATTGGTTATGTATTCCCTTTAGCATTCAAGAGATATATGATATGATGCATGATAAAAGGTTTTTACGTTGTATTAACTATGTAAAGAAAATGTGAATGTCCTAAACGTGAGAAGTTTTTAATTTGAAAGTCGAATGAGGTGTTGTTTGAGGAACTTGTTTTGTAGAAAGTTTGATGTGAAGAAATGTATACACACACACACACACACACACACACACACACACACACACACACACACACACACATATATATATATATATATATATATATATATATATATATACACAAAATAAAATAAAACAATTAGAAGAAAAATTCAAAAATAATGTATGTGCTACTATACCTAATGCATTCTGGAAAAGAAAACAACATATCGTAAAATTACCATATATTAAAGAATTTAATTAAAAGAATATCCCTACGAAATCAAAATCTATTCATATGTCCCAAGAATTAGAAACACATTGTAAAAAAGAAATACAAGAATTATTAGATAAAAAACTCATAAGATCTTCTAAATCACCATGGTCTTGTTCGGCCTTTTATGTCATTAACAATGCTGAAATTGAAAGAGGAGCACCAAGATTAGTTATAAATTATAAACCTTTAAATAAAGTTTTAGAATGGATAAGATACCCTATACCAAATAAAAGAGATTTATTAAAGAAGCTATATGATTCAAAAATATTTTCTAAGTTTGATATGAAGTCAGGATTTTGGCAAATTCAAATTGATGAAAAAGATAGATATAAAACAGGATTTAATGTTCCTTTTGGTCATTATGAATGGAATGTTATGCCTTTTGGTTTAAAAAATGCTCCATCAGAATTTCAAAATATAATGAATGATCTTATAAACCCTATAAATGATTTTGCTATAGTCTATATTGACGATGTTCTTATATTTTCTAAAAATATAGATCAACATTTTAAACACTTAAATATATTTTATGATATTATATACAAAAATGGATTAGCAGTTTCACCTACTAAAATAAGTTTATTCAAAACAGAAGTAAGATTTTTAGGTCATAATATAATTCAAGGTACTATAAAACCAATAGAAAGAAGTTTAGAATTTTCAAATAAATTTCTAGATGAAATAAAAGATAAAAACCAATTACAAAGATTTTTAGGATGTTTAAACTATATTCATGATTTCTTTAAAGATTTAGGAATTATATGTAAACCATTATATGATAGATTAAAGAAAAATCCTAAACCATGGACTAAAGAACATACTAATATAGTTAAACATATAAAAGAAAAGGTAAAACATTTACCCTGTCTAAATATACCTCATCCTGAAGCAAATCTTATTGTTGAAACTGATGCTAGTGATATAGGTTATGGTGGTATATTAAAGCAAAGATTAAAAGATAATGATAAAGAACAATTAGTTAGATATTTTTCAGGTTCTTGGAACGATACTCAAAGAAATTATTCTACTATAAAAAAGGAGATATTTAGTATTGTTCTAAATATCAAAAAAATTGAAGATGATCTGTATATGAAGCCTTTTTTTTTTATTAAGAATTGATTGTTTATCAGCAAAACATGTTTTAGAAAAGGATGTAAAAAAATTAATTTCAAAGCAAGTTTTTGCAAGATGGCAAGCTATACTATGCAATTTTGATTTTACTATTGAATTCATAAAAGGAGAAAATAATTCTTTACCAGATTTCTTATCAAGAGAACTTTTACAGGGAATATGAATCCAGAAAAGAAAACCATTATACCCAAACCAAAACTCTCATCTCCACCAACCCCTCCATCAATTATATCTCAAAATAGATTCACACAACTTAGTCCATATTCATCTCCATACTATGCCAAAACCAGACCAACATATTCTGCTTTGGTTCATATGAATCAAGGTTCGCCATCAACTTCATCTACATCCTCCAAACCAGAAACCCTTACAAATCCTTTTAGACAATTCATAAAGATTCTTGAACCCATAGAAGAGAAATATTTAAATCAAGGTTTTAAAACCCTCAATGAATTTTTATTTCCCAAAGATGCTCATTTTTATAACAATGATTTCCAAACTCGTGAATATTACGAGTCAATCCTTATTGAAAGTAGATCTGTTGATATACAGCATAATCGTAATGAGGAAAACCCCGATCAAATTGACTTCAGCAAAGTTTGAATAAAAAAGATTTTGTCCGTTGAAGATTGGGGAGATAAACCATATATTCATAAAACCCTTTCAAGAAACCCAGAATATTCAGCGTATAATTATTATGATTATATAGAAGCTTGGAATAAAGCATTTTTATTAAAAAACTATAGCCATACTTGGTTTTTTCGTTTCACCGAAGAATTTTCAAATTCCTCAAAGTCATATCCTAAATGGTTTGTCAATTGGTTCAAATATATGAGAAGTATTTCAGAAATATTCCCTCCAAGAATTTTAGAAGGTTATAACAAATATAAAACGATGTTTTCTCAAGAAAATGCTCCGCCTTTTGAGTATACTTTACAATTCTCAATTATATTCAGACTCCCATGGATTATGTCCTTTAATTATAAGAAGCAAGAAGCCAATGGAACTGCTCCACCCTTATATGTCAGAGAATTTTATTGCAAATGGTGGAAACAAACCAGTGAAGACCAAGCGGATATTAAAGCTGTTACAGCATATCATAGCAGTCTTATAATGAAGATACCAAGCCAGTCTATTTCAAAGGCTCCAATAACCGATAAAGAAACTATAAAAAGAATTCAAGCATGTTCATCCAAGGAAGAAATTCAAAGAATACTAAATGAAATCAAGAGATCTCCATCTTCCAGTGAAGAAGTTATACAAGATTCTCAAGACCCATACGAAGATGACTTTTTAGTCTAAAAGAATCAGCCTATTTTCAATAAAAAATAAAGATGTAATTTTAAATATTATCGTTTTATATTCATGACTTTGTAAAGTCCTTCTAGATGATAAAATTATGAAAAGCAGGTCGGTTGGCTATGATTAATGAAAGAATGGCCGACAAAGAATTTTAAAAAGAAAAAGATAAAAGATAAAGAGGGAAGATTGATTGCATATCGATAAAGAAAATGATGAATGAAGACAAGTGTTGGACAGCACAAAAGAAAAGAATTATTACTGACAGCTCGCTCCACTATAATTGATAAATTTACTGGCAACTGTCTGTTATCAAGAACCGGTTACCGGCAAAGATCTACTATAAAATGAAGACTCATATCAGATGGAAGGCATCCTTCTTTTCCTCTGATGAAAAAACATTCTCTTGTAATATCCACTTCTAAATGTTCCAAAACTCTAGATTTTCAAATTATTATATCTCCAAGCAATATAGCTCAGTCCGAATGTATATCAGAACCTTGTAATAATTCAGATTATATCAATAAAGGTATTTTGATTTAAATCTCTTTTTATTATGTTTTCATATATTATTTTACTTTGCTTCATATATGCTGTCATCTTCAATATAACAATAATTAAATTATTAAAAATAGCTTTATTTTGTTAATAGCTTAATCGATCCTGCTAAAATTGGTATCAAAGCCAGTCCCAAGTTTTCGAGGAGGTAATAGCTTAATCGATCCTGCTAAAATTGGTATCAGAGCCAGTCCCAAGTTTTCGAGGAGGTAATAGCTTAATCGATCCTGCTAATTATGGTATCAGAGCCAGTCCCAAGTTTTCGAGGAGGTAATGGTAATGATCTCTAAGATAATGAATTTCGGTTGTTTATATATTGTTAATTTAAAGAAACCATTTGCGTATTATATGATTATATGACTGCGTTGGTAAGCCCTGTCGATCAGTGGGTTGGAATTAGCCGCAACGATAATGAAGGTAGTAAGACGGCCGTACCACCACGATATGGGGGTGTTCCCGGAGTACATATAACATGTTAATTGTACATCTGCGTTTCTGAAAATTAACAGCATAAAGACAAACTTTATTCGTTATGATTAAGATATCAAGACTATTATTAAATCGAAAAGATGGTTCTTCTTCTGATATTGAAGATGAACAGGATCATAGTAATTCTATAGAAGTATCTATTTCTAATATTGAAAATAGTTTGCAAAATTGGAGTATACCCAAGCAAGATGTTAAAACTATATATAAAATTGGATCTTTTGAATGGATACATAATTATTATATAAAAACAACTGAGAAAACTTTACCTATAGTTCAAAATCAACAAAGTATAAAATTATTCTCTGAAAAAGCTATTAGAGAACATAGAAAAAATTATAAATTTTTGCATATAGGATTAATTCAAATAGCCATAAAACCCTTGACTAGATTAGGAATTGATGTTCCTACATGTATTATATTAAGAGATGCTAGACCTGAAACAAGAAATTATTACCCTAGACCATCTCCACCTGATTTACAATATGAAGAAAGACGTAATTTAGTTCAATCAAAATATGATGAAACGTCTATATATGAATGGAATATTGATGGGTTATCCGAATACATGATATTAAATATATTACATGAAATGACTATGGCATCTAATGCCTATAAAGTACAGAAAAATTCTAAAGATGCTACATTTAGACTTTTAGTATCTGGATTCACAGGAACCTTAAAAGGATGGTGGGATTCTTATGTTACTGAAGATCAAAAACAAATTATAAGAAATACTAAAAGGGTTATAATTAAGGAAGAAAATGGTCAACAGATGCAGACTGAAGTTAGTGATTCAGTTAATACATTAATATTTGCTATATTAAAGAATTTTGTAGGAAATCCTGCGGCTTATCAAGAAAGAAATTCAGCTATATTACTTAATTTAACATGTAGAAAACTACAAGATTTTAGATGGTATAAAGATGTATTTTTAGCTAAGGTTATGACTAGACCTGATTGTAATCAAGCTTATTGGAAAGAAAGGTTTATAGCCGATTTACCAAAATTATTTGCTGAAAGAATAAGAAATAGATTAAATAAGGATTATAATAATATTATACCATGGTTAGATCTAACTTATGGAGAAATTATAAATTGTGTTAATCAAGAAGGTTTAGCTATATGTTCAGATTTAAAATTAAAATCTAAGATAAAGAAAGAAGGTATTAATAATAGAAAGGAACTAGGAAACTTTTGTGAACAATATGGTTATGAACCATTAAAAGTACCATCAAATAGTTCTAAAAGAAATAAAAAGGATTATAGAATTAGAAAATATAGAAAACCTAATAAAGGATATAAACAATATGAAAACCAATATGAAAAGAGAAATAGATATAAAAGAAGTAAAAACCCCACATTCAACAAGGAAAGAAGATCTAAGGATACAATAATATGTTATAAATGTGGAAAACAAGGACATACATCAAGAAATTGTTATACTAAAAAGAAAATTAATGAGTTAAGTATATCAGATGAACTTAAAGATCAAATAATTAAAATCATGATAAATGAAGATTCAAGTGAATCTAGTATTACAGACTATGAAGAAGATGATTTAAATATTGTAGAAAATTCATCTACTACTAGTAATGAATATGAAGAATGTGAATGTATTGGGAATTGTACATGTGATTATAAAGAAGTAAATGTTATAACTAATGAAAGTGAAGATATAAATGTAAAAATATTGTTAGAATTTGTCACACCCCCAAAATCGGGTCCAGCGGAAGCTTACGTGTCGCTGGGGTGCAACTCAATTGGTATCATAACACAAGTGTAACGAACGGTTTTCACATCAATCATTTAGAATATATTTGAGAAGTCAAAAGTGTTAAATTTACATTATGAAAAGTGGTGCGGAAGTTGGCCCATAAAATAAGTTAAGCGGTCCCAAATGTTTTATCAGAGTCTTCTATGACCATGCCATGCCCTGCCAAAAGCCTCCAGTAGCGTGCCATTGCTTAGTTCCTGAAAATACATGCTAAAGTGTCAACACGAGGTTGGTGAGTTCATAGAGTTTGTTATGAATGAGTTGAAAAGTTCTTCGAGAATGTTTCCACAACAAAGGCATTGTAAATCCACTCAGTTGCAAATCCCGCCCATAACAAAACTTGCAACCTGTGTGTTTACAACCCACTGCTAAAATATAGCTTGAGTAAGACATGTGCGTATACGATATGCATGATATATCACTAGTAGACCTTATGCTGCTCACGAGGAGACTTATGTTCGGCTACCCCAAGTGTTTGATACTTAGGTCCGTGATATGTTCTGTACGGCTACCCCAAGTGTTTGATACTTAGGTCCGTGATCTGTTCTGTTCGGCTACCCCAAGTGTTTGATACTTAGGTCCGTGATCTGTTCTGTACGGCTACCCCAAGTGATAGATACTTAGGTCCGCGAGTTGCTTTCAAGAATAACGCAAATAAGTTTAACACAATCATATATGTAAGCAAGCAGTTTAAGCATGTATCTCCCCCAAAAGTTCAAAACTTATAAAGTAGGGGCTATGAAACTCACCTGATGCGATAGCAACAATACTAGTGGTGAATATGCTGGAATGAGGCTCGGTCTCTAACCGCGACCTAATGTGAATGATATGATCTAAGGTAAGCAAATGAAATGATTCCACTCATGCAATTACGTATGTTAACGATACCACTCGTTAGTTTTGAAAATAATGTTTATCGTCGAAAACTACATTTTTAACGTCTCGGCAAGTTATGAACTACTTTTCGTGTAAATATGTTGAAACGGCACTCCACGATCTTTGTTTGATGTTTTATCGCCAAATAAAATAGTTTCGTCGCAAAATAACCCTTTTTACAACTTGTGAAAATATGACCAAACGGCCTCGCAAAACTAGTCGCAAAAATATTGTACGTTAAGAGTTAGGAATAGAACTTGACGTTTTTGAAATCCTTGTAACATAATCTTCATGTCGTCTCCTTTGACTTTTGATCATACGCGCCTCGATCATATAGAAAATCGGCCATGAACTTAGTGACTTGCTAGTTTTACACTTAGAAAATATATGTGTTGTAATGCTGTCAAAATAAGTATAGTTCATCGGCTTTTCAAAAATTCAAATCTCGGTCGTTACAAGTCCGTTTTCAACGTTCTTTATATCCACGCGTTCGTCATAACATGAACTAACATATTTTCAGTAGCTCGGCCCTCCTAGATCACGTCTAACGCCTCGTTTTGTCCGTCGAATGTCGTCCAACAGCAAGTAGTATTTTCAGAAAATAGTTTTTCGTCGTTAAACTTGGAAAAATCATAACTTCTTCGTTATAAACTCGCTTTAATCCGTTCTTTCGCCCATAGCTTCGTTTTTGAAAGTATTTTCTAAATCTTTGGTCCAAAATTACACCCTAGCCCCTGAGTTTCCCACGTTTTGCAAAATGGGACAGCAACTATATATATTGTCAAAACTTGGTTTTCTTAGTTAATAACTTGTACAAAACTTAACCAAACTACTTCAAATCAACTCCACAAGTACTCAATCCTACCATACACCTTCTTAGGGTGTCATGGGTCCTAAACATCGCTAAAAATAATGGGCTTCGCGGGGATTTTAATAAAACGTACAGATCTAGAGTTTGAGATAGTTTTTTTGTGAAAAATAAAACAAGTGGTATGTATACATATCTTTTGCATGGTAAGTTCTCAAAGTAACTAGAAGATACAACAATATATGAACAAAAGGAAGTATGAAATGATCAAAAATGGTGTTCTTGAGCTTACTTGTTGTTTGATGAGTTAGGATGAAAAATGACCACACCCTTGGAGTTTTTATTGCAAAACCCTAACAAGGATGATATAAGGAACTAGTATAACCCTTTTGCTTGAAAAATTTATGGATCCCCTCTTGTGTTCTTGACTTGTCCGTGTACTAGGGGAAGGAGGGAGAGAGTTTTGTGATTTTTTTTAGTGAAATGAAGTTAGTTTAGGCTTTATATAGGCCAAGGGCATTTTGGTAATTTCAACGAAAGGGTATAATGGTAATTTCAATAGGTTTTTGAAATATCTAGATATTTTTGAGAAAATATCTAGATATTTTAGGTTGGATAATTATCTTGACTTACGGAGTGAGTTTTGGTCCCGTTAATTGCTAACTGTAAGTCGTAAAGTCACAAAACTTAAAACCGGGTATCCTAAAATTCCAAAATTCATGAAAATGTCACGGAAGGTGGAAAACATATATTTCTCTTGTTGGTAATGTTGTTTGGACATATCGGGATGCCTAAATGATGTTTAAACCTTAAGGTAAATCTCGGACACGGTTTCGTGATTCTTGCAGAAATTATCCGACGAGTGCCAAAATCTCGGGTTATCATTAAAATAGTTTAACTTACGAGAATATGAAATAAAAATTTTGGAATGAATAGTGCCAGTGAATAGTAAAAATGAATAGTAACTCGTGAATAGTAAATTGTCGAGGTTCGGAAAAATGGCTTGGAATTACGAGTTGTGACAGTATTAATGAGTAAAATTGAAGATAAAGAAATAAAACAGGTTTATTTAGATAGATTAAAAGAACAATTAAAAGATAAAAACATTGTAAAATCTGTTGAAATTGATAATGTCCAAGAATACAATTTTAATGAAATATGTCAAAGATTTTATAAAGAACCGAAGAAAATAACAATATCTGAACTACAAGAAGAACTAAAGACTGTAAAAACAGAAATAACAATATTAAAAAAAAAGTGAAAAATCTTGAAGAAAACAAAAAAGAAAAGAAAAATAAAAATATACAAGAAGAAGGAACTTCAAACAATAATACTGAAACTACAATAAACCATATACAAAGTATTAGTACTCAAAGATGGTATACAAAAGTAAATATAGCTATAAAAGGAAAATTTAAATTATCTTTAGTAGCTTTATTAGATTCTGGAGCAAATTTAAATTGTATACAAGAAGGATTAGTTCCTACTGAATATTATGAAAAATCCTCACAAAGACTTGGAGCAGCAAATGGTTCTAAGCTAATTATAAGTTATAAATTATCCAATGTACATGTATGCAAAGATAATTATTGTTTTAAAACTACTCTCATATTAGTTAAAAATTTAAGCTCCCAACTTATATTAGGACAACCTTTTTTAACTCAATTATATCCAATTTCTTCTATAAGTGAAAAGGGTCTTTCTACTAAAATATTAGGAAAAGAAATTACATTTGAATTTATAACACCATTGATAACTAGAGAAATAAATCTATTAGAAAATAAACAAAAACATGTCAAATACTTAGTCAATGAAATAAGTAATAAGAGAATAGAAGAACAAGTACAAAGTAGTATTATACAAAATAAAATAAAACAATTAGAAGAAAAATTCAAAAATAATGTATGTGCTACTATACCTAATGCATTCTGGAAAAGAAAACAACATATCGTAAAATTACCATATATTAAAGAATTTAATGAAAAGAATATCCCTACGAAATCAAAATCTATTCATATGTCCCAAGAATTAGAAAAACATTGTAAAAAAGAAATACAAGAATTATTAGATAAAAAACTCATAAGATCTTCTAAATCACCATGGTCTTGTTCGGCCTTTTATGTCATTAACAATGCTGAAATTGAAAGAGGAGCACCAAGATTAGTTATAAATTATAAACCTTTAAATAAAGTTTTAGAATGGATAAGATACCCTATACCAAATAAAAGAGATTTATTAAAGAAGCTATATGATTCAAAAATATTTTCTAAGTTTGATATGAAGTCAGGATTTTGGCAAATTCAAATTGATGAAAAAGATAGATATAAAACAGGATTTAATGTTCCTTTTGGTCATTATGAATGGAATGTTATGCCTTTTGGTTTAAAAAATGCTCCATCAGAATTTCAAAATATAATGAATGATCTTATAAACCCTGTAAATGATTTTGCTATAGTCTATATTGACGATGTTCTTAAATTTTCTAAAAATATAGATCAACATTTTAAACACTTAAATATATTTTATGATATTATATACAAAAATGGATTAGTAGTTTCACCTACTAAAATAAGTTTATTCAAAACAGAAGTAAGATTTTTAGGTCATAATATAATTTAATGTACTATAAAACCAATAGAAAGAAGTTTAGAATTTTCAAATAAATTTCCAGATGAAATAAAAGATAAAAAACAATTACAAAGATTTTTTAGGATGTTTAAACTATATTCATGATTTCTTTAAAGATTTAGGAATTATATGTAAACCATTATATGATAGATTAAAGAAAAATCCTAAACCATGGACTGAAGAACATACTAATATAGTTAAACATATAAAAGAAAAGGTAAAACATTTACCCTGTCTAAATATACCTCATCCTGAAGCAAATCTTATTGTTGAAACTGATGCTAGTGATATAGGTTATGGTGGTATATTAAAGCAAAGATTAAAAGATAATGATAAAGAACAATTAGTTAGATATTTTTCAGGTTCTTGGAACGATACTCAAAGAAATTATTCTACTATAAAAAAGGAGATATTTAGTATTGTTCTAAATGTCAAAAAATTTGAAGATGATCTGTATATGAAGCCTTTTTTATTAAGAATTGATTGTTTATTAGCAAAACATGTTTTAGAAAAGGATGTAAAAAATTTAATTTCAAAGCAAGTTTTTGCAAGATGGCAAGCTATACTATGCAATTTTGATTTTACTATTGAATTCATAAAAGGAGAAAATAATTCTTTACCAGATTTCTTATCAAGAGAACTTTTACAGGGAATATGAATCCAGAAAAGAAAACCATTATACCCAAACCAAAACTCTCATCTCCACCAACCCCTCCATCAATTATATCTCAAAATAGATTCACACAACTTAGTCCATATTCATCTCCATACTATGCCAAAACCAGACCAACATATTCTGCTTTGGTTCATATAAATCAAGGTTCGCCATCAACTACATCTACATCCTCCAAACCAGAAACCCTTACAAATCCTTTTAGACAAGTCATAAAGATTCTTGAACCCATAGAAGAGAAATATTTAAACCAAGGTTTTAAAACCCTCAATGAATTTTTATTTCCCAAAGATGCTCATTTTTATAACAATGATTTCCAAACTCGTGAATATTACGAGTCAATCCTTATTGAAAGTAGATATGTTGATATACAGCATAATCGTAATGAGAAAAACCCCGATCAAATTGACTTCAGCAAAGTTAGAATAAAAAAGATTTTGTCCATTGAAGATTGGGGAGATAAACCATATATTCATAAAACCCTTTCAAGAAACCCAGAATATCCAGCGTATAATTATTATGATTATATAGAAGCTTGGAATAAAGCATTTTTATTAAAAAACTATAGCCATACTTGGTTTTTTGGTTTCACCGAAGAATTTTCAAGAAAATGCTCCGCCTTTTGAGTATACTTTACAATTCTCAATTATATTCAGACTCCCATGGATTATGTCCTTTAATTATAAGAAGCAAGAAGCCAATGGAACTGCTCTACCCTTATATGTCAGAGAATTTTATTGCAAATGGTGGAAACAAACCAGTGAAGACCAAGCGGATATTAAAGCTGTTACAGCATATCATAGCAGCATATCATAGCGTATTATATGATTATATGATTGCGTTGGTAAGCCCTGTCGATCAGTGGGTTGGAATTAGCCGCAACGATAATGAAAGTAGTAAGACGACCTTACCACCACGATATGGGGGTGTTCCCGGAGTACATATAACATGTTAATTGTACATCTACGTTTCTGAAAATTAACAACATAGAGACAAACTTTATTCATTATGAATAAGATATCAAGACTATTATTAAATCGAAAAGATGGTTCTTCTTCTGATATTGAAGATGAACAGGATCATAGTAATTCTATAGAAGTATATATTTCTAATATTGAAAAAAGTTTGCAAAATTGGAGTATACCCAAGCAAGATGTTAAAACTATATATAAAATTGGATCTTTTGAATGGATGCATAATCATTCTATAAAAACAACTGAGAAAACTTTACCTATAATTCAAAATCAACAAAGTATAAAATTATTCTCTGAAAAAGCTATTAGAGAACATGGAAAAAATTATAAATTTTTGCATATAGGATTAATTCAAATAGCCATAAAACCCTTGACTAGATTAGGAATTGATGTTCCTACATGTATTATATTAAGAGATGCTAGATTAGAAAATTTTAAGCAATCATTACTAGCTTTAGCTGAATCCAATATATGTAATGGTCCAATATATTTCAATTGTTATCCAAACTATTCTGTATCATTATTCGATAAAAATATTTTAGATGTTTTAACATTAAACATAAAAACTAAGAATTTAGAAATAAAAGAAGGATCTGATCCATTAGTATTAATATATAGAATATATTATAAAACTATGACTACTACTTTAGAACCTAAGGCTAAACTTAAGTCACCAAAAGATGAAACACTTATATTTGAAGCTAATTTTGAAAATTCAAATGTTTGTATACCTAAGAGATTAAAATGGGATGAAATACTCGAAATCAATATTGGAAATTAGAAGAGATAATTCAACCTAAACCTTTAAAATTAAATAAAGTATCTAATATTATAGAACATACTGATGGAAATATAGAAATAATTTTTGGAAAAGATAAAATAGAGTCAGGAAGACATTCAACTTATATTCCTGAATCCTCTAGTTCATTAAGTTTAGATGAAAAATTATATAATCTTAGAAGATGTCAATCTATGAAATTTAAAGGAGTTGATTTTAATAAACCAATACCTCAACCTTTATATGAAGAAGATAATAAAAGTGATGATACTTATAATCCAACTAAGTCAGAAGTAGAATACTATAGAGAAGAACAAATTTGAGTGATACTAAAATACAGCTTAGAAATAATAAAAATCGATCAATTATTCATCATCTAGAAATGTTATATAAAAAGGAAAAAACAATAAGGAATGAGTTAAGGTTCGTTGAGAAATGAAAAAAGGAAGGACAAATATATGTTAGTTGTGGTACTTTAAGAAATTATGATATAAATTGGGCTATTAGAATATTAAAAGGTGATTTAATAACAAATCAAAGTATGATTAAACAGGTAAGGTCAGAATTAGTTATTTGTTAATGAGTTTATATCAATATAAATTAAAAAGAGAAATAAAACACTATCAAGAATCTATTCTAAGAAATATTAATAATATAAATTTTCTTAGGGAAGATTTAACAAACGGTTATTTTGTAAGTAGACAAGCTCATCTAGATTTAATAAAAGAGTACACTAATAACAATATAAAATTAAGAGAAAAGTTAAAAAAGATCAAAAGATTTATTCATTAGAAAAGTCAAAAGGTTTGTGCTCATCATGGAAACATCGATTGTTGAAATTGGAGAAATGCCAAAAATTGAATTTAAAATGAATATGAATTATTTAAAAGATGAAATGCTTAATGATTATAATAATGAAAAGCTATTTTGGTATTATACAACATTTAATAAAAATGAAAGATTATTACATGAAGTAGAATGGCAGTAATACATAATCAATAATGAAGAAAATATTATATTTTTCTCATGGTTTCAATTATATTATGTAGAAAATAATATAGAATTTCCTTTTAAAGAAAAAATAGATGTAACTACTGAAATAAATAAAATTTATAAAAAATTAAAAACAAACGAAGAAGAAATAGGAATACATCCACCTTATGAAGATATAATAATTGAAAAGGAAAATAAACAATATGTAGGAATACCTTTGGCTTCTAGAAGTGATGATAGTGGAAAATCATTATCAAATATAATTAATCAAAATAATTATACAAATGAAATGTTAAATACCATAGGACAACAATTAAATAGAATAGAAAATAATTGTTGTAATAATAATAATAATAATAATAATAATAATAATAATAATAATAATAATGAAGCCAGTACATCAAAGTCTAATAAAGAGAAAATTGAAAGAAATCCTCTATTCATACCATATAATATAGATAATATAGATGAATCCATAAATTTAGGAAAACAAAATAAGATATTAAAAGAAATAGAAGAAAGATTATCTAATTTTCATATAAATGAAAAAATTAATGTCATCAGTAAAGAAACAGAAGACAATATATCAGAAATTGAAGAGCAATTTAATACTTTAGAAGTTAATAAGATAAGATATCAGCCATATACATCAAATAATAAATATACTTCAAGACCTGAAACAAGAAATTATTACCCTAGACCATCTCCACCTGATTTACAATATGAAGAAAGACGTAATTTAGTTCAATCAAAATATGATGAAACGTCTATATATGAATGGAATATTGATGGGTTATCCGAATACATGATATTAAATATATTACATGAAATGACTATGGCATCTAATGCCTATAAAGTACAGAAAAATTCTAAAGATGCTACATTTAGACTTTTAGTATCTGGATTCACAGGAACCTTAAAAGGATGGTGGGATTCTTATGTTACTGAAGATCAAAAACAAATTATAAGGAATACTAAAAGGGTTATAATTAAGGAAGAAAATGGTCAACAAATGCAGACTGAAGTTAGTGATTCAGTTAATACATTAATATTTGCTATATTAAAGAATTTTGTAGGAAATCCTGAGCTTATCAAAAACGAAATTCAGCTATATTACTTAATTTAACATGTAGAAAACTACAAGATTTTAGATGGTATAAAGATGTATTTTTAGCTAAGGTTATGACTAGACCTGATTGTAATCAAGCTTATTGGAAAGAAAGGTTTATAGCCGTTTACCAAAATTATTTGCTGAAAGAATAAGAAATAGATTAAATAAGGATTATAATAATATTATACCATGGTTAGATCTAACTTATGGAGAAATTATAAATTGTGTTAATCAAGAAGGTTTAGCTATATGTTCATATTTAAAATTAAAATCTAAGATAAAGAAAGAAGGTATTAATAATAGAAAGGAACTAGGAAACTTTTGTGAACAATATGGTTATGAACCATTAAAATTACCATCAAATAGTTCTAAAAGAAATAAAAAGGATTATAGAATTAGAAAATATAGAAAACCTAATAAAGGATATAAACAATATGAAAACCAATATGAAAAGAGAAATAGATATAAAAGAAGTAAAAAACCCACGTTCAACAAGGAAAGAAGATCTAAGGATACAATAATATGTTATAAATGTGGAAAACAAGGACATACATCAAGAAATTGTTATACTAAAAAGAAAATTAATGAGTTAAGTATATCAGATGAACTTAAAGATCAAATTATTGAAATCATGATAAATGAAGATTCAAGTGAATCTAGTATTTCAGACTATGAAGAAGATGATTTAAATATTGTAGAAAATTCATCTACTACTAGTAATGAATCTGAAGAATGTGAATGTATTGGGAATTGTACATGTGATTATAAAGAAGTAAATGTTATAACTAATGAAAGTGAAGATATAAATATAAAAATATTGTTAGAATTAATGAGTAAAATTGAAGATAAATAAATAAAACAGGTTTATTTAGATAGATTAAAAGAACAATTAAAAGATAAAAACATTGTAAAATCTGTTGAAATTGATAATGTCCAAGAATACAATTTTAATGAAATATGTCAAAGATTTTATAAAGAACCAAAGAAAATAACAGTATCTGAACTACAAGAAGAACTAAAGACTGTAAAAACAGAAATAACAATATTAAAACAAAAGGTGAAAAATCTTGAAGAAAAGAAAAAAAAAGAAAAGAAAAATAAAAATATACAAGAAGAAGGAACTTCAAACAATAATACTGAAACTACAATAAACCATATACAAAGTATTAGTACTCAAAGATGGTATACAAAAGTAAATATAGCTATAAATGGAAATTTTAAATTATATTTAGTAGCTTTATTAGATTCTGGAGCAGATTTAAATTTTATACAAGAAGGATTAGTTCCTACTGAATATTATGAAAAATCCTCACAAAGACTTGGAGCAGCAAATGGTTCTAAGCTAATTATAAGTTATAAATTATCCAATGTACATGTATGCAAAGATAATTATTGTTTTAAAACTCCTCTCATATTAGTTAAAAATTTAAGCTCCCAACTTATATTAGGACAACCTTTTTTAACTCAATTATATCCAATTTCTTCTATAAGTGAAAAGGGTCTTTCTACTAAAATATTAGGAAAATAAGTTACATTTGAATTTATAACACCATTGATAACTAGAGAAATAAATCTATTAGAAAATAAACAAAAACATGTCAAATACTTAGTCAATGAAATAAGTAATAAGAGAACAGAAGAACAAGTACAAAGTAGTATTATACAAAATAAAATAAAACAACTAGAAGAAAAATTCAAAAATAATGTATGTGCTACTATACCTAATGCATTCTGGAAAAGAAAACAACATATCGTAAAATTACCATATATTAAAGAATTTAATGAAAAGAATATCCCTACGAAATCAAAATCTATTCATATGTCCCAAGAATTAGAAAAAAATTGTAAAAAAGAAATACAAGAATTATTAGATAAAAAACTCATAAGATCTTCTAAATCACCATGGTCTTGTTCGGCCTTTTATGTCATTAACAATGCTGAAATTGAAAGAGGAGCACCAAGATTAGTTATAAATTATAAACCTTTAAATAAAGTTTTAGAATGGATAAGATACCCTATACCAAATAAAAGAGATTTATTAAAGAAGCTATCAAAAATATTTTCTAAGTTTGATATGAAGTCAGGATTTTGGCAAATTCAAATTGATGAAAAAGATAGATATAAAACAGGATTTAATGTTCTTTTTGGTCATTATGAATGGAATGTTATGCCTTTTGGTTTAAAAAATGCTCCATCAGAATTTCAAAATATAATGAATGATCTTATAAACCCTATAAATGATTTTGCTATAGTCTATATTGACGATGTTCTTATATTTTCTAAAAATATAGGTCAACATTTTAAACACTTAAATATATTTTATGATATTATATACAAAAATGGATTAGCAGTTTCACCTACTAAAATAAGTTTATTCAAAACAGAAGTAAGATTTTTAGGTCATAATATAATTCAAGGTACTATAAAACCAATAGAAAGAAGTTTAGAATTTTCAAATAAATTTTCAGATGAAATAAAAGATAAAAAACAATTACAAAGATTTTTAGGATGTTTAAACTATATTCATGATTTCTTTAAAGATTTAGGAATTATATGTAAACCATTATAAGATAGATTAAAGAAAAATCCTAAACCATGGACTGAAGAACATACTAATATAGTTAAACATATAAAAGAAAAGGTAAAACATTTACCCTGTCTAAATATACCTCATCCTGAAGCAAATCTTATTGTTGAAACTGATGCTAGTGATATAGGTTATGGTGGTATATTAAAGCAAAGATTAAAAGATAATGATAAAGAACAATTAGTTAGATATTTTTCAGGTTCTTGGAACGATACTCAAAGAAATTATTCTACTATAAAAAAGGAGATACTGAGTATTGTTCTAAATATCAAAAAATTTGAAGATGATCTGTAGTCCGTGCTGAATATACTTATAAATAAATGCAGACAGCGGATACGCGTGAATAAATACAAATCACCCCTTTGTGAAAAAGTATACTTGCAAAAACTCACGTTCGTGTGTAGTGTGAAACCAGGTAAGTGATTACCCGGATCGTTTCCCAACGAGGTATGAATGGGCAAACTGTGGAAAGCTTAGGATTAGAGTGACAGATGATTTAGATATTTTGGATTTTGCTTTTTGATTAATTCTAATTGATATAAGACAAACAAATATACAAAAGAAAATTAAACGCGAATTTAAATAAACTGAAAACGCGTAACAGGAAATCTAAAACGGGACAAAAACTGAAATATATGAAATTAAAACCTAAAAGTGTAAAATTACTTAAAACTTATTTTAAAACTAAAATTATATTTTTTATACTTTTTATCTAATTATTATTAATTATTTATTATTTAATTACTTATTAAACTAATTTAATTTATAATAAATACTAAATGAACAAGGAAAAATCTAAAACTTTTTCTATAAATATTATAAGATGAAAATAAGCCAAGAAAATTATAAAAATAAAAATTGCTTAATTAAAAATTTAAAAAGATAAAATCTATTAAATAGAAGCTATCACTTATTTTCTATTTTGTTTTTCTTAAGGTCTAAAAATGTGATTATATTTTTTCTAGATTCTACTTAATAAAAGAAAATTTTGAAAATTAAAATTATATTTTTCTGATTATTATTCTATTTATTATGATTTAATTACTATTAGAAACTAATTAAAAAGATTAAAAATATTAAATGACTTAGGAAAAATCTGAAAAATTCAGGATAAGTCTAAAATAATATTCTTAATATAAGAAAATTAAAATCAAAAGTTCACTAAACCTTAATAAGCAGTTTGGCCAATAAGCAGTTTGGCAAATAAGCCAAAAATAAGCTAATAAGCTCAAATCTTTACCAAAGGCTCAGGACAAGTTTAAACAACTTATATAAGCACAAAACAACTTAATAATACAAATAAGCACAAGAAATGAGCAAGATAAGCAGTAGAACAGTAGCAAAGCTTATGCAGAAACTCAGGAAAATGGCCAAATTGCAGGGCAAATTAAGCAATCAAAAAGCTGATAAGTTAGAACTTTTATGGGGGCAAAAGATTGCTAGTACTATGAGCTATTCAGAAACACAAAAATCAAGGCCACAGATTATCTAGATAGGCCACAAAGGAGTTGAGATCAGCAGCTTAAACAACTCAGTATACACTGAGTTGCTGTGTGCAGAGTTGTGCAGAAGAGCACAAGCCAAAGGACTTCAAACCACCTTTTGTCTACTAACTAAATGGACTCAAAGTGACTCAGAAAAGCTATCAATAAGGGCCAAAAGAGCTTGTGGCTAATATTGGCTTATTTGGACCTTTTTGAGGTCTGATTTCACCACAGACCTAAGAAAACTTGATTATCTATCTAAGTTGCTAATTTGAACTTCAAAACAGATTATTAGGACTATAAAAAGCTGGTTCAAAGCTGGCCAATTGGTAAATGTACAGTACTAGCTTGTTTGGACCTAGTGACAGCTTAAACCAAACACCCCTTTAAGGGTCAGTCCTGGTTATTTCTAACTGGAAATGGCTAATTAAAGCTAGGACTTGAATTGAAATAAGTCTATTTAACTTAATTATGAACTAATAGGTAAATATTAACTTAAAATAAGCTGTATTAAGCAGTTTCTTATTATTAGCTATTTATGACTAAAAAATGAGTTAATTAAGTAAAGTAAAGACAAGATGTATTTAAAACTGATATTATTGATGAAAAGTAATTAGAAACTAATAGTAAGCTGGAAATAATAGAAATAAGCTACAAATAAGCAGTTGCACAGTCAATTGGATTTTTAAGCTAGAAATTCAAAAAGCTTACAACTGAGATTGGCTATGGAACAGAGAAACAAGGACAGAACCTTTCCTAGCTTGTTCACACAAGCTAGAAAACCCAAGAAAAGCTTCCTGAATCAGCTTATATCACCTAGAACAGCTTATTGCCTCATCAGTTGACTTTTGTTGACTTTCTTCATTTCTTGAGTTTATAACTGATTTACACTATATAAGCTTACAGAAAGCTATATTAAGCTTGTATAAGCTTATAGTAAAGGTGTGGGAGCTTTTGAGAGCTTCTGGATGGATTTTGAACTTAATTAGCTTAACAGTGATCATGAAATTTAAACAATACTGATTTTTAGAACACTAGTGATTGAAATAAGCTTAATATGACTGAAATGAACTTGCATTAATAACTGAGATTGAAAATTACAAGATTACAACTATTGATAATAAAATACGATTACACTAAAATTAACTACTACTTTTCTTTTCTATTACATTGACCTATAAATACTAAATAATGCTGGGAAACCCTTAGTCGACATCGTTGATCACTTCTGCACCCTTGGATTGCTTCCAATTAATCCCAATCGCTCAAATTACTTTTGGCGCCAAAAATATCAATAGCAGGTTTTTTTCAATTAATGATTCTTGGGAGATTGTGGAGGTGGAAGGGAGTGGTTAGACAGCTGGGTGATGAGGTGGGGGGTTGAGGTGTAAAGGTGATGGGAGGTAGCAGCAAAACTAGGGGTGAGGGTGGTATGGTTTCTCTGTTTTGGCGGTTTAGAGAAAGAAGAAGGAGAAGTTTGACCGAAGTCAAACAGGGTTGGGTTTTATTAATAAAAGGGTGGATTGGGCTGGTGGGTAATGGATTGGGTTAGTAGATTGGATTTAGTAAAAGGGTTGGGGTTTTATAATTAAATGGGTTGGGGTTTTATATAAGGGTCCGGATTGGTTTTTGTATTAAAATACCACAAGGACCAAAAGTGTAAAGATGCAAAGTTCAGGGACCTGATGTGGCAAGTTTCCAAAATTATCACAAGGACCGTAATTGCTATATGTGAATAACCCAAGGACCATAAATGTAATTTTCCACTTTTTAAACCTCCAGGGACCTTTTATGTCATTTTTAAAAGTTGAAGGACCTGTTTTGCAATTTCTTTAAAACTTTCATCCAAGGACCATTATTGTAAAAGTTAAATAGTTCAGGGACCTTGAATGATATTTTTAACACCAGGGACTATTTCTGCCAATTTGTGAAACTTCAGGGACTGAAAATGACAATTATGCAAACTTTGCATGTTTTTCACTTGTTTTCAATCTTTTTGTTCCTGAATCATATAAAAACACATTTTATGATATTTTCTGTATTATGAAGCATATCTGCATGTTTTTAAATGTTTTTGCAGATAAAATGTGACAGAAATGATGAGTATTTAGACACTCATCAATCCCCCACACTAAACTATTGCTAGTCCCTAGCAATCTTTTATGAAAATTTAATGGATTTTATCTCTTTACCAAAAGCCATTACTTCTGGAGTAGCCAATGTTTTAGTATGTGATACTTTGGTACAATGATAACCAAATGATTTTGAGCAAATCATCAGCTGTCAACGGATTTGATTCGTCTTTACCAAAAGCCGTTTGCTTCTGGACTAGCCAACTCTTAGATAAAATACAGTTATTATCTTTGGTGAGCTGATTACCAAATATGGTTTTCCACTGCCTTTACCACAAGCCATAACCTTGCGGGCTAGCCAACTCTTCACTTATAAAGATATGGTGAGTCGAATACCATACAATTTTTGGCAAATTGTAAGCCATAAACGGATTTGAGACATCTTTACCAAGAGCCGTTTGCTCTCGGATTAGCCAATCCTTATGTGGGTTAGACATGGCGGACTGATAACCATTTATTGCGTTCTAAGTGAGAAAAAATTTTAAAATTTTGGCCAAAATAGGGGTACTAGATGGTACATTTGATCAGATTCGCTAGAATTCCCCCCCACACTTAGAACTGAATATTGCCCTCAATATTCAAAGTACCGGCTATTATGCCGACACTTAGAACGTAAAAAGGAAATACTAATAGCCATTTTTTTTTTTTTTTTTTTTTTTTTTTTTGAGAATGTACATATATACAACATGTGGGGCATCTCCCCCACACTAGGGTGAGACATGGGTGAAAACCCATGGTTTACTACTGTTTTTTATTAACCGAGTCGCTAGCTTGAGTCGACCCCGAATTTATTGTTTCATGGGGAAGTAAGTGGAAGAAACCATCTCCATCGGACTTTCATTCAAAATGTTTGGATAACCAATTGAACATAAGAAAGTTCCACACCGATGAGATAAATCCGGCGTTTAAAACTATGTTAAATGGAAAATGCCGGGGTCAAAGGTAATATCCTCACTCCCGAATGAGTGAAAGATAGGGGAAATCACCGGGTAGGTGAAGGGAAGAAGAGAGATCTGAATAGCAATTAAGATAAGAACTTCCTCCTCAAGAATTTCATATTCTAGTGGAGGAGGGAAGTCCTTAAATTTGATCTCAGGAAATTTATCAGTTTTCTCAACTGACTTGATTTTCTCATTATGAAGTTGTTTTGGTGGAAGAGGGAAGATGAATCTTTGTTTAACAAATTTTCTAGAAAAAGAATGTCCCCCTCAGGATCAAGATAGTTATCATCAACCTCATGCGGAAGTGAACTATCTAGAGCAAGAAAAGCATCGACTTCATCCCAAAAGGGATCACTTCCCTCAACCGAAGTGAGAGAAGGGGAAGAGTCGGCTATGATAAGTTGAGAAGATGTGGTGGGATTCCCACTCACAGAATTATGAAAATAACCTAGACTTTCCTGAGAGTACTCCTCTGAAGCAATATCAATGACATCGATTCGGTTAACCGATGCAGAATCATAATTTGAGGAGTACCTCGAAGTTTGATCATGGTTAAAGGTAACAGCTTCATTATCCACACGCAAGGTGATCTCATGCTTAAATACATCAATAAGAGCATGGCCCGTTTTTAGGAATCCTCTTCCAAGAATGAGAGGAACCTTTTGATCTGCGTCGAATTCAACAACCACAAAGTCAGCTGGAAAATGGAACTTTCCTACTTTCACAAATACATCCTCAGCAATGCCGCGTGGATGAGATATGGTTCGATCTGCAAGCTCAAGAGTCATGCAGGTAGGAGTAAGAGCCGGAAGAGAAAGTTTTTCCATACTGAATGAGGCATCAGGTTGATGCTTGCACCAAGATCGGCCAAGGCATAGCATTCAACCATTCCCGGAAATACACAAGGTATTAGAAACTTTCCAGGATCTCCAAGCTTCTCCGGAAGCTTTTTCAAGATAACCGCTGAGCAGTTCTCATTTAATGGAGTTTTAGCCATTTCAATCAGTTTTTCCTTGTTGCTTAACAAGTGTTTGATTGTGGATTGATGCGCGTGATGTGTCGTTGCGGTTTAGCAGTTTTAATGCCTACTCAAGTTTTAAATTTATATTTAGCCGACTTATCAATAACACACACACTTAACGAGCAGTGTACCCGGTCAGTATGAAGATAATGGTAAGTAGAGTGTCGATCACTAAGAGTGGAACGTATAATCTCGTTAATCTAATCAGTATTTTAATATCCTAACACAAGGGGGTTTCAGCCTGAGAGACTGGCACGGTTTTGTTTGCAATTAAATAATAAAATAAACCAATAGGCACGAATCAGCAAGTAGCACACACATACACAGATAAATACTCGAGACAATAAGAGGGCTGTCCTTATAATTAAGTAGTTTGTCACTTGTTTTATTGATAGCTTTATATGAAGTGTATGTAGTTAATCCTTTCTCGTTGGTCCTATTCTTATCGGCGAGTAAACCCTTAATGATTACTTATGTCTAAAAGTTATTCCTAAGTGATCAATTTAGAAACAACCGTGGGAGCCACATTATGTCCCGCAGTCAAATGCCCGCAAGCCACTAATAAACACAGAGGTTATCAATGCACTAATAAGTAGTAACCAAAGACATCAACATATAAACTTTAATTAATGAGAAAGCAGTTTTAAGGGAGTGCAATCTTTCCGTTGCCACATTACACAAGCCACCAATCTTGATGAATTAAAGTTTACTAACACAATAAAACAAAACTACTTAATGAATTAAACATATGCAGCACCTTCTTACAGCTCTTGTATCTTTGATTTGGGTGTGTCTTGTGCTGCCTCCTTGACTGAATTCGTCCTTTGTTCCTCCTGTTCGGTCTTCGGTTTTAGGTTTTTCCGGAACTTGGAACTTATAATTCGTCTGGTCTACGGGGTATTTATAGTTTCTGTCTGAGGGAAGATGCGGCGTATCTAAGGAGTAGATGCGGCGCATGTACTTAACTTCGCGTGGGGTCCAAGATTATAATATTCAGGAATATTCGTACACCGCCAGAAGATGCGGCGTAACTCCATGTTATGATGCGGCGCATGTCCTCTTATATCTTGGATCGTATCTGGTGATATCTTGATATAGATGCGGCGCATGTTGAGAGTGAGATGCGGCGTATCTGGAGCAGAATTGACTTGATCTTGTCCATGTCAGTAGACTTTCACTTTATGCACGTTTTGCTCCATAATTAGTCCAAAATCGCCAAGTTTCACCAAATGCTTGTTTTTACCTGAGAATTACAAAAGTAAACGATTAAGTATCAATCCTCATACATAATATAGTAAAACAAGTCAAATTGATAGGATAAATGATAGTAATAAAATGTACTTATTTGAGTTCATCAAATATCCTCCCACTTGAAATTTACTTGTCCCCAAGTAAACCTTAGAATTTCTCTTATGAAAATGTATCCTAAAAGATGTTAGGATTTATTTTTATATTTAAGCATGTATTCGTTTAATTCATAATCACACAACTAAACACTTAACGAATTAGAAGTAAAAATAAAATAAGTCGATAAAATCAAATCTAATCGTTTAACTGTCCAGTCGTGACGAATATTCTATCATAAGCTTGGCAAATATACACATCTCCACCACTAAAGCTAAGGAATAACAAGTCTAAAGCGGTAAAAAGGGTTTTTAGGCTTAAGGGTTAATTATTCTCTTTTCACTATCGATCTCAAATTCCAGAAAAGGCGACAAAATCACAAATACATGATCGAATCCACGAACACGATACTTGCAATTGCTCAAATCCTTAACTCGAACAGGCTAAAGATAGGTCCAAACTTCACCAATAATAATATATCAAAAAGGGCGACAAAATCATAAATACATAGCCGAATCCACGACTACGATACTTAAGATTGCTCAAATCCCTAATCTCAATAAATCAAAGGTTTGGTCGGATAAAGAATAGTAAAGGGTATGGATAACATTTGGGATATAAATTGGTGTAAAATGAAAAATAAACAAAACAAATAAATTAAAATCCTAAGTGTGGTTATCACTATCCAACCATCATGAATAGACTCATCATCGAATAACCACGCTTTAACACTGAATACAGACTTTATCAACGAATATACTCACGTCTTATCAAGAATACACTTAACGGCATCCTTAGGTAGACCAATTCCCAAAATCTAATCAAGAAATAAACTAATGTGGCCCATAATGAATCCATTAACCCTTATAATACTATCCATTGTTGTTGGCTTAAAATAAACATCCAACTCTTTTTTCTTTCTTTTTCTTTTCTCATTTTTTCGATTTTTTTTTTTTTTTTTTTTTTTTTTTTTTTTTTTTTTAACTTGAAACATAAACATAGATGTGTAAAATTTCACCACATCACTACAACTTTCTTTCCGGATAATTTTTTTCATACTTTTCATACTTTCAGAAATAACGGTAATAGTGAAAGTAGTAAACACACGAAAAATAAACTCAAAGATATACAATATTTACTTTCACTCCAATTGCATTGTGCAATTTCCCGACCTAACCATAGATAATGAATTACGCACGCGAACACAGGTAATGTAAGGAAACACACTCTGCCTATAGCAATTAACCAACCACGGATTTTAATCTACAGGGTAGGCTAAGGTGTAAGGTGTAACGAAACATTTTAAACATAGGTGTAAGAAACGAAAGGAATGGCTCTGAGTGTTTTTCTAGGGGTATCTTACTCTAAAAATGAGAGTAACAAAGGGGTTTATACGGGGGTTAACTAACCAGTGTAGTTAGCTAATAACACATAACATATATAGGCTTTTTGGGTGTAATCCTAGAATTTTACCAAGTTAGACAAGTCATTCCAATTATAAATAATACTCATTATGGTGGTCTCGAATAGTATACAAGCCAAGTTCTAAAGTTTACAAGTCACCGGCACACTCATAGATTTGTGAATTTTGGAAAATCACAATTTTTGAAAATAACGTCATGTGTGCAGCTATGCAACTTAGATCTTAAACAAAAAACATGCTAAAAAAAAAAAATTTTAAGTTTGATATATTAAGCACATTTTAAGCATAATTTTTGAAAAAGTTTAGGACAAGTAAGTGTAAGTGTTCTAATTCTCCAATCCCCCCACTTAAGTTAAACAACGTCCTCGTTGTTTGTATAAAAGGTTAAAAACTGGAAAATAAAAAGAATTAGAACAGGAAAACTCCCCTGAGATTTGCTCGGTATGATCCTCCATTTGTATTAGAGCAAAAATCATCTTTCTTGTGGATTAGAACGTTAAAGCTTCATACTTGATGTATCCACAGGAAATCCAGGAAACTATAATACCACCAACACTTTAAAACACACCTAAGGTAAGAAAGGTTCAAACTTTGCATAATACATTAGTAGTTAGGAAAAATAAAACTTAAAAATTAAAACTGAAAATCATCAGGTCAGTCGATGCGCCGTATCTTATTGAAGAAGATACGCCGTATCGAGCCTGGAATAAATACGGATCAGAATAATAGATGCGCCGCATCCTTAACCAGGGATGCGCCGCATCTATTTAATTTCGTTGACTAGTCAATATGTTCTAGTTGGCCAGAGATACGGCGCTTTGGATATTTAGATCCGCCGTATCGCTATGTTAGTAAACGAAATTTAAATGAAGAACGTACCTTGGCCTCCGCAACACAGTTCCTTATACATCAAATTTGGGTTAAACGGCACACCATATAGATGAATTCAAAATAAGAGCAATAGGCATAAATGTTTTATTAATAATTGTAATCTTATTGTTTAGTGGATAAGGATTTATTCCGAGGTTAGGAACAAATATCGTTTTTAAGCATACAAAATTAAGATTACGATTTCTACTCAGATGTATAATATGGATAATAAAACTGAGATCATAGTGTAGAGAACTTTCCTTTGGGCAGTTGAATTATCGTAGAGTTTACCTGGGATTCAATTTCAAGAATTTAAGAAGTTCAATGTTACCAGTACTGAGTTTTCCTCCACTCTTGTCGTCTTATGTTCGGTCACTTCAGCTAGCGTCTCTTGGTTTGGTTCAGAATGTAATCCTTCTTGGTGATGCTCGAGTCATCATTTATCCTGAAAATAAACAACTTGCAAACGAGAGTAGCGGACCGATCAAAGTAAATATCAAAAATCAACTATATTTATCAAATTATATTCGTCGTATTAACAAAAGTTAATGCGCCGTACTTTCGTTACGTTTAAAATTACAAGATTTTTGATTCAGTAGGATGCGCCGTATCGACAGAGATCGATACGTCGTATCTGTTTAATAATTCGCAAACTGTTTTTAATTAAAATAATAGATACGCCGTATCTACGAAAGCAGATGCGTCGTATGGCGTTAACGTTTAGAAAATTTTTTATCAAAAACAGATACGCCGTATCTGCTAAAGCAGATGCGTCGTATTACTTTATCGCTTAGAAAAATTTTCTTGTTAAAAACAGATACGCCGTATCTTGGGGAAAAGATGCGTCGTATCGAATTAATTAAACGCGTCGTATTTTAAAAAAAATTAAACGCAATACGCCGTATCTGAGGGATCAGATGCGCCGTATCGTTTGATTTAGCACAGTACAACGATAGCAGAACAGAAAATACGAAAAAATTAAAACAAATAAAAACACACAACGAAAATAAACACACAAACAAAAAAAAAAATAAAAGCAAACAAATAACACACAAAACAACAAATATGCAAAATAATACAATGATGCAATTAATCTAATAAAAAAAGAAAAACCTAATTAAAATACTAATCAAATTAACAGAAAATAACAATTCACTCCCCGGCAACGGCGCCAAAAAACTTGATGCGCGTGATGTGTCGTTGCGGTTTAGCAGTTTTAATGCCTACTCAAGTTTTAAATTTATATTTAGCCGACTTATCAATAACACACACACTTAACGAGCAGTGTACCCGGTCAGTATGAAGATAATGGTAAGTAGAGTGTCGATCACTAAGAGTGGAACGTATAATCTCGTTAATCTAATCAGTATTTTAATATCCTAACGCAAGGGGGTTTCAGCCTGAGAGACTGGCACGGTTTTGTTTGCAATTAAATAATAAAATAAACCAATAGGCACGAATCAGCAAGTAGCACACACGTACACAGATAAATACTCGAGACAATAAGAGGGCTGTCCTTATAATTAAGTAGTTTGTCACTTGTTTTATTGATAGCTTTATATGAAGTGTATGTAGTTAATCCTTTCTCGTTGGTCCTATTCTTATCGGCGAGTAAACCCTTAATGATTACTTATGTCTAAAAGTTATTCCTAAGTGATCAATTTAGAAACAACCGTGGGAGCCACATTATGTCCCGCAGTCAAATGCCCGCAAGCCACTAATAAACACAGAGGTTATCAATGCACTAATAAGTAGTAACCAAAGACATCAACATATAAACTTTAATTAATGAGAAAGCAGTTTTAAGGGAGTGCAATCTTTCCGTTGCCACATTACACAAGCCACCAATCTTGATGAATTAAAGTTTACTAACACAATAAAACAAAACTACTTAATGAATTAAACATATGCAGCACCTTCTTACAGCTCTTGTATCTTTGATTTGGGTGTGTCTTGTGCTGCCTCCTTGACTGAATTCGTCCTTTGTTCCTCCTGTTCGGTCTTCGGTTTTAGGTTTTTCGGAACTTGGAACTTATAATTCGTCTGGTCTACGGGGTATTTATAGTTTCTGTCTGAGGGAAGATGCGGCGTATCTAAGGAGTAGATGCGGCGCATGTACTTAACTTCGCGTGGGGTCCAAGATTATAATATTCAGGAATATTCGTACACCGCCAGAAGATGCGGCGTAACTCCATGTTATGATGCGGCGCATGTCCTCTTATATCTTGGATCGTATCTGGTGATATCTTGATATAGATGCGGCGCATGTTGAGAGTGAGATGCGGCGTATCTGGAGCAGAATTGACTTGATCTTGTCCATGTCAGTAGACTTTCACTTTATGCACGTTTTGCTCCATAATTAGTCCAAAATCGCCAAGTTTCACCAAATGCTTGTTTTTACCTGAGAATTACAAAAGTAAACGATTAAGTATCAATCCTCATACATAATATAGTAAAACAAGTCAAATTGATAGGATAAATGATAGTAATAAAATGTACTTATTTGAGTTCATCATGGATGCAAATTTGGGCATCAGAATGATAGCATCCGCAAAGCTTATGTCAAAGTGTAATTCTTTAAAGATTTGAAAGAATTTGTCCATTTGTTGACTAGCCTTTTCCTAGAGCTTTTGCTCATTTAAGCGCGATGGGTAAGGAATGTAAGGTTTGGATTTAGGGGCAATAACTTCAGGAGTCTCAACAGATTCAAAGACAACTCCTGGTTTGGATTTCTTTTTAGGGACAACCGGAGGATGGACTTGTGCTGTACTTTGTGGGCTTGGAATTTGCACTTTGTCCGTTGTATCCTCCGTCTCTTTTTCCATTTCAAACAACGGAGGAGGAATAGGACCCGAGGGTCCCTCATAAGCAGCACCACTCCGAGTGGTGATAGCTTTGACGAAAGTGGTATTTTCATCATCATCACTGTCATCAAGCACACTGACAGGAGCAGCATTGAGCATATTGGAATAAGCTCTAGCTGTCCTTTGCTCACTAAGTTTGCTTGACAAACTTGTAACCGTAAATCGTGATAGAGTAGGATCTATTCTTGACTGCTGAGGAGCAATTGTGGGTGTAGAATTTTGGACAACCATAGGTTGGACGTATTTAGCACTTCCATTGTTAGTGGGAAGTACCGGGTCCTTTATCACCTTGAGTCCAACATGAGCTTTACCACTATGTGTAGTGACAGCTTTGAGTTCACCCCTTGGGTTGACAACAGTGTTACTTGGGAGACCTCCCGAGGTAGAAGGTAGATCATTTAAAGATTTTTTTATGTCATTTATTTGGGTAACCAATAACTGGTTTGTCTTATATTGAGTCCTGTTTGTTTCCTCTTGAGACTTTATGAATTGCTTAAGCAACTCATCTGAGGACGTCTGATTTTGATTTTGGACATTCCATGGTTTTTGGTTAAAATCGCCCTGATTCTGACCTCAGTTTTGATTGAAATTTTGAGAATTGTTAAAATTTTTTCCCTGATTTTGAACAAAGCGATTTTGATTATTTTGATTTGGCACGGGTGGAAAACCAGGTGGTACCATAGCATTCGGTGCTCGGTACTGAGTTTCAGCATGCAGACGGTATTGATTTTGGTTTACTGCAGCTACGGGAGCTGGGTAAAGAGAAGCATCGGTTGCTTGACAATCATAATACGCATGTGGGCCACCACAAGTTTCACACACTTTGTTTATTGCTTTGATTTGTTCCGGTTTATGAATTTCACTCTTCATTTCTTTCATTTCCTTCATCATACAACGCATTGCGTCTGTTAGAAAGGCTAACTCTGATGAGTTACCGGATGAAGAAGCAGGAGTGACAGGAACATTCACTTTGTTTCGAGAGATAGGAACTTTTGATTTATTTTCACAAATTTCAACCACCTATTTAGGTTTACGATTCAAGATATTGCCACCGGCGGCTGCGTTAAGTGCATCTTGATCGTTTTGGTTCAACCCATTATAAAACGTATTTATCTGTTGTAACTCCGTGAAATCGTGATGCGGGCATTTTCTTAGGAGATCTTTAAATCTGTCCCATGCCTCTCCGAAATTTTCATCAAAACCTTGACGAAATCCAGCAATTTCATTTTTTAGATTAGTCGTCTTTGATGGAGGGAAGAAATAATTGACAAATTTCTTTACGAGATCTTCCCAGGTTTCAATGGATCGAGGGGGTTCTTTATCCAGCCAAATTCGGGCTGCCCCTTCGAGTGAGAATGGAAATAGCATCAATTTGATAACTGTTTGCGGCACATTCTTGTAATTGATTGTAGAGGTCAACTTGTTGAACCAACGAATGTGTGCATATGGATCCTCTCGTTCAAACCCGTGGAATTGGTTTGTGGACACGAGCTGAATCAAATGTGTTTTCAGTTCAAAATGATCAGAATCGATGGTTGGTAAAACGATGGCATCTCCGTAACCCTCGGTGGGTGCTTGGAGCATCTCAGCCATTGTGCGTTCTTCTGCCATATTATCAGTGAGAACAGTACGAATCTCGGGTTCGACTATTTGGGCAGCACGTCTACGATTACGTCTTCTCGGAATATCTACGAGTTCACGTAAAGGGCTTGATGACGTGGAAGAACGAGTGCGCATGCACTAAATAAAATATTTTAATTAAATCAAGAACGAAGCAAAACACAAGTGAACTTAAACCAACAATCAACAAGCGTACGGTAGCTCTCTAAAAGATAAACGCACAGAGTGGCGGAGAAGCAAAGGTGGGCAATTAATGCTCCTTAAAAACCCGCTTCTTTCAGTTCGACAATTGAATGTCAAACTATCCTTAAACCTCCGTTATAGTTTGTTTATCAATCAAAGGTGAGCCGATATTCGCAAGTGATACAAAGGCAAGTTTTAAATCTGATGTTTGGGAACTTATTATGGTCGTACCCCCAGTTAGGTAGTACTCTGTCTTGGTTCTCGATGATAAATTTTATTGTTTGTTATTATTAAACAAAGAAAACGGAAAATGTTTTTGGTTTTTTTATTTTTTATATGATAATATATATTGAAAAGAAAAGAAAAATATTTTTGTATTTTATATGGTTTTATGGGAAATAGTAACTTCTGGAAGAAGGATCTCAAATCACTAATCGCTAAAACTCTACACAATAGTCGCAACACAACCTCCCCGGCAGCGGCGCCAAAATTTAGTCCGTGCTGAATATACTTATAAATAAATGCAGACAGCGGATACGCGTGAATAAATACAAATCACCCCTTTGTGAAAAAGGATACTTGCAAAAACTCACGTTCATGTGTAGTGTGAAACCAGGTAAGTGATTACCCGGATCGTTTCCCAACGAGGTATGAATGGGCAAACTGTGGAAAGCTTAGGATTAGAGTGACAGATGATTTAGATATTTTGGATTTTGCTTTTTGATTAATTCTAATTGATATAAGACAAACAAATATACAAAAGAAAATTAAACGCGAATTTAAATAACCTGAAAACGCGTAACAGGAAATCTAAAACGGGACAAAAACTGAAATATATGAAATTAAAACTTAAAAGTGTAAAATTACTTAAAACTTATTTTAAAACTAAAGTTATATTTTTTATACTTTTTATCTAATTATTATTAATTATTTATTATTTAATTACTTATTAAACTAATTTAATTTATAATAAATACTAAATGAACAAGGAAAAATCTAAAACTTTTTCTATAAATATTATAAGATGAAAAGAAGCCAAGAAAATTATAAAAATAAAAATTGCTTAATTAAAAATTTAAAAAGATAAAATCTATTAAATAGAAGCTATCACTTATTTTCTATTTTGTTTTTCTTAAGGTCTAAAAATGTGATTATATTTTTCCTAGATTCTACTTAATAAAAGAAAATTTTGAAAATTAAAATTATATTTTTCTGATTATTATTCTATTTATTATGATTTAATTACTATTAGAAACTAATTAAAAAGATTAAAAATATTAAATGACTTAGGAAAAATCTGAAAAATTCAGGATAAGTCTAAAATAATATTCTTAATATAATAAAATTAAAATCAAAAGTTCACTAAACCTTAATAAGCAGTTTGGCCAATAAGCAGTTTGGCAAATAAGCCAAAAATAAGCTAATAAGCTCAAATCTTTACCAAAGGCTCAGGATAAGTTTAAACAACTTATATAAGCACAAAAAAACTTAATAATACAAATAAGCACAAGAAATGAGCAAGATAAGCAGTAGAACAGTAGCAAAGCTTATGCAGAAACTCAGGAAAATGGCCAAATTGCAGGGCAAATTAAGCAATCAAAAAGCTGATAAGTTAAAACTTTTGTGGGGGCAAAAGATTGCTAGTACTATGAGCTATTCAGAAACACAAAAATCAAGGCCACGGATTATCTAGATAGGCCACAAAGGAGTTGAGATCAGCAGCTTAAACAACTCAGTATACACTGAGTTGCTGTGTGCAGAGTTGTGCAGAAGAGCACAAGCCAAAGGACTTCAAACCACCTTTTGTCTACTAACTAAATGGACTCAAAGTGACTCAGAAAATCTATCAATAAGGGCCAAAAGAGCTTGTGGCTAATATTGGCTTATTTGGACCTTTTTGAGATCTGATTTCACCACAGACCTAAGAAAACTTGATTTTCTATCTAAGTTGCTAATTTGAACTTCAAAACAGATTATTAGGACTATAAAAAGCTGGTTCAAAGCTGGCCAATTGGTAAATGTACAGTACTAGCTTGTTTGGACCTAGTGACAGCTTAAACCAAACACCCCTTTAAGGGTCAGTCCTGGTTATTTCTAACTGGAAATGGCTAATTAAAGCTAGGACTTGAATTGAAATAAGTCTATTTAACTTAATTATGAACTAATAGGTAAATATTAACTTGAAATAAGCTGTATTAAGCAGTTTCTTATTATTAGCTATTTATGACTAAAAAATGAGTTAATTAAGTAAAGTAAAGACAAGATGTATTTAAAACTGATATTATTGATGAAAAGTAATTAGAAACTAATAGTAAGCTGGAAATAATAGAAATAAGCTACAAATAAGCAGTTGCACAGTCAATTGGATTTTTAAGCTAGAAATTCAAAAAGCTTACAACTGAGATTGGCTATGGAACAGAGAAACAAGGACAGAACCTTTCCTAGCTTGTTCACACAAGCTAGAAAACCCAAGAAAAGCTTCCTGAATCAGCTTATATCACCTAGAACAGCTTATTGCCTCATCAGTTGACTTTTGTTGACTTTCTTCATTTCTTGAGTTTATAACTGATTTACACTATATAAGCTTACAGAAAGCTATATTAAGCTTGTATAAGCTTATAGTAAAGGTGTGGGAGCTTTTGAGAGCTTCTGGATGGATTTTGAACTTAATTAGCTTAACAGTGATCATGAAATTTAAACAATACTGATTTTTAGAACACTAGTGATTGAAATAAGCTTAATATGACTGAAATGAACTTGCATTAATAACTGAGATTGAAAATTACAAGATTACAACTATTGATAATAAAATACGATTACACTAAAATTAACTACTACTTTTCTTTTCTATTACATTGACCTATAAATACTAAATAATGCTGGGAAACCCTTAGTCGACATCGTTGATCACTTCTGCACCCTTGGATTGCTTCCAATTAATCCCAATCGCTCAAATTACTTTTGGCGCCAAAAATATCAATAGCAGGTTTTTTTCAATTAATGATTCTTGGGAGATTGTGGAGGTGGAAGGGAGTGGTTAGACAGCTGGGGTGATGAGGTGGGGGGTTGAGGTGTAAAGGTGATGGGAGGAAGCAGCAAAACTAGGGGTGAGGGTGGTATGGTTTCTCTGTTTTGGCGGTTTAGAGAAAGAAGAAGGAGAAGTTTGACCGAAGTCAAACGGGGTTGGGTTTTATTAATAAAAGGGTGGATTGGGCTGGTGGGTAATGGATTGGGTTAGTAGATTGGATTTAGTAAAAGGGTTGGGGTTTTATAATTAAATGGGTTGGGGTTTTATATAAGGGTCCGGATTGGTTTTTGTATTAAAATACCACAAGGACCAAAAGTGTAAAGATGCAAAGTTCAGGGACCTGATGTGGCAAGTTTCCAAAATTATCACAAGGACCATAATTGCTATATGTGAATAACCCAAGGACCATAAATGTAATTTTTCCACTTTTTAAACCTCCAGGGACCTTTTATGTCATTTTTAAAAGTTGAAGGACCTGTTTTGCAATTTCTTTAAAACTTTCATCCAAGGACCATAATTGTAAAAGTTAAATAGTTCAGGGACCTTGAATGATATTTTTAACACCAGGGACTATTTCTGCCAATTTGTGAAACTTCAGGGACTGAAAATGACAATTATGCAAACTTTGCATGTTTTTCACTTGTTTTCAATCTTTTTGTTCCTGAATCATATAAAAACACATTTTATGATATTTTCTGTATTATGAAGCATATCTGCATGTTTTTAAATGTTTTTGCAGATAAAATGTGACAGAAATGACGAGTATTTAGACACTCATCAATCTGTATATGAAGCCTTTTTTTATTAAGAATTTATTGTTTATCAGCAAAACATGTTTTAGAAAAGGATGTAAAAAATTTAATTTCAAAGCAAGTTTTTGCAAGATGGCAAGCTATACTATGCAATTTTGATTTTACTATTGAATTCATAAAAGGAGAAAATAATTCTTTACCAGATCTCTTATCAAGAGAATTTTTACAGGGAATATGAATCCAGAAAAGAAAACCATTATACCCAAACCAAAACTCTCATCTCCACCAACCCCTCCATCAATTATATCTCCAAATAGATTCACACAACTTAGTTGTAACAAACCGCAAAAATTCCCTATAATTAACAACGGTTAATTATATATTAATCTCTGTCAATATTTTAATAACCATTTTTATAGGGAAATTTGAAATTTTTCTTATTATCTTATTTGGTTGTGATTACGAAATCACAAAATTCACCAAATGACGTAACAAGTTCTCGACATGTTTTTCGAAACATAAATATTTCATTTAGTTTAATTACTCACTAATTAAACTAAACGGGCTTAATTAATTTCAGCCCAACATCATTCCATCGTTACTATTCCTTCAGCCCAAGTTAAAAGCCCAAAATCAATTATATGATTTTATGTATAAATCGACTAGAAACTAGCTCTAAAAAGCCTTTCGTTCTCTCGATTATTAAACACGACACATATATATTTTTATGCAGTCTCATTTCTCACCTAGCCAACTCTAAACGTGCCAAGTTTCAGAATATAATGTTGAGTATTGACGTGGTTTCGAAAGGCAAACCATTCGGCCAAAGTTAACCCAACTCGACATAAGTTATATATTCAAAACTTAACCGTTTTGACTCCGGTTTGTTTCTACGTGATTCTAATATTAATTCTATCATAGTTCCATGTTTAAAGTCAAGTTTTATCATCATATGACATGAGTTATACGATTTCTTTAAATCGTATGCATATTAAATCACAAGTCGACATATATGTTGACTCAACTAGACAACATGCCTTATTCTAAGCTCTCACAAACTTATTTTATATTCCTAGGATGGCTGTAAATGTCAATAGAAGTCTTCATTCTCTGACATTGTGTAAGTTGCAAGTGGTTTATGAATTATTGGAGCAAACGTATACAAATACGTCTCCTATATCTACTACTTACTTACCACCTTACTTCTTACCTTAAATATCATTCCCATAACTCTTATTCTACCATAAAATAATCTCTACAAAGCCATAAGCTTTCATTCGTACGTTTGAGAAGCCAACGAGAGCATCAAGTTCAATATTTATATCGTATACTTTAGTAAATCGAACGTGGTCCTTTTTACTCGTGTTCCTTTCTTTTCATTCGATCCCCTATCATCATTTGAATCGTTGTAAGACATCTCTACCCAAGTTCAATTCATTTCGTTCGTCATTTCATGTCACATGCATCGTTTTATATAAACTACTTGAACGTATATTTCTTACATATTTATTTACGTATACAATATCGTATAGAACACAACAAGTGACTAGCCTCCCTTGCGGAAGGCCTAGGAGTCACAAAATCACACTCCTATCACATTTAAATTACGTTACATGCATCATACGTACTTGTTTTGAACCATGGTTCCATCGCTAAAAACTAGTAAGACATATAAAATAATCCTAAGTCTTTTACTTATATTAAACTTGTTCCATATCGCCATATAAATGAACTCATAACTTAAAATTCGGCTTAATGACCATGCGCTATTTTTGCACGACCTTATAGACAACGTGGCTAACTATCATTTTCATATAAACAACTCATAGATATAATCACTTCTCGACCCTTTAAAACACCCAAAGTAAACGTCACTCAACTAATAACTTTTAACTTAGAAAATATAACTAAGTCTTTTCTCTATAAAAAATGCGTTCCATGTCGCCTAGAAAACAGCTATATATATCGAAATTGGACTTAACGACCGTATGATATTTTTACACAACCCGTTAGACCACCTAACTGGCTACAACTTTCATTTATATAACTCGTAAAAATAAGCTCATTTCGACACTCTAAATTAGACAAAGTGAATCGCACAAAACATATATGAAACAGACTCTAAAAATGCGACATGGGCTTTTCAGCCCATCAAGCTATTTTTAAGCTATAAAAATAAGCTAGCTTATCTAGCCTTTTTTATATGAATTTAGAACATGAAAAATGACCTTTTTGATGAGCTCAACTAGTCTCACGATGTACGAATTTTAAAACGTTAATGGGCCACAAAAATGAATCGTTAAAGCCCGTAAGTATAAAAATAAGCTATAGACTATATAAGCTGTTAAAATAAGCTTTTTATAACTTAACTAAGCTTCGCAAATTTTAATATAATTTTTCCCATCATTTTTGTGTAATTGGACTAAAAATGTAACGCGACAACACCTAGAAGGACTAAAACAGTCAACCGAGTAAAACATGGACTAAAAATGTAAATACAGTATCATTAGGGTAGAAATTGATATATTATTTAATTCCAAGCTCAGAACGCTTTATTGGACAAGTAGTGGACTATAATTGTAAATTATATATAATAAAGGACTAACGGTGCAACGCTAACGCCGTTAGGGTAAAAAGTGTAAAAACTGGAAAAGGACAAGGACCAACATATTATATTTGACATTCTTATTTTAATTTTCATTTTACGAATTCCCTTCACGTCATTTGCATTTTTGTATATATTTCATTTGTTTATTTATAACTTTACGTTAATTATATATATAACGAGATTTTTAAACGATTTAATTATACGTTTCGAGGAAATGATATTTTGGAATATTAGACATAAAAACAAGATAATATTTTATGTAATTTTATTTTTAACTTGAAGCATTTTAAGCATATCATCATTCTCATTCTAACGATCAAATCGTTATTCGTTCGCGTTATCATTCCATCTTTCGTATTTAGGTCAAGTTCTTAGAAATCCCTATTTATTCAGGTTGTATTTCGAAGCCGTTACCATAATCTCATCCGAACTTACTTATTTCCATTCTCAGTATCGTATAAGGTGAGTCATAGCCTCACCTTTACTTCTTTATCAATTTTAAACTCCGTGAGGGAGATACATGCTATAAACAGATCGCAAGTATTTTTATGTATGCTTATCTGACTTGATATATGACTAAGTACCTTTATTGCCAAAAGACCCTTTATCATGAGCCATTAATCACTAGTAGTGAACGCGAATATAGTAAATAGATCTATTAAGGTTTGACAGCCTATCCCATTAATACTGGACGGAATGCCTTTTGGTTAGTCGTATTAGTCGCGATATTATTATATTTGAGGAAAAATAGGAATTGGCAAATCACCTATTATCTCGAGGGCATTATTATCCATCATTGACTTGATGTGACTTTACCGAATTTCGGTACTGTTAACGTTTTGCGTGTCATGAGACTTAGGGCAATATATACTACAATATCAACTTTTCCAACTGATTGTATTTCAAAATACAATCTTACTTGTGTATCGAACAAATAAATAAATTTAATCTCTATGATATCACTCAACATTTTTGTTGACTTTTAAGCATGTTATCTCAGGTAATTAGCGGAGCAGCAAGGGCATGGAGCGGGCTGTGACTTATCTTTAATATGGTGTAAAATAAAACGTGTAATTCAGTTTAAAACAATGTTTCCTTTATGGATTTTATCTACTCTGATATGAAACTTTTGTAAACTGAAATTATATGAAGGACCTATGTTTCAAAACGTCTCTTTTAAGCCGTTTTCTATAATTTTGACTTCGATCCTCAGTAATACCCCGATTAGTCTTCCACTGTTATCTCGTAAATTAGGGGGTGTTACATTAGTCCATATTCATCTCCATACTATGCCAAAACCAGACCAACATATTCTGCTTTGGTTCGTATGAATCAAGGTTCGCCATCAACTACATCTACATCCTCCAAACCAGAAACCCTTACAAATCCTTTTAGACAAGTCATAAAGATTCTTGAACCCATAGAAGAGAAATATTTAAATCAAGGTTTTAAAACCCTCAATGAATTTTTATTTCCCAAAGATGCTCATTTTTATAACAATGATTTCCAAACTCGTGAATATTACGAGTCAATCCTTATTGAAAGTAGATCTATTGATATACAGCATAATCATAATGAGAAAAACCCCGATCAAATTGACTTAAGAAAAGTTAGAATAAAAAAGATTTTGTCCATTGAAGATTGGGGAGATAAACCATATATTCATAAAACCCTTTCAAGAAACCCAGAATATCCAGCGTATAATTATTATGATTATATAGAAGCTTGGAATAAAGCATTTTTATTAAAAAACTATAGCCATACTTGGTTTTTTCGTTTCACCGAAGAATTTTCAAATTCCTCAAAGTCATATCCAAAATGGTTTGTCAATTGGTTCAAATATATGGGAAGTATTCCAGAAATATTCCCTCCAAGAATTTTAGAAGGTTATAACAAATATAAAACGATGTTTTCTCAAGAAAATGCTCCGCCTTTTGAGTATACTTTACAATTCTCAATTATATTCAGAATTCCATGGATTATGTCCTTTAATTATAAGAAGCAAGAAGCCAATGGAACTGCTCCACCCTTATATGTCAGAGAATTTTATTGCAAATGGTGGAAACAAACCAGTGAAGACCAAGCGGATATTAAAGCTGTTACAGCATATCATAGCAGTCTTATAATGAAGATCCCAAGCCAGTCTATTTCAAAGGCTCCAATAACCGATAAAGACACTATAAAAAGAATTCAAGCATGTTCATCCAAGGAAGAAATTCAAAGAATATTAAATGAAATCAAGAGATCTCCATCTTCCAGTGAAGAAGTTATACAAGATTCTCAAGACCCATACAAAGATGACTTTTTAGTCTAAAAGAATCAGCCTATTTTCAATAAAAAATAAAGATGTAATTTAGCTCAGCCTATTTCCAAAACTCTAGATTTTCAAATTATTATATCTCCAAGCAATATAGCTCAGTCCGAATGTATATCAGAACCTTGTAATAATTCAGATTATATCAATAAAGGTATTTTGATTTAAATCTCTTTTTATTATGTTTTCATATATTATTTTACTTTGCTTCATTTATGCTGTCATTTTCAATATAACAATAATTAAATTATTAAAAATAGCTTTATTTTGTTAATAGCTTAATCGATCCTGCTAAAATTGGTATCAAAGCCAGTCCCAAGTTTTCGAGGAGGTAATAGCTTAATCGATCCTACTAAAATTGGTATCAGAGCCAGTCCCAAGTTTTCGAGGAGGTAATAGCTTAATCGATCCTGCTAAAATTGGTATCAGTGCCAGTCCCAAGTTTTCGAGGAGGTAATGTTAATGATCTCTAAGATAATGAATTTCGGTTGTTTATATATTGTTAATTTAAAGAAACCATTTGCGTATTATATGATTATATGACTGCGTTGGTAAGCCCTGTCGATCAGTAGGTTGGAATTAGCCGCAACGATAATGAAAGTAGTAAGACTGCTTTACCACCACGATATGGGGGTGTTCCCGGAGTACATATAACACGTTAATTGTACATCTGCGTTTCTGAAAATTAACAGCATAAAGACAAACTTTATTCGTTATGATTAAGATATCAAGACTATTATTAAATCGAAAAGATGGTTCTTCTTCTGATATTGAAGATGAACAGGATCATAGTAATTCTATAGAAGTATCTATTTCTAATATTGAAAATAGTTTGCAAAATTGGAGTATACCCAAGCAAGATGTTAAAACTATATATAAAATTGGATCTTTTGAATGGATGCATAATTATTCTATAAAAACAACTGAGAAAACTTTACCTATAGTTCAAAATCAACAAAGTATAAAATTATTCTTTGAAAAAGCTATTAGAGAACATAGAAAAAATTATAAATTTTTGCATATAGGATTAATTCAAATAGCCATAAAACCCTTGACTAGATTAGGAATTGATGTTCCTACATGTATTATATTAAGAGATGCTAGATTAGAAATTTTTAAGCAATCATTACTAGCTTTAGCCGAATCCAATATATGTAATGGTCCAATATATTTCAATTGTTATCCAAATTATTCTGTATTATTATTCGATAAAAATATTTTAGATGTTTTAACATTAAACATAAAAACTAAGAATTTAGAAATAAAATAAGGATCTGATCCATTAGTATTAATATATAGAATATATTATAAAACTATGACTACTACTTTAGAACCTAAGGCTAAACTTAAGTCACCAAAAGATGAAACACTTATATTTGAAGCTAATTTTGAAAATTTAAATGTTTGTATACCTAAGAGATTAAAATGGGATGAAATAACTCGAAATCAATCTTGGAAATTAGAAGAGATAATTTAACCTAAACCTTTAAAATTAAATAAAGAAGTATCTAATATTATAGAACATACTGATGGAAATATAGAAATAATTTTTGGAAAAGATAAAATAGAGTCAGGAAGACATTCAACTTATATTCCTGAATCCTCTAGTTCATTAAGTTTAGATGAAAAATTATATAATCTTAGAAGATGTCAATCTATGAAATTTAAAGGAGTTGATTTTAATAAACCAATACCTCAACCTTTATATGAAGAAGATAATAAAAGTGATGATACTTATAATCCAACTAAGTCAGAAGTAGAATACTATAGAGAAGAACAAATATGAGTGATACTAAAATACAACTTAGAAATAATAAAAATCGATCAACTATTCATCATCTAGAAAGATTATATAAAAAGGAAAAATCAATAAGGAATGAGTTAAGGTGCGTTGATAAATGGAAAAAAGAAGGACAAATATATGTTAGTTGTGGTACTTTAAGAAATTATGATATAAATTGGGCTATTAGAATATTAAAAGGTGATTTAATAGCAAATCAAAGTATGATTAAACAGGTAAGGTCAAAATTAGTTATTTGTTAATGAGTTTATATCAATATAAATTAAAAAGAGAAATAAAACACTATCAAGAATCTATTCTAAGAAATATTAATAATATAAATTTTCTTAGGGAAGATTTTAACAAACGGTTATTTTGTAAGTAGACAAGCTCATCTAGATTTATTAAAAGAGTACACTAATAACAATATAAAATTAAGAGAAAAGTTAAAAAAGATCAAAAGATTTATTCATTAGAAAAGTCAAAAGGTTTGTGCTCATCATGGAAACATCGATTGTTGAAATTGGAGAAATGCCAAAAATTGAATTTAAAATGAATATGAATTATTTAAAAGATGAAATGCTTAATGATTATAATAATGAAAAGCTATTTTGGTATTATACAACATTTAATAAAAATGAAAGATTATTACATGAAGTAGAATGGCAGTTATACATAATCAATAATGAAGAAAATATTATATTTTTCTCATGGTTTCAATTATATTGTGTAGAAAATAATATAGAATTTCCTTTTAAAGAAAAAATAGATGTAACTACTGAAATAAATAAAATTTATAAAAACTTAAAAACAAACGAAGAAGAAATAAGAATACATCCACCTTATGAAGATATAATAATTGAAAAGGAAAATAAACAATATGTAGAAATACCTTTGGCTTCTAGAAGTGATGATAGTGGAAAATCATTATCAAATATAATTAATCAAAATAATTATACAAATGAAATGTTAAATACCATAGGACAACAATTAAATAGAATAGAAAATAATTGTTGTAATAATAATAATAATAATAATGAAGCCAGTACGTCAAAGTCTAATAAAGAGAAAATTGAAAGAAATCCTCTATTCATACCATATAATATAGATAATATAGATGAATCCATAAATTTAGGAAAACAAAATAAGATATTAAAAGAAATAGAAGAAAGATTATCTAATTTTCATATAAATGAAAAAATTAATGTCATCATTAAAGAAACAGAAGACAATATATCAGAAATTGAAGAGCAATTTAATACTTTAGAAGTTAATAAGATAAGATATCAGCCATATACATCAAATAATACATATACTTCAAGACCTGAAACAAGAAATTATTACCTTAGACCATCACCACCTGATTTACAATACGAAGAAAGACATAATTTAGTTCAATCAAAATATGATGGAACGTCTATATATGAATGGAATATTGATGGGTTATCTGAATACATGATATTAAATATATTACATGAAATGACTATGGCATCTAATGCCTATAAAGTACAGAAAAATTCTGAAGATGCTACATTTAGACTTTTAGTATCTGGATTCACAGGAACCTTAAAAGGATGGTGGGATTCTTATGTTACTGAAGATCAAAAACAAATTATAAGAAATACTAAAAGGGTTATAATTAAGGAAGAAAATGGTCAACAGATGCAGACTGAAGTTAGTGATTCAGTTAATACATTAATATTTGCTATATTAAAGAATTTTGTAGGAAATCCTGCGGCTTATCAAGAAAAAAATTCAGCTATATTACTTAATTTAACATGTAGAAAACTACAAGATTTTAGATGGTATAAAGATGTATTTTTAGCTAAGGTTATAACTAGACCTGATTGTAATCAAGCTTATTGGAAAGAAAGGTTTACAGCCGATTTACCAAAATTATTTGCTGAAAGAATAAGAAATAGATTAAATAAGGATTATAATAATATTATACCATGGTCAGATCTAACTTATGGAGAAATTATAAATTGTGTTAATCAAGAAGGATTAGCTATATGTTCAGATTTAAAATTAAAATCTAAGATAAAGAAAGAAGGTATTAATAATAGAAAGGAACTAGGAAACTTTTGTGAACAATATGGTTATGAACCATTAAAAGTACCATCAAATAGTTCTAAAAGAAATAAAAAGGATTATAGAATTAGAAAATATAGAAAACCTAATAAAGGATATAAACAATATGAAAAGCAATATGAAAAGAGAAATAGATATAAAAGAAGTAAAAACCCCACATTCAACAAGGAAAGAAGATCTAAGGATACAATAATATGTTATAAATGTGGAAAACAAGGACATACATCAAGAAATTGTTATACTAAAAAGAAAATTAATGAGTTAAGTATATCAGATGAACTTAAAGATCAAATTATTAAAATCATGATAAATGAAGATTCAAGTGAATCTAGTATTACAGACTATGAAGAAGATGATTTAAATATTGTAGAAAATTCATCTACTACTAGTAATGAATATGAAGAATGTGAATGTATTGGGAATTGTACATGTGATTATAAAGAAGTAAATGTTATAACTAATGAAAGTGAAGATATAAATGTAAAAATATTGTTAGAATTTGTCACACCCCCAAAATCGGGTCCAGCGGAAGCTTACGTGTCGCTGGGGTGCAACTCAATTGGTATCATAACACAAGTGTAACGAACGGTTTTCACATCAATCATTTAGAATATATTTGAGAAGTCAAAAGTGTTAAATTTACATTATGAAAAGTGGTGCGGAAGTTGGCCCATAAAATAAGTTAAGCGGTCCCAAATGTTTTATCAGAGTCTTCTATAACCATGCCATGCCCTGCCAAAAGCCTCCAGTAGCGTGCCATTGCTTAGTTCCTGAAAATACATGCTAAAGTGTCAACACGAGGTTGGTGAGTTCATAGAGTTTGTTATGAACGAGTTGAAAAGTTCTTCGAGAATGTTTCCACAGCAAAGGCATTGTAAATCCACTCAGTTGCAAATCCCGCCCATAACAAAACTTGCAACCTGTGTGTTTACAACCCACTGCTAAAATATAGCTTGAGTAAGACATGTGCGTATACAATATGCATGATATATCACTAGTAGACCTTATGCTGCTCACGAGGAGACTTATGTTCGGCTACCCCAAGTGTTTGATACTTAGGTCCGTGATATGTTCTGTACGGCTACCCCAAGTGTTTGATACTTAGGTCCGTGATCTGTTCTGTTCGGCTACCCCAAGTGTTTGATACTTAGGTCCGTGATCTGTTCTGTTCGGCTACCCCAAGTGTTAGATACTTAGGTCCGCGAGTTGCTTTCAAGAATAACGCAAATAAGTTTAACACAATCATATATGTAAGCAAGCAGTTTAAGCATGTATCTCCCCCAAAAGTTCAAAACTTATAAAGTAGGGGCTATGAAACTCACCTGATGCGATAGCAACAATACTAGTGGTGAATATGCTGGAATGAGGCTCGGTCTCTAACCGCGACCTAATGTGAATGATATGATCTAAGGTAAGCAAATGAAATGATTCTACTCATGCAATTACGTATGTTAACGATACCACTCGTTAGTTTTGAAAATAATGTTTATCGTCGAAAACTACATTTTTAACGTCTCGGCAAGTTATGAACTACTTTTCGTGTAAATATGTTGAAACGGCACTCCACGATCTTTGTTTGATGTTTTATCGCCAAATAAAATAGTTTCGTCGCAAAATAACCCTTTTTACAACTTGTGAAAATATGACCAAACGGCCTCGCAAAACTAGTCGCAAAAATATTGTACGTTAAGAGTTAGGAATAGAACTTGACGTTTTTGAAATCCTTGTAACATAATCTTCATGTCGTCTCCTTTGACTTTTGATCATACGCGCCTCGATCATATAGAAAATCGGCCATGAACTTAGTGACTTGCTAGTTTTACACTTAGAAAATATATGTGTTGTAATGCTGTCAAAATAAGTATAGTTCATCGGCTTTTCAAAAATTCAAATCTCGGTCGTTACAAGTCCGTTTTCAACGTTCTTTATATCCACGCGTTCGTCATAACATGAACTAACATATTTTCAGTAGCTCGGCCCTCCTAGATCACGTCTAACGCCTCGTTTTGTCCGTCGAATGTCGTCCAACAGCAAGTAGTATTTTCAGAAAATAGTTTTTCGTCGTTAAACTTGGAAAAATTATAACTTCTTCGTTATAAACTCGCTTTAATCCGTTCTTTCGCCCATAGCTTCGTTTTTGAAAGTATTTTCTAAATCTTTGGTCCAAAATTACACCCTAGCCCCTGAGTTTCCCACGTTTTGCAAAATGGGACAGCAACTATATATATTGTCAAAACTTGGTTTTCTTAGTTAATAACTTGTACAAAACTTAACCAAACTACTTCAAATCAACTCCACAAGTACTCAATCCTACCATACACCTTCTTAGGGTGTCATGGGTCCTAAACATCGCTAAAAATAATGGGCTTCGCGGGGATTTTAATAAAACGTACAGATCTAGAGTTTGAGATAGTTTTTTTGTGAAAAATAAAACAAGTGGTATGTATACATATCTTTTGCATGGTAAGTTCTCAAAGTAACTAGAAGATACAACAATATATGAACAAAAGGAAGTATGAAATGATCAAAAATGGTGTTCTTGAGCTTACTTGTTGTTTGATGAGTTAGGATGAAAAATGACCACACCCTTGGAGTTTTTATTGCAAAACCCTAACAAGGATGATATAAGGAACTAGTATAACCCTTTTGCTTGAAAAATTTATGGATCCCCTCTTGTGTTCTTGACTTGGCCGTGTACTAGGGGAAGGAGGGAGAGAGTTTTGTGATTTTTTTTTGTGAAATGAAGTTAGTTTAGGCTTTATATAGGCCAAGGGCATTTTGGTAATTTCAACGAAAGGGTATAATGGTAATTTCAATAGGTTTTTGAAATATCTAGATATTTTTGAGAAAATATCTAGATATTTTAGGTTGGATAATTATCTTGACTTACGGAGTGAGTTTTGGTCCCGTTAATTGCTAACTGTAAGTCGTAAAGTCACAAAACTTAAAACCGGGTATCCTAAAATTCCAAAATTCATGAAAATGTCACGGAAGGTGGAAAACATATATTTCTCTTGTTGGTAATGTTGTTTGGACATATCGGGATGCCTAAATGATGTTTAAACCTTAAGGTAAATCTCGGACACGGTTTCGTGATTCTTGCAGAAATTATCCGACGAGTGCCAAAATCTCGGGTTATCATTAAAATAGTTTAACTTACGAGAATATGAAATAAAAATTTTGGAATGAATAGTGCCAGTGAATAGTAAAAATGAATAGTAACTCATGAATAGTAAATTGTCGAGGTTCGGAAAAATGGCCTGGAATTACGAGTTGTGACAGTCTCCACCCGTTAGAGGAATTCAGTCCCTGAATTCAGCTCACTCGTTCTACGTACGTATGCTCTCGTGGTCGGGTTTGATGGGGGTAAACTTTCCCATTATCGAGCGTAGTCCCCAAAAGACCTCTAGGTAACCGATTTTTACTTAATCCCACAACTCATCAAACAAGAACTGTCATGGGATTAGGCTAAATCGGTTTGAGGTTGTCGATTCAAATTTAATCTCACAACTCATCAAACAAGAACTGTCATGAGATTAAACTGAATCGGCTCGGGTAACAACTTGACTCTTAGCTTGATTTTCGCAACTCATCAAACAAGAACTGTCACTAAATCAAGCTAGGAAACAAGTTGTCTGAAAGAATGGATTCAGCATCCTGAAATGAGGTCTTTTGAAAGATTGGCTCGATATTGGAATTGCTTACACCGATCAAATCAATCTTGACATAATTCTATTATAACTACTCTCAGTATTGCAAAATTCATCTCTGAGTCGAACATAGGTGGTCAGGCTATGTCCCACTGTCCCGGGTCGAATATAGATGACCAGTCTATATTCCACCGAGGTTCAATGAATTTTGGAATACTCAGCTTAGTTATACTAATACTATGTCCTTCACATGTAAAGGGTGGTTCAAAAGACTAAGGCAGGTGATCAATCTTGAGGTCGAATGATGAAACTACGTAAGGAAAAGGTGTAACGCTGCGATGTGCATGATATGTAAGCATACTTATATGGAATACAAGTATAGTAATCAACGAGAGTAAGTGAGTATAATCTATCTGGCAATAAGATACAAATCTCATTAAATATGTCAGCAACAAACCACAAATGAGGCATCAGCTTAGCAGGCAGGCACGTGGCGGTCATAGGGTTAAGTTTTCGTAAAAGTAGCTATAGTTTAGGTTTTAAAATTACCCAATTCTCTATAGCCTAGGCTCTGATACCAATCTGTCACACCCCCAAAATCGGGTCCAGCGGAAGCTTACGTGTCGCTGGGGTGCAACTCAATTGGTATCATAACACAAGTGTAAAGAACGGTTTTCACATCAATCATTTAGAATATATTTGAGAAGTCAAAAGTGTTAAATTTACATTATGAAAAGTGGTGCGGAAGTTGGCCCATAAAATAAGTTAAGCGGTCCCAAATGTTTTATCAGAGTCTTCTATGACCATGCCATGCCCTGCCAAAAGCCTCCAGTAGCGTGCCATTGCTTAGTTCCTGAAAATACATGCTAAAGTGTCAACACGAGGTTGGTGAGTTCATAGAGTTTGTTATGAACGAGTTGAAAAGTTCTTCGAGAATGTTTCCACAGCAAAGGCATTGTAAATCCACTCAGTTGCAAATCCCGCCCATAACAAAACTTGCAACCTGTGTGTTTACAACCCACTGCTAAAATATAGCTTGAGTAAGACATGTGCGTATACGATATGCATGATATATCACTAGTAGACCTTATGCTGCTCACGAGGAGACTTATGTTCGGCTACCCCAAGTGTTTGATACTTAGGTCCGTGATATGTTCTGTACGGCTACCCCAAGTGTTTGATACTTAGGTCCGTGATCTGTTCTGTTCGGCTACCCCAAGTGTTTGATACTTAGGTCCGTGATCTGTTCTGTACGGCTACCCCAAGTGATAGATACTTAGGTCCGCGAGTTGCTTTCAAGAATAACTCAAATAAGTTTAACACAATCATATATGTAAGCAAGCAGTTTAAGCATGTATCTCCCCCAAAAGTTCAAAACGTATAAAGTAGGGGCTATGAAACTCACCTGATGCGATAGCAACAATACTAGTGGTGAATATGCTGGAATGAGGCTCGGTCTCTAACCGCGACCTAATGTGAATGATATGATCTAAGGTAAGCAAATGAAATGATTCTACTCATGCAATTACGTATGTTAACGATACCACTCGTTAGTTTTGAAAATAATGTTTATCGTCGAAAACTACATTTTTAACGTCTCGGCAAGTTATGAACTACTTTTCGTGTAAATATGTTGAAACGGCACTCCACGATCTTTGTTTGATGTTTTATCGCCAAATAAAATAGTTTCGTCGCAAAATAACCCTTTTTACAACTTGTGAAAATATGACCAAACGGCCTCGCAAAACTAGTCGCAAAAATATTGTACGTTAAGAGTTAGGAATAGAACTTGACGTTTTTGAAATCCTTGTAACATAATCTTCATGTCGTCTCCTTTGACTTTTGATCATACGCGCCTCGATCATATAGAAAATCGGCCATGAACTTAGTGACTTGCTAGTTTTACACTTAGAAAATATATGTGTTGTAATGCTGTCAAAATAAGTATAGTTCATCGGCTTTTCAAAAATTCAAATCTCGGTCGTTACAAGTCCGTTTTCAACGTTCTTTATATCCACGCGTTCGTCATAACATGAACTAACATATTTTCAGTAGCTCGGCCCTCCTAGATCACGTCTAACGCCTCGTTTTGTCCGTCGAATGTCGTCCAACAGCAAGTAGTATTTTCAGAAAATAGTTTTTCGTCGTTAAACTTGGAAAAATCATAACTTCTTCATTATAAACTCGCTTTAATCCGTTCTTTCGCCCATAGCTTCGTTTTTGAAAGTATTTTCTAAATCTTTGGTCCAAAATTACACCCTAGCCCCTGAGTTTCCCACGTTTTGCAAAATGGGACAGCAACTATATATATTGTCAAAACTTGGTTTTCTTAGTTAATAACTTGTACAAAACTTAACCAAACTACTTCAAATCAACTCCACAAGTACTCAATCCTACCATACACCTTCTTAGGGTGTCATGGGTCCTAAACATCGCTAAAAATAATGGGCTTCGCGGGGATTTTAATAAAACGTACAGATCTAGAGTTTGAGATAGTTTTTTTGTGAAAAATAAAACAAGTGGTATGTATATATATCTTTTGCATGGTAAGTTCTCAAAGTAACTAGAAGATACAACAATATATGAACAAAAGGAAGTATGAAATGATCAAAAATGGTGTTCTTGAGCTTACTTGTTGTTTGATGAGTTAGGATGAAAAATGACCACACCCTTGGAGTTTTTATTGCAAAACCCTAACAAGGATGATATAAGGAACTAGTATAACCCTTTTGCTTGAAAAATTTATGGATCCCCTCTTGTGTTCTTGACTTGGCCGTGTACTAGGGGAAGGAGGGAGAGAGTTTTGTGATTTTTTTTTTTGTGAAATGAAGTTAGTTTAGGCTTTATATAGGCCAAGGGCATTTTGGTAATTTCAACGAAAGGGTATAATGGTAATTTCAATAGGTTTTTGAAATATCTAGATATTTTTGAGAAAATATCTAGATATTTTAGGTTGGATAATTATCTTGACTTACGGAGTGAGTTTTGGTCCCGTTAATTGCTAACTGTAAGTCGTAATGTCACAAAACTTAAAACCGGGTATCCTAAAATTCCAAAATTCATGAAAATGTCACGGAAGGTGGAAAACATATATTTCTCTTGTTGGTAATGTTGTTTGGACATATCGGGATGCCTAAATGATGTTTAAACCTTAAGGTAAATCTCGGACACGGTTTCGTGATTCTTGCAGAAATTATCCGACGAGTGCCAAAATCTCGGGTTATCATTAAAATAGTTTAACTTACGAGAATATGAAATAAAAATTTTGGAATGAATAGTGCCAGTGAATAGTAAAAATGAATAGTAACTCGTGAATAGTAAATTGTCGAGGTTCGGAAAAATGGCTTGGAATTACGAGTTGTGACAGTATTAATGAGTAAAATTGAAGATAAAGAAATAAAACAGGTTTATTTAGATAGATTAAAAGAACAATTAAAAGATAAAAACATTGTAAAATCTGTTGAAATTGATAATGTCCAAGAATACAATTTTAATGAAATATGTCAAAGATTTTATAAAGAACCGAAGAAAATAACAATATCTGAACTACAAGAAGAACTAAAGACTGTAAAAACAGAAATAACAATATTAAAAAAAAGTGAAAAATCCTGAAGAAAACAAAAAAGAAAAGAAAAATAAAAATATACAAGAAGAAGGAACTTCAAACAACAATACTGAAACTACAATAAACCATATACAAAGTATTAGTACTCAAAGATGGTATACAAAAGTAAATATAGCTATAAAAGGAAAATTTAAATTATCTTTAGTAGCTTTATTAGATTCTGGAGCAAATTTAAATTGTATACAAGAAGGATTAGTTCCTACTGAATATTATGAAAAATCCTCACAAAGACTTGGAGCAGCAAATGGTTCTAAGCTAATTATAAGTTATAAATTATCCAATGTACATGTATGCAAAGATAATTATTGTTTTAAAACTCCTCTCATATTAGTTAAAAATTTAAGCTCCCAACTTATATTAGGACAACCTTTTTTAACTCAATTATATCCAATTTCTTCTATAAGTGAAAAGGGTCTTTCTACTAAAATATTAGGAAAAGAAATTACATTTGAATTTATAACACCATTGATAACTAGAGAAATAAATCTATTAAAAAATAAACAAATACATGTCGAATACTTAGTCAATGAAATAAGTAATAAGAGAATAGAAGAACAAGTACAAAGTAGTATTATACAAAATAAAATAAAACAATTAGAAGAAAAATTCAAAAATAATGTATGTGCTACTATACCTAATGCATTCTGGAAAAGAAAACAACATATCGTAAAATTACCATATATTAAAGAATTTAATGAAAAGAATATCCCTACGAAATCAAAATCTATTCATATGTCCCAAGAATTAGAAAAACATTGTAAAAAAGAAATACAAGAATTATTAGATAAAAAACTCATAAGATCTTCTAAATCACCATGGTCTTGTTCGGCCTTTTATGTCATTAACAATGCTGAAATTGAAAGAGGAGCACCAAGATTAGTTATAAATTATAAACCTTTAAATAAAGTTTTAGAATGGATAAGATACCCTATACCAAATAAAAGAGATTTATTAAAGAAGCTATATGATTCAAAAATATTTTCTAAGTTTGATATGAAGTCAGGATTTTGGCAAATTCAAATTGATGAAAAAGATAGATATAAAACAGGATTTAATGTTCCTTTTGGTCATTATGAATGGAATGTTATGCCTTTTGGTTTAAAAAATGCTCCATCAGAATTTCAAAATATAATGAATGATCTTATAAACCCTGTAAATGATTTTGCTATAGTCTATATTGACGATGTTCTTAAATTTTCTAAAAATATAGATCAACATTTTAAACACTTAAATATATTTTATGATATTATATACAAAAATGGATTAGTAGTTTCACCTACTAAAATAAGTTTATTCAAAACAGAAGTAAGATTTTTAGGTCATAATATAATTTAATGTACTATAAAACCAATAGAAAGAAGTTTAGAATTTTCAAATAAATTTCCAGATGAAATAAAAGATAAAAAACAATTACAAAGATTTTTAGGATGTTTAAACTATATTCATGATTTCTTTAAAGATTTAGGAATTATATGTAAACCATTATATGATAGATTAAAGAAAAATCCTAAACCATGGACTGAAGAACATACTAATATAGTTAAACATATAAAAGAAAAGGTAAAACATTTACCCTGTCTAAATATACCTCATCCTGAAGCAAATCTTATTGTTGAAACTGATGCTAGTGATATAGGTTATGGTGGTATATTAAAGCAAAGATTAAAAGATAATGATAAAGAACAATTAGTTAGATATTTTTCAGGTTCTTGGAACGATACTCAAAGAAATTATTCTACTATAAAAAAGGAGATATTTAGTATTGTTCTAAATGTCAAAAAATTTGAAGATGATCTGTATATGAAGCCTTTTTTATTAAGAATTGATTGTTTATTAGCAAAACATGTTTTAGAAAAGGATGTAAAAAATTTAATTTCAAAGCAAGTTTTTGCAAGATGGCAAGCTATACTATGCAATTTTGATTTTACTATTGAATTCATAAAAGGAGAAAATAATTCTTTACCAGATTTCTTATCAAGAGAACTTTTACAGGGAATATGAATCCAGAAAAGAAAACCATTATACCCAAACCAAAACTCTCATCTCCACCAACCCCTCCATCAATTATATCTCAAAATAGATTCACACAACTTAGTCCATATTCATCTCCATACTATGCCAAAACCAGACCAACATATTCTGCTTTGGTTCATATAAATCAAGGTTCGCCATCAACTACATCTACATCCTCCAAACCAGAAACCCTTACAAATCCTTTTAGACAAGTCATAAAGATTCTTGAACCCATAGAAGAGAAATATTTAAACCAAGGTTTTAAAACCCTCAATGAATTTTTATTTCCCAAAGATGCTCATTTTTATAACAATGATTTCCAAACTCGTGAATATTACGAGTCAATCCTTATTGAAAGTAGATCTGTTGATATACAGCATAATCGTAATGAGAAAAACCCCGATCAAATTGACTTCAGCAAAGTTAGAATAAAAAAGATTTTGTCCATTGAAGATTGGGGAGATAAACCATATATTCATAAAACCCTTTCAAGAAACCCAGAATATCCAGCGTATAATTATTATGATTATATAGAAGCTTGGAATAAAGCATTTTTATTAAAAAACTATAGCCATACTTGGTTTTTTGGTTTCACCGAAGAATTTTCAAGAAAATGCTCCGCCTTTTGAGTATACTTTACAATTCTCAATTATATTCAGACTCCCATGGATTATGTCCTTTAATTATAAGAAGCAAGAAGCCAATGGAACTGCTCCACCCTTATATGTCAGAGAATTTTATTGCAAATGGTGGAAACAAACCAGTGAAGACCAAGCGGATATTAAAGCTGTTACAGCATATCATAGCAGCATATCATAGCGTATTATATGATTATATGATTGCGTTGGTAAGCCCTGTCGATCAGTGGGTTGGAATTAGCTGCAACGATAATGAAAGTAGTAAGACGGCCTTACCACCACGATATGGGGGTGTTCCCGGAGTACATATAACATGTTAATTGTACATCTACGTTTCTGAAAATTAACAACATAAAGACAAACTTTATTCATTATGATTAAGATATCAAGACTATTATTAAATCGAAAAGATGGTTCTTCTTCTGATATTGAAGATGAACAGGATCATAGTAATTCTGTAGAAGTATCTATTTCTAATATTGAAAATAGTTTGCAAAATTGGAGTATACCCAAGCAAGATGTTAAAACTATATATAAAATTGGATCTTTTGAATGGATGCAAAATTATTCTATAAAAACAACTGAGAAAACTTTACCTATAGTTCAAAATCAACAAAGTATAAAATTATTCTCTGAAAAAGCTATTAGAGAACATAGAAAAAATTATAAATTTTTGCATATAGGATTAATTCAAATAGCCATAAAACCCTTGACTAGATTAGGAATTGATGTTCCTACATGTATTATATTAAGAGATGCTAGATTAGAAAATTTTAAGCAATCATTACTAGCTTTAGCTGAATCCAATATATGTAATGGTCCAATATATTTCAATTGTTATCCAAATTATTCTGTATCATTATTCGATAAAAATATTTTAGATGTTTTAACATTAAACATAAAAACTAAGAATTTAGAAATAAAAGAAGGATCTGATCCATTAGTATTAATATATAGAATATATTATAAAACTATGACTACTACTTTAGAACCTAAGGCTAAACTTAAGTCACCAAAAGATGAAACACTTATATTTGAAGCTAATTTTGAAAATTCAAATGTTTGTATACCTAAGAGATTAAAATGGGATGAAATACTCGAAATCAATCTTGGAAATTAGAAGAGATAATTCAACCTAAACCTTTAAAATTAAATAAAGTATCTAATATTATAGAACATACTGATGGAAATATAGAAATAATTTTTGGAAAAGATAAAATAGAGTCAGCAAGACATTCAACTTATATTCCTGAATCCTCTAGTTCATTAAGTTTAGATGAAAAATTATATAATCTTAGAAGATGTCAATCTATGAAATTTAAAGGAGTTGATTTTAATAAACCAATACCTCAACCTTTATATGAAGAAGATAATAAAAGTGATGATACTTATAATCCAACTAAGTCAGAAGTAGAATACTATAGAGAAGAACAAATTTGAGTGATACTAAAATACAGCTTAGAAATAATAAAAATCGATCAATTATTCATCATCTAGAAATGTTATATAAAAAGGAAAAAACAATAAGGAATGAGTTAAGGTTCGTTGAGAAATGAAAAAAGGAAGGACAAATATATGTTAGTTGTGGTACTTTAAGAAATTATGATATAAATTGGGCTATTAGAATATTAAAAGGTGATTTAATAACAAATCAAAGTATGATTAAACAGGTAAGGTCAGAATTAGTTATTTGTTAATGAGTTTATATCAATATAAATTAAAAAGAGAAATAAAACACTATCAAGAATCTATTCTAAGAAATATTAATAATATAAATTTTCTTAGGGAAGATTTAACAAACGGTTATTTTGTAAGTAGACAAGCTCATCTAGATTTAATAAAAGAGTACACTAATAACAATATAAAATTAAGAGAAAAGTTAAAAAAGATCAAAAGATTTATTCATTAGAAAAGTCAAAAGGTTTGTGCTCATCATGGAAACATCGATTGTTGAAATTGGAGAAATGCCAAAAATTGAATTTAAAATGAATATGAATTATTTAAAAGATGAAATGCTTAATGATTATAATAATGAAAAGCTATTTTGGTATTATACAACATTTAATAAAAATGAAAGATTATTACATGAAGTAGAATGGCAGTAATACATAATCAATAATGAAGAAAATATTATATTTTTCTCATGGTTTCAATTATATTATGTAGAAAATAATATAGAATTTCCTTTTAAAGAAAAAATAGATGTAACTACTGAAATAAATAAAATTTATAAAAAATTAAAAACAAACGAAGAAGAAATAGGAATACATCCACCTTATGAAGATATAATAATTGAAAAGGAAAATAAACAATATGTAGGAATACCTTTGGCTTCTAGAAGTGATGATAGTGGAAAATCATTATCAAATATAATTAATCAAAATAATTATACAAATGAAATGTTAAATACCATAGGACAACAATTAAATAGAATAGAAAATAATTGTTGTAATAATAATAATAATAATAATAATAATAATAATAATAATAATAATAATGAAGCCAGTACATCAAAGTCTAATAAAGAGAAAATTGAAAGAAATCCTCTATTCATACCATATAATATAGATAATATAGATGAATCCATAAATTTAGGAAAACAAAATAAGATATTAAAAGAAATAGAAGAAAGATTATCTAATTTTCATATAAATGAAAAAATTAATGTCATCAGTAAAGAAACAGAAGACAATATATCAGAAATTGAAGAGCAATTTAATACTTTAGAAGTTAATAAGATAAGATATCAGCCATATACATCAAATAATAAATATACTTCAAGACCTGAAACAAGAAATTATTACCCTAGACCATCTCCACCTGATTTACAATATGAAGAAAGACGTAATTTAGTTCAATCAAAATATGATGAAACGTCTATATATGAATGGAATATTGATGGGTTATCCGAATACATGATATTAAATATATTACATGAAATGACTATGGCATCTAATGCCTATAAAGTACAGAAAAATTCTGAAGATGCTACATTTAGACTTTTAGTATCTGGATTCACAGGAACCTTAAAAGGATGGTGGGATTCTTATGTTACTGAAGATCAAAAACAAATTATAAGAAATACTAAAAGGGTTATAATTAAGGAAGAAAATGGTCAACAGATGCAGACTGAAGTTAGTGATTCAGTTAATACATTAATATTTGCTATATTAAAGAATTTTGTAGGAAATCCTGAGCTTATCAAAAACGAAATTCAGCTATATTACTAAATTTAACATGTAGAAAACTACAAGATTTTAGATGGTATAAAGATGTATTTTTAGCTAAGGTTATGACTAGACCTGATTGTAATCAAGCTTATTGGAAAGAAAGGTTTATAGCCGGTTTACCAAAATTATTTGCTGAAAGAATAAGAAATAGATTAAATAAGGATTATAATAATATTATACCATGGTTAGATCTAACTTATGGAGAAATTATAAATTGTGTTAATCAAGAAGGTTTAGCTATATGTTCATATTTAAAATTAAAATCTAAGATAAAGAAAGAAGGTATTAATAATAGAAAGGAACTAGGAAACTTTTGTGAACAATATGGTTATGAACCATTAAAATTACCATCAAATAGTTCTAAAAGAAATAAAAATGATTATAGAATTAGAAAATATAGAAAACCTAATAAAGGATATAAACAATATGAAAACCAATATGAAAAGAGAAATAGATATAAAAGAAGTAAAAAACCCACGTTCAACAAGGAAAGAAGATCTAAGGATACAATAATATGTTATAAATGTGGAAAACAAGGACATACATCAAGAAATTGTTATACTAAAAAGAAAATTAATGAGTTAAGTATATCAGATGAACTTAAAGATCAAATTATTAAAATCATGATAAATGAAGATTCAAGTGAATCTAGTATTTCAGACTATGAAGAAGATGATTTAAATATTGTAGAAAATTCATCTACTACTAGTAATGAATCTGAAGAATGTGAATGTATTGGGAATTGTACATGTGATTATAAAGAAGTAAATGTTATAACTAATGAAAGTGAAGATATAAATATAAAAATATTGTTAGAATTAATGAGTAAAATTGAAGATAAATAAATAAAACAGGTTTATTTAGATAGATTAAAAGAACAATTAAAAGATAAAAACATTGTAAAATCTGTTGAAATTGATAATGTCCAAGAATACAATTTTAATGAAATATGTCAAAGATTTTATAAAGAACCAAAGAAAATAACAGTATCTGAACTACAAGAAGAACTAAAGACTGTAAAAACAGAAATAACAATATTAAAACAAAAGGTGAAAAATCTTGAAGAAAAGAAAAAAAAAGAAAAGAAAAATAAAAATATACAAGAAGAAGGAACTTCAAACAATAATACTGAAACTACAATAAACCATATACAAAGTATTAGTACTCAAAGATGGTATACAAAAGTAAATATAGCTATAAATGGAAATTTTAAATTATATTTAGTAGCTTTATTAGATTCTGGAGCAGATTTAAATTTTATACAAGAAGGATTAGTTCCTACTGAATATTATGAAAAATCCTCACAAAGACTTGGAGCAGCAAATGGTTCTAAGCTGATTATAAGTTATAAATTATCCAATGTACATGTATGCAAAGATAATTATTGTTTTAAAACTCCTCTCATATTAGTTAAAAATTTAAGCTCCCAACTTATATTAGGACAACCTTTTTTAACTCAATTATATCCAATTTCTTCTATAAGTGAAAAGGGTCTTTCTACTAAAATATTAGGAAAATAAATTACATTTGAATTTATAACACCATTGATAACTAGAGAAATAAATCTATTAGAAAATAAACAAAAACATGTCAAATACTTAGTCAATGAAATAAGTAATAAGAGAACAGAAGAACAAGTACAAAGTAGTATTATACAAAATAAAATAAAACAACTAGAAGAAAAATTCAAAAATAATGTATGTGCTACTATACCTAATGCATTCTGGAAAAGAAAACAACATATCGTAAAATTACCATATATTAAAGAATTTAATGAAAAGAATATCCCTACGAAATCAAAATCTATTCATATGTCCCAAGAATTAGAAAAAAATTGTAAAAAAGAAATACAAGAATTATTAGATAAAAAACTCATAAGATCTTCTAAATCACCATGGTCTTGTTCGGCCTTTTATGTCATTAACAATGCTGAAATTGAAAGAGGAGCACCAAGATTAGTTATAAATTATAAACCTTTAAATAAAGTTTTAGAATGGATAAGATACCCTATACCAAATAAAAGAGATTTATTAAAGAAGCTATCAAAAATATTTTCTAAGTTTGATATGAAGTCAGGATTTTGGCAAATTCAAATTGATGAAAAAGATAGATATAAAACAGGATTTAATGTTCTTTTTGGTCATTATGAATGGAATGTTATGCCTTTTGGTTTAAAAAATGCTCCATCAGAATTTCAAAATATAATGAATGATCTTATAAACCCTATAAATGATTTTGCTATAGTCTATATTGACGATGTTCTTATATTTTCTAAAAATATAGGTCAACATTTTAAACACTTAAATATATTTTATGATATTATATACAAAAATGGATTAGCAGTTTCACCTACTAAAATAAGTTTATTCAAAACAGAAGTAAGATTTTTAGGTCATAATATAATTCAAGGTACTATAAAACCAATAGAAAGAAGTTTAGAATTTTCAAATAAATTTTCAGATGAAATAAAAGATAAAAAACAATTACAAAGATTTTTAGGATGTTTAAACTATATTCATGATTTCTTTAAAGATTTAGGAATTATATGTAAACCATTATAAGATAGATTAAAGAAAAATCCTAAACCATGGACTGAAGAACATACTAATATAGTTAAACATATAAAAGAAAAGGTAAAACATTTACCCTGTCTAAATATACCTCATCCTGAAGCAAATCTTATTGTTGAAACTGATGCTAGTGATATAGGTTATGGTGGTATATTAAAGCAAAGATTAAAAGATAATGATAAAGAACAATTAGTTAGATATTTTTCAGGTTCTTGGAACGATACTCAAAGAAATTATTCTACTATAAAAAAGGAGATACTGAGTATTGTTCTAAATATCAAAAAATTTGAAGATGATCTGTAGTCCGTGCTGAATATACTTATAAATAAATGCAGACAGCGGATACGCGTGAATAAATACAAATCACCCCTTTGTGAAAAAGGATACTTGCAAAAACTCACGTTCGTGTGTAGTGTGAAACCAGGTAAGTGATTACCCGGATCGTTTCCCAACGAGGTATGAATGGGCAAACTGTGGAAAGCTTAGGATTAGAGTGACAGATGATTTAGATATTTTGGATTTTGCTTTTTGATTAATTCTAATTGATATAAGACAAACAAATATACAAAAGAAAATTAAACGCGAATTTAAATAACCTGAAAACGCGTAACAGGAAATCTAAAACGGGACAAAAACTGAAATATATGAAATTAAAACCTAAAAGTGTAAAATTACTTAAAACTTATTTTAAAACTAAAATTATATTTTTTATACTTTTTATCTAATTATTATTAATTATTTATTATTTAATTACTTATTAAACTAATTTAATTTATAATAAATACTAAATGATCAAGGAAAAATCTAAAACTTTTTTTATAAATATTATAAGATGAAAATAAGCCAAGAAAATTATAAAAATAAAAATTGCTTAATTAAAAATTTAAAAAGATAAAATCTATTAAATAGAAGCTATCACTTATTTTCTATTTTGTTTTTCTTAAGGTCTAAAAATGTGATTATATTTTTTCTAGATTCTACTTAATAAAAGAAAATTTTGAAAATTAAAATTATATTTTTCTGATTATTATTCTATTTATTATGATTTAATTACTATTAGAAACTAATTAAAAAGATTAAAAATATTAAATGACTTAGGAAAAATCTGAAAAATTCAGGATAAGTCTAAAATAATATTCTTAATATAAGAAAATTAAAATCAAAAGTTCACTAAACCTTAATAAGCAGTTTGGCCAATAAGCAGTTTGGCAAATAAGCCAAAAATAAGCTAATAAGCTCAAATCTTTACCAAAGGCTCAGGATAAGTTTAAACAACTTATATAAGCACAAAACAACTTAATAATACAAATAAGCACAAGAAATGAGCAAGATAAGCAGTAGAACAGTAGCAAAGCTTATGCAGAAACTCAGGAAAATGGCCAAATTGCAGGGCAAATTAAGCAATCAAAAAGCTGATAAGTTAGAACTTTTGTGGGGGCAAAAGATTGCTAGTACTATGAGCTATTCAGAAACAAAAAAATCAAGGCCACAGATTATCTAGATAGGCCACAAAGGAGTTGAGATCAGCAGCTTAAACAACTCAGTATACACTGAGTTGCTGTGTGCAGAGTTGTGCAGAAGAGCACAAGCCAAAGGACTTCAAACCACCTTTTGTCTACTAAATAAATGGACTCAAAGTGACTCAGAAAAGCTATCAATAAGGGCCAAAAGAGCTTGTGGCTAATATTGGCTTATTTGGACCTTTTTGAGGTCTGATTTCACCACAGACCTAAGAAAACTTGATTATCTATCTAAGTTGCTAATTTGAACTTCAAAACAGATTATTAGGACTATAAAAAGCTGGTTCAAAGCTGGCCAATTGGTAAATGTACAGTACTAGCTTGTTTGGACCTAGTGACAGCTTAAACCAAACACCCCTTTAAGGGTCAGTCCTGGTTATTTCTAACTGGAAATGGCTAATTAAAGCTAGGACTTGAATTGAAATAAGTCTATTTAACTTAATTATGAACTAATAAGTAAATATTAACTTGAAATAAGCTGTATTAAGCAGTTTCTTATTATTAGCTATTTATGACTAAAAAATGAGTTAATTAAGTAAAGTAAAGACAAGATGTATTTAAAACTGATATTATTGATGAAAAGTAATTTAGAAACTAATAGTAAACTGGAAATAATAGAAATAAGCTACAAATAAGCAGTTGCACAGTCAATTGGATTTTTAAGCTAGAAATTCAAAAAGCTTACAACTGAGATTGGCTATGGAACAGAGAAACAAGGACAGAACCTTTCCTAGCTTGTTCACACAAGCTAGAAAACCCAAGAAAAGCTTCCTGAATCAGCTTATATCACCTAGAACAGCTTATTGCCTCATCAGTTGACTTTTGTTGACTTTCTTCATTTCTTGAGTTTATAACTGATTTACACTATATAAGCTTACAGAAAGCTATATTAAGCTTGTATAAGCTTATAGTAAAGGTGTGGGAGCTTTTGAGAGCTTCTGGATGGATTTTGAACTTAATTAGCTTAACAGTGATCATGAAATTTAAACAATACTGATTTTTAGAACACTAGTGATTGAAATAAGCTTAATATGACTGAAATGAACTTGCATTAATAACTGAGATTGAAAATTACAAGATTACAACTATTGATAATAAAATACGATTACACTAAAATTAACTACTACTTTTCTTTTCTATTACATTGACCTATAAATACTAAATAATGCTGGGAAACCCTTAGTCGACATCCTTGATCACTTCTGCACCCTTGGATTGCTTCCAATTAATCCCAATCGCTCAAACTACTTTTGGCGCCAAAAATATCAATAGCAGGTTTTTTCAATTAATGATTCTTGGGAGATTGTGGAGGTGGAAGGGAGTGGTTAGACAGCTGGGGTGATGAGGTGTAAAGGTGATGGGAGGTAGCAGCAAAACTAGGGGTGAGGGTGGTATGGTTTCTCTGTTTTGGCGGTTTAGAGAAAGAAGAAGGAGAAGTTTGACCGAAGTCAAACGGGGTTGGGTTTTATTAATAAAAGGGTGGATTGGACTGGTGGGTAATGGATTGGGTTAGTAGATTGGATTTAGTAAAAGGGTTGGGGTTTTATAATTAAATGGGTTGGGGTTTTATATAAGGGTCCGGATTGGTTTTTGTATTAAAATACCACAAGGACCAAAAGTGTAAAGATGCAAAGTTCAGGGACCTGATGTGGCAAGTTTCCAAAATTATCACAAGGACCGTAATTGCTATATGTGAATAACCCAAGGACCATAAATGTAATTTTTCCACTTTTTAAACCTCCAGGGACCTTTTATGTCATTTTTAAAAGTTGAAGGACCTGTTTTGCAATTTCTTTAAAACTTTCATCCAAGGACCATAATTGTAAAAGTTAAATAGTTCAGGGACCTTGAATGATATTTTTAACACCAGGGACTATTTCTGCCAATTTGTGAAACTTCAGGGACTGAAAATGACAATTATGCAAACTTTGCATGTTTTTCACTTGTTTTCAATCTTTTTGTTCCTGAATCATATAAAAACACATTTTATGATATTTTCTGTATTATGAAGCATATCTGCATGTTTTTAAATGTTTTTGCAGATAAAATGTGACAGAAATGATGAGTATTTAGACACTCATCAATCCCCCACACTAAACTATTGCTAGTCCCTAGCAATCTTTTATGAAAATTTAATGGATTTTATCTCTTTACCAAAAGCCATTACTTCTGGAGTAGCCAATGTTTTAGTATGTGATACTTTGGTACAATGATAACCAAATGATTTTGAGCAAATCATCAGCTGTCAACGGATTTGATTCGTCTTTACCAAAAGCCGTTTGCTTCTGGACTAGCCAACTCTTAGATAAAATATAGTTATTATCTTTGGTGAGCTGATTACCAAATATGGTTTTCCACTGCCTTTACCACAAGCCATAACCTTGCGGGCTAGCCAACTCTTCACTTATAAAGATATGGTGAGTCGAATACCATACAATTTTTGGCAAATTGTAAGCCATAAACGGATTTGAGACATCTTTACCAAGAGCCGTTTGCTCTCGGATTAGCCAATCCTTATGTGGGTTAGACATGGCGGACTGATAACCATTTATTGCGTTCTAAGTGAGAAAAAATTTTAAAATTTTGGCCAAAATAGGGGTACTAGATGGTACATTTGATCAGATTCGCTAGAATTCCCCCCCACACTTAGAACTGAATATTTCCCTCAATATTCAAAGTACCGGCTATTATGCCGACACTTAGAACGTAAAAAGGAAATACTAATAGCCATTTTTTTTTTTTTTTTTTGAAAATGTACATATATACAACATGTGGGGCATCTCCCCCACACTTGGGTGAGACATGGGTGAAAACCCATGGTTTACTACTGTTTTTTATTAACCGAGTCGCTAGCTTGAGTCGACCCCGAATTCATTGGTTCATGGGGAAGTAAGTGGAAGAAACCATCTCCATCGGACTTTCATTCAAAATGTTTGGATAACCAATTGAACATAAGAAAGTTCCACACCGATGAGATAAATCCGGCATTTAAACCTATGTTAAATGGAAAATGCCGGGGTCAAAGGTAATATCCTCACTCCCGAATGAGTGAAAGATAGGGGAAATCACCGGGTAGGTGAAGGGAAGAAGAGAGATCTGAATAGCAATTAAGATAAGAACTTCCTCCTCAAGAATTTCATATTCTAGTGGAGGAGGGAAGTCCTTAAATTTGATCTCAGGAAATTTATCAGTTTTCTCAACTGACTTGATTTTCTCATTATGAAGTTGTTTTGGTGGAAGAGGGGAAGATGAATCTTTGTTTAACAAATTTTCTAGAAAAAGAATGTCCCCCTCAGGATCAAGATAGTTATCATCAACCTCATGCGGAAGTGAACTATCTAGAGCAAGAAAAGCATCGACTTCATCCCAAAAGGGATCACTTCCCTCAACCGAAGTGAGAGAAGGGGAAGAGTCGGCTATGATAAGTTGAGAAGATGTGGTGGGATTCCCACTCACAGAATTATGAAAATAACCTAGACTTTCCTGAGAGTACTCCTCTGAAGCAATATCAATGACATCGATTCGGTTAACCGATGCAGAATCATAATTTGAGGAGTACCTCGAAGTTTGATCATGGTTAAAGGTAACAGCTTCATTATCCACACGCAAGGTGATCTCATGCTTAAATACATCAATAAGAGCATGGCCCGTTTTTAGGAATCCTCTTCCAAGAATGAGAGGAACCTTTTGATCTGCGTCGAATTCAACAACCACAAAGTCAGCTGGAAAATGGAACTTTCCTACTTTCACAAATACATCCTCAGCAATGCCGCGTGGATGAGATATGGTTCGATCTGCAAGCTCAAGAGTCATGCAGGTAGGAGTAAGAGCCGGAAGAGAAAGTTTCTTCCATACTGAATGAGGCATCAGGTTGATGCTTGCACCAAGATCGGCCAAGGCATAGCATTCAACCATTCCCGGAAATACACAAGGTATTAGAAACTTTCCAGGATCTCCAAGCTTCTCCGGAAGCTTTTTCAAGATAACCGCTGAGCAGTTCTCATTTAATGGAGTTTTAGCCATTTCAATCAGTTTTTCCTTGTTGCTTAACAAGTGTTTGATTGTGGATGCAAATTTGGGCATCAGAATGATAGCATCCGCAAAGCTTATGTCAAAGTGTAATTCTTTAAAGATTTGAAAGAATTTGTCCATTTGTTGACTAGCCTTTTCCCGGAGCTTTTGCTCATTTAAGCGCGATGGGTAAGGAATGTAAGGTTTGGATTTAGGGGCAATAACTTCAGGAGTCTCAACAGATTCAAAGACAACTCCTGGTTTGGATTTCTTTTTAGGGACAACCGGAGGATGGACTTGTGCTGTACTTTGTGGGCTTGGAATTTGCACTTTGTCCGTTGTATCCTCCGTCTCTTTTTCCATTTCAAACAACGGAGGAGGAATAGGACCCGAGGGTCCCTCATAAGCAGCACCACTCCGAGTGGTGATAGCTTTGACGAAAGTGGTATTTTCATCATCATCACTATCATCAAGCACACTGACAGGAGCAGCATTGAGCATATTGGAATAAGCTCTAGCTGTCCTTTGCTCACTAAGTTTGCTTGACAAACTTGTAACCGTAAATCGTGATAGAGTAGGATTTATTCTTGACTGCTGAGGAGCAATTGTGGGTGTAGAATTTTGGACAACCATAGGTTGGACGTATTTAGCACTTCCATTGTTAGTGGGAAGTACCGGGTCCTTTATCACCTTGAGTCCAACATGAGCTTTACCACTATGTGTAGTGACAGCTTTGAGTTCACCCCTTGGGTTGACAACAGTGTTACTTGGGAGACCTCCCGAGGTAGAAGGTAGATCATTTAAAGATTTTTTTATGTCATTTATTTGGGTAACCAATAACTGGTTTGTCTTATATTGAGTCCTGTTTGTTTCCTCTTGAGACTTTATGAATTGCTTAAGCAACTCATCTGAGGACGTCTGATTTTGATTTTGGACATTCCATGGTTTTTGGTTAAAATTACCCTGATTCTGACCTCAGTTTTGATTGAAATTTTGAGAATTGTTAAAATTTTGTCCCTGATTTTGAACAAAGCGATTTTGATTATTTTGATTTGGCACGGGTGGAAAACCAGGTGGTACCATAGCATTCGGTGCTCGGTACTGAGTTTCAGCATGCAGACGGTATTGATTTTGGTTTACTGCAGCTACGGGAGCTGGGTAAAGAGAAGCATCGGTTGCTTGACAATCATAATACGCATGTGGGCCACCACAAGTTTCACACACTTTGTTTATTGCTTTGATTTGTTCCGGTTTATGAATTTCACTCTTCATTTCTTTCATTTCCTTCATCATACAACGCATTGCGTCTGTTAGAAAGGCTAACTCTGATGAGTTACCGGATGAAGAAGCAGGAGTGACAGGAACATTCACTTTGTTTCGAGAGATAGGAACTTTTGATTTATTTTCACAAATTTCAACCACCTATTTAGGTTTACGATTCAAGATATTGCCACCGGAGGCTGCGTTAAGTGCATCTTGATCGTTTTGGTTCAACCCATTATAAAACGTATTTATCTGTTGTAACTCCGTGAAATCGTGATGCGGGCATTTTCTTAGGAGATCTTTAAATCTGTCCCATGCCTCTCCGAAATTTTCATCAAAACCTTGACGAAATCCAGCAATTTCATTTTTTAGATTAGTCGTCTTTGATGGAGGGAAGAAATAATTGAAAAATTTCTTTACGAGATATTCCCAGGTTTCAATGGATCGAGGGGGTTCTTTATCCAGCCAAATCCGGGCTGCCCCTTCGAGTGAGAATGGAAATAGCATCAATTTGATAACTGTTTGCGGCACATTCTTGTAATTGATTATAGAGGTCAACTTGTTGAACCAACGAATGTGTGCATATGGATCCTCTCGTTCAAACCCGTGGAATTGGTTTGTGGACACGAGCTGAATCAAATGTGTTTTCAGTTCAAAATGATCAGAATCGATGGTTGGTAAAACGATGGCATCTCCGTAACCCTCGGTGGGTGCTTGGAGCATCTCAGCCATTGTGCGTTCTTCTGCCATATTATCAGTGAGAACAGTACGAATCTCGGGTTCGACTATTTGGGCAGCACGTCTACGATTACGTCTTCTCGGAATATCTACGAGTTCACGTAAAGGGCTTGATGACGTGGAAGAACGAGTGCGCATGCACTAAATAAAATATTTTAATTAAATCAAGAACGAAGCAAAACACAAGTGAACTTAAACCAACAATCAACAAGCGTACGGTAGCTCTCTAAAAGATAAACGCACAGAGTGGCGGAGAAGCAAAGGTGGGCAATTAATGCTCCTTAAAAACCCGCTTCTTTCAGTTCGACAATTAAATGTCAAACTATCCTTAAACCTCCGTTATAGTTTGTTTATCAATCAAAGGTGAGCCGATATTCGCAAGTGATACAAAGGCAAGTTTTAAATCTGATGTTTGGGAACTTATTATGGTCGTACCCCCAGTTAGGTAGTACTCTGTCTTGGTTCTCGATGATAAATTTTATTGTTTGTTATTATTAAACAAAGAAAACGGAAAATGTTTTTGGTTTTTTTTATTTTTTATATGATAATATATATAGAAAAGAAAAGAAAAATATTTTTGTATTTTATATGGTTTTATGGGAAATAGTAACTTCTGGAAGAAGGATCTCAAATCACTAATCGCTAAAACTCTACACAATAGTCGCAACACAACCTCCCCGGCAGCGGCGCCAAAATTTAGTCCGTGCTGAATATACTTATAAATAAATGCAGACAGCGGATACGCGTGAATAAATACAAATCACCCCTTTGTGAAAAAGGATACTTGCAAAAACTCACGTTCGTGTGTAGTGTGAAACCAGGTAAGTGATTACCCGGATCGTTTCCCAACGAGGTATGAATGGGCAAACTGTGGAAAGCTTAGGATTAGAGTGACAGATGATTTAGATATTTTGGATTTTGCTTTTTGATTAATTCTAATTGATATAAGACAAACAAATATACAAAAGAAAATTAAACGCGAATTTAAATAAACTGAAAATGCGTAACAGGAAATCTAAAACGGGACAAAAACTGAAATATATGAAATTAAAACCTAAAAGTGTAAAATTACTTAAAACTTATTTTAAAACTAAAATTATATTTTTTATACTTTTTATCTAATTATTATTAATTATTTATTATTTAATTACTTATTAAACTAATTTAATTTATAATAAATACTAAATGATCAAGGAAAAATCTAAAACTTTTTCTATAAATATTATAAGATGAAAAGAAGCCAAGAAAATTATAAAAATAAAAATTGCTTAATTAAAAATTTAAAAAGATAAAATCTATTAAATAGAAGCTATCACTTATTTTCTATTTTGTTTTTCTTAAGGTCTAAAAATGTGATTATATTTTTCCTAGATTCTATTTAATAAAAGAAAATTTTGAAAATTAAAATTATATTTTTCTGATTATTATTCTATTTATTATGATTTAATTACTATTAGAAACTAATTAAAAAGATTAAAAATATTAAATGACTTAGGAAAAATCTGAAAAATTCAGGATAAGTCTAAAATAATATTCTTAATATAAGAAAATTAAAATCAAAAGTTCACTAAACCTTAATAAGCAGTTTGGCCAATAAGCAGTTTGGCAAATAAGCCAAAAATAAGCTAATAAGCTCAAATCTTTACCAAAGGCTCAGGATAAGTTTAAACAACTTATATAAGCACAAAAAAACTTAATAATACAAATAAGCACAAGAAATGAGCAAGATAAGCAGTAGAACAGTAGCAAAGCTTATGTAGAAACTCAGGAAAATGGCCAAATTGCAGGGAAAATTAAGCAATCAATAAGCTGATAAGTTAGAACTTTTATGGGGGCAAAAGATTGCTAGTACTATGAGCTATTCAGAAACACAAAAATCAAGGCCACAGATTATCTAGATAGGCCACAAAGGAGTTGAGATCAGCAGCTTAAACAACTCAGTATACACTGAGTTGCTGTGTGCAGAGTTGTGCAGAAGAGCACAAGCCAAAGGACTTCAAACCACCTTTTGTCTACTAACTAAATGGACTCAAAGTGACTCAGAAAAGCTATCAATAAGGGCCAAAAGAGCTTGTGGCTAATATTGGCTTATTTGGACCTTTTTGAGGTCTGATTTCACCACAGACCTAAGAAAACTTGATTTTCTATCTAAGTTGCTAATTTGAACTTCAAAACAGATTATTAGGACTATAAAAAGCTGGTTCAAAGCTGGTCAATTGGTAAATGTACAGTACTAGCTTGTTTGGACCTAGTGACAGCTTAAACCAAACACCCCTTTAAGGGTCAGTCCTGGTTATTTCTAACTGGAAATGGCTAATTAAAGCTAGGACTTGAATTGAAATAAGTCTATTTAACTTAATTATGAACTAATAGGTAAATATTAACTTAAAATAAGCTGTATTAAGCAGTTTCTTATTATTAGCTATTTATGACTAAAAAATGAGTTAATTAAGTAAAGTAAAGACAAGATGTATTTAAAACTGATATTATTGATGAAAAGTAATTAGAAACTAATAGTAAGCTGGAAATAATAGAAATAAGCTACAAATAAGCAGTTGCACAGTCAATTGGATTTTTAAGCTAGAAATTCAAAAAGCTTACAACTGAGATTGGCTATGGAGCAGAGAAACAAGGACAGAACCTTTCCTAGCTTGTTCACACAAGCTAGAAAACCCAAGAAAAGCTTCCTGAATCAGCTTATATCACCTAGAACAGCTTATTGCCTCATCAGTTGACTTTTGTTGACTTTCTTCATTTCTTGAGTTTATAACTGATTTACACTATATAAGCTTACAGAAAGCTATATTAAGCTTGTATAAGCTTATAGTAAAGGTGTGGGAGCTTTTGAGAGCTTCTGGATGGATTTTGAACTTAATTAGCTTAACAGTGATCATGAAATTTAAACAATACTGATTTTTAGAACACTAGTGATTGAAATAAGCTTAATATGACTGAAATGAACTTGCATTAATAACTGAGATTGAAAATTACAAGATTACAACTATTGATAATAAAATACGATTACACTAAAATTAACTACTACTTTTCTTTTCTATTACATTGACCTATAAATACTAAATAATGCTGGGAAACCCTTAGTCGACATCGTTGATCACTTCTGCACCCTTGGATTGCTTCCAATTAATCCCAATCGCTCAAATTACTTTTGGCGCCAAAAATATCAATAGCAGGTTTTTTCAATTAATGATTCTTGGGAGATTGTGGAGGTGGAAGGGAGTGGTTAGACAGCTGGGGTGATGAGGTGGGGGGTTGAGGTGTAAAGGTGATGGGAGGTAGCAGCAAAACTAGGGGTGAGGGTGGTATGGTTTCTCTGTTTTGGCGGTTTAGAGAAAGAAGAAGGAGAAGTTTGACCGAAGTCAAACGGGGTTGGGTTTTATTAATAAAAGGGTGGATTGGGCTGGTGGGTAATGGATTGGGTTAGTAGATTGGATTTAGTAAAAGGGTTGGGGTTTTATAATTAAATGGGTTGGGGTTTATAATAAGGGTCCGGATTGGTTTTTGTATTAAAATACCACAAGGACCAAAAGTGTAAAGATGCAAAGTTCAGGGACCTGATGTGGCAAGTTTCCAAAATTATCACAAGGACCATAATTGCTATATGTGAATAACCCAAGGACCATAAATGTAATTTTTCCACTTTTTAAACCTCCAGGGACCTTTTATGTCATTTTTAAAAGTTGAAGGACCTGTTTTGCAATTTCTTTAAAACTTTCATCCAAGGACCATAATTGTAAAAGTTAAATAGTTCAGGGACCTTGAATGATATTTTTAACACCAGGGACTATTTCTGCCAATTTGTGAAACTTCAGGGACTGAAAATGACAATTATGCAAACTTTGCATGTTTTTCACTTGTTTTCAATCTTTTTGTTCCTGAATCATATAAAAACACATTTTATGATATTTTCTGTATTATGAAGCATATCTGCATGTTTTTAAATGTTTTTGCAGATAAAATGTGACAGAAATGATGAGTATTTAGACACTCATCAATCTGTATATGAAGCCTTTTTTTATTAAGAATTTATTGTTTATCAGCAAAACATGTTTTAGAAAAGGATGTAAAAAATTTAATTTCAAAGCAAGTTTTTGCAAGATGGCAAGCTATACTATGCAATTTTGATTTTACTATTGAATTCATAAAAGGAGAAAATAATTCTTTACCAGATCTCTTATCAAGAGAATTTTTACAGGGAATATGAATCCAGAAAAGAAAACCATTATACCCAAACCAAAACTCTCATCTCCACCAACCCCTCCATCAATTATATCTCCAAATAGATTCACACAACTTAGTTGTAACAAACCGCAAAAATTCCCTATAATTAACAACGGTTAATTATATATTAATCTCTGTCAATATTTTAATAACCATTTTTATAGGGAAATTTGAAATTTTTCTTATTATCTTATTTGGTTGTGATTACGAAATCACAAAATTCACCAAATGACGTAACAAGTTCTCGACATGTTTTTCGAAACATAAATATTTCATTTAGTTTAATTACTCACTAATTAAACTAAACGGGCTTAATTAATTTCAGCCCAACATCATTCCATCGTTACTATTCCTTCAGCCCAAGTTAAAAGCCCAAAATCAATTATATGATTTTATGTATAAATCGACTAGAAACTAGCTCTAAAAAGCCTTTCGTTCTCTCGATTATTAAACACGACACATATATATTTTTATGCAGTCTCATTTCTCACCTAGCCAACTCTAAACGTGCCAAGTTTCAGAATATAATGTTGAGTATTGACGTGGTTTCGAAAGGCAAACCATTCGGCCAAAGTTAACCCAACTCGACATAAGTTATATATTCAAAACTTAACCGTTTTGACTCCGGTTTGTTTCTACGTGATTCTAATATTAATTCTATCATAGTTCCATGTTTAAAGTCAAGTTTTATCATCATATGACATGAGTTATACGATTTCTTTAAATCGTATGCATATTAAATCACAAGTCGACATATATGTTGACTCAACTAGACAACATGCCTTATTCTAAGCTCTCACAAACTTATTTTATATTCCTAGGATGGCTGTAAATGTCAATAGAAGTCTTCATTCTCTGACATTGTGTAAGTTGCAAGTGGTTTATGAATTATTGGAGCAAACGTATACAAATACGTCTCCTATATCTACTACTTACTTACCACCTTACTTCTTACCTTAAATATCATTCCCATAACTCTTATTCTACCATAAAATAATCTCTACAAAGCCATAAGCTTTCATTCATACGTTTGAGAAGCCAACGAGAGCATCAAGTTCAATATTTATATTGTATACTTTAGTAAATCGAACGTGGTCCTTTTTACTCGTGTTCCTTTCTTTTCATTCGATCCCCTATCATCATTTGAATCGTTGTAAGACATCTCTACCCAAGTTCAATTCATTTCGTTCGTCATTTCATGTCACATGCATCGTTTTATATAAACTACTTAAACGTATATTTCTTACATATTTATTTACGTATACAATATCGTATAGAACACAACAAGTGACTAGCCTCCCTTGCGGAAGGCCTAGGAGTCACAAAATCACACTCCTATCACATTTAAATTACGTTACATGCATCATACGTACTTGTTTTGAACCATGGTTCCATCGCTAAAAACTAGTAAGACATATAAAATAATCCTAAGTCTTTTACTTATATTAAACTTGTTCCATATCGCCATATAAATGAACTCATAACTTAAAATTCGGCTTAATGACCATGCGCTATTTTTGCACGACCTTATAGACAACGTGGCTAACTATCATTTTCATATAAACAACTCATAGATATAATCACTTCTCGACCCTTTAAAACACCCAAAGTAAACGTCACTCAACTAATAACTTTTAACTTAGAAAATATAACTAAGTCTTTTCTCTATAAAAAATGCGTTCCATGTCGCCTAGAAAACAGCTATATATATCGAAATTGGACTTAACGACCGTATGATATTTTTACACAACCCGTTAGACCACCTAGCTGGCTACAACTTTCATTTATATAACTCGTAAAAATAAGCTCATTTCGACACTCTAAATTAGACAAAGTGAATCGCACAAAACATATATGAAACAGACTCTAAAAATGCGACATGGGCTTTTCAGCCCATTAAGCTATTTTTAAGCTATAAAAATAAGCTAGCTTATCTAGCCTTTTTTATATGAATTTAGAACATGAAAAATGACCTTTTTGATGAGCTCAACTCGTCTCACGATGTACGAATTTTAAAACGTTAATGGGCCACAAAAATGAATCGTTAAAGCCCGTAAGTATAAAAATAAGCTATAGACTATATAAGCTGTTAAAATAAGCTTTTTATAACTTAACTAAGCTTCGCAAATTTTAATATAATTTTTCCCATCATTTTTGTGTAATTGGACTAAAAATGTAACGCGACAACACCTAGAAGGACTAAAACTGTCAACCGAGTAAAACATGGACTGAAAATGTAAAAACAGTATCATTAGGGTAGAAATTGATATATTATTTAATTCCAAGCTCAGAACGCTTTATTGGACAAGTAGTGGACTATAATTGTAAATTATATATAATAAAGGACTAACGGTGCAACGCTAACGCCGTTAGGGTAAAAAGTGTAAAAACTGGAAAAGGACAAGGACCAACATATTATATTTGACATTCTTATTTTAATTTTCATTTTACGAATTCCCTTCACGTCATTTGCATTTTTGTATATATTTCATTTGTTTATTTATAACTTTACGTTAATTATATATATAACGAGATTTTTAAACGATTTAATTATACGTTTCGAGGAAATGATATTTTGGAATATTAGACATAAAAACAAGATAATATTTTATGTAATTTTATTTTTAACTTGAAGCATTTTAAGCATATCATCATTCTCATTCTAACGATCAAATCGTTATTCGTTCGCGTTATCATTCCATCTTTCGTATTTAGGTCAAGTTCTTAGAAATCCCTATTTATTCAGGTTGTATTTCGAAGCCGTTACCATAATCTCATCCGAACTTACTTATTTCCATTCTCAGTATCGTATAAGGTGAGTCATAGCCTCACCTTTACTTCTTTATCAATTTTAAACTCCGTGAGGGAGATACATGCTATAAACAGATCGCAAGTATTTTTATGTATGCTTATCTGACTTGATATATGACTAAGTACCTCGACCCTTTATCATGAGCCATTAATCACTAGTAGTGAACGCGAATATAGTAAATAGATCTATTAAGGTTTGACAGCCTATCCCATTAATACTGGACGGAATGTCTTTTGGTTAGTCGTATTAGTCGCGATATTATTATATTTGAGGAAAAATAGGAATTGGCAAATCACCTATTATCTCGAGGGCATTATTATCCATCATTGACTTGATGTGACTTTACCGAATTTCGGTACTGTTAACGTTTTGCGTGTCATGAGACTTAGGGCAATATATACTGCAATATCAACTTTTCCAACTGATTGTATTTCAAAATACAATCTTACTTGTGTATCGAACAAATAAATAAATTTAATCTCTATGATATCACTCAACATTTTTGTTGACTTTTAAGCATGTTATCTCAGGTAATTAGCGGAGCAGCAAGGGCATGGAGCGGGCTGTGTGACTTATCTTTAATATGGTGTAAAATAAAACGTGTAATTCAGTTTAAAACAATGTTTCCTTTATGGATTTTATCTACTCTGATATGAAACTTTTGTAAACTGAAATTATATGAAGGACCTATGTTTCAAAACGTCTCTTTTAAGCCGTTTTCTATAATTTTGACTTCGATCCTCAGTAATACCCCGATTAGTCTTCCACTGTTATCTCGTAAATTAGGGGGTGTTACATTAGTCTATATTCATCTCCATACTATGCCAAAACCAGACCAACATATTCTGCTTTGGTTCGTATGAATCAAGGTTCGCCATCAACTACATCTACATCCTCCAAACCAGAAACCCTTACAAATCCTTTTAGACAAGTCATAAAGATTCTTGAACCCATAGAAGAGAAATATTTAAATCAAGGTTTTAAAACCCTCAATGAATTTTTATTTCCCAAAGATGCTCATTTTTATAACAATGATTTCTAAACTCGTGAATATTACGAGTCAATCCTTATTGAAAGTAGATCTGTTGATATACAGCATAATCGTAATGAGAAAAACCCCGATCAAATTGACTTAAGAAAAGTTAGAATAAAAAAGATTTTGTCCATTGAAGATTGGGGAGATAAACCATATATTCATAAAACCCTTTCAAGAAACCCAGAATATCCAGCGTATAATTATTGTGATTATATAGAAGCTTGGAATAAAGCATTTTTATTAAAAAAAAAACTATAGCCATACTTGGTTTTTTCGTTTCACCGAAGAATTTTCAAATTCCTCAAAGTCATATCCAAAATGGTTTGTCAATTGGTTCAAATATATGGGAAGTATTCCAGAAATATTCCCTCCAAGAATTTTAGAAGGTTATAACAAATATAAAACGATGTTTTCTCAAGAAAATGCTCCGCCTTTTGAGTATACTTTACAATTCTCAATTATATTCAGAATTCCATGGATTATGTCCTTTAATTATAAGAAGCAAGAAGCCAATGGAACTGCTCCACCCTTATATGTCAGAGAATTTTATTGCAAATGGTGGAAACAAACCAGTAAAGACCAGGCGGATACTAAAGCTGTTACAGCATATCATAGCAGTCTTATAATGAAGATCCCAAGCAAGTCTATTTCAAAGGCTCCAATAACTGATAAAGAAACTATAAAAAGAATTCAAGCATGTTCATCCAAGGAAGAAATTCAAAGAATATTAAATGAAATCAAGAGATCTCCATCTTCCAGTGAAGAAGTTATACAAGATTCTCAAGACCCATACAAAGATGACTTTTTAGTCCAAAAGAATCAGCCTATTTTCAATAAAAAATAAGGATGTAATTTTAAATATTATCGTTTTATATTCATGACTTTGTAAACTCCTTCTAGATGATAAAATTATGAAAAGCAGGTCGGTTGGCTATGATTAATGAAAGAATGGCCGACAAAGAATTTTAAAAAGCAAAAGATAAAAGATAAAGAGGGAAGATTGATTGCATATCGATAAAGAAAATGATGAATGAAGACAAGTGTTGGACAGCACAAAAGAAAAGAATTATTACTGACAGCTCGCTCCACTATAATTGATAAATTTACTGGCAACTGTCTATTATCAAGAACCGGTTACCGGCAAAGATCTACTCTAAAATGAAGACCCATATTAGATGGAAGGCATCCTTCTTTTCCTCTGATGAAAAAACATTCTCTTGTAATATCCGCTTCTAAATGTTCCAAAACTCTAGATTTTCAAATTATTATATCTCCAAGCAATATAGCTCAGTCCGAATGTATATCAGAACCTTGTAATAATTCAGATTATATCAATAAAGGTATTTTGATTTAAATCTCTTTTTATTATGTTTTCATATATTATTTTACTTTGCTTCATATATGCTGTCATCTTCAATATAACAATAATTAAATTATTAAAAATAGCTTTATTTTGTTAATAGCTTAATCGATCCTGCTAAAATTGGTATCAAAGCCAGTCCCAAGATTTCGAGGAGGTAATAGCTTAATCGATCCTGCTAAAATTGGTATCAGAGCCAGTCCCAAGTTTTCGAGGAGGTAATAGCTTAATCGATCCTGCTAAAATTGGTATCAGAGCCAGTCCCAAGTTTTCGAGGAGGTAATGTTAATGATCTCTAAGATAATGAATTTCGGTTGTTTATATATTGTTAATTTAAAGAAACCATTTGCGTATTATATGATTGTATGACTGCGTTGGTAAGCCCTGTCGATCAGTAGGTTGGAATTAGCCGCAACGATAATGAAAGTAGTAAGACTGCTTTACCACCACGATATGGGGGTGTTCCCGGAGTACATATAACATGTTAATTGTACATCTGCGTTTCTGAAAATTAACAGCATAAAGACAAACTTTATTCGTTATGATTAAGATATCAAGACTATTATTAAATCGAAAAGATGGTTCTTCTTCTGCTATTGAAGATGAACAGGATCATAGTAATTCTATAGAAGTATCTATTTCTAATATTGAAAATAGTTTGCAAAATTGGAGTATACCCAAGCAAGATGTTAAAACTATATATAAAATTGGATCTTTTGAATGGATGCAAAATTATTCTATAAAAACAACTGAGAAAACTTTACCTATAGTTCAAAATCAACAAAGTATAAAATTATTCTCTGAAAAAGCTATTAGAGAACATAGAAAAAATTATAAATTTTTGCATATAGGATTAATTCAAATAGCCATAAAACCCTTGACTAGATTAGGAATTGATGTTCCTACATGTATTATATTAAGAGATGCTAGATTAGAAAATTTTAAGCAATCATTACTAGCTTTAGCTGAATCCAATATATGTAATGGTCCAATATATTTCAATTGTTATCCAAATTATTCTGTATCATTATTCGATAAAAATATTTTAGATGTTTTAACATTAAACATAAAAACTAAGAATTTAGAAATAAAATAAGGATCTGATCCATTAGTATTAATATATAGAATATATTATAAAACTATGACTACTACTTTAGAACCTAAGGCTAAACTTAAGTCACCAAAAGATGAAACACTTATATTTGAAGCTAATTTTGAAAATTCAAATGTTTGTATACCTAAGAGATTAAAATGGGATGAAATAACTCGAAATCAATCTTGGAAATTAGAAGAGATAATTCAACCTAAACCTTTAAAATTAAATAAAGAAGTATCTAATATTATAGAACATACTGATGGAAATATAGAAATAATTTTTGGAAAAGATAAAATAGAGTCAGCAAGACATTCAACTTATATTCCTGAATCCTCTAGTTCATTAAGTTTAGATGAAAAATTATATAATCTTAGAAGATGTCAATCTATGAAATTTAAAGGAGTTGATTTTAATAAACCAATACCTCAACCTTTATATGAAGAAGATAATAAAAGTGATGATACTTATAATCCAACTAAGTCAGAAGTAGAATACTATAGAGAAGAACAAATATGAGTGATACTAAAATACAACTTAGAAATAATAAAAATCGATCAATTATTCATCATCTAGAAAGATTATATAAAAAGGAAAAATCAATAAGGAATGAGTTAAGGTTCGTTGAGAAATGGAAAAAGGAAGGACAAATATATGTTAGTTGTGGTACGTTAAGAAATTATGATATAAATTGGTCTATTAGAGTATTAAAAGGTGATTTAATAGCAAATCAAAGTATGATTAAACAAGTAAGGTCAGAATTAGTTATTTGTTAATGAGTTTATATCAATATAAATTAAAAAGAGAAATAAAACACTATCAAGAATCTATTCTAAGAAATATTAATAATATAAATTTTCTTAGGGAAGATTTTAACAAACGGTTATTTTGTAAGTAGACAAGCTCATCTAGATTTATTAAAAGAGTACACTAATAACAATATAAAATTAAGAGAAAAGTTAAAAAAGATCAAAAGATTTATTCATTAGAAAAGTCAAAAGGTTTGTGCTCATCATGGAAACATCGATTGTTGAAATTGGAGAAATGCCAAAAATTGAATTTAAAATGAATATGAATTATTTAAAAGATGAAATGCTTAATGATTATAATAATGAAAAGCTATTTTGGTATTATACAACATTTAATAAAAATGAAAGATTATTACATGAAGTAGAATGGCAGTTATACATAATCAATAATGAAGAAAATATTATATTTTTCTCATGGTTTCAATTATATTATGTAGAAAATAATATAGAATTTCCTTTTAAAGAAAAAATAGATGTAACTACTGAAATAAATAAAATTTATAAAAACTTAAAAACAAACGAAGAAGAAATAGGAATACATCCACCTTATGAAGATATAATAATTGAAAAGGAAAATAAACAATATGTAGAAATACCTTTGGCTTCTAGAAGTGATGATAGTGGAAAATCATTATCAAATATAATTAATCAAAATAATTATACAAATGAAATGTTAAATACCATAGGACAACAATTAAATAGAATAGAAAATAATTGTTGTAATAATAATAATAATAATAATGAAGCCAGTACGTCAAAGTCTAATAAAGAGAAAATTGAAAGAAATCCTCTATTCATACCATATAATATAGATAATATAGATGAATCCATAAATTTAGGAAAAAAAAATAAGATATTAAAAGAAATAGAAGAAAGATTATCTAATTTTCATATAAATGAAAAAATTAATGTCATCAGTAAAGAAACAGAAGACAATATATCAGAAATTGAAGAGCAATTTAATACTTTAGAAGTTAATAAGATAAGATATCAGCCATATACATCAAATAATACATATACTTCAAGACCTGAAACAAGAAATTATTACCCTAGACTATCACCACCTGATTTACAATACGAAGAAAGACATAATTTAGTTCAATCAAAATATGATGGAACGTCTATATATGAATGGAATATTGATGGGTTATCCGAATACATGATATTAAATATATTACATGAAATGAGTATGGCATCTAATGCCTATAAAGTACAGAAAAATTCTGAAGATGCTACATTTAGACTTTTAGTATCTGGATTCACAGGAACCTTAAAAGGATGGTGGGATTCTTATGTTACTGAAGATCAAAAACAAATTATAAGAAATACTAAAAGTGTGACAACTTGTAATTTCAGGCCATTTTTCCGAACCTCGACAATTTACTATTCACGAGTTACTATTCATTTTTACTATTCATCGATCACTATTCACTTTTTACTATTCATCGTTTTCGAGGTCAGTTTGAGATTTCAAGAAACTTTCGGAAAATTTTACTATTCATGTGACACTATTCATTCGCGGAAGAAAAACACTATTCATGATCATCATGCATCATCACGTAAACCTAGTTCACGGGTATTCAAATTCGCGTAACCAGTTTGGTTTAGCTGCGAAATTCGTGCATCATCAGTAAGGACATGTCATATAGACAAGAGTAGTCTACATATCATCAGTAACATCATTATCATGTTAAGTCATGCACGGGTTCGTGTGTTTTTCATTTCCGTATGTTCGTTTATTTGTTAAACGTTACCACTCAGTCATTACTAATAATATTATACTCAAATACTCCCGACAATGATCCTAACAAACTTTTATACTCATTATAATAATATAAGAGTCATATTATTATTTTACCCGGTATTATTTAACCAGTCTTTATATTTTTCGTTAAGGGCTTATAATACCGTCAAATTTCGATAAATTAACCCGATAATTATTCCGACATCCGATTTTTATCAGTAACATCATGTTACAATTTTTACAACTTCGTCGCATTTTATTTCGCTTCGTTAATATTTATTTCAAGATAAGTCGGTACCCGATAACACCCAAAGTATACACAAAACTAACTAACTCACACACAATATATTACAATATATTTTACATTTGCCCAAATTTTCTTCCATAGTCCACGCCCCACCCCATGCCTTTTTTCCCATTTTTTCTTTACAAGTCATGTCTCATTAATGAGTTAGTAGCATGTTTTATTATTTATTCTACAAATACATAAACTAGCCATTTCATTTGCAAGTGAAAAAGATCAAAATATTTTCTCCTTTCCTCTATTCATAACCCACGGAAAGAACTCAAAGCCAAGAAGAAACCATAATTTTTTTTTAGTTCAAGTGTTATACTAGTTCATTTCATAATCCTTGTTAAGGTTTTGAAATAAAAACCTCAAGGTTTTCATCCATTTCTCTTCAATCTCATCATACTTTGTAAGTAACTTCAAGAACATTTATTTTTCATATTTTCCTTTCATTTGATCCATATGTTCATGTATTTTCAAGTTATGTTGGTTTAAAATGCAACTTACCTATGTTTTGATACCACTTTACTTAAAAACTATCACAAACATTAGATCTATACATTTTATTAACATCCTCATGAAATCCTCTATATTTAGTGATGTTTAGGACCCCATGACCCTTTGAGAAGGTGTATGGTAGATTAAGGGTTGTTTTGAAGTTGATTGGAGTAGACTTGAACAAGTTATAAACTAGAAAATTCATTTTTAGACACTATTAGAAAGTTGCTGTCCATTTTTGCAAAACGTGGAAACCTCAGGGGTTTCTGGGTAACATTGGGCTAAATATTCAGAAAATACTTTCAAAAACGAAACTATGGCCGCTGGAATGAACAAAAACGAGTCTATAACGAAGGAGATATGATTTTTCAAAGTTTAACGACGAAAAACTATTTTCTGAAAATAATACGTGCTGTTGCACGAATTTCAACGGACAAAATGAGGCATTAGCCGTAATCTATCCAACCCGAATTATCAAAAATATATTAGTATGTTGTCCCACGATTCCGTGGATATAAAGAACGTTGAAAACGGACTTATAACGACCAAGATATACACGTTTGAAAACCCGACGAAACTTATTTAATTTTGACAGCTTCTAACAGCAAAATATATTCCAAGTGTAAAACAGTTTTCCTTTCAAGTCACCATATTGCGAGCTATTTTCCCGTTGATCGAGTCAGTTTTGAGAAATTTTCATAAGTAACTAAAATGAAGTATACCCGGCCTATTTTCCAAATCAATCGACCGTTCGTTGATCGGACTTATAACGAGTAAGATATGATTTTCCGAATATCTCCGAAAACCACCATTATAAGGAAATATTTCTAAGTATAGAAATTGTTTTGCAAGACACTATATTCATAGCCGATTTTCTTTATGATCGAGGCACGTATGACCAAAACTCAAATGAGACGGCATTAAGATCATGTTACAAGGTTTTCAAAAACGTCGAGTTTTACCGCTAACACTTAACGTACAATATTTCACGACTAGTCTTACGAGGCCATTTGGGCATATTTTCACAAAGTATGAAAAGAGTTATTTTGCGAGAAAAACATTATATTTGACCTTAAAACACCAAACGAGGATCGTGGAGTACCATTTCAACATATTTACATGAAAAGTAGTTTATAATGTAACGAGACGTCAAAAATGTATTTTTCGACGATAAACATTATTTTCAAAAGTAACGAGTGGTATCGTTAACATACGTATTTGCATGTGTAGCATCATTTCATTTGCTTACATTACATCATATCCTCATATTAGGTCGCGGTTAGAGTCCGAGCCTCATTTCAGCATATCCATTATTATCATTGTTGCTATCGCATCAGGTGAGTTCCATAGCCCCTATCTTTATACGTTTTGGATTACGTTTTGGGGGAGAATACATGCTCAATCATTTTCATCGAAATGTATACTTGATTTACTTGAATATGCCATTTGCTTAGTCAAACCATCATTTGCTCTACTTATGAATTTGTTATTCATTCGAATGTATTGTATATTCACTTGCTACACATTTAATTCTTATTATTCATGGACACAAGCACTTTAAACATTATGCACACTTAACCAAATGAACCGGCTCCACCACTATGTACATACATGACAGAATGAACGGGTCACATAACCGAATGTACGGGTAACATGACAGAATGAACGGGTCACATGACAGAATGAACTGGTCACATAACCGAATGAATTGGTCACGTAACCGAATGTGCTGGTCAAACCATATGTACTTCAAAACTTGTGGTCCACATATTACTTTGTTCACTCAAACCAAATCATATTTGGCAATGGGTTGTAAACACACAGGTTGCAAGTCTTGTTATGGGCGGGACTTGGAACTGGGTGGATTTACAATGCCTTTGCTGGGAAAATCTTCATTCAAAGGCTTTACATTTTGCACTAAACTCTATGAACTCACCAACCTCGTGTTGACACTTTTTAGCATGTATTTTCAGGTATTAAGCAATAGCACGCTACTGGAGGTTTTGGCAGGGCATGGCACGGTCATAGAAGACTCTGACAAACATTTGGGACCGTTTTACCTATTTTAAAGGGCCTATTTCCGCACAACTTTTAACAATGTAAATTCAACATTTTTGTTAAACAATTTTATTCTAAATGGTTGAGAAGAAAACCGTTCTTTGCACTTGTGTCATGATACCAATTGAGTTGCACCCCCAGCGATGTGTAAGCTTCCGCTGAACCCGATTTTGGGGGTGTGACAAAAAGGGTTATAATTAAGGAAGAAAATGGTCAACAGATGCAGACTGAAGTTAGTGATTCAGTTAATACATTAATATTTGCTATATTTAAGAATTTTGTAGGAAATCCTGCGGCTTATCAAGAAAGAAATTCAGCTATATTACTTAATTTAACATGTAGAAAACTACAAGATTTTAGATGGTATAAAGATTTATTTTTAGCTAAGGTTATGACTAGACCTGATTGTAATCAAGCTTATTGGAAAGAAAGGTTTATAGCCGGTTTACCAAAATTATTTGCTGAAAGAATAAGAAATAGATTAAATAAGGATTATAATAATATTATACCATGGTTAGATCTAACTTATGGAGAAATTATAAATTATGTTAATCAAGAAGGTTTAACTATATGTTCTGATTTAAAATTAAAATCTAAGAAAAAGAAAGAAGGTATTAATAATAGAAAGGAACTAGGAAACTTTTGTGAACAATATGGTTATGAACCATTAAAATTACCATCAAATAGTTCTAAAAGAAATAAAAAGGATTATAGAATTAGAAAATATAGAAAACCTAATAAAGGATATAAACAATATGAAAACCAATATGAAAAGAGAAATAGATATTAAAAAAGTAAAAAACCCACATTCAACAAGGAAAGAAGATCTAAGGATACAATAATATGTTATAAATGTGGAAAACAAGGACATACATCAAGAAATTGTTATACTAAAAAGAAAATTAATGAGTTAAGTATATCAGATGAACTTAAAGATCAAATTATTAAAATCATGATAAATGAAGATTCAAGTGAATCTAGTATTTCAGACTATGAAGAAGATGATTTAAATATTGTAGAAAATTCATCTACTACTAGTAATGAATCTGAAGAATGTGAATGTATTGGGAATTGTACATGTGATTATAAAGAAGTAAATGTTATAACTAATGAAAGTGAAGATATAAATGTAAAAATATTGTTAGAATTAATGAGTAAAATTGAAGATAAAGAAATAAAACAGGTTTATTTAGATAGATTAAAAGAACAATTAAAAGATAAAAACATTGTAAAATCTGTTGAAATTGATAATGTCCAAGAATACAATTTTAATGAAATATGTCAAAGATTTTATAAAGAACCAAAGAAAATAACAATATCTGAACTACAAGAAGAACTAAAGACTGTAAAAACAGAAATAACAATATTAAAACAAAAGGTGAAAAATCTTGAAGAAAACAAAAAAAGAAAAGAAAAATAAAAATATACAAGAAGAAGAAACTTCAAACAATAATACTGAAACTACAATAAACCATATACAAAGTATTAGTACTCAAAGATGGTATACAAAAATAAATATAGCTATAAATGGAAAATTTAAATTATCTTTAGTAGCTTTATTAGATTCTGGAGCAGATTTAAATTGTATACAAGAAGGATTAGTTCCTACTGAATATTATGAAAAATCCTCACAAAGACTTGGAGCAGCAAATGGTTCTAAGCTAATTATAAGTTATAAATTATCCAATGTACATGTATGCAAAGATAATTATTGTTTTAAAACTCCTCTCATATTAGTTAAAAATTTAAGCTCCCAACTTATATTAGGACAACCTTTTTAACTCAATTATATCCAATTTCTTCTATAAGTGAAAAGGGTCTTTCTACTAAAATATTAGGAAAAGAAATTACATTTGAATTTATAACACCATTGATAACTAGAGAAATAAATCTATTAGAAAATAAACAAAAACATGTCAAATACTTAGTCAATGAAATAAGTAATAAGAGAATAGAAGAACAAGTACAAAGTAGTATTATACAAAATAAAATAAAACAATTAGAAGAAAAATTCAAAAATAATGTATGTGCTACTATACCTAATGCATTCTAGAAAAGAAAACAACATATCGTAAAATTACCATATATTAAAGAATTTAATGAAAAGAATATCCCTACGAAATCAAAATCTATTCATATGTCCCAAGAATTAGAAAAAACATTGTAAAAAAGAAATACAAGAATTATTAGATAAAAAACTCTTAAGATCTTCTAAATCACCATGGTCTTGTTCGGCCTTTTATGTCATTAACAATGCTGAAATTGAAAGAGGAGCACCAAGATTAGTTATAAATTATAAACCTTTAAATAAAGTTTTAGAATGGATAAGATACCATATACCAAATAAAAGAGATTTATTAAAGAAGCTATATGATTCAAAATATTTTCTAAGTTTGATATGAAGTCAGGATTTTGGCAAATTCAAATTGATGAAAAAGATAGATATAAAACAGGATTTAATGTTCCTTTTGGTCATTATGAATGGAATGTTATGCCTTTTGGTTTAAAAAATGCTTCATCAGAATTTCAAAATATAATGAATGATCTTATAAACCCTATAAATGATTTTGCTATAGTCTATATTGACGATGTTCTTATATTTTCTAAAAATATAGATCAACATTTTAAACACTTAAATATATTTTATGATATTATATACAAAAATGGATTAGCAGTTTCACCTACTAAAATAAGTTTATTCAAAACAGAAGTAAGATTTTTAGGTCATAATATAATTCAAGGTACTATAAAACCAATAGAAAGAAGTTTAGAATTTTCAAATAAATTTCCAGATGAAATAAAAGATAAAAACCAATTACAAAGATTTTTAGGATGTTTAAACTATATTCATGATTTCTTTAAAGATTTAGGAATTATATGTAAACCATTATATGATAGATTAAAGAAAAATCCTAAACCATGGACTGAAGAACATACTAATATAGTTAAACATATAAAAGAAAAGGTAAAACATTTACCCTGTCTAAATATACCTCATCCTGAAGCAAATCTTATTGTTGAAACTGATGCTAGTGATATAGGTTATGGTGGTATATTAAAGCAAATATTAAAAGATAATGATAAAGAACAATTAGTTAGATATTTTTCTAGTTCTTGGAACGATACTCAAAGAAATTATTCTACTATAAAAAAGGAGATATTGAGTATTGTTCTAAATATCAAAAAATTTGAAGATGATCTGTATATGAAGCCTTTTTTTATTAAGATATGATTGTTTATCAGCAAAACATGTTTTAGAAAAGGATGTAAAAATTTAATTTCAAAGCAAGTTTTTGCAAGATGGCAAGCTATACTATGCAATTTTGATTTTACTATTGAATTCATAAAAGGAGAAAATAATTCTTTACCAGATTTCTTATCAAGAGAATTTTTACAGGGAATATGAATCCAGAAAAGAAAACCATTATACCCAAACCAAAACTCTCATCTCCACCAACCCCTCCATCAATTATATCTCAAAATAGATTCACACAACTTAGTCCATATTCATCTCCATACTATGCCAAAACCAGACCAACATATTCTGCTTTGGTTCATATGAATCAAGGTTCGCCATCAACTACATCTACATCCTCCAAACCAGAAACCATTACAAATCCTTTTAGACAAGTCATAAAGATTCTTGAACCCATAGAAGAGAAATATTTAAATCAAGGTTTTAAAACCCTCAATGAATTTTTATTTCCCAAAGATGTTCATTTTTATAACAATGATTTCCAAACTCGTGAATATTACGAGTCAATCCTTATTGAAAGTAGATCTGTTGATATACAGCATAATCGTAATGAGAAAAACCCCGATCAAATTGACTTCAGCAAAGTTAGAATAAAAAAGATTTTGTCTATTGAAGATTGGGGAGATAAACCATATATTCATAAAACCCTTTCAAGAAACCCAGAATATCCAGCGTATAATTATTATGATTATATAGAAGCTTGGAATAAAGCATTTTTATTAAAAAACTATAGCCATACTTGGTTTTTTCGTTTCACCGAAGAATTTTCAAATTCCTCAAAGTCATATCCAAAATGGTTTGTCAATTGGTTCAAATATATGGGAAGTATTCCAGAAATATTCCCTCCAAGAATTTTAGAAGGTTATAACAAATATAAAACGATGTTTTCTCAAGAAAATGCTCCGCCTTTTGAGTATACTTTACAATTCTCAATTATATTCAGACTCCCATGGATTATGTCCTTTAATTATAAGAAGAAAGAAGCCAATGGAACTGCTCCACCCTTATATGTCAGAGAATTTTATTGCAAATGGTGGAAACAAACCAGTGAAGACCAAACGGATATTAAAGCTGTTACAGCATATCATAGCAGTCTTATAATGAAGATCCCAAGCCAGTCTATTTCAAAGGCTCCAATAACCGATAAAGTCACTATAAAAAGAATTCAAGCATGTTCATCCGAGGAAGAAATTCAAAGAATATTAAATGAAATCAAGAGATCTCCATCTTCCAGTGAAGAAGTTATACAAGATTCTCAAGACCCATACGAAGATGATTTTTTAGTCTAAAAGAATCAGCCTATTTTCAATAAAAAATAAAGATGTAATTTTAAATATTATCGTTTTATATTCATGACTTTGTAAACTCCTTCTAGATGATAAAATTATGAAAAGCAGGTCGGTTGGCTATGATTAATGAAAGAATGGCCGACAAAGAATTTTAAAAAGCAAAAGATAAAAGATAAAGAGGGAAGATTGATTGCATATCGATAAAGAAAATGATGAATGAAGACAAGTGTTGGACAGCACAAAAGAAAAGAATTATTACTGACAGCTCGCTCCACTATAATTGATAAATTTACTGGCAACTGTCTGTTATCAAGAACCGGTTACCGGCAAAGATCTACTCTAAAATGAAGACCCATATTAGATGGAAGGCATCCTTCTTTTCCTCTGATGAAAAAACATTCTCTTGTAATATCCACTTCTAAATGTTCCAAAACTCTAGATTTTCAAATTATTATATCTCCAAGCAATATAGCTCAGTCCGAATGTATATCAGAACCTTGTAATAATTCAGATTATATCAATAAAGGTATTTTGATTTAAATCTCTTTTTATTATGTTTTCATATATTATTTTACTTTGCTTCATTTATGCTGTCATTTTCAATATAACAATAATTAAATTATTAAAAATAGCTTTATTTTGTTAATAGCTTAATCGATCCTGCTAAAATATACATATATAACAGGAGGCGTTACACGTAGATAATGCCACATAAATGCCACCTCAATGCCACATAATCATAATAATGCCACATAATCATAAACTATGCCACTTGGCATTTATTGCTGCAACCATTGAAAAATTCGGATCTAAAAATCTAACTAACAAGGTTCGAACATGGGATCTCTACTAACACAAACAAATATCTCAACCACTGGAACAATGGAACTTTTTGTTATTTTCTTTCCAAGTCAAATTTGATAAAGCCACATTATTACGTGATTATATCCTTCTTCCTTTTTTCTCAAAAACCCTGATATCATTCGCTCACCCAATCTCACAATAAACAGAAAGAGCAGCCACCCAAACATCATCATCATCATCAAAACGAATCATCATCATCAAAAATTTAACATCTGGTCGCTCGATTCATAGAGTTTTTAGTTACTTTGAGCAGCCACACCAAACAAACAAATCATCCATCATCTTCTCATCTCACTCTACGATCTTCTTTCTGAATTTCCAAGGTATATATTTAATTCGATTCCGATTCAATTTATGTTCAGTTTTTTTAATTAATTGTGATAGATTAGTACAGCAAGATAGAATCAAAATTTTAGTACGTTTGTATATGTTCAGTAGCCATTTTATCTGTTTCTGCTTGAATCATCTTCTGATAGTATATGTTCAATTGCATATTTTTCGGTTTATATTGATTGATAGCTTATATGATATTGTCTGATTCATTTGATTTTGAATATTTTCCATGCAGCAATATTAAGTTATCAACAACAGTACTAAATCACTAGCATATCAGTACTAATAGTTAGGAGCAGTACTAACCTTAGTGATAACTTTATTAGTCAAGCTAAAGCAAGAATCGAAGTTTTAGTACGTTTGTATATGTTCAGTAGCCATTGTATCTGTTTCTACTTAAATCGCCTTCTGATAGTATATGTTCAATAGTGATATTGTCTGATTCATTTGATTTTAAGTTATCAATAGCAGTACTAACTCACTCTCCTAGCAGTACTAATAATTAATTTATCAACAGCAGTACTAACTCACTCGCCTAGCAGTACTAATAATTAGGAGCAGTACTAACCTTAGTGATAACTTTTTTAGTCAAGCTAAAGCAAGAAACGAAGTTTTAGTACGTTTGTATATGTTCATAAGCCATTGTATGTGTTTCTGCTTAAATCGCCTTCTGATAGTATATGTTCAATAGCCATTGTGTCTATTTCTGCTAAAGCAAGATTACCTTTTTCGTTTACTGAGATGGGGTTGTCATTAGATTACAGAGTGGGCACCATGATCGAGATTCCTCGAGCTTCTCTAATTGCTAATGAGGTATATAACCTTTAAAATTGCATATTTTTATGGTTTGCAAAATTAAAATATCAGATACAAACAACTACTTTGAAAGGAGATTTTGACGTGTTTCAGGTTTTCGAGCAATCGGATGCGGTTATCTGCTATCTTCAGTTGCTGCTTTTTTCATTAATGTGCATGATCTCCATTAATCGGATGATAAGCAGTTTTGCCAAATATACGCTGGGGCAACTATTGGTAAGTTTCAAATTCGGAGGATTACACCATGCCAAAAAGTGTGAGGCTTCTGGATTTTGTTGTATCAATGATTTGGTTTTGGGCTTAAAAAAAATAAGCAATCCCAGACACCGCCTTAGTTTAAGATTAATTACGCACTTTGAAATAATCATGTCTCTTCTGGTATATGAGTGTTCTGTTTTGGAAACTTCAATAATGTAGTAAACATTTTGATAAATTAATTGGTTCCTTGGCTGTTTGATTCAGTTTTGTCTACTTGAAGACTCATGGTGTTTCTTATTTTATACTGACAGACATAGCTGTTATGTTGTTCCAGGTCGGTGAGAGTGACCCATTTGTCTCGGAATTACTCAACACTCTCCCAACAACCATTGCAGACCTTGAGCCACATCAGATACATTCATTCTATGAATCTGTAAGTTGAAGCTTCTGGGATTACTTGATACTTTGATGTAGTTTGTGTATATTCTATAATCTATCCGGTTTTTTTCGTCGTTTGACATTTTGTTGCTATATGTTCTGGTAGGTTGGTTGTATGATTCAAGCAGAACCCGAGGCAACAAAACGGGAGGAATATTTGCAGAGGCTGATGCATCTTCCCAATCAGGTACGATTCTTTTAGAAGGATGTTGGTTGTCTTTTTTTAAAGCAAAAGACGATTCTATTGAATAGAAATAAGTACCCGTTTGAAATTACACATAATAGAATGGCATGGGATTATTCGACAGGCACCGTTTGTAGTTTATGTCATTAGATGTGTTTCTTTTTTATGCAGAAATGGACTGAGATTATTGGACAAGCACGCAGCAGTGTGGATTTCTTAAAGGATCAAGATGTGATTAGGACCGTGCTTAATTTACCAAGACTCTTCAAGGTATATGATTATCTTGTCAAATTAAATTTTATCTAAGCTGTATCAGTACGATTGATTAAACTTCAGTTGAGAGCATGATACTGACATCTTAAGGGAGTGACCAAAATTACTGTGTTTGAGTTGGAAGTTTTGTACTAAAATTGTGAAATGTAAATGTTGCAGGATATGTCTACTATATTATTGATGAAGCAGGTGGGGCTGGGAAAGTGGCAGTGAAAAAATATACTGTAAATGTTGCGGCTACTTTTGAAATCCGACCCTATTAGGCTGGAAAAGCAACAATCAATATCCCATCTCAAGGAATATATGGACCTCTTATTTCTGCTATTTTTTCAATCCAAGTAAGCTACTAACCTCCTATATTCATTGAATGAGTTCGCTGACTCGGTAACAAAATATTTCTTTTGTTGTTTTTAGGTTAATTAGGGTGAATTAGAGTGCCAGTCGTACGTCGCCATTGGGTGAGCAACATTGAATACGTATTTTGTGGCTATTGTGATACCCTTTAATACCCTACAAGTTATGAAATTACTTGGCGTTTGCTTCGCTGATGCTGTGCAGCTGTTGCAGCCAGTAGCCCCGACCCTTATGGTAATAATTTTTCCTTATTCTCTATTATAGTTTGGGAGTTTATTATTTGTGTCTTAAAATTTTGTTTTTGTTTTTTTCCCGACAAACATTGCGTGCAAGTGTAGAGCAGGTTGTTCATTTTCGTGTTTGACAACCATCCGACTTGAGTTTCATATTATCATTTCATTGTTACCTTTTAGTTTTATTAACTGTGGATTTTCATATCCACAGTTATCATATAGCCATACCGTACAATTATAAATATTACCAGGTTGCAAATTTATGTCATTGTGAGGCCTTCCCAAATTGCAAACCTGTATATTAAGTGTTTGATTTTTGATTTTATGTTCACTATATACGGTGACATTGCAGTTCAGAAGGGATACTCGTCAATGTTATCGTTCATCGTGACTGACATTAATAGTTCCATGACTAAACTTATGGCTTTAGGTGCAGAGATGGATGGCCCTATTAAATACGAGGTCCACGGAAAGGTAATAATAATGCCCTTATACCACTCATCTTACTTCAATTGACCGCATACCATTGGAGAGCTATATCATATATTTTTATCATGATTTGTAGAATGTCGATATAAGTTATAAACAGTTAGTCAATGAGAATGAGCCCATTTATAACATTCAACCTCATCTGTTTGTTATTTATAAACCAAAGGAACACCTCTAATTCTATTGCATTGTTGACAGGTCGCTGCAATGCGATGTATTGATGGTCACATGTTGGGTCTTTATGAGCCTGGTTGTGAGCCTGTTTGAAAATCCACAACCTTCACATCCTCACTTGCATCCCAAAAGGAATCACTTTTGTTTGGCTTATAGTTCAGCTTGAAAATTATTTAGGGGGTATTTGACAGCATTATTTAGGGGATGTTTGAAAAAAATGATCACGGATGAATGTGCTCCTACAGTACAGGGGTGTTGCTGCTTACACATTACATCTGTCTAGAGGAGTTGAAAAAGCAAGCGGGAAGGGTTACATACACAGCTGAGCTTGAGGGTCTATGCATATTTTGCGTCTTATAGCTTAATACTAAGGGGACATATTCCACTGATATGACAAAGACAGGTATGAAAGATGTGTTACTCTATTCAGTCATTTTGGTCACTCTTAGTTGTTCTGATGATTTTAACTCACAACAACCTTTGTTTGCTCACCGGCTACTTTTAAGAACTCTGTATGCTCTCAAATCTGCAATTTTCACATACTCATGCTTGATTTTTTTTTTCTTATTAAGGGTAGAGACAGCCATGGGGAGCGTTTCTGCTATATGGACCTCCAGGATCGACAAAATCCTAATTGGCTAAAGATGTGGCTATGGAAGCAGGTGCAACCTTTTTCAGGTAACATTACATGTTCATATCTATATCAACACCTTTCTAAAGTGTTGTTTTCCTAAGAATGCTTCAGTCGTATTATATGTGTAGCTTTGTATATAGGTTTTTAGAAAACTTATACCTTTGGTTACTTTTTGGGATATAATATTACTCAAGCATTCGTTTTTGTAACTTGGCTTTTGAGTATAGCCTATATTACTTAAGGAGGTGTGTTCAGGGGGTGGATTCGGTGGGTTGGTTCGGGAGGTATGTACATGTGGAAGCTTTCCTATGGGTGATTGAGAGATTGGTTAATCAGCTTGAGAGCTATCAGTTACAGATATTGCTTAATTCAATATCCTTGGAAACTGGTTTTACACATTATCTTCTGAATATAGTACACGTTATGAAAAAATATAAGGGCTTTATAAGTGATAAAACATGGGTAAGTATACAATACTAACTTCGGTATTTCACATGAAGCAATTAATTAAAAAGGGCTGCACAAAGGGCTTAGGAACGAGACCAGTCTAGACCAGAGGAGAAAGTCATCCTAAATGGTCATATCACGGAGTAAATAAGATATATAAGAATAATAACACACCTCTGTCAGTTTTATTTTGCATCTTTTTGTTCGTATTATAACTTGAAGTTGTTACCTTTATAATGGATTGCTTTGATGCAGACGATTTGGTTGAATACAGAGGAGGGAAAATATATATTTTTTATAAGAAGTCACAAGTTGCTGATGATAACCGGTTTATCACGTAAGTTTGATTTTCCTGTATTTTTTTTCTTTTTTCTTTTTTTTTTCTTCTGATTTCATACCGGTTAATATATGCAGCTTTACATGTTTGGCTCAACGCTTCTGTGTTGGTTAAATGAAATTACAAGCTGGGCCATTACTAGCTCGAGATATGAACGATGTGAACTTTGAGCAAATTGGCGACTACAATGACAGTGTGGTGGCCTTCTCATGCACTGCAACATCACTACAACAAAGTACTCACAAACTGTTTTAAAGGCAATACATTCTTTTTAGTATGTTTATTAAGATAGTAAAGAAAGTATGCTAAAACATTTTTTTTTGTCACTTGCAGATATATTGTGTGAAGAAGCAAGATCAGCTTCTAAAAGTGGTGCAGGTTCTAACATGAGTCAATTTATCAATCGTGAAAATTGATTCGGTTGGTGCACATGGAGTACTTTTTATGTGGGCGACTATTGAGGGTGTCAACCAAAGCCTTGAGAGGTAAAGCTCATATCTTTATTATTACGGACGCAAATTTTTAAGTATCACGTTTTTCCCCATTTGAATTTGGATATAACAGGTCAACACTTTGGCTGATAGATTTTTGTTATAGTTTATCTTAAACTTTCGCAATCTACATTAGCATGCTTAAGAATAACTTTGAGCCTTCACTCATATAGTTTTTATTGGATAGTAAGTTTATTTACATTATTTTATAAAGAACCTGTTATACTGTTGGAGGGTACAGAAAACTGGAAGTGTTTGCATTTGAGATGGAGACTACTATTGCTTCACAAGAAGAACAGTTAGCAATAGTTAACGATGAAAAGCAACAAGCAGATTTAAGATCTGAAAGTTTAGCTTCTGTGTTGGTTAAATGAAATTGCACGCTCTTCTGGAGATATATTTGTTGCTAGCTTCAAGATTAGCTTTGAAGAACAGTTGGCTATGTTAGATTCTGTTGATGCAAAAGTTAGGCTTTCAAAGGCCACAGAGTTAGTTGAGCGCCATTTACAGGTAAACTTCTTCTTCTTTTTTATAACTTTAGCAATCTGGAGAGTAGTATGATGACATTATTTTGTGTACCAGTCTATTCATGTGGCAGAGAAGATTACACAAAAGGTGGAAGGGAAATTATCAAAATCACAAAAGGAATATCTTCTTCGCCAACAGTTAATTCTTATCTTTTGTATGAAAATATGTTTTTGGATTTCATTCGTACTTATTAAATGTTAATCAGATGATGGCTATTAAAGAAGAGCTTGGTGACAATGATGATGAAGACGATGATGTCGCTGCTCTTGAAAGAAAGATGCAAGATGCTGGAATGCCTCCAAATATATGGAAGCATGCACAGAGGGAATTAAGGTGTGTTATTTCTGAACTCTGATACGTAAACATATATTTTTTTAGATGTGCATATACCTCTGTTTAATTTATGGTAATTACTAATTAGTTGATTATATACTTTCTGGTCTGATCTGTGCATTTTCTAATTTGAAATGGAGTGCTAACTTTAGTCATTTTCAAATATAGTTGCGATGATAAAATATTTTAGCTATTTTTTAACCTTAGCATAATATTCATTTATCAGGAGACTGAAAAAAATTCAACCTCAGCAACCAGGGTATAATAGCTCACGTGTGTATCTCGAGCTTCTTGCTGATCTGCCATGGGAGACAACCAGTGAGGAGGTTGAGTTAGACCTAAAAGCTGCAAAAAGATCGGCTCGACAGTGACCACTATGGCTTAGTCAAAGTCAAACAAAGGATCATTGAATACTTAGCAGTTCGCAAGGTTGGTCGACTCTCAATTTAATATTATTATTTTTTTGGAAAATAATAACTGAATTCTTGGATTGCAGCTGAAACCAGATGCCAAGAGCCCGGTATTATGCTTTGTTGGCCCACCGGGTGTCGGGAAAACATCTTTGGCATCATCTATTGCTGCTGCTTTGGGTAGGAAGTTTATACGGATATCCCTTGGTGGTGTGAAGGATGAGGCTGATATTAGAGGGCACCGGAGGACATACATTGGAAGCATGCCGGGCCGCCATATGGATGGATTAAAGGTGAATTTGAATTTCATATAAATTTCAAATATTTGTGATTATATTGCGAAGGATTGTAACTTACTAAGTGTGAGCTAAGTGATATTTATGATTTATATAGCTATAACTTTGACTTTATGTTTATTCAGAAAGGAGGCGTTTGCAACCCCGTTATTTTGTTGGATGAGATTGATAAGACGGGTTCTGATGTTCGTGGTGACCCTGCTTCAGCACTGCTTGAGGTGCTTGACCCAGAACAAAACAAATTGGCGACTACAATGACAGTAAGTCTATTTACATTATTTGACAGAGAACCTGTTCTACTGTTGGATTGCATTTATAAATGGTTCACACCGCAAGGGATGAAATTTCTGAGCTCAGAAGGGAAGGGTACTTGGACGTTGGATGTTCGAGTATAGTCTCTTTTACATATTGATCAATATTCTTATTTGTGATATTAGTTGATATTGGTTATCGCTGACTAATGATGTTTTCTTTTGGTATGCAGCAAATAATGATCGATATGAGAGTGAAAGTGAACATCGGGAGGTATGATGTTCTTTATGGTAACGTCGGTAGCGAGGGTTGATTATTACTGACATTCACAGCTAGTCATTACTAGCTGAATGCACCGTCAGTTGTTATTGGGAACAAATCATTTGAGACAAATGACGACGTTCATTGTAATCCTTCTGTTCACACCCCCTCGGGCCATATTGTTTGGGACACATCTTTGTATAAAGGTTGCGTCTTTATTTCCTTTTTCAGCACCATCATGTATTTTTTGTAATATTGGAGTATAAAGAATAAATTTTTAACACCGTGTACATACATAGGGTGCGGTCCGATTGTGTTGGACTTTGGGTCTTGAGTGATACGCAAGGATGTGGACATTCATTGTTTTTGGGTTTTCTGATTTTTTTTTATGTATTTTAATTTAACTCGATGAACTTCTACATCCATTTTGTATATACAGATGAGAGATGGTGAAGAGTGTCAATGGAAGGTTAAAAGTATTATGTTGGATAACATAGACAAGGTATGTCTCTACAGTTGGTGTCTCATTCACATTGGGAGCGTAGTTAAAGTGATTTTACGTAATTACATTTTCTTTATGAGTTCTTTATCACAAACTAACCACTGCAAATTCGTACAGTGTATTTGGGCCAACAACCCTTGATGAGTACATGAAGCATATCAAGAATGATCCAGCTCTTGAGAGACGTTTTTAGCCTGTAAAGTTACCTGGGCCAACGAGAATGATACGGGATTCACCACAAGCTCCATTACCCCGATGAAGCACTGATAGATGTTCCTCTACTTTTCTGTCGGATCAGATGTTGGCGAATAGTATGGTGGAACTGCAGATTGATATAGAGAGCGAGGTTGATCAATATTTAGATGCATACTCAATGTGTTAAGGATCATCAAAGGAGCTTACGTTATTGGAAGTTATGGTATATGTAACTTCGTGAATAGGAGTGTGAATGGATGGTGGAACAAAATGTTCATTCTGTGAACTGCTATCTTTTGTTTTTAAGAAAGTCAAACATAAAGTTTTTGTAACTAATAATAATTTATTTGAAGCTACCTTGGTAATATTATGTTGTGCATAAAGTATGTTGTATCAGTTAAATTTTGTGACCGATACAGTTGGAAATTCCAGCCCATCCATATAAAAATTGGTCGACTTGGTTTCAGTTTTTTCTATAACAGTAACATTGAAATATTGATTAAAATGCAACGGTTTGAGTAGGTCAAATGGGTTGAAAGTCCTCTAAAGTGTTATTAAGATGTTTTCACTTTGTAGTACTATTCCAAGCAAACAGTACTAACTTGGTTCAACATTCAGCTAGCAGTACAAAGTAGATAATGTAGCAGTACGAAAACCCTAAGAACAGTACAAATGACGATAGTAGTACGAAGTAATAACAAACAGTACAAACCTCATTCAAGAGCAGTACTATCGATAGATACCGTACAAACAAACCCTCATTCTGGAATGATCAGGATAAATACCCTCTTTGTGTACTTCGATAGAATACATGTCGATGAGTACAAAAGTGCCTGCTATGTTATTGAAACGGGTTTTATTCCAACTCTTATCGAAATCAGGTTGGTTTAACGGGTATTTGTCATCAAAAATTGGGGAGAATCACTTGAGGAGTTTAGTTAGTATTTGATATCATTGCTACTGACGGCTATTGCTAATTTCCTATGGTAAAAAAACGATTGGTGACTGCTATGTCATTGAAACAAGTTGCATATTCATTTTACCTATTTAATGTTTTGTGTTCTTTTTATTTATGTTATATTTATTAAAAGTTAATAGAATTAGTGCTGAAATCCTATTATTACCATTCTAGGTTTGTTCAGATAGAAGTGCTATGCTTCTTCACTTGGAATTCGGTGGAGGTTCGATACATTCCCAGTGAGAAGGGAGAAGTATATAGCTGTACTAATTGGCCGATCAACATTGATTGTTTCAAGGTAAAATCAAAAACTAGATTGAGCAACAGAGCATAAAACTAGAAGTTAACAAGAAAATGTTGTAGCAACCCGTAGAATTCTCTAGTCATTAGAGAGGTTGGAAAAAGACCCGGAACCCCATACCCTCTCATTCACTTAAGGCCGAGGAGCGTAGATTCATCTTACTTTTTATAAATGGAAAAAGAGACATAAGTCACGCATTCGAGCAAGAGCCTTTGCCTTTCTTCGCTATGTAAATAGAGGGCCGGAGGAAGAAGTGCCAGAACCTCAACAAAAGAATTAAGGTGATAGAGTCTTACAGGAGACGCTAGGCTTCGGAATTGAATGGAATGATTCCTCTCCCTTGGTTGCCTTCACTGCCCGTGAATCCCTTCTCTTTTTCTATTCCAGTAGTCTTATGCGGTCTAGTCTGTCCATTAGTTGCTTAACTCATAGTAGTTAGGGGTTGTTGTCCTAATGAGTGTAGCGGAGTGCTCCCTATCCTATTACTCATCTATAGGGCTATCACCCTAGCTTTCCCTGTCTCTGCCTTTCTTTCCTAGTCCTGAGTTTTTCTTCTTGACTATTGCTTGGGATTGGGTTTGACACTATTCAATACTAAATATCTACTCGTGGAGGGAGGGGAGGCTATAGATTTAGCTAAGTTGTTCAATGATAATAATGCATAAAAGAAATTCACAGCTATGGAGAAAACCTATGCAGCAGTCATAGCAGCGCTTTTAGGTTAAGTTATGGAAGTTCCATTTTTTTTTCGGGGAAGCCAACCAAGCAAGAAAATATGTTCTACGATCGGGTATTGTGCCTATTGGATTAGCTGCTAGTGTTGAGAATGAAGAAGAAGAGAGATCTTCTTTTGAACAGGAAAATTGGGTCACATCTTCTTCTATTTTGCCAGAATTCGTTGATTGCTCCGTACGAATTTACAATGGAAAAACTCCTGTTCGTTGTAAGATCACTGAAGGAGGTCATCAATTTGGAGAGTTTGCTTCTACACGGAAACGAAGATCTTCGAGAACTAATATTGGACCGGGAATAAAAAAGGGAAAAAAGTCAAGTCTAAGCGCATATGGCACGAAAAGGAAATCCGATTTCGGTAAGACTTGATCTGAATCGTAGTTCAGATAATTGTAAGGTATCGGCGAGCCCTTCCTTACGTGGCTTACCACGAATGAACTTCTACACAACGACCGACAAACCAATGGCATATGCGGTATGCGGGTGTCAGGTTTAGGTCTAGATGGAGGTTACAGTTCCGGTTATGGTTCGAGTGGAAAAGCACGTATCTTGATGCGTGTACCGTACTGCTATCCAAACGAAGATGAATTACCTACCGAACCCGTTCCTTCTCTGTGTTGGGCTATATTACGCTATCGATAATCGGGATCCACCACAGGTTGGGTTTGAGAGCCGTGTGATGGGCGACTATCCAGCACGGTTCGGAGAGCACTTTTAGTCTGCGTTGGTGAATGGAAGCCCCCCTATCAAGCAAGAAAGAAGCGGCTCTTCCCACGGCGGAGTCTGCATTGACTCTATTTATTATTATGGTAAATCAGTGTATCAAGATGTCAATCTTAGATCTTATTTCGGTTCGATACGTCCACCTACTAGACTCACCTTTGGCTTTTGTCTCGGTAGGTGTATTATTCTACACAGAGGGCTCGTGGTACCTGCTGCCCACCCTTCCTCCTCTGCTTTGAGAACCGTGTGAACGGAGAGTGGGCAGAAGGGAAGGAGGTCCTCATACGGAGTCGCACACTTACTTGAGCAGTGCGGGAGACTGGGGAATGGGTCGAGTAAAGCCCCCTGGGGCCGGAAAAATCACAGAGACGTACTGATACGATAGGGCTTTGATTGGTATTTCTTTTTTCTTAGTGATTGTAAAGGAGGGCGCTTGGCTATGTTATAGAAAGGGAAGGCAGAGGCATCGAATGGCGAAGAGAGGCGGCTCGGCAGGGAAGGAATGGGAAATCGTCAATGGAATGCAATGGGATAGATGGTAGAGGGCTGCCTGCGCCCAAAAGCGATGCTTCACTTGTCCCCTTGTCCATAGGGACGTCGTGGCATACAACCGAAACGACTCCCGCTAGATAGCCGCCCCTTTCTCTCTTTTTACAGCCTCGTGGACGGACGAAAGAAGGTAAGTTACAGAACGGGGCAGTGAAGGCTCGCGAAGTAGACAGCAAGTCATCGATTCACCTTATGGTCGACTTGCTTGAATCGAAGTAGAAGAGCCCACTTTCATATTGAATTCAGGCTTTCATTAGCTCCTTCAGGATGGGATTGACTCTTTCAGCTCGCTGGGTCCTATTCATTAAAAGACCATTTCATCTATTAACTCCCTTTCTCAAACCTGCCCCTTGCTTCTGATAGATGGCTTTCTAACCGGCCTTAGACTATTCCTTGAGAAAGTGATTGTCGCATACCGGCCTACCTAGGGCATGAACAACTCCAATTTAAGCCTTTATGAAAGTGGGCTACCTTATTTATTCAAGCCTAAACTAGGAGAAAAAACCTAAGAGGTCCGTGACTGACCCTGTGTTCAGCACATGAGTTAGCGTTACCGCGTATTTAGTGGAAGCAGATAGTTAGGGACTGACCTGGTACCACTTTGAGTTACTGCCCCGAAGTACTAGACCAGCTCCTGTTGAAGAATAAGGCTTTTGAGCTGCCTGAGCATTGAATTTGGAACACAGGCCAAACGAATCGCGATACATAGATCGGGCCTTTTCAAAAATGGCATCAATTCTCCTATCGCACCTGTAAACATGTCTTTTCATGGATTTCCATTCTTGAGACGAACGGGGCTCGTCCCACTCCCGTCTTGGCAGATTCTGATGAGGCTCCGCGGCGCCCATATCCGCTGGGTCCTCATTCTCGTTCGCCCCGAACAACCCCACGTCGAAGGGGGCTCCGCCCCCCCTCCCCCCCGCCATGGCCCATGCTGCCCCGGGCCCTTCTAAATGGTTACAGGACTAGGGCCCTACTAGCCTCATCGGCCGATGTCTGCCGTCTCGCGATTCTTGCGTTTATGGACCGAAGGAAAATAACTCCAATCCTTCTTCAGGGCAACATGCTATATTATATGATATATCTTGGGAGTTGAAGGTCGCAGTCCCTTTCCCTCCGGCGAGTTCCTCACTGAACTTAAAAGAGGAAGGAGTCTTTGCGAATTCAGTAGCTATGCTATGTAATACATACCTGACTTCTACCTTCGTGTGTCAATGGATCTTTCACATACTCCCTATTTATTATGTTTCCCTATTGGTCTCACTACCATACCAAACCCTCCCTCCGGTCGCCTCGTTCCCTTGCTTTTCCATTGCTTTGATCCTCTGTCTCTACACAGAGAAGGAACAGGGTCGGTAGGTAATTCATCTTCGTTTGGATAGCAGTACGGTACACGCATCAAGATACGTGCTTTTCCACTCGAACCATAACCGGAACTGTAACCTCCATCTAGACCTAAACCTGACACCCGCATACCGCATATGCCATTGGTTTGTCGGTCGTTGTGTAGAAGTTCATTCGTGGTAAGCCACGTAAGGAAGGGCTCACCGGTACCTTACAATTATTTGAAAGAGATTCACGTCGCCAGGGAGTACGTGTCACGAACGATTCGTTGGTCGGGTATAGGCGAAGACGGCTTGATAACGTCACTTCTCGGCGGGATAGACCGATCATCGCTTCCTTCCTCTACGAGTTCTGGAGTCAAGCCAGCAAAGAAGTAGACTCATTCCTTTTTCACTGGCTAGGGATATTCGACGTTTAATGAGATAGTATAGTTCTAGACTAAAGCTAGCAAAAAACAAGACTGAGGTCGATAGGGGTATTACTAGTAATTGCTAAGGTGCTTTATTAAGAAACGCTCAACTGTGGCACAATTAGTTCAAATTCTTTCAGAAGCGAATGCTATGGAATATTCCATTCTTGTAGCAGCCACCGCTTCGGATCCTGCTCCTCTGCAATTTATTGCCCCATATTCTGGCTGTGCCAAGGGGGAATATTTCCGCGATAATGGAATGCACGCATTAATAATCTATGATGATCTTAGTAAACAGGCAGTGGTAGCTCAATTGTGTAACCGAAATGGGATGTCTCCTCCTTATCCATCAGTTGGTGGTATCCTAGAGAATAGATAAGCCTAGGCAACAGAAAGAGAATGAATTAGCGGGGATGAGTGCGCATATCCAGCAAGAGAGAGAGTCAACGGAGGCTGATTTTGAAGAGTTTGATGGCATTTTTTCAGTGGCTCGAAGTCTGATTGAAGCGAAGCACTGTAAGCAAGAAACCTACTGGGAAAGATTCTATATCTATCAAAGAATGCAGGACATTGAGCTAATCTATTATTAACACGTCGTTACTGTTCACTTAACCATTTTTGCGAGCCAATTTTTTTTGTTTATTACATTTCTATTTAAACATTGTTACGTTATTTATGATACGATGGAACGAGCTCACACGCGGATCACGACGGATCAAACATATTCAATAATCACCAAACGGACCTTTAATTATATTTTTGGTCTGTTACTATTCAAGCCCATATAAAATTTAAGCCCAATTTCATTCTCTTTCTTTTATTCCCTTCGACTCAAATCTCATTAACTTGGCATCTTTTAAATCTAATTTCGACACGCGGGATACCATTTATTTTTCTTAACACGATTTTCTATACACCCAAGATTAAAGAGTGATAAATCTCACATTTTATTTTGAACGTTTAGGTTATGAACGAGACTTAAAGTAAACCTCACTCGGGCATATATACTATATAATCTATACAACTTTCATTTTAAAAACTATATATATTAAATACTATGTCTCGTACACATGCATGAAAACCTAATCTCATGTAATATATTTCCAACTTTGCTTTGCCTATTATCTTCGAAATCAAATAATCACAATACATTATCTTACTCTATCTTGAACTCTTGAAGTACATGACCACATGGAATTCATCAATTTGCTAAGCGAATATATCCTGACACCCTCCAATTATTGAATTCATCTTGCAATATATTATAATAAGATAGATCGACATGCATGCTCCATGAACCACACATGACTTATCTAAAAATCCATATACAGTGAATCTTATCTAAAAATCCATATACAATCCAATCATATCTCAAATTGCCAATCCCACACTGACACAATCGAATATTTCTTATCTCCTTTTCACATGCACGAATTTAGTAGCTAGCCCAAGTTGCATTGTGATACATTTTCTACAATCTTTCTATATATACGTTAACACACACTCATACATTCTCATTTCACATATCACTCTCAAAAACTCTCTCAAACACTCAAGCATAAACACACAAGTCTTCCTCTTGTTCACTGTTTTCTGTACGAGAAGACCAAGAGTTGCTTCCTTTTCATTCGAACTGCATTTAAACCATACAAGGCGTATAAGAAGTTGCAAGGGTTTAGTTCAAGACTAGGATTTTCTTGACCGATTGGATCCTCGTCACCACCTTTCCATTCGACTCTCTTCACCACCTTCTTGGTGTCGTAAGTTCTCGAACTCGTTTCACACATATATAATAACCCAAGTTCTTCAATGCATTCATAATATACCATCGGCATGTTCTATGTATCTTTAAAACCAAAGTCATTTAACAAAGAATCACTCATTAAAAGTGACCCACGCATGCATATATATGTTAATCAAAGTAAAACCAAACTCAGTGGAACATGAAAGTGAGAAACGAATTATAGTCGAAAGTCAAGCATGAAATATTCCATTTCTATCTTACTGTATCGAATAGAAAGCATGCAAACTAAACCCCGTTATAATCCACTTTAACTAGTGTATGGATCGCATGCATGTTTCTTTCGTAGTCGATTCGTATCTATGCTTTAGTAATTTTATACGTAAATATTTTTAATACACTGTAAGTAATATAGAAAATTCATATCATGCTAAGTTAAACAGCATGTAAATATCAATGCATAACGTGTACAACCTTGGTTTAAACTAATTCAAGATCGACCAAAACTCAAAAATATCAAACCGGGTGAAGGTGGTGAAAAGTTTCAAGTGTTTGGGTTATATAATCATGTCTCGACTAGCTCACAAACGCACCATATTATTTACGATTCATACACGTAACATGCTAATATTTTTGCACCAATCGATTGACTACCTAGCTACCTACAAATTTCACTCTTTGCGTTTTTCCTCATAAGCTCATTTGAGCGTTCAAATAAGCTAAAACTAAACGTACATCGCTAAGTCTATACATAAATTTTTCCAGAATTTAAATAAGTATCTGAGTTGGGCTACCTTGTTTTTGAGTCGCGAAACTCCAAAATAAGTCGAGACTTATTTTGGTGTTTATTTGGTGACTCTCGTTGCCTTTTACTCATTTTGAAATGCTTATTGAAAAAGATGGCAAAACTGATTTGAAACACAAACAAAACCAATTCATGCGCAATACATAATACACGACCAGTGTACACTGAGTTTTTCATTCAAAAGGGAAATACAACTAACAGACCATAAATACAATTAAAGAATAGAACATGCCATAAAAGTACCCATAGATCAGTTGGTAGGGGAGTGTTTTGTTGGCATGGAACACCTGAGTTCGAACCTTGGCAATGGCAGTTTTGCTAATTTTTCTTATTTTTGATATCTTGTGATTTTTACAACAACAATCCCTCAACCTTGAACAACTAGCACTTTTCTTAAATACTTGTAATATCTTTACCATTTTAGTCCCTCGACTTGGACCAAATTCACATTTTACTCATAAAAATTTATAGAAATAATAACTTATACATTTTTACCACGTTCGTCTAAATAAATATATTTAACGCATATTTTAATTAGGGACCACATTTATGTAAACTATAAATAATATGTTTGCCCAAATATATTATTTTACCCACAACTTCAATAAATATATATTTAGGTCTTGAAATCCATCAAATTTAATACATATTTGTCAACTTGTATTTATTAATAATTCGACAATACTAAAGCCAACATTTGAGCCAATACTTACATATACATTTTGTTGAAAACTTTTATTTTTGAACTTTAAGCATATCAAACTCATTCGTCATCAAATCGTTATCCGTTTCACATTCATTACTCGTGTTAAACCGAATCTCTCGAATCTCAAACTTCACCATTAATCCAGGTTGTGTGTTGGAGCCGTTCCCGTGATACTTTTGTCATACACCTTACTTTGACCTTTACAGCTAAGGTGAGTTTCATAGCCCCTATTTTTATACTTTTGAACTACTTTTGGGGGAGATACATGCTCAAACTCTAATTACTTACTTGTAGAAATACATTACTTGTTTATCAAATACATGTTTAGCTTTATGATGCAAATCTATGTGATACTTTACTCTTTTATACTATTTATATCCTATGTGTAGACTTATTATACTGTACACTGTTATGTGTAAATCTATTCTTGTGGATTTGAATTCAAAGTCAAAGGAGAGGTATTAATAGTACTAGTATGGGACAACACCCCCACCCTTGTCCAAGATTCGAGACGTTGGGTGACACGTACTATTTGGGATGGTGGTTCCCCGCCTATGGGTCCAAAATGACGCGACCATAGGTGAATATAATCCTGAAATCTAAATCTATGAGCAGTGGGTTGTAAACACACAGGTTGCAAGTCTTGAATGGGCGGGGCTTGGAACTGAGTGGATTTACAATGCCTTTGCTGGAAAAATCTATACTCAAATGCTGTATTTTTAAATGACTTACAATGCCTTTGCCGGGAAATCTTTATTCAAATACTTTATTTTCAGACTAAACTCTATGAACTCACCAACCGTTGGTTGACACTTTTTAGCATGTTTATCTCAGGTTTAAGGCGATAGTGGATGCATGGATTCTAGAGTCAATTGCATACTTGAAGACTTATATCTTATCTTTATCATTCGATACGCTTTGAAAACTTTTATGTACCTTTACTTTGGAACTTATTGTCATAACTCTAATTTTAATAATTCGAATGATAACTTTTCAAAACGTCTCATTTAGAGGTCGTTTTCTATACCTTGATCTGTATTATGAAGTAATACCCCCTTGACACTACTGTTCCGCTGCGGTAATTTGGGGGTGTTACAAATGTCATTAACAATAATTATCAAAATAATCTAAAAGGCTTAATTATAGGTATACTGTTGTATACATGGAAGGTACCTGTTTTGACATAATACCCAACTTCCCTATGCATCCATTGTGCAACATGTGGATATTCAGATATCTAAACGATACAAATTACATGTTCTTAAGTGGGCAACTGGTCTATATGGCTTTCTGATTGGTTTGGGATGGACACCGAGGATGAGCATACGACGGGTGAAGACAACGACTTAGAAAATGATGCAAGGGGTGACCTAAAATGCTTTCATCTCCTTAATGCATTAAGCGATCTTCTAATGCTACCGAAAGACATGAACTGAGGTTTGCCCGTCAATCAGTCTGCCATTGCTTAAGCGCATTCTATGCAACTTCACTCCAGATAAATTCTGTCCTGATTCAGTTCCTGGTGCTGTATTGGAGGCAGTAAATGCCGAGGTATGACTTTTCCTCCATTTGACAATTACAGAAGTATTTAAGCAAATGAAATTTTAGTCTCTATGCGAGAAACTAGGGGTGGTACTTTGGACCCGTTCCCCTTTCGTTTAATCTCTAACGGACCAAATCGGCTTTAAAGTAACATTGATGATAAAATTACAATCATGTCCCATGAGATGATGCTTTTATGTTAATTTTCATCAGGGTTATTCATAGTAGTTTTTATTGATGTCAATATATTCTTACACCCGTATTTATTGTTGTCAATTGTAAACATTCTGAACATCAGGTAGACTATGCATGCACGCCTGAGGAAGTTCAGCAGCATTTTCAATCATGTGGAATTGTAAACAGGGTGACGATATTAACATTCAAATTTGGTCAACAAAAAGGTTTTGCATATGTGGAGTTCGTGGAACTTGAAGTTGTTCAGAATGCTGTCCTTTTGAATGAATCAGAGTTGCACGGTCGTCAACTCAAGGTCCAAACTATATTGCTGTTCTAGAGGGGCTTAATGGCCGGGTTGGATGGGTTGTGTAGTAGGTCAAAACGGGTAATTTTGGTTCAGGTTAGGCTTGGTGGAGCCAAAACACTTTTTGTCCCAAGTTATAAAAGGTTATATATAACAATTATTATAAATATGATTCCAGAAATCCTGCAATCTCAATAGTACTTAATATCTTGAATAAATGATATAGGCTGTTTCAATGCTGTAAAAATATAACTTGGCGACATTCGATACTTACAGATCATCATCTTCTAAGTTATTTCTTAATAGTCGTTTAGACCTTGGGCCGTTAAAGATGAAACAGTAACTGGATTGGCTATTTATAAGGATATAGGTTGACATCTGGGCTTTAAGTTCTCATTTGTAGATCTCCATGATGTGCAGGTTGCTGCCAAGCGAACCAATGTTCCTGGGATGAAACAGTTTAGAGGGAGGCCTTAAAGATTATATTTATAACATTTTACTTATTTCAGTCACTCTTAAGCTGAATTTCATGTAGTATTTTGAATACTCCCTTAAGGTTGAGAAGAGCAATGATAGAGATCCTCTCACAGTCATGTAAATAAGTTTGTAAACACGAAGGTTGTCAAGCATTATATTTTCACTCATATTCGATAAATGTATATTTCTTTTCGTTCTTAATCCATTAAGTATATAATTTAGTATGTTAATATCTTTTTCTTTGCTAAATTACTTTTTTCAACGATAATCATAAGTTTACCATGCCCATCAACCGGACCATGCAAACGATAATCATAAGTGTAGGCCGCCTTCCTTTTAAAAACAACCCATCTATGCTTTAGCAAATGCAACATCATGTAAATAAGTTGGTAAACACGAAGGTTTTCAAGATTTGTAGTTTCTCTCATATTCGATAAACGTATATTTTATTCGTAAAGAAGTACATTCAAAGAATAATCACAAGTCATGCCTCTCCAGTGTAACGGGTCAAAGTGATTTAATGAAATGTGCCGGTTGTCAAGGTTCTGGAATGAAGGTGTCAAACTGGCAACTTGGCCCATCTATGATTTAGCAAACGCAACATTCATGTAAATAATTTTGAAAACACGAAGGTTGTCAAGCTTTATATTTTCTATCATATTCGATAAATGTATATTTCTTTTCGTTCTTAATCCATTCACTATATAATTTAGTATGTTAATATATATTTTTTTCTAACTTACTTTTTTCAACGACAATCATAAGTCTACCCCGCCATCAATCGGATCATGCAAACAATAATCATAAGTGTAGACAGCCTTCATTTTAAAAACAACCCATCTATAATTAAGCAAATGCAATATTCATGTAAATAAGTTTGTAAACATGAAGGTTTTCAAGCTTTGTATTTTCTCTCACATTCAATAAACGTATATTTTATTCGTAAAGTAGTACATTCAAAGAATAATCACAAGTCATGCCCCTCCAGTGTAACGGGTCAAAGTGCTTCAATGAAATGTGCCAGTTGTCAAGTTCTGGAATGAAAGTGTCAAACAGGCAACTTGGCCTATCTATGATTTAGCAAACGCAACATTCATGTAAATAAGTTTGTGAACACGAAGGTTCTCAAGCTTTATATTTTCTATCAAATTATCGGATGATGATGATGCGTGTGTTTGTTTTATTTACTAACAGGAAGATTAAAAACCAAATTGCCTTATTAAAAGGTTATAAATACATGTAATGATTACCTATTAATGCAACACTCTATACATATTTAACATGCATCGAAAATGTGTATCATGTATAATTCATGTAAACATATTGTACAAAATTTCAAAGGTGGATGGCTACATGCAGCTGATACATTGGTAACTAAATTAGATATAAACAAACCTTTTGAAATTCATAACCCCTCTTAAGAATTATGTGCATTATGGCTTTTGAAAAAAAAAACAATATACAATCACGTTCAAAAATACCAACAATTAACCGATCAAAAAAAATAAAAACCTTTTGAAAGTCATGCCGGCCCATCGGATTTGAGGGTCGTAAAATTTAGTTTTTCCTTCAATCGGAATATTAATAATGTTCACAATAGTCGATATAACCTCATAAACCCTAAAATAAAAACCTTTTGAAAGTCATGCCGGCCCATCGGATTTGAGGGTTGTAAAATTGAGTTTTTCCTTCAATCGGAATATTAATAATGCTCACAATAGTCGATATAACCTCATAAATCCTCATTATCACCTTCATATTCATTGTCACCTTCTTCTTTGGATACTCCTCTAACCGATTTAATGAATTTGCACACGTCTATTCCATCTTTCTTATACATTCGTTTAGCATCTCGTGAACAACCATATCATTTTGGCATTCACAACAATAGTTTCTCCAAAAACTACAAATACAGTAATAATGCCAACGTAAATCAAAATAATACAAAATATAAAGAATATGGACAATTTCTACAATACATAACGTGTAAATTAGAAAAGGAATATTACAAAGCGTGCCCGCCCATTGGGCGGGCTTCGACAACTAGTATATATTTATATATATATATATATATATATATATATATATATATATATATATATATATATCTACATTATACATATATAACAGGAGGCGTTACACGTAGATAATGCCACATAATGCCACCTCATTGCCTAGTAATCACGCTTAAATGCCACCTAAGCAAACTTTTATTAAAATTTCATTTTTTTTTTAATTTCGGATTTTGTTTTAAAAAAATCATGCATGGAGCTGGATTCGAACCTGGGTCTGTTAGTCCATAAACAAACATGATTACCACTAAACCAACACATTTTTTGAATTATATGTTGCAAAACCAAATCTATAAACCTACTCAACGAATTATTGACCATTTTGATTAGTTTGAAAAGGAATGTATTTATCTCCAAAAATTATTTTCATAATTATAAACTTTAACCTAATCCATCATCTGTGATCTCAGTCCTAGGTACACCTCTTTTTTTCTAAAAACCCTAATATACGTTTATGTTGTTATAATTTTGCAGGTTGGATGCATGCTTTGATTTGTATATTAACAAGCAAGAAAAAGATGACTTCCATAAAAAAGGTAAAAGAATTGTTCTTTTGATTGTATGTTATTTTGTATTAATATGCATTATATGTAATATTCTTCAATGCAGGGTGTTATAAATATCTCATGTAAACTTACTGGCACTCATGCTGTAATAGCATTCTATGAGGAAATTATTGGTGTCAGTTACAGGAATAGCTTCAGGCTTTCCTTGATATAGCTGAAGATGAGGGTATGTTGATATGTTGTCACTATATAATTTCACTTTTAGATATATGAATTGGTTGTCTGTTATTCTCTTATTGCTTGACCAGATCTGATGGAAGGGTCTGATTTGACTGAACACAAGAAGCATGATACATCAGAGAAAACAACTAACCTTCCATCTTTTCAGTTTTAGTAAAATAGTTTGCAATGATTGCAGTGCAAATTGTTGTGCTTATTATCTTAAAGCCAGAAGGATTAGTTGTGAGGATTGCTGTGGCTATAACATCTATTACATCCCTCATATAGCAGCTTCAATTTTATTCCACTTATTCGGATGCAACTGAATTCGTGGGGAATTTTGGGTAAGTCACTTACCCTGATAAGAATACGGTTTTTTTTCCTGTTTTTATGACACTGTGGTTTTCTTATATTTGGTTGTTTTGTGATTCATACAATGATACATTAAGCACTTTGAAGGCTTTGACACAACAAGAACTGACCTGAAGTACGTATACCTACACTTTTTGTTCTTTTTTCAACATGCTCAATCAATTGATTATTGGTGTTGTATATTGCGGAAATCGTGTTGTGTTCAACTATATTCATATTACGGTGGAAGTTTAGAAGGTATTTTGATTGAAACATGAATATCGGTCCTGTCGCGTATTGGGTACGATTCGGTTGGGGTCACATCATACTGATGAGAACATAAGGATATCATTTATAGAAGCGAAGACCGCGTGAATCATATTTTATAGGTTCTATTTTTAATATAAATAAAGGTTCTTAAATAAGCTAAACCAAACACCCCTTAAATACACATAAGTAGTGAGCGGTGTTTAGAATTAAGAAAAATATTTTTTTTTACCCTGTTGTAAAGTGAAAAAGCTTTCAACCAATTTAACGGGTACCCCTTTAAGGCTACTTTCTTTGTCACCCTTTTGAGAGAAATACAACTCAATTCCACCCAAAAGATGTTTGGAAACAGATGGACTGAGATAGCAAAAGTGGTTGCAGGCATCTGACCATGTTATAAGGCGAAATAGGATCCTCCTCACCAGGTCTCTTTAGATGATGTGAAAATATCAGCTTAGAGAGTATAGACCACTTGTATCAAACTGCTAATTTCCAGTTAAGGTTATCTTCTGTAAAGTCATCTGGAAGTACACCTGCTAAGCCAGAATAGTACCGGTGATTATTCGGATCATGCTACCTAAAAGTTATTATTATTTTCTGAAAGGTTAAAACTGTTTCATATAATATGCAAGTAGGACAAATGGATTTCTTGAGCAAACATCAATTGGCATGGGAGACATCATTCCGTAGCCTTTATGTCATGTTATGAAAAACATTTCCAGCATCTTCTATGGTATCTTTATTTTCGTTACTTATTCAATATATGTCCAAATTTATTTTTTATGATTATACACAACTATCATGCTAATTTCTTTGTAATGTAACAGTATGCATTGGACAGTTTGTGGCAATGTTCAGTAATGGCACTTCTTTAATGGAAGACCGGGCGTGTGTAATGCTTATATATCCCAGTCAACAAGAACCTTAAGATCACTGTTAAAGGAACAAGTATGTAATACCATTCTGTCCTTGATTTCATTTTTATGCTGTTTTCATAAAACACTTGTGTCTTGCGTTCCATCGTTGGTATGCTTATTTATCTATTCTTAAATCTTTTTTAATGTGGCATTCTTTATTTTTCTCTATGGATTTCTATCCAACATCGGAAACTGCCTCCTCAAGTCTCACCATACCTGCAGCCGTCGAAACTGAAACGCAAGAAGTTATACCATAAATATCAACACCAGAATATGGCATTCTTTTTTTAATGAGTGATGAGCCATAAGAAGACCAAGAAGTGACCTCAAGAAAGGTCTGTATCTTTGCAATCATATATGTTTTTTACATGAAGGTGGCAAAATGATCGGGTCATTACGTTGGGTAACGGGTCAAAATGGGGTTGGGTCAAAACATGCAGGTCAGGTTGTGTTGACCAACATACACTTTTTCCCCCATTTTTTAATCTTCTTATAAATAGTTTATGACACTAATTATGATTACAAGATAATACTATTACAACAGTAATCTAAATCTTTGAACATCATGATCCAGGAGGTGGTATGTAGTGCCAAAAATACCAACCCAAACACAAAAAGAACATCCCAGGTGTGCAGCAGTTTTAAGTTCTCTAGGGGTGGGCAAAAACCCAACTGAGTATGGGTCATCAAGAGTCAGACTTTCAGCGCAATTCCACGGGGGTGCATATTAAGCACAAGTTGAATCCCACACACGTCCCTTTAGCAAACAATCATGCATCAGATTCTAAGCAGCAGCATGATGAAACTGAGACAAAAATCCCATTTGAGCTTTTCGTGTCTTGTGTTGTGACATATCAAGTGATACAGGTGAGTAGTATAGTTTTGATATTTTGCAATTGGTCAAGCATGTCATAATAAATTTACCTTGCTTTAGGTTTCCAATGATGTTGTAATGAGTTTTGCGTGAACCTCACTTGGAGGGACATAATTCAGCTCTAATATGGTATTCCATCTCTATTTTACATCATTATTGCATGCAAACAGGTTTGTTTTTTCATAAAAAATCAAAGAAAATGTCAGGTAAACTACTGATATTCTTGATATTCTGATGCATACTATCACCGGATGATGAGTTGTCACCACACCAAGTTAAAGGTACGTTTTCTATATTTGTTGTTTTTAAAATTGGTCACGATGATCTTCTTTTTGTGTGACCTTTTCTGTTATAGAGGGAAATTTCCAGCCATATCAAGGAATGTGTGTGTCGTGGCCCTGATACTCCATATGATGGTTTGTGCTCAGTGTGTCCTGAATCTAAATATCTGATTATTAGTTTTGTTTATCTTCTTACTGTGAAACACAGTATAGACACGTCACTTAAGAATAAAAGACATTGTTAATAAAGTCTTCCAAAATTATATCACAAAAATTCGTAGCAGAGAATATTGCTTTATTTAGTTACTAAGTCAACCATATAACTGTGCATGCTTATATCGTTTGCATTCTAATTACAGTGACGAATACTGCTACTTCTACTCACACCTTTGGCAACTGCCCACAAGCCCACGCGGGTTTAGATTCAGGTATGATATGTTCATCCATTACCAGCTTCCAGTACTTTTAGCACATTCATATGTGCAATGACATGGTCACCGTAACTAATGGGTTACAGCAACTGGCCGTTTTACAGAATCTTATGTCTCTCGGTTTCAAGATCACAGTAAGGATAAATACTTTAAATTTTCACTAAAAGATTTAGCATTTTTTTTAAAAAGAATCTTAATAGTATCTATATGTTGCAGAAGGGAATTCTATTTCCATAAAGGGTAGTGTGATTGAGAGCATAGATGGTCACACTGATATTATTGACAAGCAATTAAACCGTGATTGGTTGCCATGGTATGAATAACTTGCTATCCCTCTTATTGTGATTTCAATGTAACATCAGTGTCATTCTTTCCATATTTCTGATCAGGTCCATGAAACAAAGAGATTTTGTATTCCAGCCCTACTGGAGGAGGGACGAAAACGGGGTATGCGGTATGAAAATCTTTGTTTAAATATCTTGGTTATTTTCAGTCATAAAAAACACTTGCCCACTCGGTTACGAGAATTGCTTCATCATCTAATTCAAAAGATCATTGCCAGTTTTCCTATCATCTTTAAATTATATCATTATTTCTTTCAACCATGTTATTATATCAATTTTTAATTTGACTATTTTTATTTGTATTACGAGAAATTGTTATTGATTATTTATATGGAGTTCATGCATGATCTTATATACCTTTTTTTGTGAATTACAAGCTATGTTTGATTATTAAGGTTTCAGTTGCCGTTAGGTCCTGCTAATTTTCATTAGAATTGTTAATAGCTTATTCTTTTGGTTTTGTGAGAGTGAGGCTTTGCGACTGGAAGTGCCTTCTACATATGCTGATATGGATGCAATTGCAAAGAAATAATGAATGCAGTTAGAAGAGCTTCTTACGAGCAAAGGAATGCAGTATGGTTCTTATCTTCCCTTTATTGTTGCTGTCAAGGGTGAAAAGGTTGTTCTTCGCTTTCTATCTTCAAATATGGTGGTATTTAGCTAACGCCATTCTACAACTTTGTAATTGTTTGTTTTTGTTTATCTGTATATCTGTAATAAGTCTATAAGTTTAAGTGAAAATGAAACTTGATAGTGTTTACGCCATTCTGCAACTTCTGCAATTCGTTTACTGTGAGAGACTAATTTTATTTGCTTTTGATGTTAAGGGTGCGGATGAGAATTTTGGTCTGGGAATGTTAACCATGGAAGTTCTCAGAAATGTGGAAGGAGGAAGACATACAGTTGCAGTTTCGATCTATGAAGTTTTGTAGAACCATGTGTATGATCTGTTGGATACGAATAATAAGGAGGTTCAGATATTAGAAGACGCTCAAGGAAAAATAACTCTCAAAGGGCTTTCTAAGGCAAGTTAAATGTACAATAATAGAATAGAAACCTGACTTGAATATAGCTTGTGTACGTGTATGTTAGGTTCTAAAGATGTATCAGATATACTGACAGTTGAATTTTTTGGCAGGTACAAGTGAAATCAATGGCAGAATTTCAGAAGTTATACTGTGGCGAGAGTAGAGGTAACACAAGTGGGTCAGACAAGTTGTATTACGAGTTGTGGGTCAAAATTTGTTTGGTTTGGAGGATACATATTTCATATTTAAGTATGAGTTAAGGCGAGTCAGGCTGGTTTGGGTTGACCCGCTTACACCTTTTTTGGTCTCAGTCTCAGTTATGTTTAAAAATGCATGTTTTAATTGCAACAACAATACCCAATCCCGCCGAAGTGGGGTATTTTGCATGTGTAATGATTATTATAACAATATTATTGCAATAATAATCTATAACCTTGAATTGAGGTAGGAGGTTGCCGTTATAAACAGACTTCAGAATACTTGCAACTTGCTTGACCTGTACACCTTTTTTTTAGAATCAAATTGACCCGCTTATCTTACTGCTAATTTGTTTGATTTGACCCGTTTGAGAGTTGAGATTGCCTCTTCTAATAATCACCAACCTTTATAACATTTGTTTCAAGACAAGCAAGAGACTTCTATCGAGTATAATTTGTTTTTTTATTTCTGATATTTCATATCAACATGATTGCAGCAAACAGCCAATCGTACGCTAGCGCTTCAGCCAAAGAAGAGCAGCAGTTTTGAGAAATCAGGTGGCCAGAGTTCCCTACAGCAGCAATTTATTTGAGTTCACCGGTAAGGGTAGTAGCGCTCATTGATCAATTTACAAAACATATTTATAAACCATTGGTACTTATGGATGCTATTATGCTAAGTACATAGAATCATATGAAGAGTTTAGCTCAGAATATTAAAATTTGTTGTAGAATCCTATCCTATATATGAAATATGGAGTAGTATTTTATTCTGTAACAGTGATTTGTCACTGCATATGAATACTAAGACCCGAGTTGAATAAATTTTCATCATATCTTTGCATACTGATCTATCAAGCACATATGTTACCTGTGAAATATTCAAATTTTCATGGATGTACGAGTGTATGTTCTTTTCTACTTTTCATCGAGCATTCTGGTATTATGTTGAATTGCTTGACCTTGCTTTCTTGATTATTACCTACGAATTGCCACTTTTTATAATTAGGGTTGACAGTTGGACTAGCAAGTCAAAATTGTTTCGCGTTGAAACATTTGATATGTTAAATATGGTTAAAATGAGCCGGGTCAGGGGTTGATTAGCTTGCTCTTTTAAATCTTTGGATAAAACAACCCAGGAGGGTTCTATGTGTTATAAACAGTGTTTGGGAGACTTCCAGCTCATTTGGCCCATTCACCGTTTAGCTAATTTTTTATAACAAATTTTATCAAGACAAAATATGTTTGGGAGACTTCCAACTCATTTGACCCATTCACCTTTTAGCTAATTTTTAAAAACAAATTTGATTTAAGACAAAATATAACCCATAAAACTCGGTGAAGTTAACACTTCTAAATTGCTATGTTTTCTACGTTTGTTGCAAGGCAGGACTTATATATTTTATCCTTAATATCTAATACTTCATATGAATGTTATTGCAGCAAACTGGTAATGGTATGCTAACAATCCAGCCAAGAAAGAATAGCAGTATCCGGAAATCAGGTGTGGTCGGAGTTCCCTCAATCAGCAATACTATAAGGTGATACATTCATCAGTAAGACAGTAAATGCGGTAGCAGTCTGATGAATCCACTTAGAAGCATTTTGCATATATTATTACTATTGTAGACATAAACTACATTATTAAATTATATAAATAGTTCAGCTTAGAATTGTTTGGGTTTATTGTAGAATCACATAAATGAAATATGGCCTGTATCTATTTTTGTAACAGTGCTATGTTTATGCATATATACAGGCTAAGACCTGAGTTTGAGAACTATTAATAAAAGACCTTTTTGTGAAACGTTACTATGCGCTAACTGACTGTCAAATATCTAGCCACAAAACTACCAATTATCTTTTATCAACGCTTCTATGTTGCCATAAGTAAATATAAAATCTTTGAATAATTTTGATTTCCATGATTTCAAATATAGGAACATGGAATACAGAGGCTATGGCTCAAGGTTAGATCAAAATCAATACAATTGTTTTAATAAATTTTGTTACTATAAATTGCTTAATTCTTTATGTAAACCATTACGAGATTTGAATGATGAGGTCGACCCTACACTCCACCAGCTATTCGAGTTCACTAACGAACGTGGCAGAGTTAGAGACTGTTGTTCTCGGCCATGAACCTTCTCATTCATCTGTTATGATTGATGGGTTTGGCCCAAGTCCTTTTCAACAAATACTACAATTTTCAACATATCCACGTCAAACATGAAAACAGTAGCACAGACAAAGAAAACAATTGACTGATAATTAAAATTTGCTTTTTAAATAACCTTTTTATAATTAATTGATTGTTATTATGTTATTATAATGTGGTACAGCGAATAATCATGTTGATAAAACTTCTATGGATGTTCAAGTTGTGTAGGCTAAGTTATGTGGCTGAAATGATTAGTGATTTATAGGCTGCGTCCAGGGATGAACTGGTATTGGCTTCGAAGGGTGTAGGCTGAGTTTAAACATAATACTTAAAGGTACATTTTTAACTTATCAGCTGAGTTGCGCCAAAATAAGCACTTTTTTATAAGCAACGCGACGCATAGGGTATATGTGTTGGTTGATGGATTTTTATCATTTCATGCAATAAAAAGTGTTAAATTATTGCTAAGATATAGTTTTGCTTTTCTTACAGTATACTAATTGTGATTTTGATATGTTCTCTCTTGCAGGACCAAGTTGATATTTCGTATCCTCAAGCTTCAAATTTAGAAAATTTGGAGGTAAAGCAATGGTCAATGACTAACGCAATTTACAAGTGACTGATATTTGGTTTCTGGATATGGTGGCAAAGGGTGGGTCTAATCTTGGTAGGCAACTAACATGGTTGTACTCGGTTTAAGTTTGTTTTTTGCCATCATTGGTATGCTTTTTTTCACAGCCATAAAATCGGCGTCCTTAAAAATAATTTTACGTTACTTTGATTCATTTGCTATGATATGATCCGTTTGATATGAGCCTTTGATATGATTCCCTATGATATGATTCAGTTTGCTATCCATTTTGTTATGATATTGAGTATGCTATCTCATTTGATATGAGATTCTGTTCAGTTTGATTATAATAACTAAAACCATCCAAATTATAATTACAAGTCATATATATGCCCGCCCATCGGGCGGGCTTTGAAGTCTAGTATATATATATATATATCTACATATAATATATAACAATATGCGTATGACGTCATCAAATGCTAGATTGCCCAGTAAGCGGCCTTAAATGCCCAGTAAGCAGGCATTAATTCCAACTCATCATGCCACGTGGCAAAATTATTCATGAAATTCTTTTTTTTTTTTTTTTTTTTTTGTTTAAACCGAAATTGACACCTAAGCAACTATTTTTTTAAAATTCGGACATTATTTTAAAATTTTGCCATTTGCAAGATTCGAACTTAAGGTGTTGGTAACATCAACAAAGTTGATTACCACTAGACCAACACATTTTTTTGATTATATCTTGCAAGCCCAAATCTATAAACCTATGCAAACAATTATATTTAGGAGAATCCCTACAAGTTGGGTAACCCTAATCAAAACATATATTCAAAACATATATGTAAAAAAAAAATGACACATCATTCATAATATACTTTCTCTCAAAAACCCTAATGTCCCTTTTTCTCACAATCTCCTCTAATGATCAGTTTTCTTTTCTGATTTGATGTGCAGGCTGTTCGTCTTCTTTATTGGTAATATGTATTCAGGTATGTTGTTTATAATGGCTTCATGTATACACAAAAACTATTATTTAATCATGTGTTTTTTTTTCCTTTCTTTTTTTACAGCACCAATCCAATATCCAGGTTTGTTGTTTATAATATTTGTCCATTCATTATACTGAGTATTATATTCAACTGTGTGTTTTTTTTTCTTCCCGTTTTTTAACCTTTCTTTAGGGTTTAGTTTTCGTGTTGTTGTGCACCACAGTGGAAGACCGGTCACATATTGTTCACGTTTGATATCGGGGTGTTGTGTACCACGGTGAAATACTTGTCATAGATGCTTCATATTCAATACCGGGTAAGTCATTATCGTTCTTTTATTTATTTTTTTTATCTTTTTAACATTGTTCAATCTGATTAATTAAAGGTACGTGTGTAGCCCTGTTCATGATTTCAAGGTATATTTCTCATCTACTTATTCATTAATGTATTGACTTATGTTTTCTGTGGTTAAGTTATGGGTTTGTGCTTGATTTTTTTTTGTCAGCCCTAGGTACGCTTTGTTTCCTAAAAACCTAATGATGTCTGTTAAATTTTTTAGATATTGTTGGTTTCTGTACATTCTTTTGCAGTTAGGTGTTCACTCAACATGGCATCAGATGCGAGACAATGAGATATGGATTTTGTAATTCTGCAATTACTAAATTGTTAATTCTCAAAATCAAAAGGTGTGGTTTCCTATGATTTCTATATAAGATTGCTACTCATAAATGGTTTAATTTTACTGTGACACGTGTTTTATTTAGTTTATGATATATTAGGGTTTGTTATTGATGTGTATTGTGTTATTCAATAGGTTGCACCTGTGCTCTTGTGCTCCGCATACATTTGTATTGCATGAAATATGGTTAGCATCTACCAGATCCAAACTACAGTTTCATCTATAATGCTTACTTCTAATTCTTTGTTCACTCTTACAAACATTTGTTTATCACATGCTTTTGACTATGGTTTCTTTTAATTATTGTTCACTGTTACAAATATGCAGCTCTTAGTTATGTACGAATATTGTCCAGTGGTTTTTTTTTCCATATTTACATTTTCCCCCATTTTTTGCAGCAACCGGAACGACAACTAAGCGATCGTATTCACATTCAAGAACCAACTGTTTGTTTCAAACACGGGAAAGTATGCTTACCTTTAGTCTCTTCAACTTGAATAATAGAAGCAACAGACCCATGAGTATGAAACTAATTTCTTTAATCTTTTGTTTGTTTTCGGTTTAGCTCAATTGCGGCCTGCAAACTTATATTCTGATGGTACAGGCGACCCGATGACCATCACATATCAACATGGTTAGTTGCATTTGCATTTGATGATTATGAACCAAGTAATCATCGTTTCCTCAAATAATAAACAAAACATGCCTTTTTATTTCCCGTATAGTGCAACCGCATCCTGCAAACTTGCGTTTTCATGTTATGGATGACCCAAGTATCAGCACACCTTTAATAAGTTGCAGCCATAAGAGGAAAAAGGTGAGCTTATGAGTTTAGTGGAGTAAATGAACAAAAAACACAACTGAGATGGCAGTTTTTGAGAGGTGTAGAGTCGCCTTGCAGATCATTAACAGGAAGAAAGCGATTCAGGAGATGGTCATTTCATTAGTTCACAATTAGATGGCTAATCATAATGGGTCAAAATGGTCTGAACCGCACCCCTTTAATCTCACCCCTATATTAGTGAACCTTTCTTTAAGTAAGAGTTAACTAATTAAATTCTTCACTGGGGATGACGCAGAGGCTAATTCTCATTCTGAATAAGAGTTCAGGAAGTTCGTAACAAAGTTGGTTGGTAAGGAACTTTTTAATGTGCCATATGGAGTTTTAAATGACGCTACAGCCGAGAGAGCTGCAGTCATTACCCAAAATCTGGGTATATGTTGTTTTAACAACTCCTTAAGTTTATTACAGACATGCTTTTGCTTAGATAACATGATGCGTTGCGTGTGCAGGTTCCCTATTAATTCATGCAGCATCTTTAACTCCTACATTCCTTAACCAGGATGACGTGCAGCTGTTTAAGTAAGTATACTGCAATGTCTTCCTAAACTTGTAGGTTTCAAGTGTTATCCCATATTATCATGGATATGTATTGCAGTTATTTGGTAATAACTGATTAAATCCCAGACTAACTACAGACTAGCTTCCAGTAAATAGTAGAAAATTTCTATCAGGGATAATCTATCTGACACATTGATAAGTAGTGGTCTATTATCCAACCTATAAAGTTACTGGTTAGATCCCAGGCTAACACAGGCTGGCTTGCAGTAAACAGTAGAAATCATCTACCAGGGACAGTTTATCTGACACATTGATAAGTATTGGTCTATTATCCAACCTATAAAGTTACTGAAACTCATATCTGCTGTCTAACCACACAATCTAGCTTGATGTAAATAGTAGAAATCATCTATCAGGGGCAATTTATCTGACACATTAATAAGTAGTGGTCTATTATCCAACCTATGAAGTTACTGAAACTCATGTATGTTGTCTGAAGTGGTTGCTTGAACTTTAATAGTAAACCTGCATCTTGTATATGGTTTGTGTAGGTTGTTCATTGCACAGTTGGAGCCACTAATTACTCAAGAATCCAACATTGAACCAGTTATAGTAAACTTTTCATCCCTTCTTTTGTTTTGGTGTCATGTTTTTATGCATGTACCGGTTGTTACATGTAAGTGAGATTTGAATGTAATATATTGGAATTAATTATGCAGGAGGCTGATGTTAAAGTACACGAATCTCCAGATGCACATGACAGAGATGGTGACCAGAACAAGGGCATATCTATCATATTACCTTTGGAAGGAGTGAACACGTTAACTCTCAATGGAAACGAAGGTCCATCCAATGGTCTGCATACTCAAGAACAGAGGACAGAGGCAGCTCAAACTTATACTGTTAGGGCTGTTCATGAAAGTGAAGCAGATGCTCAGAATGCTGAAACATCTGGATTGGATTCAAATACCATGCAGGTAAAGTCTCCCGAGATGTGTTTTAATTGATTTATTTTAGTTTCCAATAACTAATGATGACGTGAAGTTTTATAAACATGTAGAGTGAGGATAAACAATCAATAAAAAGGAAGCGCAACATAATGAATCACATTCAAATAAGTATGATCGAACGGGTTTTAGTGACCGAGCCTGAGATGCAGCGGAAAGCTGCCATGCTACAATCATGGGCAGAGAAACTTAGTCTTCATGTATGTGAGATTTTCATCTTCTAACCTTGGGAAAAGACATCCTTCACATATCTCCGTTAATAATAGTTTCTTCCTCCTAATTTGATTTCGCAGGGTACAGAAATATCTTCCTCGCAGCTAAAGAATTGGTAAGAAGCCTGTTCTTATTTTTGTATTAGCACTAGATCACGAGTATATGTTCTCCATTTCATATTTAGTATTGTTAAAGGTGTTGATGGAATATAGTCATTTAACTATTTTAGATGACCCAAGTGACTTACTTTGTGCAAGTGTTTGGGTCATTTTGGGAAATTGAAAATTACCCAACGGGCTGAAATAGGCTGACCCAATACTCAAGTACTTAAGGAATTTGAAGTGGGTCAAGTCAGGTAGGTACTTGTGTCACATTGGGCATCATTTGAAAAAGGATTTAGGAAAGTGATGTGCAAGACTGTAAGCCATCAAGGATGATCACCGTTTTCCTCATTCACGTAAGGCTTCTGTTGTTGATGCCTTTTTTTATTCTTAATGGCAGTGAAAGCAAAATATATTTTATGCTTCTCTCTGCTTCTGGTAGAGGTTTCAAAGTGCGTGAGTTTGGGTAAATATGGGTGCTTTTTATGTCGGTTGGGTCACTCAAGTTCCATAAGATATGCAAGTTCTTTTTTTTTTTAATATGTAGCATGCTTGCAGAACGTGCTAAGTTTACATTCACGTAACTGCAGTAGCATCTTTTATGTGTTTCATTTCCACCCCTTTAACAGTGATCTCATTGATCACTCAAGTTCTGTCTTTTGCGAAAGACAATAGTGAAGAAACACAAGTTCTAATAGCATAGCTGTCAAAATTCTACTGAGATGTATTTCTTACGTATCTTTAACATATATGTAAATTGCTAGAACTTAGACGCACACACTCGGTCCTCGGCCCAATGCATGCTAATAATCTGGATATATTCGTGAAAGGCAAGAGTTTGGTATCAAGCTAACTATAGTATAGTGGACACTCTCAAAAGGAGTAGCTAATTGCAGCACAACACAGTTAAAAGGTATGTACATTTAATCAGGATACTAAGGATTATTGTCCAGTTTTGAGTTATTGTGCTAACCTTGCTCAGTGGGCACATTATTCGTGGCTTGTCTTGCGTGGAATTTAGTTCTTACTTTTTTATTTGGGGAGTGACTACATTATACTTTGTAATTTCTTAAGAGCTATGAGCGAGCGTACACTAACATGGTTCGTGTTTAGCAGTTATTAGAGTTAGAGGAGGTATTTCCTTCAATCATATACAGAGGTTTTGTTGTGCCACGTCACCTGAATTTCTGATGTGAAGTATGATATTTATATTACTTTTGTATGTAACAAGTCACCGATTACTGCATTCTTCCGGTTAGAAACTATGTTGAGGATGGACGAAGAGCACTCCTTCGTAACATGTGGAATGAGCACATTACAGGCACAAAATCGTGGTTTTCCATTGCCTGCTTGCCTTTTTATTATTGAACTTAGTATAACTAATGGATAAAAATCACAGTCCCTTTGAGGTCGAACATGGTGCGGTACTTTAGATCAAGGTCAAGGACAAGAAGACCCTTCTCTTTGGTGAGAAGCCTGTCACTATTTTTTGCATCACGTAACATCTCTTAGAAATACCTTTTAAAATAATATATTATGTAAAGAAATTTATATAATAATTTCTTTGTATTCTATTTAGGAACCCAGAGGAGATCCCATGGGGTGCCGCTGGAGCTGACTTTGTTGTCGGGTCTACTGGAGTCTTCACTGACAAGGACAAGGCTGCTGCTCACTTAAGGGTTTGATTAGATCTCTAATATTTGCATACCTTTAGCAGTCGGGTTATTTTTTTACAGGAAATTGTAGACTATTGATGCTAATTGTTATGAGAGGTTAGTAAACTTAATTGTTGAGATATTTTTCTAATGTTCTATACGAGTCTAGCTTCCGCTTTAGTACTAAGCTCCGCAATCCAAGTTGTAAGTATCCTATTTTTATCAAACTATTTGGATAATCGGTAACCTGCATGCTCACCCATTTTGTCACATCTATATTATATTAATCTCATTAATCAGGCTTATGTAACATTTTTTTTGGTGATTTTGCAGTCGATATATCATTGGCACAGAAGAACCCAAGTTTTGCTGATATGTTAAAGGCTGCCAAGAGTTTACAAGAAGACGAGGGTGATAAAATTGAAGAGTTTGTTATCAAGAAACAGCCATCCACACACTACAAAGGTATCCTCTTATTCTAAAAATCTTCATTTCACACAATCTGAATCATATTTATCAAAATTAAGAACTCACAAGGAAGATGGGTCGAATTGGCTGAAATGACCGAATGCTTATTTTTAATATAAGTCCATGTGGATAAACCCTGATGATGCTAGACTGAAATCTAACCCCATCAAAAAACTTGAAGCCAATAAGGTAGTCTAATACTGCCTAGCGAGTTTTACAACATTGAGAGGGATTGTGTGTGTTTGAATGTTTTTAGTAATTTACGAATCATGGGGCTTTATGTACAATTGAAAGGAAATTAGTATAATTTTGGGTACAAAAATACTGAAATGGGTTTAATTGAATAGTATTTTATAAAAAATGTCTATTTTATGGAGTGGTGGGTAGTATGGCTGTGTATACTTGCAAGAAGTGTAAGGTATGTATGGTACAGTAGAAACATTTAGTGAAATTTATTTTTAGTGTTTCTTATGTCTGATGGTAGTATTTTTTTTCTTTCTTTTCTGAAAATAATGAAGATTGATGCATTTGCTGTTTGGAATGCTTGGGGGCTTGCTTTGATTCGGATGGAGCATTTTGCTCAAGCTCGTGTAAAATTCAAGTATGTTAAGCTTATATTTTGCCCTTTAGTTTAATCACGGTTGTTTAGTTTCTGCATTTGATAATATCTACTGCTTATATTGTGCATAGGCAAGCACTTCAATTGTACAAAGATGATCCTGCACCAGTTATTCAAGATATCATTAATACAATTGAAGGAGGTCCACCAGCTGATGTTTCGTCTGTTCGCTCCATGTAAGTTTCTATTATGTTTGTACGTAATATTCTTTAAGCATTAATACAATTGAAGGACGATGGTCCACCAGCGGTATGGTGAATTTACCTTACGAGTTAACGTGAGTACGTAATATTCTTTAAGCTTTTGTGGCTTACATTTTGATGCTTTAATTTTCATGGTTACCTTTATAGCTCTTTAATTGAGGTATATTTGGAATGTATCATCAGGCTGGGTTCACCACGATGACCACATTACATGATTACCGTCAAACATGATTACAAAAACATAAAGAAAGAATTCATAGGGAAACTTCGACACCGGAACATTGTAAGATTACTTGGATATCTTTACAATGACACGAATGCAATGATCGTCTACGAGTACATGAAAAATGGAAGTCTAGGTGAAGCGTTACATGGTCAAGCACGGTTACTGGTGGATTGGGTTACGAGATATAATATTGCAGTTGGTGTTGCTTAAGGGCTGGCTTATCTGCATCACGATTGTCACCCTCCCGTGATCCACCGTGATGTGAAGCCAAATAACATTTTGCTCGACGGGAATCTGGAGGCTCGGATTGCAGATTTTGGGTTGGCAAAGATGATGGTGAAGAAAATGAGACAGTTTCGATGGTTGCTGGATCTTACGGTTACATCGCCCCTGGTGAGTTTTATAGCGTCTTTTCACATCTTTTGTTTTCCTTATCGGGTTAATTAACGAGTAATTTTTATTTATTGCAGAATACGGGTACACATTAAAGGTCGATGAGAAGAGTGACATATACAGCTACGGGGTAGTTCTAATGGAACTGATAACGGGGAAAAAACCAATAGAGCCAGAATTTGGGGATTCAGTCGATATTGTCGAATGGGTCAGGAGGAAAATACGGGATAAAAAACCGTTAAGAGAAGTAGTAGATGAGAATGTAGGAAACTGCAAACATGTAGAAGAAGAGATGTTGTTAGTACTCAGAATAGCCCTAATTTGTACTGCAAAGCTTCCCAAGGATCGACCATCCATGAGAGATGTGATAAGTATGCTTGAGGAAGCAAGACCTCATAGAAAGAGTGGTAGTAACACCAAAGACAGACCTGTGTTTAGCACATCGCCTGTAAACGACCTTTTGTAGAACTTCAAATGGGTCAGAAACACAAGACCAATAGCAATTTTCTGTTAATTATGTGTAGAGATTATTCACTTTCTGTAACTTTTTGAGTAAGTTAATTATGTGTAGAAGTATGTTAATTCTTACTGAAAATAATGTAAACACAACACTCATTCTTATTGTTATATGAGTTCATATTTTAGTTCCAAAGCAAGAAAGTGTTATCTCACTGTCCTAACTGTTGGTGTTAAGTTGCAGGGGGTCAAACGGTATAACTAAAACGAGATGTTTATTAGTAAAGAGTTGCCAGCAATTGTTATTACATAGATACGGCCATAAGGGCCATTTACAGATTTAAGGATAGAAGTTCTAGAGATCTAGACATAGAAAAAAGAAAATATCAGATAATTACAATGAAAGTACTCTTAAACCAACGATTTAAATGTAAGTAAATGCTTTTTCGGAAATGGGATAGCACTACTACCATCAAATCCCGTTCCAGCTACACCAACACACACCTGCGATATTCCACAATCTCAGTATGCATCGGGCAGCAGCTCCGAAGCAATTGAACAAATGATGACGCCACCAGAAGAAGAGTTAGTGGTTAGGGAAAAAGAAAATACACCAGCTGACGTGTCTGCGAAGCACGTGTGCAGAGCTTTGTTTGAAGAAACTGTGGTGCTCGATAACACTGTTTGGCCAAGTATATATCACATACCTTCTACAAGTTTGTTTTAAATTTATTTTTGGGATTATTAATGGGAAAACTAAAATGGGACTTGGTATGAGTTTAACTAAAATGTAAGGCTTGTGTTTGTGTTTGTAGTTTATTTAATCACATGATGTGTATTTCTGAGAGTTATAGCTCAATATTCCTTTTAATGTTTTCAGGTGAATAGTGATATGACATTTTAAAGTGGCTTTTGGGGTCCAAAAATGGCATCAGTATCTGTCTTACATCTTGTGGAACCTGATCTTCGGATCTTCTTCGAATCTTCCGGCAATGCAACTTAAAAAATGAAGTTATCCCCGTACTTTATGGAATGGATCAACTTGAAGGACATATATCTCAACTTTTACAAAAGGAGGGTTAGCACACAGCAATATATTTTGTATGTTAACTTTCTTTTGTATATTTCATCTTTAGCAAATTAAGAGGGACAGTTTGGCTTTTGACTGCAAATGTATTAATTCTCTAAGTAGTAGATTGGTTTAGTTTAGTTTTTTTTTTTTTTTTTTTTTTTTTTTTTTTTTTTTTTTTTTTTTTTTTTTTTTTTTTTTAAGTTGTAACACCTATTTTTATAAATATCTGGACACTGATCTCATAGTGTATGTTTTTTACTTATGAGAAGAGGTAGCCCTTTTAACCATTTACGGGTAAACTGGTGAATTTGGTTTATGGTTTGCAAACAGGTCAGTTGGTTAAATGTTAGAAATTGGTTAAAATGGACTTGCATTGAGAGTTTGTAAGGGAGTGGAGGTCATTTAACATAAATTTTACTTGCATAAAATGTTTTTAGGTGTTCATCTTAAAAGTTAGATGATTAAGACATTAAATTTATGTACAATTCAAGAAATGAAAAAGTGTTTGTGGGTTGGCATAACCCAACCCATCCGTTTTAAGAATCACATGTTCTAACCCAAATCTAATTTCACCCATGCCCGACCATGTTTTACCGGCCCCTTTGGAACTGTTACTCAACCTGTTCGACCCGCCAATGTTACTACCTTTAGGTACCATATTTTCCCAAGTATTGAAAATTAATTTTGGTCAGTTTTGGCTCTAAAACTCAATCATTTGACTTTTAGAAATAGATCCCTATGGTGGAGAATCATGTAGTCACCGAAGGCTTTTATATGTACAGATGCATTCAACCCGAAGACATTGGGTATTTGAAGCTACTTCAAAGTTGGAGACACTGAGATTGTTCGTAAATATGTGCGCAAGAGCGGGAAGAAAAGAGTCTATAATTAGAACAAAAGCATTGCGTTAAAGTTTAACCGTACCAAATTCCCTGTTGTAGTGTCTTTACCCATTAGTATTAATATAAGTCCACGCACAAAATTGTAAATTGTTTTTTATAAGACGTTTTTATTTCAAAAACCTATAATTAGAACTTATATTGCTAAATATAAAAGTTTACATAAACATGTATTATGATACAGATGCAATATTTTATATTCCCATTAAGATGTAAAAAATAACGTTGTTAAACACCTTAACTTCGTAGACATATTAGTTTTTTGTCATCCACTTATTTTAAAAAAAAAAAAAAAAAAAAAAAAAAAAAAAAAAAAGCCTATTATACAAAACTAAAAAATATGCCTCCAATTACTTTCACACCCTTATGATAGATTTTATTATGTTGTCTAACTGAAGTTATAAATGTTGCAGTAACAGGTCAAAGTCAGGCGCTCCAATGAAATTTGCCAGCTGTCAAGGTTATGTGTCAATCACGCATCTTAGCCCATCTATGATTTAGCAAATGCAATATTCATGTAAATAAGTTTGTAAAAACAAAGGTTGTCAAGCTTTATATTTTCTCTCATATTCAATAAACGTATATTTTTTTTCGTTCTTGTGCAAAACTAGAAGGGGGGTTGAATAGTTTTATGTCTTTTTAATTTTATTATGAAAACCTTTGTTTATTTTTAAAACACTTAAATTCAAGTTTGTATGAAAAATAAAACTTGAACCTTATTATTAGTTATATATGTATTCTTTTAAATTGATTGTAAAAGTTTTGGTTTCTTGAATGGAGTTTCAATTTGATCTATATGTGAAGTCAACTTCTAATTATTACTAACAGTTATATATGCCTATATGTTATAAAAGTAATGACGATATAAATAAAGATGTAAGTAAGAGATGGAAAGATCTAACCAAGACACGAGGGATTTATAGTGGTTCGGCTACAAGGACACCTTCCTTGCCCTACTCCACTCCCCGAGCACCAAGCTCGAGAGTTTTCTTCACAACTTCAATAAGCTCCCTTATGGCGGAGAAAACCGTACACAACTTTGGCTTACTGATGCGTGGTTTTGCAACCTTACAACAGGTTTTACCTCTCAAGGGATCTCAAGAGGCTTACAACCCCACCAGGCAGTGTACCTGACCGATGTAGTATAGTGTAGTGGTAAGTACGGGGGATTGATCGTTCTCCACAGGGAATAGTGTTCGTTAGGTATGAAAGACTACTCTAATTGGTCTAAGGGTTGAGGAAGATTCTTTTTATGTTTTTTTTATGTTTTTATGAAAGCAATTAAAATCTCGGGTTTGAAGGAGTGGGCGGAATTAGTTGCTAGTCAACTAACCCAAGTAACTACGAATGCAAATAAAATAAAATAACAGAAAATGAAAAGTTGGTGGAAACTTATATGTAGAGAAATGTGTTTACTTAGATTTCCTTACTCCCTAACTATCTTTTACCGGTTGATTAGTGTGTATTAGTTGCGTGGATGACGGGTGTATTCCTTAATACCAATCGTGGGGTGGCGTACGTACTTCCCCAACTCTACAAGCTCCTACTTCACTCCTATGTCGAGCCGGCTAGGAAGCTCCTAACATGGGATCACTAGAATTCGCTTGTGCATTAAATACAACCATAAAAACCTTTAGTACGCATTTGGTTCATGTTTCTTAAGACGTTCAAGCAAGTTACCGAATAGGAAGTTAGCCAGTTTTCTTAAGCCTAACATAGATAAACAATCATCCAATACAACTAATAACACACTAATAACCAATAATCAATAGCTAGGTTTCATTAGATCTAAGCAAACACAAGATAAATCTAGCCTAACATATTAATCAAAAGACAAGAACAAGATAGAATCAAACAACACATAGACATATTGAATGATTAATTGATAACTTATCTTCAATGTAACATGGAAGATCTCAAGGCAAAAAGCCTTGAAAAAGATGCTAAAATCGTCTTAGGGTTTTCTCCCAAAAATTCCACACTAAGTTCCACCCTAATGACAAAAAATTAGAAAACTATATATAGACTTTTAGATCTGACGGCGTCACGTTATGGAGTGTGACGCCGTCACCTCGCCGCTTTTAGGGTTCCCGGATGACCTTCTTGACGCCGTCCCTCTTTAGCTCTCTAAAATCCGTTCTGGCTTATCAAGGCTTGACGCCGTCAGACCTTGAACGTGACGCCGTCCCTCTTTGAATTAAGCCGTGACGCCCTTGATCAGGTTAAAGCGTGACGCCGTCAGAATTCACATGCAATTTTCACTGGCTTATCATGAGTAAATTTCACATCCACCTTTTCTTGCCAAGGCATGACGCCGTCTGGGGTAAAATCTGACGCCGTCAAAGGTAACTTTCAGCCGATTTTTGAGACTTTGCCGTTTTCTTCACTTTTATGCTCCAAAAACGTCCAAAATGCCTCCTTTTCCAGATTTCTCCTCAAAAGTACCTAAAATGACAAAAGGAACGATTTAGGGCAATATTTGATCAAATAAATACGATTTAGGGCTTAAATGACCCCTTAAAAGCGGTACACTTTTTGCTTCATCAAATACCTTTACACTTGAGATTTGCTTGTCCTCAAGCAAATGCGCTTTTATTCTAATCAAAATACAAGTTAGGGGTCATTTAATGCAAACATAAAAGTAATTACAACAAATAATCGTTCCACTTCAATCATAATAAGCACGGAGATTACATACTAGCACCTCACAAGTAGTGTTTAGATACTCACATCTCTCAAGTGTCATCAAAATAAATCTCATAAATGAAAACGGATAATATCTCTCACTACCTGTCATAGCAAATAGATTACCATAGGCTTGGGAAAGGATCGAAAACCTCCTCCACTAGGCGTAAGCACCTAAGATAAACTATCAAAGAGGGCTTTTAAATGGGTTATAACGTTAGGTGTAGGGAAAAGGAAAACACGGTTTTGTTGGATAAGGGATATTTTACTGGTGGCGAGTTAAAGACCTTGATCAATTACATGTACTATACAATGTTGCTAAGCCAAGACTAGACTCGATCTTAAGCTAGAAACGAAATAACAAAATAACAAAAACATAAAACAAACATAAAATGAAACGGGATGGTAGTCCGTATGTTTTTTCTATTTTTTCATTTTCTCATTTTTTTGTATTTTTCTTGATTTTTTCGATTTTTTTTTTTTTTTTTTTTTTTTTTTTTTTTTTTTTTTTTTTTTGCATACACTTTTGCCCTACCATCCAAAATAATACATCATAGGGGCATTGCATCCCCCTTACACTTGAACTTTTACATAACTTTACAAATACTAATCTAATGACTCGAATTAAGATAATTGAAAAACTTGGAGTACTTTTAAAAAATTTAGCACATATGGGGGTAATAAATGATGTTCTTCCCCATTACTCCATTACACTAGTACTTTACCCATGAGTCCCAATCGTCCCAAAACAATATGTACAAGGATATGACTCGACTTAGCAACCATGTAATCAACTAGATAATTAACTTGGGTTTAAACAAATGTTGTAACAATAATGCACTAAAAATGAGTGCATACAAGGTAGGCTAAGGCGATTTGGGTGTACATTTTAGTGGGGTGTAACAAATTCTTCCTTTAAGTAAAATGCTTAAAGGTCGAAACGAAAAGATAGGCTCTGAGGGGTGTACTAGGGGTATCGTGTACTAAAAATGAGTACAACGCAAAGGGTGTGGGAGAATTACTTGACCAATGTAGCCAATGTAATTATAACAAAAACACAGGTGTAAAACAATGGGTTAATCCTAATGCCTCTTATCATGTAGTAAATCTAACTACACGAATGTAGTCTCACTTGTGGCCTCGGAATGGTCCTAACGCAAGTTCTAGAATCTAAGTGCTACCGGTACACACATCATAGCATAAATGGTTTTCCTACCAATTCTAGGGGCGAACCTCACATATTTGGGGGTGGAAAATTTTTTAGTGGTACGGTTTTGTGCTAGTCATATAACTCCTATCCGTGAGACGCTCATTAAGATTAAAGTTTCACTCCTATATGTTGTAAAAAAATTTAAATTTGGCACTAAAATTGCCTTAACAGGTATTTATCTCAGTTTTATTACACATCTACTATTAAACAAACAAAAATCAAGCGCAATTGTATTCTCTAAAATCGTACTTTTACCCCCCCTTACACTTAAGATGAACATTGTCCCCAATGTTCAAATAACAAGGTGTAAAAGCAAAAAGTAAAAGAATGAAATCAAATACTCCCCTGATTCGCTCGGTGGATAATGAAGTTACACAGTTAGATCTTCTTCCAAAGTAATGTTGAAGCTCCATGACTAATGTATCGCCAAAAGCTTGATTCCACAACATTTCCTTGTCCAAAATAACCTGTTAAACCTGAGAAAACAAACACGAAAACCTGCATAACATCGGCGGGATAAATCTATATATAAGGATATAATGCTTGTGGAATGATAATTTTGCAGATTCCTGGAGATTATAAGTTGGAGATTTTAATAAAAACTTTTTATGAAAACAAAACTTTCAAAAATTTCTGAAAATTAAATCTGACGCCGTCAGGTTATAAACCCTGACGCCGTCAGAAATGACCTGACAAAAATTCTCATTTTAAGTTTCTGAAAAATTTCTGGAAAAACCTTTACCTTACTTCCTGGAAATCCTGCAAAACATCATTATGACTCGATACAAGCATTTGACTCAAACAAATACTAATATGTATGTTAATTTAATATTATTACGATTCATGTTCATTTGTGTTCTAATAAACCGATTTAGATTTCCCTTACACTTATCTTTTGCAAAATACCTTTATATGTAGTTAAGACGAAGTTAAAAACAACATAAAGCATTTTCACAATTTACTTTTGAACATGAATCAATAAGAATAAAAATTAAACATACATACGGAAAATAAAATCAAACAAGCAAATAAATAAACACACAAAGCAAATAAAGCTTGGGTTGCCTCCCAAGAAGCGCTTTTCTTTATTAACGAGTCTTGTAGCTAGACTCAAAGTCACGTACATTACGTGACTCCATCATTGGTCACGGTTCCTAGGCCATTTTCATTCCCGGTTTTATATTCCGGTCCTAATTTCAAACAATCCTTGTAGAAACCGAATATCCTTTCCATAACATAGTCTACTCCTTTATTTCTATCCTCATCATTCCTATAGTAGACCGCTTGCTTGAGCTCCTTCTCAACATTTGACAAGTGTTGGAATTGTTCTATCTTATATGGCATTTGGTAGTTTACTTCATCGGTCTCATCCTTAAATCTAACTATCCCTAAGGAAGGTTCATAAGTCATTCTAGAGACCTCAACAAATGGTTTTCCAAAAACCACTTGAGTTAAGGATGCATCGACTATTGGGCGGATATCTTCTACGATTACAAAATCGGTGACATAGGTGAAGTTTCCTACATAAACCGGTAATCCCTTAACTCTTCCCGTGAAGTTACTCATCCAACCCTTGTCAGGGAACATCCTATACCCAAGTTGATTTTTCATTATCAAGTTGTAGTGGGCTCTAGTCATGATGTTCATGGGTGATCTAAGGTCGATGTAGGCTTTCCACACATGCAAATGTCCGATGTTGCATGGTATGTTGAGATTAGAAGGGTCGCCTATTTCTATGATTGGTCTACCTAGGAAGTATGGTGTCTCGGGGTCATCGAATAAGTTTGTATGATATGCGCGCTCTTCCTTAGTGGGTAGCCTATTGAAGTAGTCCTCATCATCATCTACTTCTTCTATTTCACTTGTCCTAACTTCCTTATCAACCTCGACTTTCTTATCCTCATCCTTAGGTTCACTATTGTCCTCATTCCTATCAATTGGTTTAATAGTGACAATGTTGACAAAGTGGACGTGTTTGGATGAAGAGGGGTCTTTTACTTGGGGTCCGCTATTTGTGTTCCTAGCGTCCTTATGTGGAGGTGATAACACTTGGTTATGGAGAGCTTTCAACAAGTTGTCAATTTTATTGGTCATCTCCGTTTGTTGTTGATTGAATTCGGTCTCGAATCTAGCTATCCGAGCTTCTTGAGATGCCATAAATTGGGACATCAATCCTTCAAAGTTATCGGTACTACCATTTCCGGAAGGATTGTTGTTGAAAGTACGGTTCGAGTTGGAACCGCTTGATTGGAAACGATTAGGTGGGTTGGAAGAATTGGGTTGTTGTGCGTTTTGGTTTTGTTTCCACCTAAGGTTCGGGTGATTTTTCCATGAGGGGTTGTATGAATCACCATAGGGGTTTGGCTCGGGTTTGAAAGTGTACCACTTGTCTCCCGCTCCGTCGGTACGCGAGGATGCGTAGTCCACAAAAGCTTGTTCGGGGAGTTCCATGCAATCACGAGTGTCGTGGGGACCACTACATAATTCACATGAAGAAGTGATTTTGTTCACTTGGCTTGAAGGTTTAGGAGCCTCGTAGGATTTCATGAGAAACTTGACTTGGTCTTCAAGTTCTATGATCCTACGGTCGGAAGTGCTTGAGTTGTTCGAAGGCAAAGATATTGCCTTGACCGTTTTATTCAAATCACGGGGATCACTCCAACTTTCGTTGTCATAAAGAGCAAGATCCTCTAGGAGAGCCCATGATTGTTCCGCACTTAGATCACGTAGCTTGCCACCGGCCGATTGGTCAATGGTTTGCCTCGTGGAGAGATTGATATGGTCATAGAAGATTTGGACTTGGAGCCAAAGTTCTATGCCATGGTGAGGGACTTTTTGGAGTAAGTCCTTGAATCGATTCCATGCCTCGTAGAGAGTTTCACCTTGACGTTGTTGGAACATCAAGATATCATTCCTTAGCTTGGTAGTTCTTCCCGGTGGGAAAAACTGAGCAAGGAAACGAGTGGTGAGATCATCCCAAGAGGTGATGGATCATGCGGGTTGACGTTCTAGCCACTGACTAGCTTGGTCCCGCAAAGAGAATTGAAAGAGACGCAATCGGGTCGTCTCTCGAGTGGCAACATCAAGGTCTATAGAATCAACGATTTTGAGAAAGTCCTTGAGATGTTGATTAGGATCTTCAGAACGAAGTCCATGGAATGCGCATCCGCTTTGCACCAACCGGATGGTGTCGGATCGCAAGGGTGTGATATTGGCTCCTTGAGTGAGCTCAATGGTGTTTCGATAGCCGTGGTGGCTGGGACGGGAGTACTCTCCTAAAGTACGGGCTCTAGGAGGTGGTGGTGGTTGTTGTGGTGGTGGGTTGTTGGGGTTAAGGATATTACCATCTTCCATGATGTCGGATGGTAATGGTTACGAACAAAGACACGAAGAAAATAGATAGACTAAAGAAAATCTAGAAAAAGAAAATAAAAATCTCACTAGAAAGGAATCTAGTGAGTAGACCTAATAGAAATAAAAATTCAACCTAAACAATAACTATTCCCCGGCAGCGGCGCCAAAAACTTGATGCGTGGTTTTGCAACCTTACAACAGGTTTTACCTCTCGAGGGATCTCAAGAGGCTTACAACCCCACCAGGCAGTGTACCTGACCGATGTAGTATAGTGTAGTGGTAAGTACGGGGGATTGATCGTTCTCCACAGGGAATAGTGTTTGTTAGGTATGAAAGACTACTCTAATAGGTCTAAGGGTTGAGGAAGATTCTTTTTATGTTTTTTTTATGTTTTTATGAAAGCAATTAAAATCTCGGGTTTGAAGGAGTGGGCGGAATTAGTTGCTAGTCAACTAACCCAAGTAACTACGAATGCAAATAAAATAAAATAACAGAAAATGAAAAGTTGGTGGAAACTTATATGTAGAGAAATGTGTTTACTTAGATTTCCTTACTCCCTAACTATCTTTTACCGGTTGATTAGTGTGTATTAGTTGCGTGGATGACGGGTGTATTCCTTAATACCAATCGTGGGGTGGCGTACGTACTTCCCCAAATCTACAAGCTCCTACTTCACTCCTATGTCGAGCCGGCTAGGAAGCTCCTAACATGGGATCACTAGAATTCGCTTGTGCATTAAATACAACCATAAAAACCTTTAGTACGCATTTGGTTCATGTTTCTTAAGACGTTCAAGCAAGTTACCGAATAGGAAGTTAGCCAGTTTTCTTAAGCCTAACATAGATAAACAATCATCCAATACAACTAATAACACACTAATAACCAATAATCAATAGCTAGGTTTCATTAGATCTAAGCAAACACAAGATAAATCTAGCCTAACATATTAATCAAAAGACAAGAACAAGATAGAATCAAACAACACATAGACATATTGAATGATTAATTGATAACTTATCTTCAATGTAACATGGAAGATCTCAAGGCAAAAAGCCTTGAAAAAGATGCTAAAATCGTCTTAGGGTTTTCTCCCAAAAATTCCACACTAAGTTCCACCCTAATGACAAAAAATTAGAAAACTATATATAGACTTTTAGATCTGACGGCGTCACGTTATGGAGTGTGACGCCGTCACCTCGCCGCTTTTAGGGTTCCCGGATGACCTTCTTGACGCCGTCCCTCTTTAGCTCTCTAAAATCCGTTCTGGCTTATCAAGGCTTGACGCCGTCAGACCTTGAACGTGACGCCGTCCCTCTTTGAATTAAGCCGTGACGCCCTTGATCAGGTTAAAGCGTGACGCCGTCAGAATTCACATGCAATTTTCACTGGCTTATCATGAGTAAATTTCACATCCACCTTTTCTTGCCAAGGCATGACGCCGTCTGGGGTAAAATCTGACGCCGTCAAAGGTAACTTTCAGCCGATTTTTGAGACTTTGCCGTTTTCTTCACTTTTATGCTCCAAAAACGTCCAAAATGCCTCCTTTTCCAGATTTCTCCTCAAAAGTACCTAAAATGACAAAAGGAACGATTTAGGGCAATATTTGATCAAATAAATACGATTTAGGGCTTAAATGACCCCTTAAAAGCGGTACACTTTTCGCTTCATCACTTACACTGGTTTAACGACACAAAGCTAAATGTCGAGTTCTAATCGTAGCTAGAACCAATCTCACAACTTCACAACACAACTTCTTCACAACTTATTCACGACTACTTCACGACTGCTTCACGACTTCTTCACGACTTCAACACGACTGCTACACAACCTCTATGCTGCTGCTTCACGACTCCAACACTAGGACTTCACGACTAGGAATTCATGGCTTCAACACGACCGCTACATAACCTCTATGCTACGACTTCACGACTTCGACACTAGAACTTCACTACTAGGACTTCATGGCGTCAACACGACCGCTACACAACCTCTATGCTACGGCTTCACGACTTCAACACTAGGACTTCACAACTAGGACTTCATGGCTTCAACACGACCGCTACACAACCTCTATGCTACGGCTTCACGACTTCTAGGCTATGGCTTCACAACGGCTTCAAGACATCTCTACTTCACAACTTTACAAGGCTTCTACTCTACTTCTTTACTCCACAACTACTTATCCACCTTCTTCACTACTTACACACTACTCTAGCCTAATCACTTATGTTTACAACTTATATACACACTTTACACAAATGAATGAATGATTTACAAAATATACAAGACAAACAACTTGAGTAACAAGATGTGTAACACCCCAACCCAATAAGGGTAAAGATGTCACACTAATGGTTTCACATCAGATCAAACAAAGCATACATTTCAAATAATACAGAAATTCTCAAAGGTTACAAATGAAATTCTGAAATTTACATGGTTACAACGGAAACAAAACTAAACACTAAGTCTGCAAAAGCAACTCCTTCTAATGGTCTCTACTTCAGAACACTATCAAAGTCTTCTAAATCCAAAAGTCTCTTCACTCATACCCAAACCCGTCGTCCTGCTTATTACCTGCCGCACACGAAAAGAAAACGTACGGCTGAGCATAAAAAGCTCAGTGAACAGATACATATACAAAGCAAAGAATAACGAAACAGAAGATATAGTATGGCAATGGGAATGTCATAAGGTATAAAAGAAATAATAGGGTAATAAGAGAAGAGTAGGATAGTCATCTACCACGAGCCCAGAAAACTCAAAGTCATAATCTCAACATCATAATCTCAAAGTCATAATCTCAACATCATGATCTCAAAGTCATAATCTCACAATCAGAGGGGATACCTCTTAGGCAACCAGATAATATGAGGGGTGTCCTCATGTATCAAAAGGGTGGAGTAGCTAGCTCCCATAAATGTGAAAGGCGTGTACTGCACACAAGCACCAGTCACCTCAAAGTCATACTCAAAGTCATAGTTAAATCCACTAAACAAAACATGCCTAGGATTGCAATCCATACGCCCCCAAACTCAAAGTCAATCTCAAAGTCAAGTAGCCATGGCAGATAATATAAAAGGGACGGTGTGAGAAATCACTCCCCCACACAGGAGTCATGCCAGTGGTGCATCACAGACATGGCCAGGTTACCTTCCTGGCTAGGAAAGGACAAAAATGGCTCGGGTATCAAACTAAGAGTCAGGTCTCAATGTCATATCAAAGTGTATCTCAAGGTCATAATCAGAAAGTATATCTCAAGATCATATCAAAAGGTTCATGTCAAAAGGTTCATGGCAAAGGTTTAAATCATAGCTCAACATCAATGCATAGGTGATAAGACACCCTTACTAAAAAGGGTAGAGTATCCGTACCTTATGACGAAAGCACAAACAGAATATAAACACAGGATATGGGGATAGCTCAAAGTCTCTCCTTCTTCACACCTAAAGGAGTAGAAGGGAATTACAAATCATTCTTAATTAATTGCTTTTCCATTTTTAGTAACTTTCTATTTTTAGCAGGTTTCCATATTTAGTAAGTTTCCACTTTTAGAAAGTTTCCATTTTCAGAAAGTTTCCATTTTTAGTAATATGGAGTAACATAACTTAGTTAAATCATTATTATGGAAATAAGGTATCTTTTATCATATTTACACATTTGGTCCTTAAGATTTCACAATTTACACTTTACACCCCTTTATTACAAAAGTTACACTTTAAACCTTCAAATATTCATAATTACACATTAAACCCTCAATTTCCCAATTTTACACAATGTACACTTATTTTAACATGATATACGAATGTACCCTTAAATATTCATAATTTACACATCAAGTCCCTCAAGTTATCAAAGTTACATATTTAGCCCTTTAATTTACAATTTCAACCTTTAATTATTAATAATTACACATTAAGCCATTAAATTACCAAAATTACACATAACCCCCTGAATATATTTTATTACTCAAATCAACCTTAAGTTTGCAGAAATTACATTTTTAGTCCCTCCATTTAATTATTAAACAATTCAAATTATACTTTATTTAATTAACAAAATAAACCTTTTAAATACAAAATTAACACATGAGACCCTTATAAAATATTTTCTGTATTTTTATCCAGATCCAAGACACCTTACAAAAATATCCCATAGGTTTCATAATTTACAAAACACCCCCTCTACTTTTAAAAACACAAATCGTATACCTTTTATTTACACAAACTAAGCCCTAAATTCTCCCATCATATCCAATCATTGAAACATCCTTAAAAACATATTAAATGACCAGATCTAATCTAAGAAACCCTAACCCTAGCTTCCTCGATTTATTTTCCCTTTTATTCTTATTTTCAAAAAAAATCCGGTTTGTAAAATAATTAGCCACGACTTACATGGGCTTCAACAATTCGAATGGGAATTTTTCTGAGATCATATGATGCCTAAGGAACCCAAGAAAAATAAATTAGATACCCAGAAAATTCGTTTTCCATATATTAGAATTTACACCCTTTTTAATGATTTAAATCCAAAACAATTAACACAAGTCTCCATAATTCGAATTAGCATTTTTTCCAGCTTATACCATGATCAAGTAACTCATAAAAATTAGCAAGGAAACCCAAAAAAATCGTTTAGCATGTTTTCCATAATTAATCCATTTTACACATTTTAAATCCATTCGACCACCTAAACCTTGCATGACTTGATTCCAACATTTTTCACAGATCATATACGATGTGAGGAACACAAGAAAAATGGAGAATGAATTTTACCATGATCAAACGAATTAAGATGAAATTGTTACCTTACGTGTGGAATAGAACAAGAAATTCGACACCTATCAAATCCGGCCACTATAATTCGAATGGCTATTTTTATAGGCTTCCTTAGGACGTGCACATCACCAGAAAAATGAGCTTGAACCTCCAGAAAATCGTATGAGCAAGGAGAGGAATTATGGTGTGTTTTTGTTATTTTCGGTATAAATTTTAGGGTTTAAATGAGTTTGTTATACAAAAATGGGATAAGGCTGAATGAGGGGGGCAATGGGCTGTCATCACACGTTTTCATAAAGCCAAGATCAATTTTTGATAGCCTTCCATATTTTCTTGCAATTTAAATGTGTTTATTCTAATTATAAACTTTAATAATAAAATTAATATGTATATAAAGTATCTTCGGTTCATAGAGGGTATTTTGGTCATTTTGTACCTTGCACCAATGTCAAATGGAGTTGTAAAAATTATTTGGTACAATATCTTGTTCATTTCCAGAAGTTCGGGATTGATTCGGTACTTTATAAACCTTTTATTAAATTTTTAAATTCATAGGGGCATTTTTGTCTTTTACCATGCTTTCAAATTTTTGGGTTTTACAACTCTTCCCCTCTAACAGAAAATTTTCGTCCTCGAAATTTGAAGTCGCAAAGTTAAACAAAATCGTAGAAAGTTGTAAATGATCAACAAAACATTCTCACGCCCGAGCAGGTTCTTCCAAACCAAGTATTTTCTCATGACTCAACCTTGCCGATCAAATAATTTCGATTTTCTCAAAACGACATAACGCTCAGGATTCACATCAAAAGAATGATATATTAAGCGTAATGGATGATAAACGTATCTCATCAGAAGGGGTTCAGGGAAGATGTAGGACTGACGGATTTTCGTCCGTGGAATAGGAATAGTCAAATCAGATGAAAACGTATCGAATTGTAGCGAACATGGGAATAGTATATGGTTTCAACCTCTTCGGATTCTCAAATAGTCTCGTCTTCAGTATAACCTTTCATAGGTGTTCTCATAAACAAACAGGTTTTGCTCCTCAAAATCCAAAACCTCAATCACTCATAGCAGGTCATAATGAAACATAATCAACGGATGCGAAACGTACATATAGCAAAATGTAGGAGTACTTTTTAATAGTGACAGATCGAATCAATACTGACAGCAACAGACGGTAGAGAGTTCTACACAGAACCTAAGATTCTTATCGGGAGTACAAAGGTCAACAAACGCGTGTCGAGTATCCAAACGTATCCAGTCGTATAACGATGAAAGCAGATTAAACGCATAGGTAGAATGAACCTAACGTCTCACTAATTACGGATAATCCAACGGAGTTCCAATTCTTAACTTCTAAGGTACATCCCGAGATATCCTATGCCCATAACAAGTGCAAGTTATATGATGTAAGTATTATCACGTTGGCCAGACGTCATAATACTGGCATCATATAAATATGCCCTCATGATGGTCATACTTTATCTCAAATCGTAATCAAAACCACTTATCTTAATCCACCTAGTATTTCTACAGTCTCAGAGGTCAACAAAACAATTGCCACAGTCAAGAGAGAAAACAAAACTATTCGCAAGAGTATCAAAATCCCAGATTGCCTAGCAGAAGTGAGGTACGCCGTCACCAGTATCATATCTTCCACAACTCGCCAAAATCTCTCCAACAAAGCTATCACCGAACATACGAAAAATAAACACGAACTGAAATGCTTCTAGGAAACTTAAATCATCAAGGATCTTATTAATCTTCAAGAACTTTGGCCTTCATAAAATCTAATCTTCCAAACATGAAGTGTCTGTTTCCCGATTCCGCTCATTCAACACCTCCAATCTCTTTAAGTCTTGTTAGTCTGTCTTCGTCTGTCCCTCAATCGGGAAATGAAACCAAGGTCGGAAACTTGTGTCTTGGTCGTCGAGCCTCTTGCAGTTCTTCTTGGAATGTGATGGAGCAACGTGGATTTCTGGCACGGTCTTTAAATCTCTCCATCATCCAGTCTGCTTCCGCTCTCAATTCATCTCAGTACAACTAAGATGAATAGGGAAGTGGGACTGCATGTCTTCATCAGCTCCAGGTTCGCCATCTCGACTAGAATTTCTTCTTCTGCATCGCCAACACTTCTGTCTTGTAAGGAATGTCTCCACTCTTCGGGGTAGTCTCCGTTGTCGTCAACTCCAGGTCAGGCAAGGAACACCGTTGTCTCAACCAACATCAATCTCTCAGAATACACAAATGATCCTCAAATCTCTAACAAGGTGCAAAATGATTTTTCATGTTCTTCCTCGTCTCCGAATGTACCATTAAGTCATACAATGACCATATGCCCAGTACTCATGAGAAATATCATCTATCAAATTCACCAAGATCGTCAGAGCTTTAGCTAATACTATTAGCGTCATTAACCGTCATGGCAGTCGTTTACGAATACGGAAGGCGATTTCAAGAATAGTATCAATTCATCAGAAAGGAAACTTTGCGCTCTGAATTTAAACAAAACACATAATCGTTCCAGGGTGGAGGAATATTGGCTCCTACAGCAATACGGTTCAGCTCCCATACATATCTCTAGTCATCACTCATCTTTATCGCGAACAAAACTAAAACATGCCCAGAAGATACACTTAAGTAAACTCACTTCCTAGTCATCGGTTGCTGCTCTTCCCGGTTGCTCCAGTCAATTAGTATGATCCGAAAGACATCTTCTTTTAGTGACTAGAATCTCTCGGTATCATGTCAAATCTTACTTCATACTCTGGTGGAAAAACTTGACGGTCCAACAGGGATTATGTTCAAGAAGTTCAGGGTGCCAAATAACGTTCAATACAAGGTTCATGTTCAGAAAACTCAAGGTGCCAAAAGGCTTCTACGATGAGGTTCATTTATTGGTGTACGAAATGGTTTCTAAGATAACTTTATAACCGCAAACGTAACACACGAGTCTCCAGAGTAATAGTGATGGCAAAGGGTTTAACAATCAGAAATCGTAGTAGGGAGTTCAAAATTGTTGCAAACGTTAAAGGTGAGACATAGAAGGGTAGTTGTCAATATTTGACTGATCATTCCACAATTTCCTTGTCAGAATAAAATCGAAGTTAACTATTCAAAGAAAAACGGTTCGCAAATCAAAGCTATATCCTTAGAAGTGAGGAAGAAAACATTCTTATACTCATGGTTACACACCACAAGACTTCTCATAAGGACAGAGATAGGTAAAACCAAATCAATAGTGTCGGAAACTTCATAGATACTTATCAAATAGCAAAACATATCCAGTACGTCATCACCATAGAGGTTCTCGGAATGCCTGAAGAGGCGTCAAAGTGATTAACAAAAGAATCAGAGTGAAATGCGGGTCATTATCAAAAGGATTTACAAAAGGGATTTGAAGATAAGGATCAAATAGTGTCAGGTCATTATTATGAAATTCTCAATGCCTTCAAGATTTAATCAGGTTCCAAACTTAGGTGGTGCAAAGCATAAGTTTTCACTTTCCAGAAGTGGTATCAACAGGATCTAACCAAAAGCAAGGCACGAATCAGAGTGATACAGAAGCAATGATGCTTAAACAAATGCCTTATAGTCTACCCATTCCTCACCGGTCAAAACTTAGGTTCCTATGGGAAATCCTAAAGCAATCTTCAAGGTTGACTTACGAGTGCCTACAGGGAAAGCTTAGTGGTCCTAACTTACACAGGTCAAGGGTAAATGTATTACGAAATCGCAGCCTGTCTCTCTGATACCATAATTGTAACACCCCAACCCAATAAGGGTAAAGATGTCACACTAATGGTTTCACATCAGATCAAACAAAGCATACATTTCAAATAATACAGAAATTCTCAAAGGTTACAAATGAAATTCTGAAATTTACATGGTTACAACGGAAACAAAACTAAACACTAAGTCTGCAAAAGCAACTCCTTCTAATGGTCTCTACTTCAGAACACTATCAAAGTCTTCTAAATCCAAAAGTCTCTTCACTCATACCCAAACCCGTCGTCCTGCTTATTACCTGCCACACACAAAAAGAAAACGTGCGGCTGAGCTTAAAAAGCTCAGTGAACAGATACATATACAAAGCAAAGAATAACGAAACAGAAAATATAGTATGGGCAATGGGAATGTCATAAGGTATAAAAGAAATAAATGGATAATAAGAGAAGAGTAGGATAGTCATCTACCACGAGCCCAGAAAACTCAAAGTCATAATCTCAACATCATAATCTCAAAGTCATAATCTCAACATCATGATCTCAAAGTCATAATCTCACAATCAGAGGGGATACCTCTTAGGCAACCAGATAATATGAGGGGTGTCCTCATGTATCAAAAGGGTGGAGTAGCTAGCTCCCATAAATGTGAAAGGCGTGTACTGCACACAAGCACCAGTCACCTCAAAGTCATACTCAAAGTCATACTCAAAGTCATAGTTAAATCCACTAAACAAAACATGCCTAGGATTGCAATCCATACGCCCCCAAACTCAAAGTCAATCTCAAAGTCAAGTAGCCATGGCAGATAATATAAAAGGGACGGTGTGAGAAATCACTCCCCCACACAGGAGTCATGCCAGTGGTGCATCACAGACATGGCCAGGTTACCTTCCTGGCTAGGAAAGGACAAAAATGGCTCGGGTATCAAACTAAGAGTCAGGTCTCAATGTCATATCAAAGTGTATCTCAAGGTCATAATCAGAAAGTATATCTCAAGATCATATCAAAAGGTTCATGTCAAAAGGTTCATGGCAAAGGTTTAAATCATAGCTCAACATCAATGCATAGGTGATAAGACACCCTTACTAAAAAGGGTAGAGTATCCGTACCTTATGACGAAAGCACAAACAGAATATAAACACAGGATATGGGGATAGCTCAAAGTCTCTCCTTCTTCACACCTAAAGGAGTAGAAGGGAATTACAAATCATTCTTAATTAATTGCTTTTCCATTTTTAGTAACTTTCTATTTTTAGCAGGTTTCCATATTTAGTAAGTTTCCACTTTTAGAAAGTTTCCATTTTCAGAAAGTTTCCATTTTTAGTAATATGGAGTAACATAACTTAGTTAAATCATTATTATGGAAATAAGGTATCTTTTATCATATTTACACATTTGGTCCTTAAGATTTCACAATTTACACTTTACACCCCTTTATTACAAAAGTTACACTTTAAACCTTCAAATATTCATAATTACACATTAAACCCTCAATTTCCCAATTTTACACAATGTACACTTATTTTAACATGATATACGAATGTACCCTTAAATATTCATAATTTACACATCAAGTCCCTCAAGTTATCAAAGTTACATATTTAGCCCTTTAATTTACAATTTCAACCTTTAATTATTAATAATTACATATTAAGCCATTAAATTACCAAAATTACACATAACCCCCTGAATATATTTTATTACTCAAATCAACCTTAAGTTTGAAGAAATTACATTTTTAGTCCCTCCATTTAATTATTAAACAATTCAAATTATACTTTATTTAATTAACAAAATAAACCTTTTAAATACAAAATTAACACATGAGACCCTTATAAAATATTTTCTGTATTTTTACCCAGATCCAAGACACCTTACAAAAATATCCCATAGGTTTCATAATTTACAAAACACCCCCTCTACTTTTAAAAACACAAATCGTATACCTTATATTTACACAAACTAAGCCCTAAATTCTCCCATCATATCCAATCATTGAAACATCCTTAAAAACATATTAAATGACCAGATCTAATCTAAGAAACCCTAACCCTAGCTTCCTCGATTTATTTTCCCTTTTATTCTTATTTTCCAAAAAAATCCGGTTTGTAAAATAATTAGCCACGACTTACATGGGCTTCAAAAATTCGAATGGGCATTTTTCTGAGATCATATGATGCCTAAGGAACCCAGGAAAAATAAATTAGATACCCAGAAAATTCGTTTTCCATATATTAGAATTTACACCCTTTTTAAAGATTTAAATCCAAAACAATTAACACAAGTCTCCATAATTCAAATTAGCATTTTTCCCAGCTTATACCATGATCAAGTAACTCATAAAAATTAGCAAGGAAACCCAGAAAAATCGTTTATCATGTTTTCCATAATTAATCCATTTTACACATTTTAAATCCATTCGACCACCTAAACCTTGCATGACTTGATTCCAACATTTTTCACAGATCATATATGATGTGAGGAACACAAGAAAAATGGAGAATGAATTTTACCATGATCGAACGAATTAAGATGAAATTGTTACCTTACGTGTGGAATAGAACAAGAAATTCGACACCTATCAAATCCGGCCACTATAATTCGAATGGCTATTTTTCTAGGCTTCCTTAGGACGTGCACATCACCAGAAAAATGAGCTTGAACCTCCAGAAAATCGTATGAGCAAGGAGAGGAATTATGGTGTGTTTTTGTTATTTTCGGTATAAATTTTAGGGTTTAAATGAGTTTGTTATACAAAAATGGGATAAGGCTGAATGAGGGGGGCAATGGGCTGTCATCACACGTTTTCATAAAGCCAAGATCAATTTTTGATAGCCTTCCATATTTTCTTGCAATTTAAATGTGTTTATTCTAATTATAAACTTTAATAATAAAATTAATATGTATATAAAGTATCTTCAGTTCATAGAGGGTATTTTGGTCATTTTGTACCTTGCAACAATGTCAAATGGAGTTGTCAAAATTATTTGGTACAATATCTTGTTCATTTCCAGAAGTTCGGGATTGATTCGGTACTTTATAAACCTTTTATTAAAATTTTAAATTCATAGGGGCATTTTTGTCTTTTACCATGCTTTCAAATTTTTGGGTTTTACAAGATGATACTAAGTTATAATACTTCTAGTCTTGATTGATAGAAGTATTCTTCTTTTGCACTTGGATAGTGGAAGCTTGGATCACTTGGAAACCAATGCTTAAGATTACATGATCAAAGGTTTTTGAAGATATGAAATGAGATCTACAACAGAAAGTTTTAGTGCAAAAGGGTGAGTAAAAATCCAGGGGAAGGCTGGTATTTATAGGCAGAAAAACTGGACAGCTGGGAGCTACTGGAGCGTGGCCGGCCCCCTTAAATAGGGGGCGGTCCCCTTAATTTTAAGGGGGCCACCTAGCATAATTAAGGGGGCCGCCCTCCCTAGCCGTTGCCCAGTTTTGTCTTTTTGTGGGGAAGGTTTTTCTGGAACATTTTTACTGATTTTGGTTAAAGATTTGAATTCAAAAATTTATAATGAATTAAACCTTTTTATTTATTACCAAAAATGTTTTTCTAAAAGATATAAAATGTTTTTGACATTTTATAAAAAATCTAGTGTTTAAGAAAATGTTCCTTTGATCATATAATCCATTAAGCATTAGTTCATTCATACCTTAAGTGATTTTAGTTGTAGAAGTGAATATTTACAACTAAGTACTTGTTTATTTTATAAGTTTATGTTTTAATGAGTTTACATTTTGTGATCATCAAAACATATAGATATGAATAAATATTGATAATGTTTTTAGGCATTATTTATGTCAACAATCTCCCCCTTTTTGATGATTACAAAACTAAAACTCATTAAATCCAAAAAGTTATTTTTGGACAAGTATTTAGTGAGTTTATATTTACTTCTCCCCCTTTTTGTAGCATCAAAAAGGTTGAGGCGACAAGTTTTAGAGACAAAATTTGTCGGAACGAGAACTCCCCCTTGATGTGTGCTCCCCCTCGTTTGAGGGAACCAAGGAATCGATATATGGAATACTTGCAAGAAAAATATTAGAAGCACAAGCATATATATATAGCAAAAATAAGCATGCATATAAAGACATTCATTAAAAATGTTGTGTATCAATACACAACCATCCAAGATTATATTCAATCCTACATTAGCTAGTAAGTAATGCAATCTACATAATCATTCTAGGAGTACATGATCTTCCATGGGCCTTGCACACAAAATGGTTTGAAAAATTATTTTTGATTAAGCATTGCATATGCTTAATTTGGTGAGAATGAAGGTGGTGGTGGTGTAGTGGATGAAAATGGTGGAGGTTGTGGTGGAGGTTGGTTGTTAAGCATGTGTTCAAGGGATGAAAACATGTAGTGTATCTCATCTCTAAGACCAAAGATGATGGTTCGGTTGTGGATGCAACAAAGGCAATTGTCTCCATGGGCTTCAAGTAAAGCCCAAGGGATGGGAAAGCATGGTGGTGGTATTGGTGATGATGAGAAATGAGCATCAAGAGGTGTTATTGGTGATATGGAAATGACAAGTTGGTTGAATGGAGGTTCTTGAGTAGGAGGTGGAGTTGATGCTCTTGATGGTGGTGATGATAGGTGTGAGTTGATGTAGTTATTGATGGATGAAGTGGAAGGTATGGATGAAGATGATGTGCCATGAGTGGAGGGTGTTTTTGATGGTGCATTTGGTGCACTTGGGGATGAACATTGAGGTGGTGGTGATGGAGTTTTGGTGTCTTAGAGATGATTTTGGTGATAGCATGGTGAATGAAAATGGGTGTTTGATGGAGGTGATGGTTGATTTAGGTAAGGTTTGGAGGTTTTGTGGTAAAATTCCAATACCAGTTCGTCCCTTAAGAGAAATGGTAGGTGGGGCTAGATAAAAGGGGTCGCAAGATGCAAAAGAAAACAGTGAATTTCACTGCCCAGATGGCCGGTCCCCTTAATTGCTGGCCGGCCCCCTTAAAATTAAGGGGACCGCCTAGGGAATTAAGGGGGCCGCCCATCTGGTGTTTTCCCAGGCGACCAAATTTGAAAAATTTCCAGAAAAGGGTCATTTTTAGGGTGTTTTTTTTTTTTTTTTTTTTTTTTTTTGCAGCAAGCTCCATTTGAATCATGTACATCAAGAATGATTAAATAGTGGCATAAACATGTTAAATACGCATGCATACATTTAAAACATATTATGGAATAAGCATGTTATTAATCATCAAGCATGTATATATATCATGATATTGAGTATACAAGCAATAAGCATAACAATCATATATTAAAGACAAGAAATAAAGCATTCATTAGTTGAAAATAAATATGTTAAAAACATAATTATTGATACAACACATATTTTGCTTATAGCATACAATAAGTAGAAAATTTTAAATTGCCTAAGAGATCCATTTGACTTGCTTGAGACATGAAAAACTTGAATTATTTTGGATGGATAATGGTAAAGAGGGGGTAAAAATGTTGGATTAATGGGGTTGTAAGTTTGGGTGTATGGATGTTGGAGAGAGTGTTGATGGAGGAATTGGAGGTGGAGAGCTTGGACTTGACCATGTTGAATGAGGGTTTTGATGTTGTTCAAGTGGTGGTGTTGGATTAGATCTAGTGAGAAGATACTCAATCCAAGTGAGACGCTCATTTAAGGTGATGGTTTGATTTTGGAGAAAGATGCAACAAGGACAATTGTTGACATGTTTCTCAATTTTACTCAAGTGATGTGGTGATGATGGTAATGATGGTGAGATGGATGGTGATGGGTCTAAATTGCTTTGAGCAAGGTGCAAAGCAAGGAGAGCATTAAGCTCATGGGCTTCCTTGAGTTCTTCAATGAACTTCAAGTGTTGAGTGGAAGGTGATGATAATGGAGAGTGGTTGTTATTTGGTGGAAGTGGTGGTGACATTCTTGGTGGTGGAGACATTTGTGAACTTGGGTAATTATGAGTGAATGAAGGTGGACATATGGATGATTGGTTATGTGTGTGAAAGGGTTCATTAGGATGAGGTTTAGGTGTTGGTTGAGTTTGAACAACATCATTTGTTGGGTTATGGCAAATGTCAAGCTTCCTCCTCCAAATGGGCCTCACTGAGATTTTAGCAACTCTTGAAGGCTTGGATCTTGGGTGGTTAGATGATGACATGTTTGGATGGATGATATGGATGAGCATTTATGATGGAGTTGGGTATTTATGGTGTAGTGATGATGTGATTGTGGAAGGTAAATTTTGGTGGGTGGTTTGTGACAAAATGTGTTTGTGAATTTTGGGAAGTATAGGATAAAATGGGCTAAAAAATAGAAAAAGGGAGCAGCACCTTCGACCATCAGATGGCCGGTCCCCTTAAATATTAAGGGGGCCGCCCATCTGCTGATTTCCAGGTTACTGGAAATGGGTTTTTGGCAGAAAATTGTTGAAAGGGTTGTGTTTTTGGGTTTAGTTTCAAGCAAGTCCAACTTCTTTTGAGGCAATTTAGGATTTAATAACTTATGTATGCTAAGCATATTCATTAGACATTATTATCTAGCATGCAAACAACTCATTTAGCATGTAACATATATATGTTAGACAAGAAAACACTACATAGCACCAAGTAATTCATAGTATCATATTTAGGAAGATTAATAAGCTAGTTAAATAATCCTAATGAATATCTATGTGCATGGGAATGTAGAGTTGTGATAGCATGGACTTCTAGACTTGTACCAAGTGAGGTCTTAGTGAATAAATTATGGTTATTTTCAAATTTAGTTCACTTATAAATGTCACATACATAAATATAGATGACAGATATGAGATCACCATGCAAGATTCAAAGAAATGTTTTTGGCATTATTCAACAATGTTTGAAAGTGAGTTTTTATGTGGATGTGAAAAATATTTTAATGAAATAGTTTTGGTTTTATTTCAAAATGTTTTTATAAGGAAAGAAAACATATTTTTCCAATCTTTGGTTTTGATAAACACGTAATTATGGACACAAGTTTGGAAGAAAGGTAGGATGGTGAAACATGTAAAATAGAAATGTGTCATAATCTTTTGAAAAATCATTTTTCAAAACTGTGAAGTTTTTGCAAATTTAAAAATAAGTCCCATTAATTATAGGTTTAAAAATAGTGGTTTATAAAAGATCTCATGCTCAAGGGTATTGGTTAAGTCTATTGTCACATGCTATCTCTTTCTACATATCCTATGGCATTTAAGCATGTATTACGACTAAATACAAAAATACATCATGTCAGAGTAGTTAGAGAAAAATAAAAGCTATTATAATGACAATGCATTCAACAACTAAACAAATAATTACGAAGGCATGCAGTCAAATCACATAGGAGCAAGTAAACATCAAGAAATTTTATATATGCAAGATGACATAAATCTAGGAATGAAAAGCTCTAGTGAAAAGCAAAGTTCATAACAGTAAACTATCGTTAGGTATATTTAGGAAGAATAATGTATTCAAGTTGGAGAATGAATATGAGACTATTACTAGTGGTGCTCAATTCAGGCTAAACACGACTGTTTTTACGGGTTACACACACCCAACTTCTCACATAGAAGCAATTCAACCGTTAGGTCAAATTGAGTTTCTAGTCAATAGATTCTCCAGTAGTCATTCTCTTTTTAGAAGAAATTAAGTTCCTAAATTTACCTATTGATGAAGCGAAAAGTGTACCACTTTTAAGGGGTCATTTAAGCCCTAAATCGTATTTATTTGATCAAATATTGCCCTAAATCGTTCCTTTTGTCATTTTAGGTACTTTTGAGAAGAAATCTGGAAAAGGAAGCATTTTGGACGTTTTTTGGAGCATAAAAGTGAAGAAAACGACAAAGTCTCAAAAATCGGCTAAAAGTTACCTTTGACGGCGTCAGGATTAACCCTGGACGGCGTCATGGCTTGGAAAAAGTGGTGGATGTGAAATTTACTCATGATAAGCCAGAGAAATTGCATGGAAATTCTGACGGCGTCACCCTTTGGAGTGATCAAGGGCGTCACGGCTTAATTCAAAGAGGGACGGCGTCACGTTCAAGGTCTGACGGCGTCAAGCCTTGATAAGCCAGAACGGATTTTGGAGAGCTAAAGAGGGACGGTGTCAAGAAGGCCATCCGGGAACCCTAAAAGCGGCGAGGTGACGGCGTCACACTCCATAACGTGACGCCGTCAGATGTAAAAATCTATATATAGTTTTGCAATTCTTTGTCATTAGTGTGGAACTTATTGTGAAACTTATTGGGGAACTTTGTATGTGAAAACCCTAGGACGAATTTGGCAGCTCTTTCAAGGCTTTTTGCCTTGAGATCTTCCATGTTACATTGAAGATAAGTTATCAATTAATCATTCAATATGTCTATGTGTTGTTTGATTCTATCTTGTTCTTGTCTTTTGTTTAACATGCTAGGCTAGATTTATCTTGTGTTTGCTTAGATCTAATGAAACCTAGCTATTGATTATTGGTTATTAGTGTGTTATTAGCTGTATTGGATGATTGTTCATCTATGTTAGGCTTAAGAAAACTGGCTAACTTCCTATTCGGTAACTTGCTTGAACGTCTTAAGAAACATGAACCAATGCGTACTAAAGGTTTTTATGGTTGTATTTAATGCACAAGCGAATTCTAGTGATCCCATGTTAGGAGCTTCCTAGCCGGCTCGACATAGGAGTGAAGTAGGAGCTTGTAGAGTTGGGGAAGTACGTACGCCACCCCACGAATGGTATTAAGGAATACACCCATCATCCATGCAACTAATACACACTAATCAACCGGTAAAAGATAGTTAGGGAGTAAGGAAATCTAAGTAGACACATTTCTCTCCACATAAGTTTCCACCAACCTTTTCATTTTTGTTATTTTATTTTATTTGCATTCATAGTAATTTGGGTTAGTTGACTAGCAACTAATTCCGCCCACTCTTTCAAACCCGAGATTTTACTTGCTTTCATAAAAAATATAAAAACATAAAAAGAATCTTCTCTCACCCTTAGACCTATTAGAGTAATTTTTCATACCTAACGAACACTATTCCCTGTGGAGAACGATCAATCCCCCGTACTTACCACTACACTATACTACATCGGTCAGGTACACTGCCTGGTGGGGTTGTAAGCCTCTTGAGATCCCTCGAGAGGTAAAACCTGTTGTAAGGTTGCAAAACCACGCATCAAGTTTTTGGCGCCGCTGCCGGGGAGTAGTTATTGCTTAGGTTGAAATTTATTTCTATTAGGTCTAGTCATTAGATTCCTATCTAGTGAGATTTTTATTTTCTTTTTATTAGCTTTCTAGTAGTCTATCTTTTTCTTTGTGCCCTTTGTTTGTAAAACCATTTTCATTTGTCACTATGGCGGATGAAATTCCATTTAGATCATTGACAATAGATGAACAATTATACTTCACCAAGAGATTTGTTTCCTATCATTCCTATGAATTGTTTCGTGATCTTTGTGATATCCAAATGAAGTTGGGGGTAAGGTTAGATGGGTTTAATGAATTCTATGCATGTGATACTTCACTTAGACAAGCATTATCTGGATCAATTCCTTTTAGTCAGGCCCTTTGGATGAATTTCGAGGAAAGCTTCCTAACCATGACCCATAAGTGGAACGAATTGGTGGATTCGTATGAGCAAAGAGACCTAGTTTCTAAGAACATGGACTTAGAATCAAAACAAGACTGTGAGATGGTTAGTGTTGAACTACCTAGTTGCATGAGTGGGATTGATTTCACCAAACCAAGTACTCCACAAAACCCACCATCATTTGAGGCACCCGCACCGCCCGTGACTTACCCGGAAGAAGTAGAAGAGACTTTAGGAATCCCGATGGAGGTAGAACCCTTGGACCAAGCACAACTAGAGGATATAGGTTTGCACACTTTTAGTGATGACCTTACTCATAGTTCTAGGGAATTTCCTAGTGTTGATGAATTGGAACCTCAACCTTTACACAACTTTTCATCCTTAGATTTACATCTAGGAGAAAAAAGAGGAACCGACCCACCCATCAACCAATATTATCCGGGTAGTTTTAGGATGAAGGAAGCCATTCACTCACCCCCTTCACCTCACGTGGCATATTCACACCCTAAGGGTGTGTATCGCTACTTTCACCCGCACTTAATCCTAAGTGTAGGGAAAACCTCCCCTATTTTTGTTAAATAAGGGTAGAGTCAGGCTCGTGACTCGAACAAAAACAAGCGCTTCTTGGGAGGCAACCCAAGCTTTATTTGCTTTGTGTGTTTATTTATTTGTTTGTTTGATTTTATTTGCTTCCGTATGTATGTTTAATTTTTATTATTATTGATTCATGTTCAAAACTAAAATTGTGAAAATGCTTTATTTTGTTTTTAACTTCGTCTTAACTACATATAAAGGTATTTTGCAAAAGATAAGTGTAAGGGAAAGTCAAATCGGTTTATTAGAACAAATGAACATGAATCATAATAATATTAAATTAACATACATATTAGTATTTGTTTGAGTCAAATGCTTGTATCGAGTCATAATGATGTTTTGCAGGATTTCCAGGAAGTAAGGTAAAGGTTTTTCCAAAAATTTTCCGGAAACTTAACATGAGAATTCTGTCAGATCATTTCTGACGGCGTCAGGTTTAATTTTCTGAAAATTTTTGAAAGTTTTGTTTTCATAAAAAGTTTTTATTAAATCTCCAACTTATAATCTCCAGGAATCTGCAAAATTATCATTCCACAAGCATTATATCCTTATATATAGATTTATCCCGCCGATGTTATGCAGGTTTTCGTGTTTGTTTTCTCAGGTTTAACAGGTTATTTTGGACAAGGAGATGTTTATGGAATCAAGCTTATGGCGATGCATTAGTCATGGAGCTTCAACATTACCTTGGAAGAAGATTTAACCGTGTTATTTCATTATCCACCGAGCGAATCAGGGGAGTATTTGATTTCATTCTTTTACTTTATGCTTTTACATTCTGTTATTTGAACATTGGGGACAATGTTCATCTTAAGTGTAAGGGGAGGGTAAAAGTACGATTTTAGAGAATACAATTGCGCTTGATTTTTGTTTGTTTAATGGTAGATGTGTAATAAAACTGAGATAAATACATGTTAGAGTAATTTTAGTGCCAAATTTAAAATTTTTTACAACATATAGGAGTGAAACTTTGGTCTTAATGAGCGTCTCATGGATAGGAGTTATATGACTAGCACAAAACCGTACCACTAAAAAATTTTCCACCCCCAAATATGTGAGGTTCGCCCCTAGAATTGGTAGGAAAAGCATTTATGCTATGATGTGTGTACCGGTAGCACTTAGATTCTAGAACTTGCGTTAGGACCATTCCGAGGCCACAAGTGAGACTACATTCGTGTAGTTAGATTTACTACATGATAAGAGGCATTAGGATTAACCCATTGTTTTACACCTGTGTTTTTGTTATAATTACTTTGGCTACATTGGTCAAGTAATTCTCCCACACCCTTTGCGTTGTACTCATTTTTAGTACACGATACCCCTAGTACACCCCTCAGAGCCTATCTTTTCGTTTCGACCTTTAAGCATTTTACTTAAAGGAAGAATTTGTTTACACCCCACTAAAATGTACACCCAAATCGCCTTAGCCTACCTTGTATGCACTCATTTTTAGTGCATTATTGTTACAACATTTGTTTAAACCCAAGTTAATTATCTAGTTGATTACATGGTTGCTAAGTCGAGTCATATCCTTGTACATATTGTTTTGGGACGATTGGGACTCATGGGTAAAGTACTAGTGTAATGGAGTAATGGGGTGAAACATCATTTATTACCCCCATATGTGCTAAATATTTTAAAAGTACTCCAAGTGTTTTAATTATCTTAATTCGAGTCATTAGATTAGTATTTGTAAAGTTATGTAAAAGTTCAAGTGTAAGGGGGATGCAATGCCCCTATGATGTATTATTTTGGATGGTAGGGCAAAAGTGTATGCAAAAAAAAAAAAAAAAAAAAAAAAAAAAAAAAAAAAAAAATCGAAAAAATCAAGAAAAATACAAAAAAATGAGAAAATGAAAAATAGAAAAAACATACGGACTACCATCCCGTTTTATTTTATGTTTATTTTATGTTTTTGTTATTTTCTTTAATTAGTTTAAATCGAGTCGAGTCTTGGCTTAGCAACATTGTATAGTACATGTAATTGATCAAGATCTTTAACTCGCCACCAGTAAAATATCCTTTATCCAACAAAACCGTGTTTTCCTTTTCCCTACACCTAACGTTATAACCCATTTAAAATCCCTCTTTGATAGTTTATCTTAGGTGCTTACGCCTAGTGGAGGAGGTTTTCGATCCTTTCCCAAGCCTATGGTAATCTATTTGCTATGACAGGTAGTGAGAGATATTATCCGTTTTCATTTATGAGATTTATTTTGATGACACTTGAGAGATGTGAGTATCTAAACACTACTTGTGAGGTGCTAGTTTGTAATCTCCGTGCTTATTATGATTAAAGAGGAACGAATGTTTGTTGTAATTACTTTTATGTTTGCATTAAATGACCCCTAACTTGTATTTTGATTAGAATAAAAGCGCAATTGCTTGAGGACAAGCAAATCTCAAGTGTAAGGGTATTTGATGAAGCGAAAAGTGTACCGCTTTTAAGGGGTCATTTAAGCCCTAAATCGTATTTATTTGATCAAATATTGCCCTAAATCGTTCCTTTTGTCATTTTAGGTACTTTTGAGAAGAAATCTGGAAAAGGAAGCATTTTGGACGTTTTTGGAGCATAAAAGTGAAGAAAACGACAAAGTCTCAAAAATCGGCTAAAAGTTACCTTTGACGGCGTCAGGATTAACCCTGGACGGCGTCATGGCTTGGAAAAAGTGGTGGATGTGAAATTTACTCATGATAAGCCAGAGAAATTGCATGGAAATTCTGACGGCGTCACCCTTTGGAGTGATCAAGGGCGTCACGGCTTAATTCAAAGAGGGACGGCGTCACGTTCAAGGTCTGACGGCGTCAAGCCTTGATAAGCCAGAACGGATTTTGGAGAGCTAAAGAGGGACGGCGTCAAGAAGGCCATCCGGGAACCCTAAAAGCGGCGAGGTGACGGCGTCACACTCCATAACGTGACGCCGTCAGATGTAAAAATCTATATATAGTTTTGCAATTCTTTGTCATTAGTGTGGAACTTATTGTGGAACTTATTGGGGAACTTTGTGTGTGAAAACCCTAGGACGAATTTGGCAGCTCTTTCAAGGCTTTTTTGCCTTGAGATCTTCCATGTTACATTGAAGATAAGTTATCAATTAATCATTCAATATGTCTATGTGTTGTTTGATTCTATCTTGTTCTTGTCTTTTGTTTAACATGCTAGGCTAGATTTATCTTGTGTTTGCTTAGATCTAATGAAACCTAGCTATTGATTATTGGTTATTAGTGTGTTATTAGCTGTATTGGATGATTGTTCATCTATGTTAGGCTTAAGAAAACTGGCTAACTTCCTATTCGGTAACTTGCTTGAACGTCTTAAGAAACATGAACCAATGCGTACTAAAGGTTTTTATGGTTGTATTTAATGCACAAGCGAATTCTAGTGATCCCATGTTAGGAGCTTCCTAGCCGGCTCGACATAGGAGTGAAGTAGGAGCTTGTAGAGTTGGGGAAGTACGTACGCCACCCCACGAATGGTATTAAGGAATACACCCGTCATCCATGCAACTAATACACACTAATCAACCGGTAAAAGATAGTTAGGGAGTAAGGAAATCTAAGTAAACACATTTCTCTCCACATAAGTTTCCACCAACCTTTTCATTTTTGTTATTTTATTTTATTTGCATTCGTAGTAATTTGGGTTAGTTGACTAGCAACTAATTCCGCCCACTCTTTCAAACCCGAGATTTTACTTGCTTTCATAAAAAATATAAAAACATAAAAAGAATCTTCTCTCACCCTTAGACCTATTAGAGTAATTTTTCATACCTAACGAACACTATTCCTTGTGGAGAACGATCAATCCCCCGTACTTACCACTACACTATACTACATCGGTCAGGTACACTGCCTGGTGGGGTTGTAAGCCTCTTGAGATCCCTCGAGAGGTAAAACCTGTTGTAAGGTTGCAAAACCACGCATCACCTATCGAAGAGTACCAAATATGAAGATTGCTTGGTTTATTAATACTTAGGGTGGCTAACTAAAGGGTTTCTAGTTCATTAAGCCACAGAACGAATATAACTAAAGTGTAAAGGCAAAGCAACCTATCAGACTAAGCGTATCCTAAGACATTAATAAGATTATATACATGAAGTAATTACTTATGAAATCAAAAAAAAAGAACTTACCTCACGTCCTAGCTTTTCTTTGTAATGTCTCAGATGATGATCGACGTGTGAATGATAGGTGAGTCGGATGATGATCTTCTCCTTCGTCTGTGTCACTCCATGATATTGGATTGAGTTCACTTTGGAGTTGATTCATGTAGTCTTCGTCGTTAATACCTTCATTAACAACATTTGAACTAGTAGCACATATATCTATTCTATCTAAATGTTTATCTATTAAATTTTCTAAGATGACTAATTCATGTACAAGATCAAAATCCTCATCTTTGGCTTGACATTTTTCTTGATGAAAGTTTAAGAGATTTTTCCAAATATCATTTGCCGTTTTACAGAAGAATATTCTTTCATATTCAACTTTCGGCAAGGTTTTGTAAATAATTATTTTAGCTTCATTATTTTTGTTATTCTTTGTTTTAAAATAATCATTTTGAGTTTCAAAATCCGTTTTTGTTAGTTGAAAATCACCAATCGAAATGACATGCCAAAGATCTAGATCAATTGATTTCACATAAGTTTCAAATTTATTTTTCCATTCAAGAAAAGTATAGTTTTCAAATAGTGGTGGTTTTAGCAAAGATTCCCCTTCTAGATATTTTTCGAATTCCATAGATCGATTCAAGTTTTAAAATACAGTATATTTTAAAGATCTTGATTGACCTGGCTCTTGATACCAATTGTGGAAAACTAGAAGGGGGGTTGAATAGTTTTATGTCTTTTTAATTTTATTATGAAAACCTTTGTTTATTTTTAAAACACTTAAATTCAAGTTTGTATGAAAAATAAAACTTGAACCTTATTATTAGTTATATATGTATTCTTTTAAATTGATTGTAAAAGTTTTGGTTTCTTGAATGGAGTTTCAATTTGATCTATATGTGAAGTCAACTTCTAATTATTACTAACAGTTATATATGCCTATATGTTATAAAAGTAATGACGATATAAATAAAGATGTAAGTAAGAGATGGAAAGATCTAACCGAGACACGAGGGATTTATAGTGGTTCGGCTACAAGGACACCTTCCTTTCCCTACTCCACTCCCCGAGCACCAAGCTCGAGAGTTTTCTTCACAACTTCAATAAGCTCCCTTATGGCGGAGAAAACCGTACACAACTTTGGCTTACACTGGTTTAACGACACAAAGCTAAATGTCGAGTTCTAATCGTAGCTAGAACCAATCTCACAACTTCACAACACAACTTCTTCACAACTTATTCACGACTACTTCACGACTGCTTCACGACTTCTTCACGACTTCAACACGACTGCTACACAACCTCTATGTTGCGGCTTCACGACTCCAACACTAGGACTTCACGACTAGGACTTCATGGCTTCAACACGACCGCTACATAACCTCTATGCTACGGCTTCACGACTTCGACACTAGAACTTCACTACTAGGACTTCATGGCTTCAACACGACCGCTACACAACCTCTATGCTACGGCTTCACGACTTCAACACTAGGACTTCACAACTAGGACTTCGTGGCTTCAACACGACTGCTACACAACCTCTATGCTACGGCTTCACGACTTCTAGGCTATGGCTTCACAACGGCTTCAAGACTTCTCTACTTCACAACTTTACAAGGCTTCTACTCTACTTCTTTACTCCACAACTACTTATCCACCTTCTTCACTACTTACACACTACTCTAGCCTAATCACTTATGTTTACAACTTATATACACACTTTACACAAATGAATGAATGATTTACAAAATATACAAAACAAACAACTTGAGTAACAAGATGATACTAAATTGTAATACTTCTAGTCTTGATTGATAGAAGTATTCTTCTTTTGCACTTGGATAGTGGAAGCTTGGATCACTTGGAAACCAATGCTTAAGATTACATGATCAAAGGTTTTTGAAGATATGAAATGAGATCTACAACAGAAAGTTTTAGTGCAAAAGGGTGAGTAAAAATCCAGGGGAAGGCTGGTATTTATAGGCAGAAAAACTGGACAGCTGGGAGCTACTGGAGCGTGGCCGGCCCCCTTAAATAGGGGGCGGTCCCCTTAATTTTAAGGGGGCCGCCTAGCATAATTAAGGGGGCCGCCCTCCCTAGCCGTTGCCCAGTTTTGTCTTTTTGTGGGGAAGGTTTTTCTGGAACATTTTTACTGATTTTGGTTAAAAATTTGAATTCAAAAATTTATAATGAATTAAACCTTTTTATTTATTACCAAAAATGTTTTTCTAAAAGATATAAAATGTTTTTGACATTTTATAAAAAATCTAGTGTTTAAGAAAATGTTCCTTTGATCATATAATGCATTAAGCATTAGTTCATTCATACCTTAAGTGATTTTATTTGTAGAAGTGAATATTTACAACTAAGTACTTGTTTATTTTATAAGTTTATGTTTTAATGAGTTTACATTTTGTGATCATCAAAACATAGAGATATGAATAAATATTGATAATGTTTTTAGGCGTTATTTATGTCAACAGTTCTTAATCCATTAAAATGCAGGCTCATTTGTGTTAAGTTTTCTTAAAGCAACTATCGGTTATGTACAAATACTTCAAAGTTTAGGTCGATAACTATCCAACTATCTTCGCATGTGAAGAATATTAGTAAAATGAACTTTTGAGATTATAAGCGGATTTTAGTTTAGTTAGAGTATCTTCACGCGTGAAGATTTTCAGTAAGTGATGAACTTTTAATGTTATTAGTGGATTTTAGTTAAGTTAGAGTATATTCGCATGGGAAGAATATTAGTAAGGAATGAACTTTTGAGTAGAAAATTTGGAAAACATTGTTCTATGTTTTTTTAGTAAATTACAAGGATTTTTTTTAATTATTTATTCGTTACGTATGCTTTTCTGTAATAGGTGAAATAAGAAACACCAAGCCCTTGGTAACATTCACAATGTAGTGGGTGTTCGAACCAGTTTTGACATTGGAATGCCAATCACAATGTTTGTATTTCTCCCTTTTCTTGATTTGGCAACTTAATGATTAGGTCAAGTTAAAGTCACAGGTCAGACGGGTCATCCCACTCAAAAAACACGGGTCAGACGGGTCACTTTACGATGGGTCACTACAGTTAAAAGGCACGGGTCAGACGAGTTTTTTGTATCAGGCGTGCCAAGTTGTATATGCTAATCCAACACATTGATGGTCAAGTTAAAGACACGGGTCAGACGGGTCATCCCACTAAAAAAACACGGGTCAGACGGGTCACATTGGTCAGACGAGTTTTTTGTATCAGGTGCCAAGTTGTATATGCTAATCCAACACATTGGTGGTCAAGTTAAAGACACGGGTCAGACGGGTCATCCCACTAAAAAAACACGGTTCAGACGGGTCACATTAAGATGGGTTACTGCAGTTAAAAGGCATTGGTCAGACGAGTTTTTTTATCAGTGTGCCAAGTTGTATATGCTATTTCCAACACATTGATAGAATACATTGAGATGGAGTCCAACCTAGATAACATTAACAAAAGCCAATACATATTGCGCGGGCTTCGAAAACTATTAAGAAAAAATACAACTAAACATAAACTAATACATTTTAAACAATGATAAAAAAACACCGTACTTAAAAAACACATTTCCGTTAAGTAACACCATCACAAGTAAAATTATAACAACCCAATAAATAGTGGCCTGGTACGATATTAAAAATAATTTAGCACTAACTAACACCATCTAACATCTTATAATTATAGTATTAAAAAATAAAATAAAACAAACGTCCTTAGAAATAATTTTAGAATAACTAAAACCATCAAAATTATAATTACAAGTCATGCCCGCCCATCGGGCGGGCTTTGCGGGCGGGCTTATATGCCCGGTAGGGCTTATAAGTCATGCCCGCCCATCGGGCGGGCCATGAAGTCTAGTGTATATATATATATATATATATATATATATATATATATATATATATATATATATATATATATATATATATATATATATATATATATATATATATATACTAGTTTCAAAGCCCGCCCGATGGACGGGCATGACTTGTAATTTACGTAAATATGGTTATGCTATTGTTATTTATGTACTATTTAGTATGACTTGATGTATAATACATATTTTATAGATTTAAAATACGTGGTAATTAATTTTTTTATGTGTTGTATGTTTAAAATAGGTATTCATTAATGTGATCTAGAAGGTCCAACCATAAGGAGCACGATGTGATCCAGAAGGTCCAACCACATGGGAATCACACGTATTGAGGCGACTATTATTAGCAGAGACTTTTGATTTTTTTTTTTTTTTGAAAGGCGCAGAGGCCTTTCATTTACTTCTCATATTTTTTTTTTTTAAGTTTAGCCAAGCAAGAACAAAAGAGAAAGGTCAACCGAAAACAGGCAAAAATGATCAAGGGCTAATTTCTTACACGTTTGAAACATGAAAATAGATATCATGTTAGGTTCATGCAACGTGATAAAAAAAACAACAAAATAATTCTAATCCTGAACTTTGATTATTGTTGATAAAAGTCGTGGCAAATCATGTTTTCCCACATCTTCCGGTTCTTCCGATCCTATGAACATAGTTTTCAATTTCTGCAGGCATATTGTAGTTTATTACGTGTTGGATATCAGGGAAATCCAAACCCTTTGACGCAACGTCAGTAGCTACCAAAACAATCTTTTTACCAGCTTTAAAAGACGAAATAGCGTAATCACGTTCCTCCTGATCTTTCCCACCATGGATGGCTACTGCGTCCACTTCTTTTAATAAAAGGAACTCGTGAATATCGTCCACATCATGTTTGTTTTTACAAAACACTAAAACAGGAGGTGATGTTTTTTGCAGACATTCAAGGAGGTACACGAGTTTATCTTCTTGTTTCACATATTCAACTTCTTGGATGACATCAAGATTTGCTGCTCCTGCTCGACCCACGTTGACTGTGACAGGTTTGACCAAAGCGCTTCTGGCAAAGTTTTGGATCTTTGCAGGCATGGTTGCAGAAAATAAGAGAGTTTGTCTATGTGCTTTAAAGTGACTGAATACTTCTCTGATGTCATCTTCAAATCCAAGACCTACCAATCTATCTGCTTCATCTAATGTCAAATACCTGCATGAAACCAAAAGTTCAGAAAACCACCTATCTATAGTACATAACTACATAACTGAAATAATAATGTCACGAAACTTGGAACTCCTGAAAACCGCATAATAGAGATGGAAATTTCAGCTCATTTTCCTAATATTCGTCAATCCGGCTTATAATATTCTTTAAAGAAAACGAAAAAAGAAGTAACTAAAATTTCAAGCATTCCAACATGTTGAAAGTCACCCAATGTGTACTAAAGTGCGTAAACTTTCCCAATTGTTTTATCAAAAGGAATTATGTTATTCTTACAATACTGTTTTTGAATAATAATGACTACATTTGATATTTATAAAATTCAAAGCAAACAACCCATTTTAAAATGTTACCCAATCCACACACCCGACCCACCCAATCTACCAACTTCACCTACACATATGGGGGTGTTTGGGATTGCTTATTGCGCCAAACAGCTTGTTCAAAACACTCTCACAATGCTGCTGCTGTTAACTATTGAAGTCAACTTTCTATATCTTCAACTAAAACATCAATATCAAGTTACTACAGTAGCATTTAAAGAGTTCTCTATAAAACTTATGTGAATCAATGAAATATTTTTATCAGGCGTTTTCAAGCACGATTTGCAGTTCAAATCATGAAATCCATCTTCGGATCTCCTGAAAGATCTTAGCCTATTCCATTAATAAAACTGATACTTTGCAAATTTCCATTAATGCATTACCACATTACGCAACACGGGATGTGCAATGCGTCAAATTTTCATAATCCTGGTCTTACTAACTACCAAGTTCTAGCCTTCTTAACTTACCACCTAAACATTGTCATCCATATAATTAGATATTAGATAACAATTTCGCATCTAATATATAATCACCTATCCTCTTATAAACCGAGTATTCAATATCAATGACTCGTACTAACAGCAATCGATAACTAACTTATGTGACAAAAATCGATCATATAAAGACTAAACCATGGCCTTAATAACATTTGATCTTACTACATCACAAACTCAAAGTCGCTACATATCTGTCAGACATTGTCATTTCAAAAACTGACAGCTAATATCACCAAATGTCCTATTTGCGAGAGCAGAAAAGCTTTACCGAACACCCAATTTATAACAGCAGCCCCGTTTATGACAGCAAAATCAGACCCTGAAACCTTGCAAACGCGGATAATACATAAATCAGTGAAATTTGCATGCTTAGATTTATTTTTACGTGTACTTTCTATCTATAAATTACGTATTTAACTGAACTCGCAGGTTGACTTTTTGAGCAACCCAGTGGTAACACCGCTGACATAGAGACAACAGCACACGGTGCTGCGTATGCAGCAGTTTAGCAGTTGGAGTTTGCACAGAAGAAGAGATATTTTCAAACAGAGCAATAGACCATCTTAACTCGTACCTGGACTCCTGTTGAAAAGAAGTCGAGATAAGAAAGCACCGCCATCAGCGACCCTCCTCACAAGCAGGCAGTCGGGTGCTCCTGCTATATCTTCTTAAGGGCTTCCAAGGACTGTTGCCAAGAAATATCACCAGTAACTAAAATATTTTAACATAAATATTTGAGCTTTAAGGATATAGATTTGGGGCAACAATGGTGAAATGTCACCTGATGGCGTACCACTTGACTGAAGGTGGCGCAGGCAATGCTAGCATTGTCGTCCTTCTGCCAATGGGTAAACTAATTGCACTTTGCATTTTGTAAGCCTTCATTCACCCATATCACTTTGTACGCCCTCTATTAGGATCAATGACAACCGTATCTCCTCTTAAAAATAGACATCAAGTCCTAAAGTTCTCCTGCAACAAAAGATTTGTTTTAACATCAGGTGCTAAATCACAAACAAAAAATATCATGTTCAGGCAGTATTAGGCCACCGTTCAATTCATAGATATTTCTTAGGGGTGTTTGGGAATGCTTCATAAACCAATTATCTGCATATATAGTCAATTATTATTATTTTTTAGATGAAAAAACTGTAAAATGCTTACTCAAAACTTTCTATATCTTCAACTAAAACATCAATATCAAGTTACTACAGTAGTATTTAAAGAGTTCTCTATAAAACTTATGTGAATCAATGAAATTTTTTTATCAGGCGTTTTCAAGCACGATTTGCAGTTCAAATCATGAAATCCATCTTCGGATCTCTTGAAAGATCTTAGCCCATTCCATTAATAAAACTGATACTTTGCAAATTTCCATTAATGCATTACCACATTACGCAACACGGGATGTGCAATGCGTCAAATTTTCATAATCCTGATCTTACTAACTACCAAGTTCTAGCCTTCTTAACTTACCACCTAAACATTGTCATCCATATAATTAGATATTAGATAACAACAATTTCACATCTAATAGATAATCACCTATCCTCTTATAAATCGAGTATTCAATATCAATGACTCGTACTAACAGCAATCGATAACTAACTTATGTGACAAAAATCGATCAGATAAAGACTAAACCATGGCCTTAATAACATTTGATCTTACTACATCACAAACTCAAAGTCGCTACATATCTGTCAGACATTGTCATTTCAAAAACTAACAGCTAATATCACCAAACGTCCTATTTGCGAGAGCAGAAAAGCTTTACCGAACACCCAATTTATAACAGCAGATAGTACACGCAAAAACCCCGTTTATGACAGCAAAATCAGACCCTGAAACCTTGCAAACGCGGATAATACATAAATCAGTGAAAATTGCATGCTTAGATTTAATTTTACGCGTACTTTCTATCTATAAATTACGTATTTAACTGAAATCGCAGGCTGACTTGTTGAGCAACCCAATGGTAACAACGCTGACATAGAGACAACAGCACACGGTGAAGTAATTAGAGCGAAATATGTGTGCTTGTTTACCAACCTTTAAGAAATCCTCTACAATCATTGCAGTTCATTGTGGATTTAACGTGTTGATAGGAGCAGCTCTCATTTCTTCATATGTACTGTAAACGTGTATTATAGAAAGCATAGATCCCACAACCATCTACAACAAAGCAATGAAGATTAGAATGCTCAAAAGCTTATGTGAATGAGAAAACTGAGTTATAGTGTAAAGTTGTACCTTTCCTTGCATTGATTGACAAACTGTGGAAACCAATTGGATCCCTACACCTAATCCAAACACATTAAATACAGTTGATATCGCCTCTCCTTTTGCATATAAGTCACTAAGATTGCCCTCTTTGGCAAATGAAGAATATATTGGCAAATGAAGAATATAGTGGTGTAAGTATATAGTACTGATTTCCTACCAATACTTTCTATGGTGATCCATTTATTTGTGATCACAATACTAATAAGTAATTCCTAAAATTGACGCATTTCGCATTAAATACACTGAAAATTAGCATCTTGTACACATTTATCATGAATATACATTCAAATTAAGCACTGTCATTAGAAAAATAGTTAATAAGGGGCTGTTTGGACAGGGTCTGACCAAAAGGAACTGTTTGAAGAGCCTTTTCTAGGGCCGTTTTGGACAGCCAAAAAGTGGAGATTACCATTAAAAAATGTGGTTTACATGCTGTTTGGACATGACCATTTAGCTGTACATAATGTTTCTATATCAACCAAGAAAGATAATAGTATCAGTATTAGAACAATTTTAAAGGAAATCTCATATCCAACAACTTCTGTTCGTTTCATTATCAATTTCTTCTCTGTTGCCAAGTAGCATACCTGAATCAAATGGTTGATGCTTCAATCCACATTAAAATAAGTTGATTCAGGGTCGTCTCTTACATGCTTATGAATATTGGTTGTGTTTTTAATATAATTGGGTTACTGATGCGGAATTCGCCACTGCATGAGCTCTACTTGAATATGCCAGATATTTAAATAGCTAATTATCTAATTATCACAACTTTATATGACTCCACGCACCTAAAAAAAACCTTGGCTGCAGCCAAGTCCATTTTGTTACAGCTGATTATCTAGTCCTCATTATGCCACATCACATAATTAATCTCATAACGCAATGCCAACACCCCTAAAAGCTAAAAGATTTGCAGCTATAAATCTATTGGAATAATCAGTTTTCAGAAGCAGCTTCTTAACTAACTATTCAATTCTTATTAGCTTTTAATTTTTACCCTTACCAATTAATTCATAATTAGCTTGACAAATTTTTTTAAGTGAGCAAGTTATATTTACGCGCATCCCATATAATTTTAATGTATATATCGACACTAGAAGGAATCACTATGTATTGAGATAACATACCTCCTTTAGAGCAAGAAGATGAACAGCTTGAGGGCCGATATCACCATGAATCAAGGTTGATGGAGTAAGCACATTTACTAATTTCCTTTGAATTACCTGCACGTATATAGAAACAGACTGTAAATTTAATGACAGAAAATTGACTCTAGGCACCTAAAGTCTCTTGGCACACTCAAAGAGATTGCTTCCAACTCAATTGCACTTGGCCCACGCAGCAACCGTCGCCATTCCCTGTTAAATTTACAAAAAAGTTTATAATCAAGCAACAAAACTTATTAAGGGGTTTTTCTACTATTGCATTTGAAAATGGTTATAAATTTTGTGCGTTATCAAGTAGCAGATTATCAGTTTTGAGATAGCGAAACTGAATCTCTCATTATTAGGGGTCATATAATCAGTTTACGATTACCAGCAACAAAACTGATTCAAATTATCCTATAATTTAGGGTCATAATACATGTAAATACTAAAACAATCAGAATTTGACCAATCCTAAACAGATAACGTACTGATCATCACAAAATGACAACAGAAGCACATCCAAACACTGTCTCTAGCGGCTCAGTTAATTGCAGCAGATTATCAGAATCAAATTATTCCATTTCGCATAATCACTTTTCAAAACGGAATGGCAAACACCACCAAACATTATAATTTTGATGCAAAACCTTAAAGAGGATAATTAATGAGCATTATAACTTTGCAAAATTTCCTAGTCCAGCCATTTCAAGAAATAAATGTCGGCATAATGGGGAGAGTACTTCCAAACCAGTTCCCACATCATATAATACATCGGCTATAAACAAAACAGCCAATAAATATTCCAGCAACAATGTAAATAAAAATAAGGAAGAACACGTATTTATCAGAACGATTCAAACCAAAAACACGCCACCGTTCGGGCTCAGAATCCATTCTTGCACCTAAATTGCTACATATTAGCTTTCCCACATGCTGCATACAGTCTTTAATTATCTGTTCGACACCAACAGAATCAATTAGATGTTTCTGAAGCATGTGGTTGCTTTGGCATTTATTAAGAGCTCACAGAGCAAAAGAGGTAAAGTGCATACCACCCATCCTGAACCTTCTCCTCGAATAAAGACACCTCTCCCTGACATATCTTGTGCCCGATGACTGCAGTTAGGCTTTCTTCTTACATAATGTCAGCATCATTGAAGGCAAAACCAATCTAAACATGAGTCAGTAGATTATATATATCACTAAGAACGTCAAATTATTTAATCTAAAGGAGTTGCTTCAATCTATAAATATGTACAGCAAGTAACAAATGTTAAATAAAATTATAAGATGTTCTTTAAGTGCCACAATCGGATGGAAAAAGGTTTAGGCTTTGACTACACGCACCTCATGATCAAGCTTTTCCCAAAGATCTGATAAGCCACATATAGACTTCGAGCAAACAGGGCAAGAATACCTGTGAAATCATTAAGAAACTTCAGTTCTATTCATTTATTCCATGAATTACAGATCTAAATGCGATCCATAATCACTGTAACATTGACTTTTACCTGTGATGTTGTTCCATCTCTTTTAGGCAAGCCAAAGCATTGTATGGCCACATGGTAGGAGAAGCAGAAGTTGTCGATTTAGGGTTTTGGGTTTTTTGGAAGGGTAGCTAGATTGATAACAGATTGAATAGGGGTTTAGTTATGCGGTTGTGTTTTTTCCTTCCGTGTTTTTTCAAGTTACCTTTATAGATTATAAGTTGCAAATTAAATTCCAAGTAATGTGTTGGTGCAGTGGTGAGATGTATGTCAAACGTATTCACCACCCGGGTTCGAATCTTGTAATGGACTAAATTTTTAAACATTTTAATTAATCCGATGTGTTTCAACAACGCGTGTATTATCACAGGAACAAAACGCATATGTATTCATGCGATACCCCTGAATCGAATGATTCATGACATACATGTTAAGTGCGCCTAATACACCTCACTTTAGAAGCTCTCAAAGCAACTTACTGTTATATAAAATGAAATGGGTACATAGAGTTGGTTAGCAACGTAATAACCATGGTTTTTGTAATTAGCAAAATTTGGATTTTATAATTCGAAAATATTCAAACTGAACATGAACGTACATATTTTTATATGCAAATCAGTGAGCATGGCCACAGGTAGATCAGGTGGCTCGAGTCCAAATGTAAGTAACTGAGGTAAAGATCAGTGAGATTAACATGAAGGGATATACCTTGACTTTAAGCAGCCTTGGCTTTTGGTCCAATACTATTTTCACATAAGCCGAGCATCTTTAAGAGGTTGCATAGCAAAGGCATTTGTTGCTGCAAAAGCGAATTTACCTTAATGTTATAATCGTCTCTCTCAGTTACTTGCTAATTTGCTGTTAGATTCTCATTTAAAAAGCATGTGTTTAAGTACATAACATATACTGTTATATTTTTGTGACTACAACTGCCATATTATTCTTTGGTTAAGTCATAGATGGACACTAATACTTTGAAAATAGAAAAAAGATACTAAAGTACTAAACATAGTATGCAAGAAAACAAACCTTGATGGAATTTTGGGCTGCTGATATGGGAGCGAATTTTATTCGCAACTTTGGTCCCTCAATCATGGACGTTGCCTCAGTTCAAATTTACCATGTGTCTATACAGATAAGAATTATTAACTTACTCATGTTAATTTGTTGTTGCATGTAAACTAATTGGATAATATCATTCGTGGGTAAGAAAGAGAGACAGAGAGTAAGGAGCAACCTGTTAATTATTCAGTGTTACAATCAGATTGGGCATGTGGCTAATCAAGCTTGTCTGCAGTCACATTATCTACAGGTTGCTTGGTCTCAACAGACACGTGAAGCAATCTTGTTGATACTTTCTTCAGTAGTCTTCTCATTAGCCAATTCCACTTGTTGCTCAACATTAGTATCACAGAATTCTGCTCCAACATCTTGAGATTCTGTACCTTTTACTTCATGATTCTCACATATACCCAAATCAGAGTCCATGAGATTGATGAAATTGATATCTGATTGTGCTTGTCCCTGATCAGACTTCTCCTGGCTAGCATCCTCTTCTAAATGCGTAACCTTTTCCGTGCTAGACGCAGTTTCCACACTCGGGGTTTCAGATTTTACGACTGTTAGAGAATCAAGCTTCTCTTGTAAACACACAAGCTCCTTTGCAACAAATTTTCAGATCCTATTATCAATAAACATCTTGTTATTGATATATATATTTTCAGATCCTATATTCAAATTAGAGAAATACAATTAGGTTCCAGTAAACATCTTGTGTAAACATCATAAAATTACTCGAGGTGAAAATTACTTTTAGCACCATAAAATGAAACAGCCTTAAGCCGACTAACCAAGGTAACCCACTCGATCTTATTACTAAGCAACATCTAATAGCTCTCTGTACCATAGCAATGAAATATGCAATTCAAAAAAAAATCGAATTGACAATATGAAAAAAGGCTATAAAGTCAAATGAAGTACACCCATTTAGACGTGCGTTTAGACATGATTACAGGGGTTTCACGTCGTACAGGTGGAAGCGTTACTATTGCTAATTTCAATGGTCATGAACCCTCTTTGCTGCAGCAGATGCTTTTCATGCAAACTTTTGACTATCAAAGCAGTAGATGGTTCAACTTATTGCTTGTTTAGTCTATTGTCCCATTTTCAGTTCCAACCATCTGCATATATATTCAAAATAAATAAATAAAAGAAATAGGTATGTGCGTATCAATGAATGGAATCAAAAATAAATTGAAATGGGAACCTGAGCATAAAATGCTACAATGCTTTAAACCTCCAAAAAAAATACTTTTCAAAAAAAATTTACCAGAAAACCGTCCCGACCGAGCCATGGTCTTCCGGTAGGTTGTGCAGTAACAACAGGTGGCGGTTTTGTATCATGAACAACAATTATTACATGAAGAAAATAATTGCAATCACCGACTTTATTTGTATATTGGGACTCAAGTCAGTTATTATTTGGTTCAGTTTCAATTGTGATCGTGGTATCATCTCCTCCAAGATTAGACGACCCAGGAAGATCAAAAGAAGGTCGAGCAGAACCTGCAAAATAAAACGTGTGAAGTTAGAAAGTGATTGTAGATTCCAGGCAATGAACAAACCCTTGAAACCACCCACTGAACACACCAACTAAACTAACTTAACTGGGAGTGTTTGAATTAGAGAGCCTGTTACTTCTTTTAGAACACTACAATTTGTATTCTAACTATTGATACTAACAAAACAAATTAGTAACTGACACTGTATAATAACCCGGAACTAAGCACACCTTTAGTATTGTACTTTTTGTAAGACCTCACTCAACTTAGCATGATTTGTATATGTGAATCCACTGTTCCAGCATTGTTTACAACTTGTCGGGAGTCCTGAAAAAACATCAGACAACAGGAAGCAATCAGACAACAGATTCCAAAGAACTTAACGGTAAACCATATTGCAGGCCCATAGTCAAGAATCCAATAATTCCCCAATATACATGTGCTGAAAGAATGTCTATTTACACTCTTATAGATCCATTTCGATGCCGTTAAGAAATAAGACTCTATTTTGTGGAGCATATGACATCATATTGCTTCTGCATATCTTTTTGTCCAACCTGACCGGAAATAATCTGCTAAGCTAAATCGCTCAAGGTTTCCGTATGCTAAATATGGTGATATGTCAACTCAATAAGTTAAACCAAACACCCCCTTGATCCTACACACCCATACGTCATAAAAAACCAAGATTTAAAGAACTACATACGATTAATACCTATCTCAGGGCTAAGATTTCCTCTCGTCTTGATGGCCAGAAGCAATAAACTTATCATACATGATTCAACAAAACACACTTAACTTAAACTAACTCCAACAGTGCCACACATATCTAACACCATCAAAGTGAATTATACTTTTGATATATTATCAAAAAAAATTCAAATACTCACCTCGTCATTGATATCATTCATTTTGAAAAACCGCAGCCACTGATAGAATCCTCTGCCATCATACAATTAGTAGCTGCAAGACACATAAATGTGTCGATATCTGTAACTCAAACTATATTTAATTGAAATGTAAAGAAGATACGGAATATACTTTTATCAGTTACTTTCTAATTTCCGCGAACAGCTTCAACAGCATCTTTTCATGACATCCCGGTTAGCTGCAAGTTTGAGAAGAGCTGCTTCCCAAACCTCGTATCTTTAGAGAGTGCCAACAAAAGATGTTCCATAGATACAAAATAATCTCCCATATCCTTTTTATACTTTCTCGCATTGTCCAACAAAGTACACAAATTTGTCCCGAGAACAGAATTACTGGTGTCACTAACCTGCGCAAAAGAAACCATTTTCGTAGGCAATCCTACAAAACACACACACATACAGTCAACTGGCATCAAAAGTTCACTACCATTGGTTGCTGAGCTATAAAGTAATCTGTTGCTTGCAGATCTGATGTGTTGTTCAACCCAGCTTTTGTCAGTATCCTCCTTGCTAACCCATCCTTTTGCTTCAAAAGGGCTTTCAGTAGATGCTCGGATTCTACCTTTTGTTGTGATTCTTCTCAGCTTCTTCTAGTTGGCGTTGAAGGGTCAATATGGTTCCATATTTGAGCTCAGCAGTACGATTCAGATCATAATCATGTTCAGCAGCTTCCATTTCTTGGTTTACCCTATCTATCTTTCAGAAAAAGAAAAATAATGAACAAATAAACCAAAACATATTATGTAATACTTTAGGAAATTGATGTAAATTACCTCCTCCTTGATTGACCGTATTCGAGTTATCAATGATTTTTCACGCTCCCATTGCTCATTAAATTCTTTTTGCTTTCTTTATAAGCTTTTATATCTTTTTCCAGCTTGGACAACCAATACCGAGTATGATTTTGAAATCAATTGATGCTAAAATTGGAGATAATGTTTGTGCCATTCAAATCATCCGTGATTTTCTGATTCTTTTTGAAAATCATAGAATCAAACCAAAAAAACCTGTGATGAAGAAAAGACAGAAAAGGATATTAGAGTTTTGAGAAAAAGTATATTATGAAATGAATATTCATTTTTTTCTCCGTATATGTTTGATTAGGGTTACCTAAGTTGCAGGTATTAAGATTGACATTGCATAGCTTTATTATTTTTGATTTGCAAATTGTAAAACAAATGTGGTGCTGCTCTAGTGGTTGAGACATTTGTTAATGTTAGTAGACACCCAAGTTCGAATCCCATTAGATGCATTTTTACACAAATTTAATCCGAATTTTAAAGATTTATTCCGAAATTTTGATAGGATTAATAGTTGCTTAGGTGGACAAAATGTGATTAGGTGGCATATAAATTGATTATGTGGCATTGAGGTGGCGTTTATGTGGCATTATCTACGTGTAACGCCTCCTGTTATATATATATATATATATATATATATATATATATATATATATATATATATATATATATATATATATTATACTAGCTTTCAAGGCCCGCCCGATGGGTGGGTATGACTTATAAAGTTCCTTGTAAGGTATTAGTTCAGTAATGCTTTTTTGTTACCATTTTTTTTATTGAATACATTAAGAACGAAAAGAAATAAACGGTTATCGAATATGATAGAAACAAAGTTTCAAAGTGGTACGCAAAAAAAAAGTATCAAAGCATAGCCCGTTCGATGGGCGAGCAAGCCTTATAAATATTGTTAAAAAACTTAAGTTAACGAAAAATAAGCTGCCCGCCCTCGGGCGGGCATGACTTATAAAGTTCCTTGTAAGGTATTAGTTAAGTAATGCTTGTTTGTTACCATTTTTTTATTGAATACATTAAGAACGAAAAGAAATAAACGGTTATCGAATATGATAGAAACAAAGTTTCAAAGTGGTACGCAAAAAAAAGTATCAAAGCATAGTCCGTTCGATAGGCGAGCAAGCCTTATAAATATTGTTAAAAAACTTAAGTTAACGAAAAATAAGCTATAGGTATAACCAACACTCGAATGAGTCTTTCTAGGATGTGCATATCCAGCTATCCGAACGGGAACCATTCCTTCTGGTACGTGTTGCGTCTGCATCCCTTTGTTCTTCTGGTTCAAGCTTTACTGTGATGTTTCTACTCTGTGCATTCAGACACATTGTTATTATGTAAGTGACATATATCATTTATAGGAGTCGGTTTCTTGACTTATAAAACGACTCAAAGGATAAACAAAACCAGCTTTTAAAGACTCGCATTTAAAGTAATAGACAAGAGTACAATAACTAAAATGGCACATGCAAGAAGTAAGCTGATATTATATGACAAAACCCCAAAATACTAAAAATGGTCCACCTCATTCAAACACTATGTAACTCTTTTGGGTAAGCTAAGCACAACCTACAAAGGTTGATGTTGTTCCCTAAAAGATATAGAGTAACATACTTAACTGCACTTGAGTAAAAAAAATTCTTAAGCTGTAACTTCACCTAACGCTAAGCTAAATCCTGTGAATATATGATGCTCATGTCATTCGTCATTACAAAATTTGTACCAAAATTCATACAAATTAAGAACAACATTAGCGACTTTGAGACCATTTAGGAAAATTACTCATATCTTTAACAACGTATATGAACCCATTCAATTTCCATGAAAGCGTATTAGTATGTAATTTGGTTTCAATTAAACAACAAAGAATGCACATACTTTGTCATCATCTTTTAACAATTTATGTACTCTTTTGCCCATATCCCTACGATCCCACCAATGCATGGGCTGTATGCATAATAGCAACAACAATATTCAATTAGAAAGCTTGAGGAAATACCTTGGAGTTCACTATTGATGTCATTAATGGAGATTGCAACATGCAAGAATTAAAGTATTACACGTTAGTTTCATATCAGCTGCAATAAATTGAAAAGATAGCTGAACATTTACATTGAAACACAAACTCAACCTGTTGCTTCAATCTTGTACTTCAACTTCCCTACATTGAAACACAAACACTACCTATTGACTTACGTCTTATAAGCCCTTTCTTTTCGAAATATTTTGGAACTTAGGAGCTTCTATAAATTTATTATATAATGATTTCCTGGGTGCCGACGTCAGCTTATTTAGCAGCATATGGGCTTATTTAACTTTGGAAAAGCCGCCAAGCGAGATTTTGACCTGATCAACTTCACCTTATTGGGCTTAAGCCAATAAGCTAAAATTAATAAGCTCTAAAATGTCAGCTTATCAGCTTTTCCAAAATCAAATAAGCATATAAGCCGGCTAAATAAGCTAAACCAAACGCCCCCGCAAAATCTTTAATAGGTCAAATTGGAAAATATATAACAGCTAAAAAAGGGTCAAAAGTAGCTGTAACTGTATTTTTTACGAATAAGATCTCCTAAGTCCTTTCATTCCATAAACTATATTATTGCAAAAACGAACATAATCAAAGACAAAGTCTTCCCTTTGAGGGTTTACGATCTAAATATGTGTTAGACTTAACCCTTGGACAGGTTGTTCAGTAGGATTTCTTGACTTTACAGACACAGGATCCTTGAGCGCTGGAACGTGAAATGATCCAAGTAACAAAGGATAGTTATGCCCTTTTAGTAAGCCAGCATTGTTACTCTCCAAGTTCAATATTGAGAAAATATTAAAACCTATACAACTAAAAAAATGGTTAACATGTCATACTATTTACGTAACCGAATGCAATCTTACATTTTATTTCTGTAGAAACATCCAAGAAGAAACGTCACCTGTATATTCGAGATGTTGTAGCGGTTCCGGAGTAGCAAGAAGAAGCGATCTGCAAAACGAAGTACAATCTGCAAACATATTAATAGAAGACATAAGTTCAGGGAAAAGAAATCTATGAGGAGATCACAAAAATAAGTAATTTCAGCCAGGGCTGAATATCTACAATTCATCAAAGCCTTATCTACTCACTGTAACCGAGTTACATTTATCCTGTAAGCCAAAATGTGATGATTTTATTAGTATAAGTTCAAACTGTATAATTCACAAAGGATGGTTAATTCAACGTACCCTATCCATGATGGTTAAACTTCTAGGAGTACTAATGTAATTCACGCTCATTTTCTCAGTTAAACGATTGTAATTTTCCTCTTCTTCACTTTCATTATTTTTACCCTCTTGCTCGTTTTTTGTTGTTCTATCGTTAAAGCCATCATTCAGCCTTCCCAGTCCTCAGCCAGATATTGGTGGCTTGAAAGGTTTTCTGGTACTCAAATCATTGTTACTGAAATCAGGAGGAACGATATTGAAGTTTGACTAAATAGGTGGCTTAACAAAGTAATTAGAGATCTCGAGCCCAATGGCGTAGGTTGCATCTGGTGTGCTTATGGCTAAGTGACTGATGGTTGAGCCCATTAGTTTAAGCGATGAAGGTCTCAAGTTGATGATCACAATCTCTGTACTTATGGCATCTTGTTTTAGAAATGAAACAAAATAACATATGATATTCTAAAATAATATCCACAAGCTGTTTTCTTGACCCGTTTATCAGCAAATGCTTTTGGGTCGTTGAAAAGATATAGTTTTTATTGTGTTTATCACATCACTATAAGCCGCAATGATTAAAAAATGCTTTTGGGTCGTTGAAAAGACATAATTTTCGTTGAAAAGACTGCGGATTATAAGTTGCAGCTACACTTTCCCAATCTTGAGTCTTGTTTAATTTGTTACTGTCATGATCACAATATTTCAGCATACTGACAGGAGCCGTAAGACCAGAACCCTGATCTGAGTTGCACCTGTCGCCTTGAAGATGCAGCGATTTCGCATCCTGGTGTGCAGCCATGTCATTTGCTGAAACTAACTTGCTTTTTTTGAAACAAATGTTAGTAAGTTCAGTCCCAAATGCCCTTTTCTTGGGTTCCTGATAAACTATGGGACTCGATGTTCCTATTTGACTAAGTGTTTGGCCTCTCATACCCACCCACCTAAAGGCAGGTTTTGGGGTTTCTAGATGGTGGGTCTGCTCGTCATGTAAAATAAATTTCAGATGAGTAATAAACAATGATACTGACATACTGTCATGATTAAGTAACACATGAAGCAGTATTTATTAATTACCTTTTCAAAGAGGTTCATTGAAGACATACCCGATGATCCAGCTGGGACCATAGGTGCATCACTTGCAAGTTGCTAACAGTCCTACATCAAAATACATTTTCCAATAATGCCTGCAAACATGAAAATATTATTGTTTTAGTTTGACATATAGTAGTAGAGCTTCATGATCCTATTGAAGCAGTTTAAACTGGCTCGTATAAAATTATAATCTAGATTTACTATCAGAGATTGTCAAACGACTTAAGAAGAATAAGAAATTAATATAAATTACATAATGGCATTTATAGACTCATAGGCTCATACATACAGACAATGTTTTTGTTTCTATATTCAGGCACCATAAGTAAAAATAAAGATGAAAGGCACCCCCAATACTGAAATCAGACAACAAACCTCTTGTGCTTCAACAAATTCTGCACGTGTGAGCTCCATGGCTACTTTATTCTCAAGGAACTGCATTAATATCATCAAACACACACCAGCCATCCAGATGGCAGAGTGCTGCAAATCCACCTCTGATTGAAATAAAAGGGGCATATTAGATCTAAATGACTACATTAGATTTCAAGCTGTTGAATTTGAACTGATTTAACAGCTGCCACTCTTGAAGCACTTATTGTTCGGTTAGCTGATGCTATAGATTTGTCCACTCTCCATCAACCTCTGCAAACACCACCGATTTCTCAGCTATAAGTATGTTTTACATAAAGGAAACTTAACTGAGCTGAAGTGAATCATGTATTTTAGTGCAAAAAAAGAAAGAAGACTAACCATATCATAATCATCAGTGTTTTGCTGGTTTCTATTGGCAATACACTTTGAGGAGCCGACTCTCCATGTCGCTCAAACAAAACCCACAAATCCATGAAGTAAAAAATTAAAAAAATACTATCTCTGTCAGATATATACCAATACGATGAGCACATTCGGAAGCCCAAACACAAAATCGTTTTCTATATCATGTAGCACAAAATCGTTTCTTTATTCCTGTACTTGCTGCTCCTGTGCGCCCTTCTACATATCAAATTAAAACAACCAAATCATATAATCTAATTGATTTATAATAGACTGAAAAATCATTTGAAACTGCACAAATCTGAATGCAAGAGTATACGTTAGAGTATATCATAATGCCATGTTTAATGAATTTAGATATCTTACTACATGTTTTCAGAAATTTTAGATTTCTTACTCCATGTTTGAAATTACAGCTTGAGCTCGGTGAGCCATGGCTATTCCATCTTACTACATGTTTTCAGAAATTTCAGATTTCCCACCTCTATTTTCAATGCGCGTTTGGGTTTGGTTGTGGTTCCATGGCTGAAATGAAAGGAGTGCCAAAGAAAGATACCATTGCCCTCCAGCTACGTAGGCGATTAGCAGTCTCCTGAAATAAAATGATAGAAGCATGCTCAAAACGAAACAGATTGAATCAAGCATCCTTTTATTAAACAGATTGAATAAGACACATACATGCTCATTTAAGTTGTACGTGTTTGGGATTGATTATATTGAAGTACTTATCTACTTAAAAATAAGGAGGTGTTGATCTACTTATGTTTATGTGTTTATTTGAAAGTAAAATATATAAATTATGCAGTTTGCTCCAAACAAGAAACTAATTATCTGCGTATAAATACAAAGATAACCAATTAAGAAGCACTTCCAAACACCCTCTTAGTCTAACCTATGTATATAAGCACTTGAATAAGCAAGTTGGCCCGTGGATGTCTACACTAAATAATTAACTTAGGTAAACATAAAAGAACCAGCTCACTATTCTTTGTATAATGGAAATGAAATCTTTAGTCTATACTTTATAGAATAATAAAGCTATGAGAAACTTATAATAACTTGAGGTGACTATAATGTGAGAAGTTGTGTATAAATAACCTTATGGTAGACCTCATGATCCCGACGTACTCCCACATGATCGATTGCAGCTCCTTCCTAACTTCTTTGTCCTCTTGATGATATTGTTCAAGATGTTGCTCCCTAGCTGCATAGGAACGAATGGTGGATCCCACCACCGTGAAATACTTTGATCGATATGAGACCCTTTCATATGTTGTATTGATGGCTTCACTGCCCTGTGTGGTACCTCGCCTATACAATCAAGATAATCAAATATGAGATGTTGATAATGGGTTAGTGTATGTGAATGTGTGATTGACAATGGATGTTGGTATTGGAAGTATTTATAGGTTTCATAATCGAGGAGTGTGCTTATATGTACACCAATTGCAATCCCCATATCCCTTGTATATGTGATTTATACAGTGAGACTGAAAGGCGCATTTTATAGGCATATATCGAGTGACCTCTTAAGTGCCAACTAAATTTATTCATCGAGGCATATTAAGTATTGGTGGAAAAATTGACAATGTTGGGTGATTAGTCAAATGGATTCGGGTCAATCTGTTCTTCAAGTTGTTTCCCTGTTATCAATAACAATAAACCAAATTGACCCATATTCACATTAACATATTGTAAAACCCATCTAAATAGAAGCAGCCCTGTTTCAAACTTTGGCCTTTATGGTCAAACAGACAACCTATAAAAAACACCAGTATGGTAACAAATTGCTTACCGGAACAAAATTTCAAAATTATCAGGCAATATAAATTACTTTGAGAGATAGAGGAAGAATCTACTTACCATGAGTTGGGTTCGAAACTCAGCAGCAACCGGTGAAGCTCACTGAACTCTGGACCACAAGGGATAAGAATTGTGATATGGTCAATTTGTGACGATGTAAATCTGTAACCTGCGAGAATTGAGATAGTGGTCATCAAATCATATAACTTACGTTTTTAATTAAAATGAGCATCCACAACAGATAGCTATGAAAACATAACCACGATTATTTTCAGTAATGACAAGTGTTTGCATAAACGATTGCAGCAGCACATTGCCCACGACTATTGCTGTTTTTTCGAGTGTTATGCGGAACAACTATCTTGAATGTCTTACCAATCTCACGTGTTGCAGTTGCTTTGCTTGACCAAAGAATTGAAGTAGCCTTTATCACTATAAGTTGCTACAGCTTAGCATCTCCTTGCAACATAACAATCGAAAAGAAAATAGCAACTATACATTCAGGATGCAAAATCAAGATTTATTTATCCGTAAAATAATAATATAAATATAAAATCAAGAACTCACCACAATCCTTCACGAATGAAACGCTGGTAGCATTATAAGACATAAACATACTTTTCCCTGCAAGTAATTAGGGTTTTAGGAACTTGGGTGGGATAGAATGGTGCACTAATGAAAAAGAAGGACAGTTAAAGGGCGATTAAGATTTAATTGTTTCGGTTTGTTAGTGCAAAATTAGGGGTTGCAGTTAATGGATTGGTGTGAGTATATGAATTTGGAAATGCAATGGTTTATCACAAAAATTGGCATGCTCCACCGGTTGGAGTGCTTGTGTGTGGACGCTAAGACTCGGGTTCGAATCTTGTAATGGTCTAAATTTTTAAACATTTTAATTAATCCGAATTTTAGCTGATTGAATGCTGTGATGACATGGCATAGTTTATGATTATGTGGCATTGAGGTGACATTTATGTGGCATTATCTACGTGTAACGCCTCCTGTTATATATATATATATATATATATATATATATATATATATATATATATATATATATATATATATATATATATATATATATATATATATATATATATATATATATATACCTTGTAGAAATACATACCTTGTAGAAAAAGAAGTTAGAAGGAAGATCAAGACGTTTGTTCCATAAGGCCAAGGCCTAATCGAAGTAAGTTGAAAGGTTCATGTTTCAATGGTTTGGTGAGAATGTCGGCAATGTTGTCTTTGGAAGAGACTTTTTCTATGGCGATGTTTCCTTTCTGGACATTATCTCTAAGAAAATGATGGCGTATTTCAATGTGTTTGGTGCGGTAATGCAAAACAGGATTCTTGCTAAGGTCGATGGTGCCTTTGTTGTCGCAGAGGATGGCAATGTCGCTTAGATGAACATCGTAGTCGACAAGAGCTTGTTTCATCCATAGTCCTTGTTGGCATGCTTTCCCTGCTGACACATATTTTGCTTCGGTGGTAGAAATAGCAAGCGCGGTTTGTTTCTTTGAGAACCATGATGTTAAACAACATCCCATGAATGTACAAACACCACTTGTGCTTTTGCGATCAACATAATCACCTGCATGGTCAAAATCTGCATATACAATAGTTTCGACCCCCGTACCTTTTGGATACCATAACCCCAATTGAGTTGTACCCTTTATTTACCTAAAAATTCTTTTGACCGCTTCGAGATGTGAAGATTTATGATCTTCTTGAAAGCGAGCACACATACATACACTAAACATAATATCCGACCGACTAGCCGTAAGATATAGTAGACTACCTATCATACCACGGTACTTGGTATCATCAACGGATTCACCGTCCTCGTCTTTGGTAAGTTTAGTGTCGGATGACATTGGTGTTTTCATTGGTTTTGCATCTTCTAATCCAAATTTCTTTAACATTTCTTTAATATATTTAGATTGATTAAAGAAGATACCATCTTCTAATTGTTTTATTTGTAGACCAAGAAAGAAATTTAATTCTCCCATCATACTCATTTCAAACTCGTCGTGCATGATTTTAGAAAAATCGTCACACATTTCTTGACAAGTAGATCCGAATATAATATCGTCTACGTAAATTTGAACAATGATAATATGTGATTGGTTTTTCTTTGTAAACAATGTATTATCTACTAGACCCATTGTATATTTATTATCTATAAGAAAGGTTTTAAGTCTATCATACCAAGCTTTAGGGGCTTGTTTAAGACCGTAGAGAGCTTTCTTGAGTTTATATACATATTCTGGTTTTTCAAAGTCCACGAAACCGGGAGGTTGAGCTACGTACACTTCTTCATTTATGAACCCGTTTAGAAAAGCACTTTTCACATCCATTTGATAAAGCTTGATATTTTTAGCACAAGCATAAGCTAGAAGGATTCTTATAGATTCTAATCTAGCTACGGGAGCATAGGTCTCATCAAAATCTATTCCTTCTTGTTGATTATAACCTTGTGCAACAAGTCTAGCTTTGTTGCGGGATACTATCCCATTTTCATCTAGTTTATTTTTGAAAACACATTTTGTACCAATTATGGTTTGATTTTTAGGTGGTGGAACTAGTTTCCAAACATCGTTTGAGACAAATTGATTTAATTCTTCTTGCATAGCTATTACCCAACTTTCGTCTTTAATAGCTTCTTTTACGTTTTTGGGTTCTATTGAGGAAACAAAACAAAATAAATTACTTTGATTTTGAGCTTGAGACCGTAATGTTCTTTCATTTAATTTTCCTATAACTATTTCTAGTGGGTGATCTTTAGACTCTTTGACGTTAACTATTTCTTTATCTAATAGTTCATCTTCTTTGTCTTTTATCTCACTACTTTGTTTTACATGAATTTGACTTTCTATTATGTCATCATCTACGAGAGGTTGAGATTTAGGAGGAGGACTTTCGTCAAACTTGACATTTAAAGATTCTTCTACTTTCATAGTTTCTTTATTTAGAACTACATAGGCTTTACTATTAGGTGAATATCCTAAGAAAATACCTTCGGTGGATTTTGGATCAAATTTGGTTTGATAATCTTTTGTGTTAAAAATGAAACATTTGCTTCCAAATACTTTAAAATAATCTAACGACGGCTTTTTACCATTTAATAACTTATAAGGAGTTAATCCTAAGAACGGTCTAATGAAAATTCTATTTAAGATATATGTTGAAGTGTCGACGGCGTTGCACCAAAATTTTTGAGGTATTGATTGTTCATTAAGCATGGTTCGACTCATTTCTTGTAAGGTTCTATTCTTACGTTCAACTACCCCGTTTGATTGCGGAGTACGTGGAGCCGAGAAATTATGAGTAATAACATTAGTATCACAAAAGGCTCCGAATTGTACTTCGTTGTCAAACTCCCGACCATGGTCCGTACGAATAGATATTATTAGACAACCTAGTTTTTTTTGAATTTTCTTACTTAGGATTTCAAAGTGATCAAAGGCTTCGATTTTATTTTTCAAAAATATAGTCCATGTATACCTAGAGTAGTCATCGACTATTACTAAAGTATAGAAGTTACCTCCGTAACTTTGAATAACTGATGGACCAAATAGATCCATGTGTAAGAGTTCTAGACACTTAGTTGTAGAAACCATATTTTTAGCTTTGTGACTAGCATGGACTTGTTTTCCTACATTACAAGCATCACAAAAATGATGTTCATATTTAAGTTTTGGTAAGTTTCTAACAAGTTCTCTAGATGATAGCAATTGAATAAGTTGCATATTGGCGTGACCCAATCTTCGATGCCAAAGGGTCGAAGTATCATCTATTGAAGTTAGACAAAGTTTATCTTTAGAGTTTCCAATTTTCATTACAAAAAGACCGTGTTTCCTAACCCCTGTTCCTATGGTTATTCCATCTTTTAATATTTTGCTACTGGACTCACTAAATAGGACATCACACTTTTTATCAACTATTTGACTAATACTTAATAAGTTAAAACCTAGGTTATCTACGTAACACACATTATTGATGGTTAAAGAGTTATGTGAGATCGTACCTTTGCCGATGATCTTACTTTTCCCATTACCAAAAACTACGTTACCTCCATCGCAAGCCTTGTAAGATGAAAATAGGCTTTTATTACCCGTCATGTACCTTATGCATCCTCTGTCTTTAATCCATTCGTTTGGTTCTAGATCAACCTTTAGACAGACCTATAAGCACAAAGAAACTCAAGCGTTTGGTCCCCAATACCTCATGGGTCTATTAGTGTTAAAAAAACCATTCACTTGGTTCACAAAAGGAAGATAGTTCCAAGGTCCAAAATTTGGTGTTTGGAAACCATTGTGAAAACCATTGTTCCATCCTATTTGATTAACGTTACTTTTAGGATAAGGTGTGTTTGGTCTCCTAAATGGTGTTGTTGGTCGACCATTTGGTTTTCTTAAAATTCCTTTATTGTGATGTGGTACATTAATATTTCTATCAGGAACATTAGGCGTTTTCTTTTTAGTTATAAATACATACTCTTTTCTAGATGATTCGGACAAGTCAATCTTAGATTTTTCTGTACCAGATTCCCGGATCCTTTGATTAAGCCTAGCCGGATCCCTTTTGGAGGGATCCGCCGGATCCGTCACCTCAGAAACAGATGGATCAACAGATTTAATAAATTTTGTTGAATTTTCTTCGCTAGTCGAAGGCATATAATCTGTAAATCCTACTCCATTTTTATTGTTTTTGACTTGTTGTGTATCTATTATATCTTCTAAGCATTGTGTAGTAAGTCTAGCAATTTTAGAGTCTTGGTGATCAATTATCGTTTGAAGACTTACACAAAGTTTACATTCTACACTTGCTTCTTTCCCTTTTTCAAGTCTTTTTAATTTTTCTTTAAGCTCTAAAACTTCTTTTTCTAAGAGTTCAATTTTACTTTTAAGAAGTTTGTTTTTGTTAATGACTTTAAGACTAATTTTGCAAAGTTTATTATATTCTAAGCTTAGAGAGTCATCATCTAAAGATGAGCTACTATAATAGAGAGAATCGGAATGTACCTCATTAGATTATTTAGCCATGAGACAAATCTCTTATTTCTCCTCTTCACTAGGATACCAAGAGCCGCTAACGAACGCCTTTTGCTCACCATTAGATTGTTTGGGACAATCACTTATAAAGTGATTTGGATCACCGCATCTAAAATACTTTCGGTCATCTTTAATTTTCTTTTCTTCCTTGAATTTTCGGAAGCCTTTCTTGTCATCGTAAGGTTGTTTTACGAATCTTCCTCTTCTTCTAAAGAACTTCTTGAAGTCCCTTACAGCCATGGCATATTCTTCATCATCGTTATCCGAGGACGAAGTGTCTTCATCACTAGACTCCTTTTTAGCATTTAGAGCTAGTGACTTGTACTTCTCCTTCTTTTCCTTTGAGGCCTCGGAGTCTTTAGCCAATACTACCTCATACACTTTGAGGTTCCCAATTAGCTTGTCGAGAGAAAGGATTGTTAAGTCCTTTGATTCTTCAATTGTTGTTACCTTTGGTCTCCATTTGGCCGGAAGTGCCCTCAAGAATTTCCTAACATGATTACGCTTTGAAAAAGATTCGTCAAGTGCAATTAGTGAAGTAATAATAGTATTAAACCTACTAATTGCATTATCAATACTTTCATCATCCGATATTGAGTATTGCTCATATTGTTGAACAAATAAATCAATTTTATTATTTTGCACTTGTTTGTTTCCTTGATGAGTAATTACTAAACAATCCCAAATGTCTTTAGCGGTTTTATGCATAAAAATTCTTTCATATTCCTTTTTGGGTAAGGTGTTGTATAAAACCATTTTTGCCTCATTATTTTTAGAAAACATTTTCTTTTGTTCATCTTTTAAAACCGAGGACCCAACCTCATTTTTGTCGGTAGAGATATTCTCAAATACCGGCACATAATCCCCATCAACAATAATATTCCAAAGATCAATATTTTTAGACTTTACATATGTTTCAAATCTATTTTTCCAATATATGAAACCATTAGCTTCAAAGAGTGGTGGTCTTTGCATAGATTGCCCTTCCTTGTAGTTTTCAAAATCCATTTGATCGAAAAAGTTTTAAAATACAATTTACTTAAAAACTTTTTATAAAACCTGCTCTTGATGCCAATTGTAGAAAACTGGATGGGGGTTGAATAGTTTTTACCGATTTAAATTTAGTTTATCAAAACTTTTAGATTGATAGTATGTGAAACCTTTGAATGTTGAGATATGGATAATGCAAGATACTAGTAATGAAATAAATACGTGAAAGTAAAGAGATAAAGGATAGAAGTATGACATAATTGTTTATAGTGGTTCGGCTACAAGGACACCTTCCTTGCCCTACTCCACTCCCCGAGTCACCTACTCGAGAGTTTGTAAACACTATGTCAACAAGCTCCTTCAACCGGTGGAGAAACCTTCACAACGTCGCTTACACTTTTTCTGGTACAAAGCTAGATACCGGGTCCTTAGCACGGCGGACCAAACCAACACAACAATACAACTAACACAACAACTTTGAGAATACAAGAAGAAGTATCAACAACAAGAAACAACTCAGTGGTCTTGAGGTGATGACAAGTCCGAGCAACTTGAGAAGAAGGATGGCTCGTATGCAAGAAAGCGTGATCTCGTCTTGTAATAAGAACCTAGAGAACACAAGAGAAAGAGAGCTACAAGAATGATCTTTAGATCTGAGGTTAAAGAGCTTAGAATGTAGAGAGAAGATATATCAAAGAGGGGTGAGAAACAAGAGAGAAATGGCTCACTATTTATAGGAAAACTGTCAACTGTTCACCCGGATCCGGCGGATCCCTTCCCAAAGGGATCCGGGCAGTGTAATCCAAGGGATTCGGCTATCTGGTAGTACCAGTTCGGATTTTTGGTTACAATTTCGGGTTTTTGGTTATGGGTCAAGGTCCATGGGTCAAGTGATGTCATGAATGATGTCAAAGACATCTTGGGTCATGGGTTTTACCCATTATTTAAGTCATGCATGATGTCATGCAATGGGTCATGGGTTATGGGTCAAGCTCCATGGGTTATGGGTTATGGGTTATGGATTATCCAACTCATTTCATGCATTTTATTTATTACAAGACATATACTTTAATTATAGCATTTAAATGGTAAATTGTAAATGTAAGAACATGTAATGTTTAGATTTATACTTTTACATAATGTTATGTTTGTTATCGCCAAAACTTAAAGAGATCGATAAATATTAATAAATGTTTTTACGGTTTATTTGTATTAACAGCTTGTATGCAATTATATATAAGAAGAAGTTGATTTGCTCACTTACAATAATTTAGACTTAGTATAATTTATATCAAAATAGGGGGAGATTGTTGGGCCAATTCAATGCCCAATGGTCTCTGATTAGATTTGAACACAAATTAGACTAAGTTACGTAGAACAACTGATAAAAATATAAGCTGACAAAAAGCCTTTGTGAAGCACAACTTCAGCAAAGCAACCTCAAAAGTAGTTCAAGTCATAGACATCGTCAAGAAAGTCCAAGACCACTTGAAGACATACTCATTAGCTGAGATGGATATCAGCTGATATGTAGAAGGAACTCCTTGAGGATAAAAGTGGATCAGAGGATGACAATACTCTGATACACTTGATTACTCTTTGATACTACCAACTGAGCTTAGCTCCAAATCTCTTAGAGAACTAAAGGCGGCATTAATTTGATAAAGCAAAAGACTGGGATAAAATGTCTTTCAAATTAAAGTCCTGTCACATTACGAGTTGGTGAAAAAGACTGTGAACAGTTGGCATAACTGTTCACAAAAGTAGAGTTAACATGTTTCCAAGAATAGAAGATCCTTAAAGCAAGTGCACTTCTCCGTTAGATTCTTGACACGTTTCAACTACCCACGATCAAGTCAACCTCGTACAAGTATAAAAGAGAATGTTGGTCCGGAGTAAATGCTATCACTTTTATTATCTTTGTATCATTAAGTGAAAAGCGCATTTACTCTTTTGTTCAAACTTCCAGGTAGACGAGTGACAGAGTCAGCTAGTCTATATAAGTTTGCTTGCAAACTTGATACTTATCAAGTTTACTCGTTCAAAGAGTAATCACTTCATTGTCATTCAACTAGTGTGATCTATAACACTTTGTAATTCTTTGATTCTTAATCAATAAAGTTTTACACGTTTGAAAAGTTAATTACCGTGTTATTGTTGCTGTTTTATTCAAAGTGTTTTTTCATTTGACATAATTTGGGACAAACAATAAGAAATAACTTGAACAATTTTTAAAGAATAACAAATTAAGTGCCCGTTTGGTTTGTAGATGGGTATATGATTAGTATTTGGATTTGGATTTGGTTTAGGATTTGGATTTGAATTTGAGATAGAAGAGAGAAAATATATTATCAAATTAATAAATTATTATTTTGTAAAGATATGAAATAAAATATATTGATTTATAAAAAAGAAACAGAAAGAAATAAACAAACAAAAAACTTGGTCCCATAACTTTTCTTAAAATCCGCCTATTGTTTTAGATTGGAAACAGTGTTGCGTAGTGGGTCTGACACCCAATTTTAAAGCAAAAGCTTTATCCAAACATTTCTTTTTATCCATGGGTCCCTCGAACCTAATCCAACCCCCTAAAACAAACGTGCCCTAATACTAGTTAGCCGGTTACGAAAATGATCTCAAACCCTTTTTTATTAAAACCACAATTATGTTGCAATGACTAAGTTTACCAAAAACGTAAAATATTATGAGTTAGTTAGAAAAATAGTATAACAAGTTTCACATAAATAAGGCTAGGTGTAATGGTGTATCACACGACGAGTTCTTTCCCATCGACAACACGTCCAAGCTAAAACACCCCTCCAAAGCGTTGTGTAATGGACAAGTTTTGAGCACAAATCGGTCGTTTGAATGACCTACTTCTTTTTTCTTTATTTTCGTGGTGTGAGTATTGTTGGGTATGTTAGGTGATGAAATGAAAATGTCATGTGACGCTGAGATAAAGGTGATGATGTCAACACCACACAACCTAATCCATTTAATTATATAAAGAAAAACACCAACTAAACCTTTTTGTGCAAGGCTGTTAAGATCGCGAGTTAGATTGTAAGATCCTACGATCCCGCCAACAAAAAACTTGTAGGATTGTTTTAGGATTGTGTGTGTTGTAAGATCGCACAAAAGATCATGGGATCGTTCGTAAGATCGTAGGATCGACTCTCGATCCGATCTTACCAATTTGAAAAGTTATCTTTTTATTTTCTTCTCAAAATCTTATATAAGACTTGTATTCTTTTATTCCTTACTATTATATTACACCATATTATTCATACTTTGGTTTTACAATGTTTTACATAAGATGTATATCTTTGTATCATAAAAAGTCGTGATATACAAAACTCTGATAAAGACTCTAAAACAAAATCGATCAAATTTCTATCTGAGTGAGTCAATAAAGTTACTGAAACATTTGAAATAGATTGATTTTTATGATTTTTATATAATCTTGTACAACAACCTTTGTAATTTGTACCTTTGAGGGGTGTTTGTTTAATCTTATGGGGTGTTTGTTTAATCTTAGGACTATGTTTGGCAACGGGTTTATCCGGGTTTATAGGGGCTTGAGCTTTTAAACTAAGCCTTGTTTGTCACACAGGCTTATAGAGGCTTATGACTTAAAAGATAAGTCATAAGCCTCCATAAGCCCAAGCACATAAAAAATGGCTTATACAGGCTTATAGCTAGTCAAATTACTTAAATACTCTTCAAAATATAATTGATTATCGCGTAAAAGCTGAAAATATATGTGAATTTAGTATGATGTATTTTTATGTGATTTTACATTAATAAGCTTAAGCTCAGACTAATTCGCCAAACAACTTTAAAAAAATATAAGCTTATGCTTTCGGCTTATAATATGAGCCTCAACTCCCGTCCCCGGCCCAACCTATTGTGCCAAACCTATTCATAGTTAGTTTATAAGCTTTATGAGTGGGCTTATGAGATATGTGGGGCGTTTACAACAGTGCGGTTTTCTTTGTGAGGGTTTAAGAAATTTACAATTTTTTTCTTTTTCTTTATAAACCTCGTTCGCCTCCATTATCCTGGTTACTGTTACGCCTCCATCATCAGGGTATTCTTTTTCTTCATAACCCTCATTACTGTTTGCCTCCATTACCCTCATTTGTTACTACGCCTCCATATTTTTCTTTCATCAGGTATTCATCTTTTTATCACAAATTTTGTGTATTAGAAAAGATCACCCAGGAAAATACAACATTAAAGATCACCAACAGTTGATCGAGTGTATTAGAAAAGAAATGAAAAAGAACAAATTTGTTTATTAAAGATCACCAAGAAGTAGCCTAATGAGCAAAAGAACAAATTTTGTTGAGTATCTTTTCTTTAACATCAAATTTTATTAAAGATCACCAACAGTCGATCAAATGTTGGTGATCTTTAATGTTGTATTTTCCTGGGTGATCTTTAATGTTGTATTTTCCTGGGTGAAATATTATAGGTACATTAGTAGATCGAATTATATATTCAATTTTGTATTTGCTCATTAGGCTACTTCTTGGTGATCTTTATTGCTCAAATCTTTGCTTTGAAGGGGTAAAACCCATTGCTCAAACTGTTATATGTGTTTATTTTAAGCTATTTTGCTGCTCATTATAAGCTGTTTTTTAGTCATATTTCGAGCTGTTTTGCTGCAATAATAAGCCGTTTGTGTTGCTGCAATATGCTGTTTTATTGCCACCATAAGCTGTTTTTTTAGTCCTATTTCGAGCTGTCTGTGTTGCTGCCATATGCTGTGACTGCTTTAAAGGGTGTTTGGTTGATATTGAAACTAAACACTTGAGCTTATAAGCTTATTAAACCATGTCCATTTTGGTCATTTACCAATATAAGCCAAACCAAACACTTGAGCTTATAAGCTTATTAAACATGAGCTAATCCAAACACTAAGCATGGGCTTATAAGCTTATGTTATATAAGCAATAAGTCGCTTATATAACATAAGCATAAGCCCGACTCATAAGCTTAGCCAAACACCCCCTTATATGTGGCTTATGAGCTTATTTGTCTTTCAGCTTATATTTCATAAGCCTCGGTTTTCCAGCTTATTTTGATACTTGTGCGATTATATAAGTTTATTATGATATGATAAACTTATATGAGTCATAAGTCTCAAAATAAGCCGAAAAATTGAAGCTTATGAGATATAAGTCGAAATCAAATAAGCTCAGATACAAGAGCATCTCCAATGCTCAAGTCATAAAGACTTTTCACTATTCTAAAAAGCTATAGTAAAAGCTTTTTTTGCATTATAGTTTGTGTGTTGTGGGCACCATCATTTTTATAAGTAAGAGAGGGGATGATCTTGGAATGAATCTAAATCAGCCTCTTCTAAGAGGTATGGAGTATGCCATATATCAAGGTTTCAATTCTAGATTTAAAACCCATAGACATCAACCAAACACGTGTATTCATATCTATTGTCATTCCTTTATTTCGATTCCCTCGTACCAAACACACCTAACTATTTCAATGACTTATGTATTGTAGATAAACAAATACCCCATTGGTATCCGAAAACCAAATCCCTCCCACAACAAAATAAACCCCTATCACAACCGTTTTCCCCTAAAACCCTACCAACCGGAAATGTCTTCATCTAAGAAACAAAGAAAAAGAAATCCTGTCAGTAAAGAGAAGGCCAATCAACTTGACCGATTTGACTCACTTCCATGGACCTCTTCTCTTCCCACCGGAGCTGATGAAGATCCTTTCTCCACTTTCGCTGGATTAAATGACTTTGAAGGAGGTGACTTCTTCTTTTAAATATTACTTATGTTTATATGTTTCTAGTCTGTTACTTATTAAAGATTGAAACTTTATGTTTCATTATTTTTACAGCTCGGCATTAAATTAATTTTATTTGATTGTTGATGAAGTTTATATACTTATGCCGATAATCAAAAGTATAAGCAGTTTATGCTATAGTGTTTGGATTCCCCCACTTTAGAATAATTGCTTATCTTCATAAGGTTATGAGAATGTTTGGGATTGCTTCTCATGTTTCTGCTTAAAAATAAGGAGTTTATGATATAGTGCTTCGGTTTGCTTATTTTGTAATAAATGGTTTATACTCGAAAAAGATATAGGTCAAGTATGATGGTCAAATGAAATACATTTTCAAAAGATATGGGCTAAGTATGATGGTCAAAAGGATAACTTCAGTTTCATCTTAAATAAGCATTTTGAAATAAGCAGCTTTCGATATGTTTTTCAGAAACTGCTTATTTTATCCCAAAATCAGTGGGTAAGCTAAAGCAATCCCAAACACCCCCTCAGAAGAGAAACGGTAAAACAGGAAAAAAAAAAAAAAAAAGCAATCCTAAACACCCTCCAAATAAGTACGTTCTTAGATTTGCAAGTTTCGTGATTAGGTAGCTTGAAAAATGAAAGGAATATGTGTATTTTGGGTAATTGTTATGTTTTGTTGGTGCAGGTGTCTTGTCTCTTGAAGAGATTGATGAATCAGAGTATGGATTGGAGCTTCCTAAAGCTTTTCAAAAGGGAGGGAAGAAACATGAAAAGCCGACTAAACGTAAACGGGAAGAAAATGGTGACGGTGATGAAGTTGTTATTGAGGAGGATAAGGATGGTGAGGATGGAAAGGAGGTGAAAAAGAGCAAGAAGAAAAAAAAGAAGAAGAAGAAAGCAAAGAAGGATAAAAAGCCTGATGAATCGACCGAAAATGTAGAAGAAACAGTTAGTGGTATGTTTTACTTTTGTGTTAAAGTAACGATTAATTTGGTAATGTAAGTTATTATGTTATGTCCTAAGCTTGGTCTAGCTAATTTCTATATTTACTAATGCTATCTCAGTATTAACAATGGGGTAGTGGAACTATTTAGTTTTAATAATTTTATGTTTAATATGTGTATATATCAATTATAAGCCACTTTTTGTTCAGCTTTACTTAATATTAAATTTAAATAGTTGCAGATACCTATACCGATGATAAAATTGAAGTTAAAGAAGATGAAAAAGATGAAGTCGATGAAGTTAAAGAAGATGAAAAAGATAAAGTTAAAGAAGATGATAAAGATGAAGTTGATGACAGTGAATATCATGCATGGTATGAACTCAGGCTTCATCCATTGCTTATGAAATCAATAGCTAAGCTCAAGTTCAAGGAACCAACACCGATACAAAAAGCTTGTATACCGGCAGGTGCTCATCAAGGAAAGGTTAGTATTGTAGTTTAAGGAGGTTGCACCGTTGCAACAACTATCAACAAGTCTTCTTAATTAACATTTTTATCTTGACAGGATGTCATTGGTGCTGCGGAGACAGGGTCTGGTAAAACTCTGGCGTTTGGATTACCAATATTACAACGTCTACTTGAAGAGCGTGAAAAATTCGAAAGGCAGGTTGAAGAAAAAGGAGAAGCGGATGCAAAAGTTATTTCAAAAGGTCTTCTAAGAGCACTTATTATTACTCCAACTAGGGAACTTGCACTTCAGGTACACATAAGTTTGTACGTTTTTAAAGATTTACTTACTGCCTTTTTTTAGCTCTCATCCTAATTTTTGTAGTTTTACAAATCAGGTTACTGATCATCTGAAGCAAGTGGCGATAGGGACTGATGTTAGGGTTGTTCCAATTGTTGGTGGAATGTCAACAGAAAAGCAAGAACGACTTTTGAAAGGAAGGCCTGAGATTGTTGTTGGAACTCCAGGACGTCTATGGGAACTAATGTCGGGGGGAGAAGTTCATCTTGTTGAGGTTAGTTTGAGAGTACCTATGTGTAAAGTTTGCAGTGAAAATTTCTACCCATTTTACTTAGGAATTGGTAGATTTGGGTTATCTTTATCTTTAACGAGTCAAAAGGGTAAAAAGAAATCTTCTAAAAGAAAATGGGTTGAACAGTTTGATGGTCGCCCAACGTATTACTTTGTAAGCATAAAACCTTCCAAGTCATTTCTTTAAAAAAAAATCAGATTATTATTGATGAACAAGAGGTTTCTTGGGTCAAATAAATCCGTCGTAGAACAGTAACCTGTTTTGACCTGGAGCCTTTATAACCCGTTATCAAACCCAACTGACCCGCCCATTTTGCGACTTCTGTATAACGTATAACATTTAAAAATTCCGAAACAAAATCATATCATGGCTTTGATGGGTAAAAGTGTAAAACATGAATTTGAGCACTGAAGATTCTACTTTGGTATGCTTCTGAAATCTGCAGTTTTAAAAGATCATGATCATTCTTACCAATCTCACTATTAAATTTTTGCCTTGCAGTTACATTCATTGTCATTCTTTGTGCTGGATGAGGCTGACCGGATGATAGATAATGGCCATTTTCATGAATTACAGTCAATTATTGACATGCTCCCGATGGTTAGGGAAGGACATGCAGAGGATACTGAAAACTGTGTTACAGCTACAGGCTTTCAAAGGAAGAAAAGGCAGACTTTTGTATTCTCTGCTACCATTGCCCTATCTTCTGATTTTAGGAAAAAGCTCAAACGTGGATCTGTGAAAGCAAAATCAGATGGTGAATTAAATTCAATTGAAGCACTCTCTGAACGGGCGGGGATGCGATCTAATGCTGCTATTATAGATCTGACAAATGCTTCAATTATGCCAAATAAACTCGAGGAGTCATTTATTGAGTATGCACTTATTTTTCTCTTGCATTTTTTTAGTATGACCAAAATTTTACTAGTAGCTTTATAACACACTCTAATTCGTTATGTTATTTTAATATTTTAATTTTTTTTAATGGCTTCTTAGGAGTTATCTTGGTTTAATGAGAGATTTCTACTCTGTTTTACATACTAATGAGTCATGAACATGAACTTACAGGTGCAAGGAAGAGGATAAAGATGCGTATTTGTATTATATATTGTCTGTTCATGGACAAGGACGAACTATTGTATTTTGCACATCCATTGCAGCTCTGCGTCATATTTCTTCTCTTTTGAAACTTCTTGAAGTCAATGCTTGGACACTTCATGCACAGATGCAGCAACGTGCTCGCCTCAAGGTTTTTTTTTTTTTTTTTTAATCTTTAATTCATTGCATTACATTGCCATATAAAGAATATCGTCACTGTAAAAATCCAGTTACTATCATACTTCGATTTTTTTATATGTTTAAAGTCTATGTAGTGTTGATCTTGGATTTAATTGTAGGCAATTGATCGTTTTCGTGGAAATGAGCATGGTGTACTTCTTGCTACGGATGTTGCTGCTAGGGGCCTTGATATTCCTGGTGTTCGGACTGTTGTTCATTACCAACTTCCTCACTCTGCAGAAGTAAGCTAATTTATTTATCATTTTTTTTAAAGTTACTTTTCAATAATTAATGCACACGGCCTATTTATCCTGTTTGACCCATTCTCTTTGTATATCTTTTGTATGACCCATTTGACCACTTGATATAAACCCAAGTTGACCCATTAACACGTAAATTGATCTTAATTGCCACCTGTATCTGCTATGCTTGGTTTTGTTGTGTATGCTGAATATGTTTAATTGTCAGGTTTATGTGCATAGAAGTGGGAGAACCGCTAGAGCTTCTGCTGATGGATGCAGCATAGCTCTTATCTCCCCAAAGGAATCATCCAAATTTGTTTCATTGTGCAGATCGTTTTCAATGGTTAGCTATTAGACTATAAATTATCGTGAAATTTTATGGGCATGTGCTAATGTTTGTCATTAATCTTTATTTTGTATCCAGGAAAGCTTTCGCGAGTTTCCAATAGATTCTACGTACATGCATGAGGTAACAAAGCGTCTATCACTCGCACGACAGATTGACAAGGTTTTGAGAAAGGAATCACAGGCAAGTCTATTTACATCTGTTGTGAAATTAGTGCTAATTAGCAATTACGCATTCAGCTCATAGTTACCTCATTCAGGACAAGGCCGATAAAAGCTGGTTCAAACGAAACGCTGAGTCGATTGATCTGATTGTAGAGGAAAATGACAGTGAGGAAGAAAGAGTTAACAGTGTCAGGAAAAAGAAAGCAAGTTCTGCCAAAATAAAAAATCTGAAACAGGTTTTCTCCTACTATTAGTTATCATTCTTACTTAAACTAATACGTGTTTTGTCTTCTTACTTGCTGATTTTGACTTTTCTTCTGTTTTGTCAAACTGCAGGAGCTCAGTTCATTGCTTTCTCGTCCCCTGCAACCCAGATCATTCTCAAGTAAATTTTTGCCAGGGGTAACTACTTGAACTTACATCCCTCTCAATATATATTTTTTTTCATACTTCTTTTTATTTGATCTTTTCTTTATGTTTTTTAGAGGTATCAATTTGAACCCCTTTACTTTTAAAAGGGTCATTTTGGGTTACACCTTATCTCTTTGTAATAAAATAGCTTTTTAGTTATGTTTAGCAGTCTTTGTTTACAAGTATATTTAGTCTTAATTACCAGATCAACTTTCAACTTTTGTGTTTGATGTTGCAGGGTGGTATTACACCACTTGTTCAACAGCAATTTGTTGAACTCGCGAGGCAAAAACGTGCTGATGTTGGGGTATCGGCCAATAACAACAAGAGGAGAATGGTTGTTATTGGTCAAGATTGTGTTGAGCCACTTCAAGCACTTAGGAGTAGCGGTCACGAGGTACTTTTATTTCCAGGCTCGCCATTCGCCTTTACTCTTTAAAAGCAACTAATTAATATCTTTAATTCTTCATGAACAAAACACATCGACTCACTTACCATTCACAATTTCAGGTTTCAATGGATACTAGTGGGGCTTTAGAAAAGCGAAGAAACTTAGACAACCTAAGAAGAAAGAGGAAAGAAGAGAAAAAACGTACATTCTGCCCCTTTAGAAAAAGAACTTTAGTTTCCTATTGATGGTCATGCTTTTTATTTTGTTAATAAGAAACATACATTTGGCATTCAGGGTTGCATGATCAGAAGAGAAAGCAGAGGAAAAAGCTAAAAGCAGGAGGCGATTAGAGTGAAGCTTTCATGGAGAAATTATACTAAGAAGAGATCAAAATTTTGTTCAAGTACAATTTAATTTAGTGCATCACCTTTCCTGTATAAGAAATGTAACAAACACAAGCTATTCCTTTGAACGCCGAATGACAATGACATCAATTTTCAACCTAAAACGCTACACGGTTGCTGCTGATTATCTAGTTTATTTGATGTGCTATAGCAATGCGTTTGTGATTATCTTATAACATTCTAGTCCATGAACCTATAAACGGGAAAACTGCAATCAACAATCTCAGAAGTAAAGGTGTCTCGCTTCTTTTATCTCTTCTGCTCATTTTACTCTTTAATGGTGTCTTCCGCTTTCCAGTTTTATTAGACCTAGTTCTTCCATCCAGTTCTTCCCAGCCACCAAAACTCGATGAAGAACCATTGCTTTTGTTATCACTTGACACGCCATCTCCAGCCACCCATGTTTGATAACCACTTGTCTTCTTTCTTTCATCTTTAACATATTCTTGTTCTTCGTCTATATCAACATAATTTGCAGGCCGCTTCGGCGGTGGTTTCCTTTTGCTGGTGCCCCGGCGCCTTGTTTTGTTCTTTGGTTTTCCCCATACTGTTTGAAATACCAAGGAAAGCGCCGACTGGCCAAGGGGAATTGCTAACGCCATAAGAAACGCTTTTGGACCGGATGTCAAGAGCAAGGATGAGATTATTGCAGGAAGCATCCATCCAAATGATCTGAATACCTGCACTGGTTATTCATACCTTATATTAACTCATTATCACTATGCATAATCTTGAATTTGCAAAAAAAGATCACTATTTGACCTTTTAAAAGTCTTTGCGATCACCTGTCATAATTTAAAATTGACAAGCAAGTGTGCTAAATCTAACCTTAGAAACCATCTACTTTCTGGTAATTTGGCAGTATAATTTCCATGAGTCTCATATTGTGGTTGTAACCTAAAGCATTATGCATCATTTTCAAACATGTAAATTAGTGGTATCTACCTGAAATACCTAAGTTCCTTGAGCTTACCAACAAATACAAAACTCAAGATTGTATGAAATTACTTATTGGTTTCTAAATAAGTTGTTTTTGCATAAGCAGTTTGCAGGTTGAAGCTAATTGTTTATAACATGTTACCTAGTGCTAGGTGAGTTATCCGGTAAGTTATCCACCCTGACACGTCAACTTTTACTATATAACATTCCTATACACACAACCAAAAAAAAAAACACCGTCCTCAGTATAACCCAAGTTATAAGTACACGAGACCCACAATTTTTATTTACTTTACACAAAAAAAAAAGAAAGAAAACACAACAACGGCCGTTATTCTCTTAGCGAATACCCTTTTAACACAAAAGGAACCAAAATCTATAACTTTTTTTTGGGTAAAGGGGCTTACCCCGGTAAAATATATATATATATATATATATATATATATATATATATATATATATATATATATATATATATATATCACAAAAACGGTTCAGTGGAATGTGGCAAAGTACCACATTTACCTCAAGCAAACGCTTGAACTACCAAATAAAAAACATTCGGTTGTGACATGCCACAGACCTAACTTGGTCCTATAACACACTGCACTCTTAGTAATGCTGTCCCTAATCTTTCCATTTCAGTATGTCCATTTTCAAGGAATCAAAGACTTAAATTTTCCTGGTGGCAAAGTTTAATGATGATTGTGATGGGTGGAGGGAGTAGTATTTAAAATAGACTAGCTTAGGCCATAAGTATATCTATACTACATGTAACGATTTGTGTAACCAAAATATTGCTATAACTATCTGCCGCTATATAATATCTCGTTGCTATGCATGTCTAGTCATCCATCATGAGTTATTGTAGAGATAAATAAACAAAATCAGACCTTAAAAATCCACACACCGTCAATAAAGTCTTCAAGAATATCAAGCCACTGATTCGTATCTTCCTCCTCCTCCTCCTCATCATCATCATCTTCAAGATCATTAAAATCATAGTTCCTGGTTCTAAAAGTCTCAGCATTGGAGTCCCACCTGCGACTCTTGGTATGAATCCGGCGCTGAAGGAGAATATGTGTGGAGCAAACACAAGTACGGTGGATCTCCGGGCATAGTTGGTTGTTATGCGGCAGTACCAGCAAAGCTGGCGGAGGGTTTACGAAGATCGAGACCATACGGAAATGGAGTTGTTGTTGGTTCAGTTCATCTCAACATTATCCAACTGGGATTCTATGGCGTTGTTGTTTTCATTTGGTTCATTAACTCCTGCTCCTCTCAATTTACACTTTTCGGATATTTATGTATCTTGGGAATATAACAATTTCCTCAAATTTTATTGTTCATATTTCATTTTGGCCTATACCAAATTAATTATACACTTTCAAAAATAGATAGTGAATTTAGTTCGAGTTTATTATATTACCCTCACTCAAGGTTATTATTACAAATATTAAAGAAATTTTAAATTAGTTAGTTAAGGGGTAAAATTGTTATTATGCAAAAAGTAATAAACACGAAGTTGTAATGATAATTTTTTTTAACAATTATTTTGAAACAGATGGAGTATTAAAAGTGAGCAAAGTGAGCAAATTCACTTTAAAATTACATGTATCTTCAAATAATGTATAAAGTTATTGTACTCTAGATATTAAAAACTTGTAAAATATATTTATACTAACTAAAGTGAAATATATTGGCAGAATGTTTGATACAAGTATTCGAGGATCCCAATACTGGGAATGAACAACATGATCGTCGATTTTGGAAATTGGAGTACACAAGAAGAGCTCCATTTAAACGTATCAAGGATATGTTAACTGAGAAGTGGGTAAAGTTGCACACGCATTGCCACAAGTTCAACGCCATTTATAAACGTTATAAACATTTTGAGTAGAAGCGGTGAAAACGAGCAAGATCTAATGCAACGTTGTCACACTCAATATACTGATGATGAAAAAAAAAAAAAAAAAAAAAAAAAAAAAAAAAAAAACCCATGTCGAGCCATGTTCTTTCTTGAGAACCTAAACCAGATGGGATCCTCTCGCAAACCCGTTAATACCGCGGTTAATCTTGGAGATGATGTAGATGCCGAATTAAATGAGTTTATTTGGAAACAATCCAAGACCACTTCCTCGTGGGATTTTGGGGACATGGTCAAAAAGAAGAAATGATACTTAAGCGAGAGGCTGCTCAAGATATGTCCGACTTCACTAAAATGAAGGATGTGACTATCATGAGGTTTGGAGCATGGCGGGGTTTTTTTTGGGTAAAAGGTCAAAAGACCCGGTAAATGTATTACTCCAAAAAATGTTTAAGTACAAAGGATATGGGTGACATCCCATATCTCAGCCCGTTACATAGGCGAAAGAGCTTACATAACAGGACACTTACATGCAAAAAGCAACAAACAAACCACTATATAAGAATGACATGCCACTCTTATAACTAACAAATTAAACAAAATTACCTACGACGAGTATTCAAGCGAATATCAAATTGATCACAAAATGCTTGCATTTCATCAGTTAGGACCACCTGATTGTCATAGCCATCGTAGTAATCTTCCATATCATCCAGAAAGCCTCCACCCGGTAAAACCTCTGGCATTAAAACTTCATCATCATCCGAGACCTCTGAGAATGACATAGGAGATTTATTTTTACTTGTAGAAGCATTACGAGACCTCGAGAACTGCTCCCATAAACTTCCACTTGCACTTGTATTACCAACTGTACTTGCACAATTAGTAGAAACTGCACCCGGCTTCACTTGTTCCTTACCATCATCCAATGATACAAACGAAGAAGTACCACCCCCACCAACGGTTTCCACACCTCCCATAGAAGAGGAAATAGTGTCCACCTTTTTAGGCTCATGTGGAGACGGTACCATATCATCAGCCCTAACCGAACCAGTATCACTCTTAAACGCACCATCAGATGTACCAATAGAATTAGAACCATCATTAGTAGGCTGATTTTTAAGATCAGCCCCCAAATCACGTTTATCAACATTGTTCTTCTTCTTGGTGGCTGGTTTAGAAACAGGTTTATACACGACTTTGGGCTTAGTTTTAACAAACCGAGACCCTTGATTATATTTTCCACCCGTATTACCAGCCTTGCTAGAGTGAACATCACGATTCACACCAATATTCTTATTATTCGAGTCTGAAGCACTAGTAACCCGCGTTCGCCTAAGGGGACAAAAATCATCATCATGATTGAAGATAATACACTTAGAGCACCAAGGCGGCCACCATTCATACTCGACTTCAAGAACTTCCATGTAATGACCCTTGCCCTTAGGCAAGGGTATAGCAACATCAATTGATTCCAAAACATCCATATCAGCAGATAATTCAATAAGAACCCGTGCATATGAATAACGACCCCATGGATTAATGCACATAGCACTAGTACCCTCATCAAATCCTATAATCCGCCCCAACTGTTTTGCAATCAAACTTATACCAACTTTAGAATACGCAACTGAAGGTACATTATGGATACGCACCCATACCGGTACCTTAGTGATCTTCTCCCTTTCCAACCTAGTATTCGGCACCCAAGCATGCAAGAATATAGGCATCGATTTAATAAACCAAGGACCCCCGTTAAGAACCTTAGTCATACCTTCCAATGATGAGAATTTGAAAAGAAGAAACCATTCCTTAATATAACGTGTTCAAATCCAAACTTAGCCCAAGCATGCTTGATATAATCTTCCACGATCGAAAACGCATGACATTGACCAATGAAATAACCGTATAGAGTGTTAGAGAATTTCATACACATATCATCAACCACTTCAATTGGAATGACAACTTTAGCAGCCGAAACTACACTCCCATTCGTAGACCCCTCCACATGTACCTGATTAGGATCCGTAGTATTAACCATAGATTCGTTACAAACCACACGTTTTTGAGAACTCGTGACACCAGATTCAACATGTGTAGAAGCATTCGAACATTCACCATCATGTACAGCAAGATTAATGCAAGGATTCACAGCCCCTTTAATAGAGCAATCAGGAATCAAACTATAATCAATAGGTGATGATACGTTACCTGATTTCCCAGCCATACCCGCATTCTTCAATATCGACTTCAATGGCTGCCCGTCTTTACCAACAACCTTACCATCAATATTATTGATCTTTGCAGCCAACCTAGAACCTTTAGATGTCTTCTTACCCAACAAAAAACCCGATTCCATCTCTCTACAACCCACGTTCAACAAACTTACAATATCCAAAAAACCTAAAAAGGTTTTACTTGCAATCTGATAATGAAACAAACCCTAAATTAGGGCTGTTTATTGTAGATCAAATCCAAAGCAATGATGTCGCAAACCCTAGTATGATTTAAGTCGACTAAAAACACACCCTACAATTGTTAGATATAGTAGGAATGCTCAAACCGACCTAAATAATTAAAGGACAATAGATGCGATAAGAAAAACCAAACCGACAATAAACCCTAATGAAATCGTATGAAACACCAAAAAATATTAAAAGAACCAGATCTTAATAACCCAAACGAATCAAAAAGTAAGAACGAATCCTATCAATTAATTAAACATTTAAGATTAGAAGAAAAGGGATTAACAAGGAAGGATCGATCGTTTTTTTGGTGGTAGGGTAAATCGCCACTTAGAGAGAGAGACTTTTAGGGTTATATCGGTCGGAGCATGACGGGGTTGTCAGAAGAAAGATGTGACAATCATCGAGGCCGAGAAACAAGACCGCCAAATATAGACGTTAATGTAGTTTTTAGGCCGAATGTTTGTTTTTTAATTTAATGAAAATTGTATTTTTACTTTTAGTTAATGAATATTTAGTTGGTTTAAAAACATTAGTCCTTTTATTTTGGTTACCCACAAATACATGCATACCAAGGGACAAATCACCAACATCCATCTAGTTTGATATAATGGTGGAGATTAACCTAAGATTTAATATGTCAACCTAAGTCCCTAATGTTTGTTTTTTTCCTTGTATTTTTGTCTTTCTTATTTATTCACATTTTTTTTAATTCACGTTTTTATTATTATTATTTTTTAATTCATGTTTTTTTTCGCTTTAAAACGTTTTCGTTTTGTTTTCATACGTTTTAGTCCATTTTCATACGTTTTCGTCAGTTTTCTTACGTTTTCGCCCGTTTTCATACGTTTTCGCCAGTTTTCATATGTTTTCTTACTTTTTTTCCATTATTCATATGTTTTCGTCCATTTTCGTCCGTTTTCATACATTTTTTACGCTTTCATACGTTTTCGTCCGTTTTCATACATATTCGTCCGTTTTCATACGTTTTCGTCCATTTTTAAATGTTTTCGGCCGTTTTCAAACGTTTTCGTACGTTTTTGAATATCACAAGTGATATTCTGAATAATTCAAGTGATATTCTATGATATTCAGAATATCACAAGTGATCACAAATGATATTCTGAATATCACAAGTGATATTCTTTGATATTCAGAATATAACAAGTGATATTATGTGATATTCTGAATATCACAAGTGATATTATGTGATATTCTGAATATCACAAGTGATATTCTAAATATCACAAGTGACTTTTTCATACGTTTTCGCCCGTTTTCATCCGTTTTCATCCATTTTCGTCTGTTTTCTTACGTTTTTGTTCATTTTCATACGTTTTCGTCCGTTTTCATCCGTTTTCTTTCATTTTCGTCCATTTTTTCATACGTTTTCATCCGCTTTAAGATGTGTTTTTACGCTTTCATACATTTTCGTCCATTTTCATACATTTTTCGTCCGTTTTCATACGTATTCATCCGTTTTCTTATGTTTTTGTCCATTTTTTTTAATGTTTTCGTCCGTTTTCATACGTTTCTGAATATCACAAGTGATTTTTAGTGATATTCGAAATATCACTTGTGAAAAATGGACGAAAACGCATCATGGTGATTGTTCACACAAATGACGTTTGGGAACAGTCTAGATGACGTTTGGGTACAGTCTAGATGACATTGACTCTAATTGCATTATATGGCTCATTGCAGGCACATACAATTAAATGCACCATCTCAGCTCAATTTCTAATGGATCGATCTGGTAATATGATGAGTGTGTAAATACTCATCATTTTTACCTAATCTGAACTGCCAAATCATCCAAAAACACTCAAAAATGCATCAAAATACTGAAAATATTCCAGGAGTGTGTTTTATAAGTTTCAAATGCAAAATGTTTGAAAACAATTGAAAAACAAACAAAGTTTGCATAATTGGCAGTTTCAGTCCCTCAACTTTCAAAACATGTCAAATCTAGTCCCTGATTATTCAAAACATGTAAAATATCATTAAAGGTCCTTGGGAATTCACAAGTTGTCAAAAGAAATCCTTTAAAGTTAAAAATTGCAAATTGACAACTTTGGTCCCTCAACTTTGAAAAGTGTCAAAAATGGTCCCTGGGTTATTTAAAATGGAAAATTAATAATTATAACCCTTGTACTATTCATCTATGGCAAATATGGTCCTTGTGTTAACATTGTGATATTTACAGGTTCAGCCCCTCAAAATCCAAAAATTACAAAATGATCCTTGTGCTTATTTCCTATAAACCAAATCCGGATCCTCAAAATTAAATAAAACCCAATACCCTTTATTACTACCCAACCCAATATTATCTAAATCCTAAACCCAGCCCAATCACCACAACCTTTGACCCGGCCCAACCCCAACTTAAATAATAATACCAGGGTTTGACCCCAGTCAAACCCATCTTCCCTTTCACACTCACCCCGCCAAAACCACCCCTCCTCCATCACTGCTCCAATACCACTGAACCTTTACACCTCACCCTTCCAACTAATCACCCTAGTCACTAATCTCTCCCCTCCACCTCCACAAACACCCAAATTTCCTTAATTGAGATAACCTGCTCTTGATATTTTTCCCGCCAAAAGTGCCACTTGTTCGATTGTGATGAAATTGGCCAAACCAAAGGTCAAGATGTGGTGGGATATGCTCAGAGATGTCGACAAAGAGATAATAGTCTATAAAGAATAGAGGAGAGGCAATGTAATGGATTATGTAGTGTAATTTTTATTTATTTAGGTCGTTTTTAATATTTTTCAAATTTCCAGTGTATGTAAAGCTTTCAAGCTCTTGTTTAAGTTAATTCAGTGTTAATCAAAGTCACTTTCAGTTTCAATTTCAGTTCTATCTTTACAAATTCAGTATTTACATTTTCAAGCTCAAAATCTCAAGTTTACTCATTTCATGTTATAGTTGATGTTAAGACCTATTTTAGATCACATAAGCTCCTAGATAGCTTATTAAAGCTATTAGTAACTTTAAAAGTCAGTATAGAATCAAAACTCAATAAAACTCAAAATATCACAAAAAAGCTTCATTATTCAAAGTCATGGTTATGATCAAGAAAAGCTGGAGCAAGGGGTATTTTGGATTGCCCTTGGGTTAGTGGTTCTGTGGAGAACCTATAGGATTGTTTACTTGGTCCTTGTTCTTGGTTTCTAGCTGGAAATCAGTTGTAAGCCATTTTCACTATTTTACCATTTTACTGTTAGAATACTTAAACTGCTTAGATCTTGTTATTTTTATGTTCCTTTGTTGTATGTTAGTGATATTGTAGAATAAAATTGTTAGTTTGTGTATTGAATATCTTAGTTGCTAGTTATATCATTTAGACAGTCAAAATAGCTTAGTTGTGATACTTAGATAATTGTTGTTAGAATCTGTATTTTTGTGCTCATTTGATCTTATAAAATCAGTATAAAGTGTTTGAAATAAGTTTCATGTTCTAAGTTGTTGATTTGTAACACTAATCATAGAACAAGTCTTGCTAAGAGTTGTTTGGATCAAGCTGCTTATCTGAGTTATTGCATGTTATTGGCTGAAATACTTGTTGCTTCATGTTAGTTTAGGTTAATAAAGATCATTGCAGTCATAACATATAGGTCTTATTAGTTAAAAAGTCAAAATCAAGTTTCAAATCCTTGTTTTCATTCACTGTTAGGATTTTAGATTCCAAATCTCATCACACTAGTTCAAAACTTGTTATAGTAGCTTAAATTCATCTTATTCTAGCTTAATTTATCATAATCAGTCACTAGTTTAAGATCAAAACTCACCAAAGTCAATCCTTGTGATTTTCTGCAAAAGTCAATTCCACAGCAGACCTTGTGTTCTGGGTTGCTGATCTTTGATCCAATTGGACTTCAATTGGCTAGATTCTGATGGGGCTTTTCATGTTTTTAGATAGCCAGTAGTGTCACCTTGCTTTTGCCCCCATAATCTTCATTTTATCTGCTTATTTATAAGCTCAAAAGCTGCCTGCAAGTTGGCCTTGTTCCTGAAATTTCTGTGTTAAGTTTCACAACAGTCAATTGCTTAACCTGCTTAATCTCTTGTGGTTATTTGTGTTTTTTAGTTGATTTGTGGTTATTTTGTCATATTAATCTGTTCTTGAACTTTTGGCAACTTTTATTGCTTATTAGCTTATTTTGTGCTTATAAGCAAACTGCTTATTAGCCCAAATCAGCCTATTAGCCTTATTCAAGTTCCACTTTTAATTTTCCTAGCCTTCTAATATTAATTTAGACTTAACTTAAATTTTTCAGATTTTTCCTAAGTTATTTAATATTTTTAATAATTTTAATTAGTTTAAAATAGTAATTAAATCATAATAAATAGAATATTAATCAGAAAAATATAAATCCAATTTTTATAATTTTATTTTGTCATTTGTAATCTAGGAAAAATATAAAAATATTTTTAGTCCTTAAGAAAACCAAAAATAGAAATATAGTGATAGCTTCTATTTAATAGAATTTATCTTTTTAAATTTTAATTAAGTAATTTTCATTTTTATAATTTTCTTAGCTTTTATTAACCTTAGAGTATTTATATAAAAATTTTCAGATTTTTCTTTGATCTTTTAGTATTTATTAGAATTTTAATTAGTTTAAATAATTATTAAATATTTTTTAATTAATAATAATTAATTAATAAGTCAAATAAATAATTTTCTTTTTCTAATAATTTTCTTTTCTTATTAGGATTGTAAAAATATAATTTTCATATTCGTAGGCCTTTTATTTCTTAAAACTCACTTTTTATTTCGTACGTTTACGTTTATTTAAATTTAAACGTACGCTTTTAGGTTTTTATACGTTTCTAGTTAACTTGTTTTTCCAGTTCTTGTTTATATAGCTTGTTTAAAGCTATTTTCTTATCTCCTTAGTGTAATCAAAACCATAATCCCTTTTCTGTTCAAAAGCACTTGATCACGATCCGTTTTTAAGCACAATTTCACATCTCGCTGGGACTTAAACGACCCGGGGATAAAACTATACTCCTTGGATAATTGCATTGTGTTCTCAATTGGTTTGACTTTGTTTGACCACATACGTGGTTGATTTAAGTTGACTGTTTTTGAGCCAATCAAATTTTGGCGCCGCTGCCGGGGAGGTGTGCTGCGTGTTTCAAACGTTTTGCAGTATCGTGTCTTTGAACCCCAATCTGTGAATATCTTCTCTCTCTTGTATATTTATCATATATAAAGCAAAACGCTTGTGAAGTTAACTCATTTAACTGATCAAGTACCAAAAATATCGTATTCCTATTTCCCATAAAACCATATAAAAAACAAAAATATTTTTCTTTTCTTTTCTATATATAATATCATATAAAAAATAAAAACATCAAAAATATTTTCCATTTTCTGTGTTAAATAATAAACAATAAATAAAAATTACCATCGAGAACCAAGACTGAGTACTACCTAACTGGGGGTACGGCCATAATAAGTTCTCAAACCAAAGATATAAAACTTGCCTTTGTATCACTTGCGAATATCGGCTCACCTTTAATTGATAAACAAACTCTAACGGAGGTTCTAGGATAGTCTGACATTAAATTGTCGGACTGAAAGAAGCGGGTTTTTAAGGAGCATTTAATTGCCCACCTCTGCTTCTCCGCCACTCTGTGCGTTTGTCTTTTAGAGAGCTACCGTACGCCTGTTGATTATTGGTTTAAGTTCACTTGTGTTTTTTCTCGATCTTGATTTTAATTGAAATTTTTTGTTTTACTTTTCAATAAACAAATAAAAATCCAAAAAGAATCTTCTTACCCATTTTCTGAGTTTCCTCCACTATAAAGGATTCTTAGACTCGTCTTAGTGCATGCGCACTCGTTCTTCTAGGTCATCAAGCCCTCTCCGTGAGCTTGGAAACATACCTCGAAGACGTCGTAGACGTTCTGCCCCATCAGTCGTATCTAAGGAACGTACTGATCCTGTCGTCATGGCAGATTTGCCGATGAATGAGCTTCTCCAGGCACCCATCGAGGGTTATGGAGATGCCATTGTTGTTCCAGCTATTGTAGCTGAGAGTTTTGAGCTCAAAACCGGGTTACTGAATCTTGTAACCTCAAGCCAATTCTACGGTTTTGAGAGGGATGATCCTCATGCTCATATTCGATGGTTTAACAAGATTACATCTACCATCAAATACAAGAACATCCCGTCTAGCTCAATCAAACTTCTTCTATTCCCATTTTCTCTCGAGGGACAAGCCCGGATATGGCTTGAAAAACAACCCCCTCGTTCAATTGAGACATGGGAGGACTTAGTTACAAAGTTTGTAAACGAATTTTTTCCACCGTCTAGAACGACAAGTCTTAAAAATGAAATCATCAAATTCACACAAAGATTTGATGAATCGTTTAGTGAAGCGTGGGATCGTTTCAAAGAATTGCTTCGTAAATGTCCTCATCATGGTTTTACCGAGTTGATGCAAATCGACACTTTCTATAATGGAGTGAGCCAATCTGACCAAGATTCTCTCAATGCCTCCTGAGGAGGTAACTTTTTGAGCAGAACTGTCAAAGAAGCTTTAGCGATTATTGAAAATAAGTCTAAGGTCCGTACTGCACGAACAAAGCCATATCATTCTCAGGCTAGTGCCGGTCCTTCTACTTCATCTCCCGTGAGTTCTTCTAGCACCGATGCTAAGATTGACAAACTCACGGACGCTATTCAAGCTTTGGTTCTCTCAAGCCAAAAGAAAGTCACTTTCACACAAAGTCCTTCACATGCTGAAGTGAAGAAAGTGGAAGTCTGTGTTACTTGTAGTGGCCCTCATGCATACTACGACTGTACTGCCACCGATGGTAGTCCTTTTGAAGTTAATGCTATAGCCGGTACTTCAAATCAGGGAGGTAATCAATACCGTCCTCAAATAGAACCAAATTACCGAGCTAGTAGCTACCAAGGACCACCCGGTTTCAATCATAACCAGAATTTGCAAAACCGGAACCAAAATCAACCTCGAATGAACCAAGGTTATCAAAACCAAGGGAATTTCAATTCTGGACATAATCAAGGTTTCCAACACCAAGGAAACTTTAACCGAAACAATTCCAACCAGGGAAATCATTTTCAGGGAAATGGTAATCCAAATCAAGGGAATTTTCAACATCAAGGTTATAATCAAAATAACCGAATGCAAAATTTCCCTAATCAACATCAAGCCATTCCAGCCCAACATCCATCATCTGATGAGTTATTGAGGCAATTCATGAAAGCTCAAGAGGACACAAACAGGTTGTTGGTCAGCCAGATCTCTGAGATTAAAAAATCTTTAAATGATCAACCTTCGGGCTCAGGAAAACTTCCGAGCAACACGATCGTCAACCCGAAGGGCGATGTTAAGGCGATCACAACCCGAAGTGGTGTTTCATATGAGGGAACCACTATTTCCACTACCACTTCTTCTTCTTCCCCCAAGGTAGTGGGAAGTGAGCCTGAGGTGACTAAGGGCCCGGTACTTCCTACTAATAACGGAGGTACCAACAACGTCCAACCTCAAGTTGTCCCGAAACCCAAGACTAAACATCAAGTTGTCTTTGAAGATCCTGAAACCCCGGTTGAAAACCCTAAATCCAAAACTTCTATTCCCTACCCATCACGTTTAAATGAGCAAAAGCTCCGCGAAAAAGCTAGTCAACAAATGGATAAATTCTTCCAAATTTTTCAAGAATTACACTTTGACATAAGCTTTGCGGATGCTATCATTCTGATGCCCAAGTTTGCATCCACAATCAAACACTTGTTAAGCAACAAGGAAAAACTGTTTGAAATGGCAAAGACTCCATTAAATGAGAACTGCTCAGCAGTTATCTTGAAAAAGCTTCCCGAGAAGCTTGGAGATCCTGGAAGGTTTCTACTACCTTGTGTCTTTCCAGGAATGGTTGAATGCTATGCCTTGGCCGATCTTGGTGCAAACATCAACCTGATGCCTAAATCAGTATGGAAGAAACTTTCTCTTCCTGAACTTACTCCTACCTGCATGACTCTTGAGCTTGCAGATCGTTCAATATCTCGTCCACTTGGCATTGCTGAGGACGTATTTGTGAAAGTAGGAAAGTTCTATTTTCCAGCTGACTTTGTGGTTGTTGATTTCGATGCTGATCCCAGGGTTCCTCTCATTCTTGGAAGAGGATTCCTAAGAACGGGCCGTGCTCTCATAGATGTATTTGAGCATGAAATCACATTACGTGTGGGTCATGAAGCTGTTACCTTTAACCTCGATCAAACTTCGAGGTACTCCTCAAATTACGATTCTGAATCGGTTAACCGAATCGATGTCATTGATATTGTTTCAGAGGAGTACTCTCAAGAGTTTCTTGGTTATTCTCATAATTCTGTGAGTGGGGATACCACCACATCTTCTTTACCTGGCATTTTCGACTCTTCCCCTTCTCTCACTCCGTTTGAGGGAAGTGATTTCAATTTGGAAGAGATCGATGATTTTCTCAAGTGTGATTCATTCCTAGAGGGGATTGATGACGCTGAGATTGATCTGGAGGGAGATATTCTTCTTCTTGAGAAATTGTTAAATCAGGACAATTCTCCTCCACTCCCTCCCGTTGAACTTCATAATGAGGAAGTCAAATCAGTTGAGAAAACTGATGAATTTCCTGAGGTCGAACTCAAAGACTTACCGCCTCATCTTGACTACGCATTCTTGGAGGGTGATGATAAATTACCCGTCATTATTGCTAAAGATTTAAATGATGAGGAAAAGACTGCTCTAATCAAGGTCTTAAAGTCACACAAGCAAGCCATTGCTTGGAAACTCTCCGACATAAAGGGTATTGACCCTGAATTTTGTACTCACAAGATTTTAATGGAGGATGACTTTAAACCAGCAGTCCAACATCAAAGAAGGGTGAATCCTAAAATCCACGATGTTATCAAACAAGAGGTTCTCAAACTTCTTGATGCAGGATTGATTTATCCCATCTCTGATAGTCCTTGGGTTAGTCCCATTCACTGTGTTCCAAAAAAAGGTGGCATGACTGTTGTCACGAATGAAGAAAATGAGTTAATTCCAACTCGATTGGTTACGGGGTGGCGTGTTTGCATTGACTATCGTAAGTTAAATGATGCCACCCGTAAAGACCATTTTCCTCTACCTTTTATGGATCAGATGCTTGAGAGATTAGCAGGGAACAAGTATTATTGTTTCCTTGATGGTTTCTCGGGTTACTTTTAAATTCCCATTGATCCACAAGATCAAGAAAAGACTACCTTCACATGCCCTTATGGAACCTTTGCTTATAAACGTATGCCTTTCGGCTTATGTAATGCTCCAGGCACATTCCAGAGGTGTATGATGGCTATATTTACCGACATGATTGGTAAAACAATGGAGGTCTTTATGGATGACTTCTCGGTCATTGGGGATTCGTTCCAAGCATGTCTCTCCAATTTAGAAAACATGTTGAAACGGTGTAAAGACACCAATCTTTGTCTAAATTGGGAGAAGAGTCATTTTATGGTCAAAGAGGGCATTGTCCTCGGCCATAAGATATCAAAGAACGGGATTGAGGTTGACAAAGCTAAAGTTGATGTCATTGGTAAATTACCTCATCCCACTACCGTCAAAGGTATTAGGAGTTTTCTGGGTCATGCCGGTTTTTATCGTAGATTCATACAAGATTTTTCTAAAATCGCCCGGCCTATGACTCATCTCCTTGAAAAGGATGCTCCTTTTATCTTCTCACCTGAGTGCATCAAAGCTTTTGAAATACTAAAGAAAAAGCTTACTGAAGCACCCATTCTGGTTGCCCCCGACTGGGATTTTCCCTTTGAGCTCATGTGCGATGCAAGTGATTTTGCCATCGGTGCAGTCCTGGGGCAACGAAAAGCCAAACATTTTCAGCCTATCCACTACGCAAGTAAAACCATGACTGAAGCTCAAACTCATTACACCACTACAGAAAAAGAATTGTTAGCTGTGGTGTATGCCTTTGAGAAGTTTCGGCCATATTTAATCTTGACAAAATGTGTAGTGTATACGGATCACTCGGCTCTCAAATATCTCTTTGCAAAACAAGATGCAAAGCCGAGATTACTCCGTTGGGTTCTCCTCCTGCAAGAATTTGATATCATTATACGTGATAAAAAAGGAGCTGAGAACCTAGCTGCTGATCATTTATCCCGATTAGAGAACCCACACCAAGATGTTTTCGAGAAAAAGGAAATAAATGAAACATTTCCTCTCGAGACACTCAATGCGGTTACTTTTCGTGGAGATTCTACCACCCCATGGTTTGCTGACTTCGCAAATTACCATGCGGGTAACTTCATAGTGAAAGGGATGTCGACCCAACAGAAGAATAAATTCTTCAAGGATGTTAAACATTATTTTTGGGACGACCCCTACTTATTCAAAATCTGTGCGGATCAAGTCATCCGACGGTGTGTTTACGGACAGGAAGCTATTGACATTCTCAAAGCTTGCCATGCTGGACCCACGGGGGGCCATCATAGTCCAAACTACACCGCCAAAAAGGTGTTTGATTCCGGGTTTTATTGGCCCACAATCTATAAGGATGCCCAAGATCTCATTAAAACTTGTGAAGCTTGTCAGCGTCACGGAAATATTTCACAACGGAATGAAATGCCACAAAATGCAATTCAAGTCTGTGAAATCTTTGATGTCTGGGGCATTGATTTTATGGGGCCATTTCCATCATCTCGAGGAAATAAATACATTCTCGTGGCTGTTGACTATTTGTCAAAATGGGTTGAAGCAAAAGCTTTACCCACCAATGATGCCCGAGTTGTTGTAAAATTCCTTAAAGCTCTGTTTGCCCGTTTTGGAACTCCACGTGCTATAATCAGTGATCGTGGTACGCATTTCTGCAATGACAAATTTGATAAAGTCATGCAAAAGTATGGTGTAACTCACCGTCTTTCCACTGCGTATCACCCACAAACAAGTGGGCAAGTTGAAGTTTCAAATCGGGGTATTAAAAGAATCTTAGAAAGGACTGTAGGAGAAAATCGTGCATCCTGGTCGGATAAATTGGATGATGCACTATGGGCCTTTCGTACAGCTTACAAAACACCCATCGGGTGTACACCTTACAAGCTTGTGTACGGAAAGGCATGTCATCTACCGATCGAATTAGAGCACAAAGCCTACTGGGCCTTGAAACATGCTAACTTTGACCTTCAAACTGCGGGTGATCACCGTAAAGTTCAAATGAATGAATTAAATGAACTGCGTGATCAATCATACGAGAACTCTTTGATTTATAAAGAAAAGACAAAGAAGATTCATGACTCAAAAATCAAGAACCGCGTTTTCAACGTTGGTGATCGAGTCCTTCTTTTCAATTCAAGATTGAAGATTTTCTCGGGAAAACTCAAATCCCGTTGGTCTGGTCCATTCACTGTTACAAAAGTTTATCCATATGGTACCATTGAGTTATCTCAAAATGATGGTCCAAATTTCAAAGTGAATGGTCATCGGTTAAAGCACTACTTTGGAGAGGACATACCATTTATGGTTGTCCCGGATCTTCAAACTTTCCCCATGAACCAATAAATGCGGGGATCGAGTCAAGCTAGTGACTCGGTGATCAAAAACATTAGCCCGCACCATATGGGTTTTCACCCATATCTCTGACTTCTTTCTATTTTCTACCATCTAAGTGTGGGGGAGATGCCCCACAGGTTGTATATATGTATATAAGTACTCAAGTTTCAAAAAATAAAAAAAAAAATAAAAAAAATAAAAAATAAAAAATGTGTGTATATAAAATAATGGCTATTCAGTATTTCCCTTTCACGTTCTAAGTGTTGGTTTAACAGCCGGTGCTTTGAATATTGAGGGCAATATTCAGTTCTAAGTGTGGGGGGGGGGGGGGAAATTCTAGCGAATTTTATCAAATGTATCATCTAGCACCCCCATTTTTAGCCAAAATTTTAAAATTTTTTCACTTAGAACTCAATAAATGGTTATCAGTCCGCCATGTCTAACCCACATAAGGATTGGCTAATCCAGGAGCAAACGGCTCTTGGTAAAGATATATCAAATCCGTTTATGGCTTGCAATTTGCCAAAAATTGTATGGTTTTCGACTCACCATATCTTTATAAGTGAAGAGTTGGCTAGCCCGCAAGGTTATGGCTTGTGGTAAAGGCTTTGGAATACCATAATTGGTAATCAGCTCACCAAAGATAATATTGATAAATTATCTAAGAGTTGGCTAGTCCAGAAGCAAACGGCTTCTGGTAAAGACAAATCAAACCCGTTGAAAGCTGATGGTTTGCTCAAAATCATTTGGTTATCATTGTACCAAAGTTCTTACTTGAACTAAAACATTTGGCTACTCCAGAAGTGATGGCTTTTGGTAAAGAGATAAAATCCATTAAATTTTCAAAAATATTGCTAGGGACTAGCAATAGTTTAGTGTGGGGGATTGATGAGTGTGTAAATACTCATCATTTTTACCTAATCTGAACTGCCAAATCATCCAAAAACACTCAAAAATGCATCAAAATACTGAAAATATTCCAGGAGTGTGTTTTATAAGTTTCAAATGCAAAATGTTTGAAAACAATTGAAAAACAAACAAAGTTTGCATAATTGGCAGTTTCAGTCCCTCAACTTTCAAAACATGTCAAATCTAGTCCCTGATTATTCAAAACATGTAAAATATCATTAAAGGTCCTTGGGAATTCACAAGTTGTCAAAAGAAATCCTTTAAAGTTAAAAATTGCAAATTGACAACTTTGGTCCCTCAACTTTGAAAAGTGTCAAAAATGGTCCCTGGGTTATTTAAAATGGAAAATTAATAATTATAACCCTTGTACTATTCATCTATGGCAAATATGGTCCTTGTGTTAACATTGTGATATTTACAGGTTCAGCCCCTCAAAATCCAAAAATTACAAAATGATCCTTGTGCTTATTTCCTATAAACCAAAACCGGATCCTCAAAATTAAATAAAACCCAATACCCTTTATAACTACCCAACCCAATATTATCTAAATCCTAAACCCAGCCCAATCACCACAACCTTTGACCCGGCCCAACCCCAACTTAAATAATAATACCAGGGTTTGACCCCAGTCAAACCCATCTTCCCTTTCACACTCACCCCGCCAAAACCACCCCTCCTCCATCACTGCTCCAATACCACTCAACCTTTACACCTCACCCTTCCAACTCATCACCCTAGTCACTAATCTCTCCCCTCCACCTCCACAAACACCCAAATTTCCTTAATTGAGATAACCTGCTCTTGATATTTTTCCCGCCAAAAGTGCCACTTGTTCGATTGTGATGAAATTGGCCAAACCAAAGGTCAAGATGTGGTGGGATATGCTCAGAGATGTCGACAAAGAGATAATAGTCTATAAAGAATAGAGGAGAGGCAATGTAATGGATTATGTAGTGTAATTTTTATTTATTTAGGTCGTTTTTAATATTTTTCAAATTTCCAGTGTATGTAAAGCTTTCAAGCTCTTGTTTAAGTTAATTCAGTGTTAATCAAAGTCACTTTCAGTTTCAATTTCAGTTCTATCTTTACAAATTCAGTATTTACATTTTCAAGCTCAAAATCTCAAGTTTACTCATTTCATGTTATAGTTGATGTTAAGACCTATTTTAGATCACATAAGCTCCTAGATAGCTTATTAAAGCTATTAGTAACTTTAAAAGTCAGTATAGAATCAAAACTCAATAAAACTCAAAATATCACAAAAAAGCTTCATTATTCAAAGTCATGGTTATGATCAAGAAAAGCTGGAGCAAGGGGTATTTTGGATTGCCCTTAGGTTAGTGGTTCTGTGGAGAACCTATAGGATTGTTTACTTGGTCCTTGTTCTTGGTTTCTAGCTGGAAATCAGTTGTAAGCCATTTTCACTATTTTACCATTTTACTGTTAGAATACTTAAACTGCTTAGATCTTGTTATTTTTATGTTCCTTTGTTGTATGTTAGTGATATTGTAGAATAAAATTGTTAGTTTGTGTATTGAATATCTTAGTTGCTAGTTATATCATTTAGACAGTCAAAATAGCTTAGTTGTGATACTTAGATAATTGTTGTTAGAATCTGTATTTTTGTGCTCATTTGATCTTATAAAATCAGTATAAAGTGTTTGAAATAAGTTTCATGTTCTAAGTTGTTGATTTGTAACACTAATCATAGAACAAGTCTTGCTAAGAGTTGTTTGGATCAAGCTGCTTATCTGAGTTATTGCATGTTATTGGCTGAAATACTTGTTGCTTCATGTTAGTTTAGGTTAATAAAGATCATTGCAGTCATAACATATAGGTCTTATTAGTTAAAAAGTCAAAATCAAGTTTCAAATCCTTGTTTTCATTCACTGTTAGGATTTTAGATTCCAAATCTCATCACACTAGTTCAAAACTTGTTATAGTAGCTTAAATTCATCTTATTCTAGCTTAATTTATCATAATCAGTCACTAGTTTAAGATCAAAACTCACCAAAGTCAATCCTTGTGATTTTCTGCAAAAGTCAATTCCACAGCAGACCTTGTGTTCTGGGTTGCTGATCTTTGATCAAATTGGACTTCAATTGGCTAGATTCTGATGGGGCTTTTCATGTTTTTAGATAGCCAGTAGTGTAACCTTACTTTTGCCCCCATAATCTTCATTTTATCTGCTTATTTATAAGCTCAAAAGCTGCCTGCAAGTTGGCCTTGTTCCTGAGATTTCTGTGTTAAGATTCACAACAGTCAATTGCTTAACCTGCTTAATCTCTTGTGGTTATTTGTGTTTTTTAGTTGATTTGTGGTTATTTTATCATATTAACCTGTTCCTGAACTTTTGGCAACTTTTATTGCTTTTTAGCTTATTTTGTGCTTATAAGCAAACTGCTTATTAGCCCAAATCAGCCTATTAGCCTTATATAAGTTCCACTTTTAATTTTCCTAGCCTTTTAATATTAATTTAGACTTAACTTAAATTTTTCAGATTTTTCCTAAGTTATTTGGTATTTTTAATATTTTTAATTAGTTTAAAATAGTAATTAAATCATAATAAATAGAATATTAATCAGAAAAATATAAATCCAATTTTCATAATTTTCTTTTGTCATTTTTAATCTAGGAAAAATATAAAAATATTTTTAGTCCTTAAGAAAACCAAAAATAGAAATATAGTGATAGCTTCTATTTAATAGAATTTATCTTTTTAAATTTTAATTAAGTAATTTTCATTTTTATAATTTTCTTAGCTTTTATTAACCTTAGAGTATTTATATAAAAATTTTCAGATTTTTCTTTGATCTTTTAGTATTTATTAGAATTTTAATTAGTTTAAATAATTATTAAATAGTTTTTAATTAATAATAATTAATTAATAAGTCAAATAAATAATTTTCTTTTTCTAATAATTTTCTTTTCTTATTAGGATTGTAAAAATATAATTTTCATATTCGTAGGCCTTTTATTTCTTAAAACTCACTTTTTATTTCGTACGTTTACGTTTATTTAAATTTAAACGTACGCTTTTAGGTTTTTATACGTTTCTAGTAACTTGTTTTTCCAGTTCTTGTTTATATAGCTTGTTTAAAGCTATTTTCTTATCTCCTTAGTGTAATCAAAACCATAATCCCTTTTCTGTTCAAAAGCACTTGATCACGATCCGTTTTTAAGCACAATTTCACATCTCGCTGGGACTTAAACGACCCGGGGATAAAACTATACTCCTTGGATAATTGCATTGTGTTCTCAATTGGTTTGAATTTGTTTGACCACATACGTGGTTAATTTAAGTTGACTGTTTTTGAGCCAATCATAATACCATCAACGTCATCAGGCCTTCATTATCATCAGGTCACCTTATCGTTCAATCTTAATCTTTGATTCTTAACTAATGTTTTGTTTGGATATAGTGGTGTTATTAATTGTATGGTTGATTTCGTCTTTAATGGACTAAGATCTTGTAATACACTTGTGTTAGGGTTTTTGTTTTATTTGTGCTGGCTGATTAGTGTTCATTTTAAATTAGCGATTAAAAAATAACAACACCCGTGTTAGGGTTTCAAGATTAAGATTTGTGATATTTGTATTGGCTGGATTAGATTTGCATATTTGACACGTTGAACGTTTTTAGGTGATGTGTAAAATGATTATTTGTTCGTTTTTTTTTCGTGTTTTCAGTAACTGTTTTTGTTTATATTAGTGTTGATGATTGGTATTTGGTAGTGTTTAGTTGGTATTTGGCAGTGTTCAGTTTAAAATTATTGATGATATTAATGAAATTAGGTGATTAAATTAGTGATGCCTATAGTTGAAAATCACTTGTGATATTCAGAATATCACAAGTGATATCACTTGTGATATTTTGAATATCACAGAATATCACTTGCGATATTCGGAAGTGTATGAAAACGTATGAAAATGGCCGAAAACATTTAAAAACGGACGAAAACATAAGAAAACGGGCGAATATGTATTAAAACGGACGTAAACTTATGAAAGCATAAAAACACGTATGAAAACGGATGAAAACGTATGAAAACGAACGAAAATGGATGAAAACGTATGAATAATGGACAAAAACGTGAGAAAACGGACGAAAACGTATGAAAACGGGCGAAAATGTAAGAAAACGGACGAATACGTATGAAAACGGACGAAAACGTATGAAAGCGTAAAAACACGTCTGAAAACGGACGAAAACATATGAAAAATGGACGAAAATGAAAGAAAACGGACAAAAACATATGAAAACGAACGGAAACTTAAGAAAACGGGCGAAAACGTAAGAAAACGTATGAAAACGGACGAAAACAGATGAAAACGGATGAAAACGTATGAAAACAGACGAAAACGTATGAAAGCGAATAAAAAAACATGAATTAAAAAAAAAAAGAACTAAAAAAAACGTGAATTAAAAAAAAAGAAAAGGACAAAAAAAAAAAAAAAAAAAAAAGTGAATAAATAAGAAAGACAAAAATACAAGAAAAAGAAATGAAAAAAAAAAGACATGGACTTAGGTTGACATATTAAATCTTAGGTTAATCCCCACTATTAGGTCTGTTGGGACAACATTAATTAGGCATCCTTATGTTTTAATGATGACAAATAAACATTAGTTCTCCCAACCCAATAACTGGGCCTGGCGAGCTGCCGGCGCTCCGACGCGCCAACCCACTGTATTGGTCGGGACGAATTTTGAAAGTCGGCTTTCCCCAAATCCGAAAAATGTGGATCTTTCAATACAGGTATGAATATGTTATGTGCTTCATTGGGAACACTCGGAACGAGTTTTAGAATTAAAGGGATCCAAATTTACAATCTCCCGTTTTTGGCAAAACGCCAACTCAAGTATTTTGATAAACGCCTCTAGCCAAGGCTTTTCTAAACCTAGGGAACTTATATATTTCACGTGACATCAAGTGAAAGTATTCATATGGCAATAATCCGTGTTTACGTCTTCTCTAATCATGTAACGGGTTTACTCCCTTATTGGTCAAACTAAGTCAAAGGTCCCTTTGCGTAAACGCATCCTTTCCCGTTATAGGATATGCTTTACAATGATGCAAAGCACTTAGCTTGTTTTCATCAAGGTGATTATTGATCACGTCGAGTCGTGGAAATTCACGTATTATGAGATTATGAATACTCGACGTTGAGTTACTTGAGATTATGAGTAACCTTTGATTTTCTCATCCAACACAACCCATAATCATCTTTGTCAACTATTTTATTTCTTAATGACAAGATGATTAAGCCTTAATCAATCCTTTGATTAATCTCTACACCAAACTAATCCTCTTACCATTTCAAAGTCCTCCAAAATCTTATCCCCAACATTCCTTAATATTCATTGTACTTTCATGTACTTCTTTTCCCCTACATTTCCACACCAAATCTTCCAAACATTCTCTTCACCACATTCCAATCCAACCACTAGAATTTCACCACCTCATCATCTTCTTCATCCTACCCCTCATTTCAAACACAAATAAACCTTCACCACAAACCACCTCCTTCTACTCCAACATTCAAATTTCAAATTTGAATCCAAGCCAAAGGCTCTCTATCACTTCAACATCACCTCATTCTTACACACATACAACTCACTCTCCTACACTCTCATCCTCACTTCAAATTCAAATTACACACACTTCCCTTACAACCCTTTCCTTCCCTCACACACTAGCCAACTTATTTCATCACATGGGCAATTCAAATTTGAATTCTCTTTTAGGCTCCCCATCACATCCATATCAGATCCAATCCAACTCACACCTTCAATTCATCACATGGGGAATTCACTATCTCTCTCAAGCTCCAACATTCAAATTAAAATTTGAATTTCAAACCTAGGCTCCCTTCCATCACATCATTCCAACTCACCCAAACTAATCTCAACCCTTTATCTCACCATCCTCTCCAAGTTTAGCATATCCTTGGAATATTCCCTTCTTAACTCGACCATGCTTACTCATCCAACTCAACCATGGTTCTCTCCTAACCCAACCTCACTCTTTCACTTCCCTCTCACACATTTGAATTTCAAATTCAAATCTTCCCTTTCTCTATCTCATCCAACATACACACTTCCTTTCCAAGCAAAGGAATATACCATGGCATATTCTTTCTCTCTTTTCTATGCCATGTGAGGAATACCCAAACTACCCTTCCCAATTATCCCTTCTATCCTTCCCTCTTTGATAATTGGTTTCACTTAAACACTTCACAAAACATTTTTACAAAATGGCTATTTGAGTTGGTAGACCTTGAGGATGAATAATGTAAAGATTTAAATGTGTGAAGTACAATTGGGGGTTTAGCAAGGTTGGGTATTTAAAAGACCAAAACCTAAAAGAAAAAAGACCAGTTATCCTAGCGCGTTGCTGGCGCTCCGACACGCCAGCAACGTGCCAGACTCTGATGTTCTTTTCTCATTTTAGGTCTTGGCCTATAAATACCCCATCTTGGCTCTTGTATTCCTCACCCCTTGCCATTATTTCTTTCTCTCTTATTTCTCTTCTCTCAATCCTCTAATTCTATCTTGTGTTCTTAATCTTTCACATAACATCTTTGAAAGAACACATCTCCTTGCAAGGGAAGAATCACGAGAACCTAATCCACTCTTGTGATTGTGTCGTGGGTCTTCTTATCTTTACCCTTTCTACTAGAATCGAGTCTCTAGGTTAGGTTAAGACTTGATTAAACAATCAAACATTCATAATTTGATTTGGTTGTAAGGGAAGTCTTGTGTCGAGGTGACCAAGCCTAGATCATTGGGGATCTAGTTGGTGTTTGATACTTCCGGTGGGAAGTCTTTGTGGTTAATTTGAGTCACGAGTCCTTGAGGGTGGTTTCCGAGGGCGGAATACCATTGGGAGTAGCTCTTCTTTGTGAGCGCCGATCTTAGTGCATATCGGTGGAATGAAGTTGTAACGGTTTGTAGTCCACCGAAAGGATTATACTTAGTGAATAGTATAGTGTCGTGGATTTGCAACTGGACGTACGGATCGTATAAACCCCCATCCCGAACCAGTATATATCGTAGTGTCATTTACTTGCTTTATATACTTTGGATTGTGATTGTGTTAGTGGTTGTTGTTGTATAAACCACTTGATACTCTTTGAGGCTTTAAGTTTTTAAACATCTAAAAGCCAAAGAGACCGGATTCACCCCCCTCTATGGTTCTACAATTGGTATTAGAGCGGTATAATCAAGTTTTTGAGCGTTAAAACCTTCCCGAGAAGTCGTTTTAAGTCAAAAATTTAAAATACCTAACGAAATTTTTGGAAAAGTTGAGTATAGATCCATGGCTCAACAGAACTATGTTGAGGGGTGTTCTATGCAAAGACCACCTGCTAGAATCCGATGGGTTTTGCTTTTGGAAAACCCGATTTGAGACCTATGTTAGGTCTAAAGATATTGATTTGTAGAAGATCATCCAAAATGGCAACTTTGTGTTCATGATGCAAGATCCCGAAACAAAGTTGATGGTTGAAAAGCCATATTTGGAATTAAAAGATGATGAGAAGAAGAAGCTTGGAAAGAATGATGAAGCCAAGATGACAATCTTCAATGCCCTACCTCGAAGGGAGTTCGAAAGGGTCTACACTTGCAAGACCGCCAAAGAGATTTGGCATACTCTCATCATTACTCATCAAGGCAACTCGCAAGTCACAGATTGCAAGATCGACTTACTCATCCAACAATATGAGAAGTTTTTGATCTCGGATGAAGAAACCATTGACAATGGTTACACACGGTTCAATGCTATTATCACAAGCTTAACGGCTCTAGATCCTACTTTTAGCAATAAGAACCATGTGAGAAAGTTTCTTCGGGCTCTTTCGGTGAAGTGGCGGCCGAAGGTGACGGCTATTGAAGAAGCCAAGAACTTGGCGGAACTTCCTCTTGACGAGCTAATCGGCAACCTCAAGGTGTATGAATTGATCCTTGAAAATGACAAGGTTGCTTCCAAAGACAAGAAGGAGAGGGTGGAGTCTTTAGCCCTCAAAGCCAAAGTCACTAAGTGTAACACCCCCAAAATTATCACAGCGGAAGATAGTACACTGGGGTATTACTTCTTAGCACAAAGTACAAGTCATGGAAAATGACCTTCCAAAAGTGACGTTTAAAGGTATTTCACATTTGATACATTAAAAGCTCAGAGTTTGCATAAGGTCCCAACAGTTTTCATAAAACACAATGTTTTCAAAAGAGTGCAAATGTTTTAAACATAACATAAAACTTCAAAAATATAGTCTCTTCAAATGTGAAAATATGCCGAGTCTTCAAAATATATCCGTGCGACACCATCCAAGACCTTCATGTCTTCAAACCTGAGATAAAACATGCTAAAAATGTCAACAAAAAGGTTGAGTGAATCCATAGAGTTTAAATATAAGCAGTTGATCACAATATAATTCAATTTATAAAAACGACTAAGCAACAAATGCAGAGTCTAATTCAGTTATTATTGCACTAAGCTCGTGACCCCGAACATTAACGTTATGGTGGGATATTCTAAATGAATATAAATTTGCCCTTCGACATAGGTAATAGCCATACCTAATCAACAATACGAATACAATACATGTGATAGCCAAACTGGTACATTTTGGCATGAGGGCTGTCGTACCCAATAGATCTATTTACTGTATTCGCGTTCACTCGCAAGTGATTAACGGTTCACGATAAGGAAGGGACTTTCAGGCTTTGGGAAACTTAGGCAATGATAATAACATGATAGCAAACAATTTCAAAGCATTGCGATCATAAATATTTATAGCATGTATCTCCCCCACGGAGTTTGTAAAACAGTTGTAGTAAAAATTGGGGCTATGAACTCACCTTAAGTAGTGGAGTGAAAGAGCACGAATAAAGACAACCGAAGAACCGAAGCGAAACTAGAAATGACCTATAACAAGAAACGTGTCTAAGCGAATGCTAATTGAATAAGAGAATGAATGCACATTATTATACTTGATTCATATAGCCAAGGCATCATACTAAGGGTTTTCACAAGTCATATAGTCAAGGTTTCCAAAAATAGTAGTTCCCGAGTTGTTTGCCCCTCACATTTCCCTAGTTTTTATTAGCGGCTGAAAACTTTCCCCGACTTCCAAAAGTCACTACTTGCAAACCGTAAGTCAAAAAATTATGTTCTTTATATCCCTAGTTTCATTTAAGTCCCTAGTATACTGTAAAAATAAGTTTACTAAAAAATTTGCAGGTCTAACCACTTTTTATAAATTTTCTTTACAGATCTGTCCTAAAGGTAAATGTGACTGAGTTTTATGTCTTACCAAATCGGCCGTCATTTGAAATCTACATGTCCTATGAAGGTGAGGCCAATTGGAGGTGATAGTTCTATTTGTCTAGTACAGGCTACATACTTAGTTTTCAAAAAGTTATGGAATAAAACTTGATTTTTGCCCCGAATGCCAACAACATACAGAATCTGACCCTTTTTACCATAAAATTCATAGTTTAATCATCGGGTGTCGTCACGGAATTCGCCACCCGGAGAAATGACCACAAGATATTGATCTACAACTACATATTTTTAGTTTAGGTCTAAAGTCTACTGATTAGTACAGTTAATTCCATTTATACTAATGGTCTGCAGCAGTCCCAAGTTTTCCTACCAAACACTAATTTTGATGTATTTCCCAAACCGTGATAGCTATTAAAGTGAATCCACTTTGAGAAGTTAGATTAAGATGCATACTACTGAGATTAGCTTTCTTATCCTACATTCTATAGTATTAACTTGGAGTTTATCTCGTTTTCCAAACAATGTTCCAGATTTGACTAGCAATCGTAAAACGGCCATAACTCCTTCATCCGGAGGAGTTGATAACCCATCCAATTCGCCACATCAAGCCTAAGACTTTATCTAACCACCCATGTAATTTGTTCACAGGCTCCAGGCCAAAAATTTGGAGAACTAGCCCCGTTTACCTACTGGTCTCAAAACAGTCCACTAATCCTACCTCTATTTCATCATAAACACTTCCAAACCACAATCACCCTTAACCAATACCCCTAATGAATCAAGTATAATATGTATATGATTTAGAAAGACCATTTACAGAAGTGAAATCAATATTACATTGAAAGATGAAAACCCATTTGCATGTAACAAGAATCAAAGAAAATGGTGAGATTAACTTACTAGATGTGAAAATTACTAATAACCTTTCTAGGGTTTGATTGAAATTGACCCAATTGACACCCAAATCAACAAAAGTCTTCACTTCTAATCTTTAAAACATGATTACCCACTTGATTAAGCCAAGCCCTAATCAAGTCTTGAAGAAAAACACCAAGAAAGCCTTCATCTCTTGTGTGTAATTTGTAACTTGAATTTAAGTGATGAATATTATTGGTGATGATCTATGGGGCGGCACAAAGAAGAAAGGAGAGCAGAATTTTGGTGAGATTTGCATGAGAATGTGATAGTTGGAGTGAGATGGGGAGCTATCTATCTCCTGGAAGTGTTTAGGGAACACTTGTCCACATTTTAGACAAGTGTGGAGTGTGTTGGAGAGTATAGGGGCAACAACAAGGGGGGAAAGGTAAGTGTGCAGATTTTTAGTAGTTAAATGTTATATTGGGTGAATGTGTAGTGTATCTTGCTCCCGGTAATTACTAATGTTAAACCGATAAATCCTAAAACTTAAAACCGGGCAACATAAAAATAGAATACTTATGAAAATGTCAAAACTTATCAATATACACCAACTAAGTATACTAAAAGTGTGATAAGTCTAATGGAGAGCGTATACGTTGATAAAACCTAATTAACATAGGTTTGAGCGCGCGTATTACGTAAGCAATAAAATGCTCACGTAAAAATTATAAAATGAAAATAGTTCATATTAAATATGACTATTGGTGAAATATGGGTATTTTAAACACATAGACTTATCCTAGTCTTGTGTCGGTACGCGTTGTGTGATTTTTACATTTTGCGAGATATCTTCTCGTTAAATAAACAGAGGTGAACGAAAACGTTCAGAGAGTAATAATTCAAAGAAGAGTGAATTATTTAACTTGGAATGTCATCGGTTACAGATTTTCTTTTACGTTACGATAAAAGTCAAATAGTCAAGAAGTAAAAGTCAAAGGGCAATATAGTCAGTTTGGGTTGTTACACTAAGAACCAAGCTAGTGATGATAGCGATAGTCTAGAAGAAAGTGGTGATGAAAGTGATGAAGATGATAAAGAATTCAACTTAATGGCTAAGAACTTTAGAAAGTTCTTTAGAAGAGGAGGTAACTTTAGGTGTGGCAATCGAGGTAATGATGGAAGGAATAAGTTTGGAAGAGGTCGAGGCTTCGATAACAAGGTTGGTGAAAGCTCTAGGCGTGAACGCGGATGCTATAATTATGGTGAAAAGGGTCACTTCATAAGTGATTGTCCGAAGCCTAAAGAGAACAAGGTATTCGTTGGTAGAGCTTGGAGTGATAGTGAAGACGAAGACCAACCAAACAAAGAAGCTACTTGTCTTGTTAGTCTTAAATGTGACGACATTTATGGGATTTACATTAGTTATCATTAGCTAAACACGCAAGGACTAGAATAGACAAGGTTGCATAGTTTAGGCGTGTGAAGGCTATAAATACCCTCCTAGACTTCACTAGGGTGAGACTCTCATTTTGGGTGTGTTTGGTAAAAGTAGCAGTGAACAGTAGCCACAGCTCACAGCTCACCGCTCACAGCTTCTTAAAGAAGCATTGGAAAAATGTGCTTTCCTAAAAAGTAGCAAAGCTCACCGCTCTTTTGCCAAAAGAACAATAAAAATGAAAAAGCTCATTGGTCACCGCTCATCGCCCCAAAAACCTCCAAAAAGATCCGCGCCAAACATAGCCTTTGTATGTGTGCGTATTTTCTCTTTCTCTCTCTAAGATAATACATACACATCTTTCCTTCTTTTCTCTCACTACTTTCTCTCTCTAACTCTATCATGTATTTTACATATTTTGAGTCTCCTCGACCTCCCGAAGGTGTTTCTTGATGCTATCAATTGGTATAAGAGATCCTCAGGGGTGATTCGTGGTTTGTTTGTGTTAAAAATCTTTCTTTAAAAAAAATGATATTTTTTGTTCGTATTATTTTGCTCGCAAACAAAGTACTGCTCGAAAAATTATATTTTCGGTTCCTATATGTTTTCTTCGCAAAAGTATCTGTTATGATGAAAAAATAAATAAATTATTCCTATTGGTTACCTTGTCTCCATCACGTGTAACCAACTTGCAAGATTTACTTTCATTCATTCTCTATATATATTATAGCAGGGAGTGCTATTTTGTCTTTAGTGATTAAAAAAAGGTTTCTTCAATAAAAAAATGTTTTCCTAATAAAAAACTACTTCCTATTTTCAATTGGATCTTTAGCCCATTTTTGGGTAGACTTGAGGCCCAATTACTCACAAATGGTTGCATATTCTTATGCGAATTTTCTCTATGTTGCTAGCCCATTTTTGCAGCCACTTGAGGCCCAACAGTCGTGTTATTAAATTTTCTGGATAAGTAACACATTGTTTAAACATTTAAAAGTAATAAAAAAAAATGGATAGATGTTTAAAGTTTCGTTCATTAATCTCAAAATCCTATGAATTCAAAATACTTTAGTCGATTAATCATGTTGATTCATGATGTTTCAATGTTACTTGCGCATTAGAAATCGAAAGATAATTAAAGAACAGTTTCACAAAAAATTCCTGTCGCAACGCGGCGGGCGCCAAGCTACTTGTTAATATTATCATATTCATACGAGAGAATGGAATCTTCAAATGGGTTTTATTTATTTTTTATTCTGTGAAGAAACTTTTTTTTGCAACAGAAAGTTGTTAACATCTATTTGCGAAGGAAATAAATTACGAATTTTTTTTTGTTTTTAGTGTGTTTTGAAAGATTGTGAAGCTTGCGACAGTTTGGAAAATTGTTGAAAAAATTGAGGGTTTTGTTGTGACATCTAATTTTGCAAGACTTTTTTCTTGCAAGATTTTGTTGTGATACTTGTTGCAAGGGTTTTGTTGTGATACTTGTTGCAAGACTTCCTTGCAAGACTTTGTTGTGATACCAAATCTTAAGAGACTTTTGTTACCCACTATTTTCTAAAAGGATACTCTACCAAAATTTTAAGAAATTCTTATGAGACTTTCTTGTGATACCTTATTTACGAGACTTTCTTGTGATACCTCCTTTTCGAGACTTTCTTGTGATACCTTCTTTGCTAGACTTTCTTGTGATACCTTCTTTGCTAGACTTTTGTTACCCACGTTTTTTCTAAAACATTACTCTGGCAAAATTTCAAGAAAATCTTACGAGACTAAAAGTTAAATTGAGCTTATCCTTAAGAGATCTCTTACGATATAAAGACACAACAAATACTCCAAGACTCTTAATTAACAAACACATTAATCAAAACACAATTAAAACAACATTCAAAACAAACATTCCACACTTCACTTAAACGATCCTTATCAAGATTCACATTACACGTCAAAAGGTTAGTGTTGATAATTGAATGTTTATATGACTACGGAGTCTGTACTATATACTACGGGATTAGGAATGAAGTTGTATTACACGAGTTCGTGCACTTATGTATCTTCGTTTCTTTCTTTCTACTGCACGAAGATGACTTGTTTGGGTGTTTATTGTTCGTGATGAAGACTTGGCTATCTAGTTAATTTTGTGTTTCTTCTCTATATACACAAAGTAACTATTACTTTAAGGAGTTTCGTTATAGTGCTCAGTGTCTCACGTAGTTGAGGATAGTCAAGTGGTTGGATACTTTTGTACATTTGATGTTGGGTATATGGTATACACCGTTCTAAGTCACGAGTTTAACATCAGTATAAGTTTGAGGGATTTGTGTAATATACTTCATCACCAGATCGTTGTACATGGTTATTTCTCTAGATGTGGTCATTACTATTAGGCTACTGAGTTATAAGGGGTTGGAAAAGAGTTAGGAAAAAGAGGATAATAGTATAGAGGAATTTTTATCAGCAGTTGATTCTCACGGGATATTTTTAACCGTTGAAGTACTTGCATACGTGAGAAGATCTTGTTGATTTCTTGCATGTCACCCCAAATAACTGCACTTCATTGAGAACAGAAGAAATAGTGTACTCGTAGAGGGATTTATCTAATATTTTGGACATTGGTCATAGGGATTCGTGCCAAGTATGCAGGATACTTATTGAGGGATTTATTGGGTCGATGAACATTGGTTGGATAGATTCATGCAGGGTATTATTATTCGACTTCATTTCTGTGCTTGAAAGTTTATCTCAATGAAGAAGTAAAAGAAACTTGCCAAGTGTACTACAGTATCTACAACAGTTTCCGCTGCTACATCAAAGTCAAAAATACGGTATCTTCTACAGTTCAGTTGTGCATTCAAAGTCATGATAGAAGATATGTACACAACAAGTTTCGAATCTGCAGAAGACGATTGTCAGTTTAGGGGGAAGCCGATTCAGAAACTTTGCCAAAAAGAAGAGTATGAAGAAGCTTCAAAAGACATGGTGTATGAATTGGGGCGAAGCTAATCCAGTTCATTTTTTTACAGTGTTTCGACTAAAAGTAATGAAGAAGAAGAAGCAAGCTCAGGATTCCAGAAGATCAAGATTTGTCATGTCATCCTTGAAGCTACTGTATTTAATGTTTATTTTACTTGTAGGATTCATTGTAAGTAATTTCCGTATGTCATCACATTGGGGGAAGATTGTTAGCCTTAAATGTGACGACATTTACGGGATTTACATTAGTTATCATTAGCTAAACACGCAAGGACTAGAATAGACAAGGTTGCATAGTTTAGGCGTGTGAAGGCTATGAACACCCTCCTAGACTTCACTAGGAGGGTGAGACTCTAATTTTGTATGTGTGTGTATTTTCTCTTTCTCTCTCTAAGATAATACATACACATCTTTCCTTCTTTTCTCTCACTACTTTCTCTCTCTAACTCTATCATGTATTTTACATATTTTGAGTCTCCCCGACCTCCCGAAGGTGTTTCAAATCATGGGAAAACTACTTCCGAGAGTCTAACCAAACCAATAGTGTTTGTAAAATAAAGCAAAAACAAAACTCCGAAAAGCTCTGAGCCTAACGCGCTAGGTGACGCGCCAGCAGCGCGCTAGGTCTCTGAGGGAAAATGGAGTTTCGTCAAATAGTTTTGTTAAACCAATTACTCCTCAAGCTCCTTTTGCAAATACTCGAGGTAATCAAGTACCCATTACAAGAGGAGAAAACCCAAAACAATTTTATAACTCGGGTTCTCGTAATGGCCTTGATTACACACAACCTTGAGTCAATCATAGACCACTCTTACCTACACCCAATGTGAGACCTTCATCCTTATACAACCAAAGATCCTTTTTCCAATATAATCAATCATTTCCAAGAAGAAACTGTTATAACAATAATCAAAGGTCCTCACACTATCAATATAACTAATATCAAAGGAGAGACAACTCCTACACAAACCAAAGATTCTTTAGACCTCAAAATCATCAAAGCTATAGACCAAGCTATCAAAACCAAAATGATTTTCAAAACAACCCTTGGTCTAAGTTCTCTAGATTTGGTATTGAAAAATTATGTGTCTTGCTTCAAGACCTAAGAATGTTTAACTTGGGCACTTTAAATGCTAACCAAAATGGACCAAAGAAGCAATGGGTACCAAAAACTTGAATTGCATTTTTGGTTGTAGGTTTGCATCAAATGTGATCTACAACCGGACGAGTGGATAGTGGATAACGGTTGCACTAAACAGATGACCGGGAATAGGAGATTGTTCACGTCATACAAGGCATATGACGACAATCAAGTCATATTTGGAAGCAAACTTAGTGGGAAAATCATCGGTAAAGGTAACGTCCTTCATGACTCCATAGAAATTACCAATGTTGAGCATGTTAGTGGGTTAAACTTTAACTTGATTAGTTTTAGTCAACTAAGTGATGATGATTGTGAGGTTAAGTTTACTAAAGTAGATTGCACTATTAGTAAAATGGTGTAGTATTAGCTAGAGGTCATAGGAGAAACAACTTGTATACTTGCAAGTTGGGAGATAACTCCAAACAACACATATGTCTTACATCCATGGTGGATAACTCAATGCTTTGGCATAGGAAGTTAGGTCACGCCAATATGAGGTTAGTCCAAAGTCTAGCTTCCAACGAGCTAGTAAGGAACTTACCAAAGTTGAGCTTTGAAAGACATTATTGTGATACTTGTAATCTAGGGAGTCAAGGACATGTAAACAATAGGAATAGGAATGAAGTGTCAACTAATAGGGTTTTAGAGTTGCTACACTTGGATTTGTATGGTCCATCTCCAATCCAAAGCTATGGAGGAAACTTCTACACTTTGATGATTGTCGATAACTATTCAAATTACACTTGGGTAATATTTTTAGCGTCTAAGGATGGAGTCTTAGGAAAATTTGATATATTAAGGAAAAATCTTGAAAACCTACTTGATTGTTCTATTGTTTCAATAAAAAAAATCATAGTAGTTAATTTGATAAATTACAATTTGGTAGATTTTGTGAACAACATGGAATATCTTATAACTTATTCGGCCCGTTCACTTCTCAATCGCTTGATATTGTTGAAAGAATACATCGTAAGTTACAAAAGATGAGTCGTGCAATGCTTGACGAGCAATCCATTCTACAAAAGTTTTGGTGTCATGCCCTAGATACCGCGTGCTACATCTTTAATAGAGTCTACATTAGAAAGGTCATTAATAAAACACTCTATGAGGTACTTAGAAATAGGAAGCCTTCCTTAGAATACTTTAGGGTATTTGGTTGTAAAGTATTTTTACTTAACACCAAAGAATATCTTACCAAATTCGACCCAAAGTCGTATGAATGTGTGTTCTTATGATACTGTCAAACTAGTAAAGCATACATAGTGCTTAATAAGGAAATAATGAGGATTGAGGAATCTCTCAATGTGACCTTTGATGAGAGCATGCCCGAGCCTAAATCATCTTCTTCGGTAGAAGATGATGTGATCGATGAACAAATAGTTCAAGATCAAGAAAGGTCGCCGTCATTACAAGTTAATGTTTTGGATGAAGGAAATCCTAAGAAAGTGAGAGAAGTGAGGGGTCATCCTATAGAACAAGTCATTAGTGACTTGAATAAAAGAACGCTTAGGTCACAAACTATAGAAGACTAGGTTTTGGCATGACATTTTTCAAAAATCCAAATTATTTTCGGGATAGGTTTAGAAGTTCATGGTTGACATGCATCTTAGGAGAACAATCTTTTAGGATAAGTTAGATGTCTAGATGGTCATGTGCAAGGTCCTTTAGGCGCTCTTAGAGCTTATGTGCTTATGTGACTAGGGCTTATGTGAAGGCATGGAAGGAAATTTAAATAAATGTTTTCTGAGAGGAAAAATATCTATCAATGCATTATTCAAAAGATGATTGATAATATCCTAGATCCTACATGTCTATACTATGTGCGATTAACAAGAAAATTTGACACTAAATATTCTACTACACTTGCTAGAATTGAAAGTCATTTGTGTCAAATTTTCAAGACTAGATTATATTTTGGATCATATCTTACACTTGTGTTGAAGAATTTATATCTATCTCTACTTGTTCAATTTATGTGAAAATTGCATGCTATGTGCTTAGGGTAGAAAAGAAAAGAAAAGATTTTATGCAAGCATACAAACTACTTGCGTAGTTGAAGAGAATTCTCATGGTTTGGATTCGGTATGGTATTACATAACAAACTAAAATACCCATTTAATAGATTTAATAAGCTAAGTATTTCATCCGAAATCTTAGAAACTTATTTTGTCAATGCAAGTAACAAATAAGGATTATTAATATCGACACACTACACAACAAACTATAAACCGGAGATATCTTGCATTGTATATTGACTTTCTATAAAATGTGTGATGGTTTATAGGATCTAGTTTGTGTACTTAATTTATAATACACTTGATTTCTATACACATACAACTACATTCTTGAGATGACTTACATGAAATACTTGCACTTGGTTCATGTATGATGAGATGTAGGTTCTAAATTGTGTTTGATAGAATCATTTAACTCCAAAATGATGATCTAGGAACTTTCTCATCCAACCATAATTGGAAGCATCATGTATGGCTTAACAAATTATTGTGCATGTATGATTAATTATGGGAACTAGCATGAGAAACTAGATCATCCAATCTCAACCCAAAAGAAACTAAACTACTTCCCATGAAACAAATTAGCTTTCCCATATATTCTTCTTAAACCTCTCAATTAGTACAATCAATAAGGAATGAATGTACTAATACGCATTATCCAACGGTTATTTAAATATCTATTACCCCTACCTAATTCTTAATTTATCATTATTTAAGGAATAAGTTTATTAAAGGATAGTGTCACCAAAATCTTATACTTCCTTTCTACCCGAAAACATGGATATGACAACTACATCTTCTTAAGTAGTGACACTTCTTTGAATGCCAACAATCGTATCTTTTTACCAAACCGAGTATCGCGTTTACACTTTAGCTCAACGGGAAACGGAAAACACGGGGTAAAAATAAAATTTAGCATAACCATCTCTTTTATATAACCACAACCGCCCCACTATTTTTTTTCTTTCTTCCTTATCTCCTTTATTAGACAGGTCACTTTTTTTTTACTTGTCCTTCTCTGCTTCTTCCTTCCCCACCATACATACACCTTTTCTATTGTTTTCTTTCTCTCTCTATATCACCCCCTCACCTACTCGACATCAACACTGATCCATCACCATCATCTGTTTAACCCTTACAAAGTCAAAACACAGGTATAGCTTAGATCGTTTTTTTCCTTTCTCTCTTCCCCAAGGGAATCACGAGACCAACTAGAAGATTGAAGATGGAAAGTGAGCTTAGCTCAAAACTGTAACACCCCAACCCGACAAGGGTAAAGATGTCACGATAATGGTTTCGTATCAGATCAAAACAAAGCATACATCTATAGTAATACAAGAATTTTTCAAGGTTACAAATGAAATACTGAAATTACAAGGTTACAAATGAACTTCCGATGATTACTAATTCTAAAACATAATAACTTCTAATCAACTCTAATCCAGATGGCTATCAAGATCTTCTAAGTCCAAGGTATTCTCCACTCATTCTCAGCTTCCTACTAAAACCTGCCGCAGGAAAAGAAATGCGGCTGAGATACGAGAGCTCAGTGAACAGATACATAAACAAAGTAATGATAACGAAACAGAAATAAGATATGGTGCAATGGGGAAATATCATAAGGTATAACAATGAGAAAGTATAAGGAATAGGATAGGATAGTAATCCACCACGAGCCCAGACAAATCAAATGTAGTAACCATATCTTCATAATCATATAGAGGGGAGACCTCTCAGATAATCAGATAATATGAGGGGTGTCCTCATTCTTCAAATTGGAGTGATCAGCTCCCAGATATATGTGAAGGGCATGTATTGCACACAGTACCAATCACCAGACAATAATAAATCAGATAACAGATAATCCACTAAACAGAACAGATCTAGGATGCATCCATACGCCCCTGCAAACAAATCGTGGCCATATATATACTTGAGCTCATAACAGATAACAGATAAGGGACGGTGTGGAACATCACTCAACTACACTAGAGTCATGCCATTGGTGCATGATTTATCGTTTCAATTTATCCCAAAAGTAGTCAACACACAAAAGGTGAATTTTTATGTGAAAACCCCAGGTTCGTTGTCCCGACGAGGGTGTGAATGGAATTTCGTGTTTTCGGAACGTGAAACGTGTCGTGAATGTGATAAAAAGTGAGAGATTTTGATTTTACACTACGAATGATCGAATATCAAATAAAAACGACTAATAAAGCTACGAGTACAAATAATCTAAGCATACGAAATCTAAAACGAAAATTTAAATTAAAAACGTACGTTACTAATTTTAAAAAACGTAAATAAAAAGTGATTTTCTAAATTTTAAAAGCTAAAAATATAAAAATAATTTTTCTAAACTCTAAATATAAAAAGAAAATTTTGGAAAAAAGAAAAATATTTTTTTGACTTTTTAATAATTTTTTATAAATTAAAAACTATTTTTAAGAAGATAAGTGATTAAAAATACTAAATGGAAAAATAAAATTCTGAAAATTTTTACTAAAATACTTTAGACTTAAATAAAGCTATAAAAAATATGAAAGGTGAAATTGCTTTTTTAGATAAGCTGAAAATAAGCAGTAGCTCACAATAAGCTAAAAAGAAAAAAAAATAAAAATAAAAATAAAAGGGTTTTATATAAAACTTTGTAAAGTTTAACTAAAAAGATTGATTAGTGTAGTGGTAAGGTTGTTTGGTTGTGTGCTAAATGTCCTGGGTTCGAACCCCAGGACTGTCAAAAATTTTTTTGCTATTTGATTTTTTTTTGCTTTGACTTTCTTTTGCAAATAACTTTAAACTTCAACAAACATATAAACACAACTAATAATTCAACTCATTTAGTCAAAACACAAACAATCAAACTCATTTCACTACATAAACAAACACATCCAATTCAACCTAAACATATAAACACAATCAAACACAACACAAAATTCTAACACTAACTGTTAATAATTAGACAAAAAAAAAACAGATACGCTTAAACCAAGATAACTAGATTTAACCTAAACAAACACAACACAAACATACGCCATAACAATATGCAAAGTCCAAATCTTGCTATATCAAACACAAACACAAGCAGTAACAAGAAAAAAACTAGCAAAATAATCAGAATAGAACAAGAAAAAAAACAGTAACAAGAAAACAAGCAACAAGAAAACAAACTTCAACAAACTGAACAACAACAAAACAAGATAAGCTAAACTATATATATTTTTTTCTTTTCTTTTTTTCGAGCTTAAACAAGAACAGCTATACTACTTTATCAAAACAAGCAACAACAAGAATTAAAGAAACAGAATCGAAGCAGTAATCTAAGCAAAACAATAAACTTGACTTTCATTAACTAAATTAAAAATTACATCCGATTAAAACTGAAAATAAATTACAACTAAGAAATAAAAACTTACCGAAAAAAAAAGCTAAACTAAACCTAGAAGAAAAAAGAAAGTGGTGCGGCTGCTATGATATTTATACTAAAAAAAATAAGAAAAACCCTAGCCGAGGTGTGCTTGTTGTGTGAGAGTGTTTTTCTTGTGTGGTTTGTGCTTCTTCTTGAACCCTTGGATCATTTCTTGGTGCCTTGGTCTTTAATTCTCGATCGTTGATTATCTTTTGGAGCCTCGGATTGATGAGGTGGAGGGGAGGGGACCAAGACAAGGTCCATGTGAATGTTTGGCTTGTTGTGGTGAGGTGGAGAGGAGGGGATTAGGGGGCGGATTAGGGCGGTATCTTAGGGGTGAGGAAGAAGAAGGAGATAGTGTGTTAGCTAGGGATTTTGACTAAAAATGGTTTGGGGATTTGACCACTTTGCTTTATCCGGTGTTTAGTTTTAGATAAAAGGGTTGTGGGTCGGTGTTTGGTGTTAAGGTTGGGCCGATTGGTTGTTAAGGGTATTGGGTTTAGTTTTAATGGGGTGGGTCGATGGTTGTTGTTTAGTAGTAGATTTAAGTTAAATTTAGGGACCATTCTTTGTAAATAAGTAAACCTCAAGGACCAACTCTGCTATTTCTCCAAAAATAATCCAAGGGTAACTTTTGCCAAGTAAAAATAATCCAAGGGCCATTCTTCAAAAATATTATCTTTGACGAATTTTTCTCCGGCTTCGGCTCTATAAATCTCTTTTCCACGTCTCGTGCTCATTTTCTCGGATTTTGCTTGATTTTGTCCCTTTTTCAAGATATCCGTACCTGCATAGAAACAAACACAAAAACACAATATCTTTGGCATTTATGGTTAGTTTTTGGTCTATTTGGGTCCGGTTTTGGTCAAATAAAAGTATGTGTTTAAGCACATACCAAAATTCCCCCAGACTAAGATATTGACGTGTCCTCACGCAATGTTATAAAAACTCCCCGATTTTCCTTTTATTCTATTTTTGTATTTTTTTTTTATTATCATGTGACGGCTTTGTTGACAATCATTATCTCACGATAACTTTTAGGGTCTTCGAGCAGGAAACACGACTCATAAAGAAGTGACCATACGGATAAAATTCGTCGTTCCTGATTTTTCACGAGTCCCCAAACTAAGCGTAAAAACGAAATCATTGTCGTTTACAAGTTAGATTGCCAACACTACTCATGAAAGTTAATTGTGGACTCTTCGTTCCCAAATTCCTATTTTCCTCTATTTATTTTATTTTTGGTGAGAAATGAATTTCTTCAAATTCTCGTTTCGATAATTTTTAAGCCGATAAAAATACCTTAGTTTAGACGCTAAGTAGTTTCCAAACCTTCCCTCGAAAACCGTTGCATACAAAAATGAGGTCCACATCAAGGTCTCTGATTTAACACGATTTTGAGGATATCCCTTTTATTTGCGACCGAAACAACTCATCTACGAGTCCAGAGACGGAAGCCTTTATTAGGACACCCCCGGAGTCGAAGTTTGGCATTTTTAACATTATAAAGCACATTAACGTATTTAATCCTTGGCCCTTTATAACAATCACAACATCGGCTGCGAACCGGCAAGATGTGATAGTCTATTATGACCTTGGAATTTTTCCTCTGCCTTTATTAGAAGTCTACAACATCGGCTGCGAACCGGCAAGATGTAGAAAACTTTTTATGGCTTTGGATTATTATTATACATTATCATATTCATTAATTATTTGCCAAACCCCAAGTCCTACGGCTTTTATAACAATCCCAACATCGGCTGCGAACCGGCAAGATGGAATAGTCTATTACACCGTAACACTGGCAGTACCTTGATGTGTACCCAACTTCCATAAGCAAGGATTCTCTAAGGAAGAAATAAAAACTAATTATCGCCAAAACCAAAATACCTTTAATTATTCCTAGATTACTATTTTTGAGTGAAACAAGCTTATGGGAACAAAAAGCCACAAATAACTTCGATGAGCTCTAAAGAGATCCAACTACTCCACGTTTAGCAATCTAACTTATAAACAACTCTATCATTTCTCGTTCTTCGCAAATTTAAAATCTTAAATAATAAGATCCGCGAATGCTTAGCCAAATAATCAAGCCATGCATATATAAAGTCAAATACGGGAACTTGCAAACTCTTAAAAAGAATTCGCGTTTTATAGCTCCTTGTGTAAAAGACTAGCACGAGCTTATAGATTATAAACGGTTAAGGGGACAAGCTAGGGCTCAACACGCCCGGTCAAGTCAGAATTTTATTCCTACTCTCACCAGCGGAAAGTCAACAAAAATGTCAAAATTTATTATATTTTTGCAAAAAATTTTTAAATTTTTCTCATTTTTTTGGATTTTTTCAAATTTTGAGGAAAAACGGGGTTGCGAGAGAAAACGGCAAAAATGCAAGGCAAAAATCAAATCGAAAGATTACCCCCCCAGACTAAAACGAGACATTGTCCTCAATGTCTTAAAGGTAAGGGTTCTCCTACATAAATCTAAGGCCGTTTATTAATTATGCCAAAGATAAACGTAAAATGATAAGATTAAGGATATCAGATGAGCAACGAATGATGAAACTCGAGTGGAGAGAAGGCAGAACCATGAGCACGAGAGTCTTCATCATCGGGCAAACCTGAACACAGCACAGAAAACCACGAAACACAACAAATGGAAGAGGAAATCCTCCTCACGTCACTTATTAGAAAATAGATGGATAAGCATGGGGTGCCTCCCACGAAGCGCTTGTTTTGGTATCGAGTCGGAAAGCTTAGACTCGCCCCGAATTCATTTGTCCATGGGGGAGCATGTGGAAAAAGAAATCTCCATCGGACTTTCGTTCAAGATGTTTGGATAAACACTGAAGCATACGAAAGTTCCACTCCGATGAGATACCCGCGGTATTTTTAGAAATAAGAATCAGAAATGGTAATACCGGGGTCAAAGATGGTATCCTCACTCCCGAAGGAGTGAAGGATGGGAGAAGCCACAGCATATGTGATGAAGAGCATAAAGATTTGGATAATTATCATGAAATACTCTTCATCATCAGCAGAAGTTTTGTTAAGAATGTCGGGTGGGAGGGTCGGGATGAAATCTTCATGAGAAGGTACACCTCCCCCCAGACTAGTATCTTCCTCCAGATCAAAATAGAAATGATCGTATTCCGGAGGAGATATCAAAAGAGAGAGTTCATCGGAGAACTCCTCGTGATAGAGATCATTCAAATCAAAATGAAATGATTCATATTCGGGAGGAGAGATATGAGCATGAGAAGTGGTACTGCCACTACTCGTCTCCTCCGAATGATCAATATCAAAGTAGAAGGCTTCAAAAGCCGGGATAGAGAAATCAGAATGAGAAGTGGGATTGCCACTACTCTCAGCATCAAATATGAAACTCTCATATTCGGGAAAAGCATCCTTGAGCTCGAGCTCCAAAGGATCTAACGGCTTTTCCTTAACATCTTCCGGGGGAAAGGAAAATGGTTCATCAACTTTCATTTTAAATAACGAGACATCTTCCCCCGGATCACTATCGGTCTCAACAATTTCTGGAGAAATTGGAGCATCATCAAAGAACACCTCGATCTCTTCCCTCGAGATAGCACTTCCCTCAATCGGAGGAGAAGGATGGGAAGAGTCGGAAACGTTTGGTTCAGAATTCGGAGTAAGAGGTATAGAATTAATAGTCTCAATTCGATAAACCGTTTCCGGAGATGGGACAAGTGGTGTGCTCTTAGAGCTAGCAATTTCCACCACTTCCGTTGTGGTCTCCGAATCTGATTCATCATCATCAAGAATACTCTTTACATCCGCGGAACAACTCGCAAACCATTTGCTTGAACCGGGTGTAATTTTCATAGCCTTAAGCTCAGCACGTTTTTCTGACATACTCTTAACCGCAAATCTGGAAAGAATCGAATCACTTCTTTTGGAAGTAATTACGGGATCAGATTTTTGATTAACCGTAGCAACGTTGCATTTGTCGGTTAGCGGTTTAGAGTTTTGATTGATTTGAAACGTGACTTTTTCATTGTCCACCCGCAGCGTAATTTCCTCTCCATATACATCAATCAAAGCCCGCCCGGTCCTCAAAAATGATCTTCCGAGAATAAGAGGAACCCGGGGGTCAGCATCAAAATCAACCACCACAAAATCGGTGGGAAAATGGAACTTCCCCACCTTGACAAAGACATCCTCGGCTACACCCTTAGGAAGGGTTATGGAACGATCCGCAAGCTCGAGGGTCATGCAAGTGGGGGTAAGTTTGGGCAGAGAAAGTTTTTCCCAAACGGACAACGGCATTAGGTTAATACTAGCACCAAGATCGGCCAAGGCGCAGCATTCAACCATTCCCGGAAATTCACAAGGAATAAGAAATTTTCCGGGATCTCCAAGCTTTTCCGGAAGCTTTTTGAGAATTGCCGCTGAGCAGTTTTCATTAAGAGGAGTTTTTGCCAATTCAAATAATTTTTCTTTGTTGGTCAATAAACCCTTGAGCGTGGAAGCAAACTTAGGCATCAGAAGTAAAGCATCCGCAAAGCTTATATCAAAATGCAAATCTTGGAGGATTTGGTAGAATTTTTCCATTTGATTTGAAGCTTTATCGCGGAGCTTTTGATCATTTAATCTCGATGGATAAGGAAGTTTTGCTTTTATGGGAGCTTTTTCGGGCTCAAGCACATCCTTAAGTTTAGAAGGTTGGACAACCGGAGGTTGGACGTCTTCGGTCCTTCCGTTGTTAGTAGGAAGTTCCGTGTCCTTTGTCACCTCGGTCTCACGGGCGACTACCTGGGGAGGAAGAGAAGAAGCGGTAGTCGGAGCCGTGGGTCCATCATATGAAACACCACTTCTGGTGGTGATTGCTTTTATATCACCCCTCGGGTTAGCAATTGTGTTGCTAGGAAGAGAAGATGTTCCCGAGGTTGAGGGTTGATTCATTTGTAGAAATCCATTCATCATTTGCTTAAGCTCGTTTGTTTGTCGAGATATCGTCGTATCAATCTCCTTCCGTAAGTCAGCTCTCATATTGTTGATTTGACCTTGCATAGTTCGTATGCTAGCATCGGTTGCTTTCACATAACTAGCAAAGTCGGGAGAAGGTGCAACTTGGGGAAGAGGAGGTTGATAGACTTGTTGCGGTGGAGCTTGATAATTGTTTCCCCGATTTTGGTTGTAATTTTGATAACCTTGATTGGTTTGAGGAAAACGGTTTTGGTTGTTTTGAACGGGTGGAAAACCGGGTGGTCCCATTAGGTTACTAGCATTTTGAGTACGAAATCCTTCATTTTGATTGTAATTTGCAGCTGCTACGGTAGCATTGTAAACTTGGCTATCAGTAGCTGCACAATTATAGTAAGGATGGGGACCACCACATATAACACAAGTTTCTGTAACTGCTTTGACGGGCTCCGGTTTCTGATTCTGGAGCTTAAACTCTTTCATCATCATCCGGATAGCATCAGCAAGATCGGCCATCTCCGATGGATGGGCCGATGAAGAAGAAGGGGTGGAAGAATTCACTTTCGAAACAACCGGTTTGTTTCGTGAAGTGGGAACTTTGGATTTGTTTTCGATAATCGTTAAGATATCTTTCGGCATTCGACTCAAAATATTGCCACCGGCGGCTGCGTTGAGTGAATCCTGATCTGATTGAGTTAAGGCATTGTAGAACGTATCGATTTGATGTAATTCTGAGAAACCGTGATGTGGGCATTTTCGTAGGAGATCCTTGAATCGTTCCCATGCCTCACCAAAGTTTTCATCAAATCGTTGCTTGAAATTTGTGATTTCATTCCTGGCATTAGTCATTTTGGATGGAGGAAAGAAATAATTCACGAATTTCTTGACGAGATCTTCCCAAGTTCTGATCGATTGAGGGGGTTCTTTTTCAAGCCAAATCCGGGCTGTCCCCCCAAGGGAAAATGGGAATAACCTTAATTTGATAGAGTCATGAGGAACATCCTTATGATGGTGTATGGATGTCAATTGGTTAAACCATCGGATGTGTGCATGGGGATCCTCCCTCTCAAAACCGTGAAATTGATTTCCCGTGACAAGTTGTATTAAACCGGTTTCGAGTTTAAAGTTTGTGTTTTGAATCGGGGGTATAACAATAGCATCTCCGTATCCCACGGTGGGACATTGGAGTAACTCTTGCATGGTACGTTGATCCTCGGCCATTTCGGTAATGGGAGGATCGGGATTAGTACGAATCTCGGGTTCGACTAATGAGGCAGCACGTCTACGATTACGTCTTCGCGGAATTGCGACGAGTTCAAGAAAGGGACTCGATGACGAAGAAGAACGTGTGCGCATGCACCAAGAACATTAGGGTTAAAAAGGAAAGAAGAATATTTTTGGGTTTTTTGGTTTTTTTAATTTTTTTGGATTTTTGGATAAAAAATATTTAATAAGGAAAAATTAAAATTAACTTCTTTTTGGTGATCGTTGATCAACCGTACTCGTTTCTCTCTAAACTAGAACCCCGTAATTAGGTTGTAGCAAAGAAATAATCCGAGTAACGTTTAATTTCACGATCTCTTTTTGGTTTTGAACTTATTTGGTTTACAACCGCCCTCCTTCAACGGAAGACCGAGGATATTTATTATATATATATATATATATTTTTTTTTTTGGTATTTTGCAAACACTTTAGGAAAAGTGTTTTATATTTATTTTCTTTTTGTATTTTTTTTCTTTTTATAAAAGCAAATAACTTCCGAGGGAAGGATCTTCAAACACGAATCGAGAAACAAATTCACGAATTCACTTCAACCCTCCCCGGCAGCGGCGCCAAAAATTGATTTGTCGTTTCAATTTATCCCAAAAGTAGTCAACACACAAAAGTGGTGAATTTTTATGTGAAAACCCCAGGTTCGTTGTCCCGACGAGGGTGTGAATGGAACTTCGTGTTTTCGGAACGTGAAACGTGTCGTGAATGTGATAAAAAGTGAGAGATTTTGATTTTACACTACGAATGATTGAATATCAAATAAAAACGACTAATAAAGCTACGAGTACAAATAATCTAAGCATACGAAATCTAAAACGAAAATTTAAATTAAAAACGTACGTTACTAATTTTAAAAAACGTAAATAAAAAGTGATTTTCTAAATTTTAAAAGCTAAAAATATAAAAATAATTTTTCTAAACTCTAAATATAAAAAGAAAATTTTGGAAAAAAGAAAAATATTTTTTTTGACTTTTTAATAATTTTTTATAAATTAAAAACTATTTTTAAGAAGATAAGTGATTAAAAATACTAAATGGAAAAATAAAATTCTGAAAATTTTTACTAAAATACTTTAGACTTAAATAAAGCTATAAAAAATATGAAAGGTGAAATTGCTTTTTTAGATAAGCTGAAAATAAGCAGTAGCTCACAATAAGCTAAAAAGAAAAAAAAATAAAAAAATAAATAAAAGGGTTTTATATAAAACTTTGTAAAGTTTAACTAAAAAGATTGATTAGTGTAGTGGTAAGGTTGTTTGGTTGTGTGCTAAATGTCCTGGGTTCGAACCCCAGGACTGTCAAAATTTTTTTTGCTATTTGATTTTTTTTTGCTTTGACTTTCTTTTGCAAATAACTTTAAACTTCAACAAACATATAAACACAACTAATAATTCAACTCATTTAGTCAAAACACAAACAATCAAACTCATTTCACTACATAAACAAACACATCCAATTCAACCTAAACATATAAACACAATCAAACACAACACAAAATTCTAACACTAACTGTTAATAATTAGACAAAAAAAAAACAGATACGCTTAAACCAAGATAACTAGATTTAACCTAAACAAACACAACACAAACATACGCCATAACAATATGCAAAGTCCAAATCTTGCTATATCAAACACAAACACAAGCAGTAACAAGAAAAAAACTAGCAAAATAATCAGAATAGAACAAGAAAAAAAACAGTAACAAGAAAACAAGCAACAAGAAAACAAACTTCAACAAACTGAACAACAACAAAACAAGATAAGCTAAACTATATTTTTTTTTTCTTTTCTTTTTTTCGAGCTTAAACAAGAACAGCTATACTACTTTATCAAAACAAGCAACAACAAGAATTAAAGAAACAGAATCGAAGCAGTAATCTAAGCAAAACAATAAACTTGACTTTCATTAACTAAATTAAAAATTACATCCGATTAAAACTGAAAATAAATTACAACTAAGAAATAAAAACTTACCGAAAAAAAAAGCTAAACTAAACCTAGAAGAAAAAAGAAAGTGGTGCGGCTGCTATGATATTTATACTAAAAAAAATAAGAAAAACCCTAGCCGAGGTGTGCTTGTTGTGTGAGAGTGTTTTTCTTGTGTGGTTTGTGCTTCTTCTTGAACCCTTGGATCATTTCTTGGTGCCTTGGTCTTTAATTCTCGATCGTTGATTATCTTTTGGAGCCTCGGATTGATGAGGTGGAGGGGAGGGGACCAAGACAAGGTCCATGTGAATGTTTGGCTTGTTGTGGTGAGGTGGAGAGGAGGGGATTAGGGGGCGGATTAGGGCGGTATCTTAGGGGTGAGGAAGAAGAAGGAGATAGTGTGTTAGCTAGGGATTTTGACTAAAAATGGTTTGGGGATTTGACCACTTTGCTTTATCCGGTGTTTAGTTTTAGATAAAAGGGTTGTGGGTCGGTGTTTGGTGTTAAGGTTGGGCCGATTGGTTGTTAAGGGTATTGGGTTTAGTTTTAATGGGGTGGGTCGATGGTTGTTGTTTAGTAGTAGATTTAAGTTAAATTTAGGGACCATTCTTTGTAAATAAGTAAACCTCAAGGACCAACTCTGCTATTTCTCCAAAAATAATCCAAGGGTAACTTTTGCCAAGTAAAAATAATCCAAGGGCCATTCTTCAAAAATAATATCTTTGACGAATTTTTCTCCGGCTTCGGCTCTATAAATCTCTTTTCCACGTCTCGTGCTCATTTTCTCGGATTTTACTTGATTTTGTCCCTTTTTTCATGATATCCGTACCTGCATAGAAATAAACACAAAAACACAATATCTTTGGCATTTATGGTTAGTTTTTGGTCGTTTTGGGTCCGGTTTTGGTCAAATAAAAGTATGTGTTTAAGCACATACCAGTGCATCAATGACATGGCCATGTTACCTTCATGGCTAGGGTCACAAATTTTGGCTCGGGTATCAAACTAAGAGTCAGATATCAAATCAAATCAGAATGTCATATCCAAAGGTCCATAACAGATGATTCATAATAGATGGTTCATAATCAAATATTTCAGAAGTAATATCCAAGGTCCAAATCAGAGTTTAACAGATCAAGGTTTACAAAGCAACGGATCATATCAAGGGTTCACAACAAAGGGGAACATAACAATGGCTTTGGGAAAACTTAACGAATTAGAAATCAGAAACATATCAATGAGATAGGACACCCTTACTGAGAAAGGGCAGAGTATCTGTACCTTATTCAACAGCAAAACAAACCAGAAATAGATGAATCACAAGACACCAGATCACTCCCGCTTCTCAGAACCTATACGGATTAATAATCACATATTACTTTAAGTTCATATGAATTAGGTTACTCCTTTTTAGTATACTTTCCCTTTTTGTAACTTTCTATTTTTACGACGTTTTAGTAAGTTTTTTCTTGAATTAGCAGTATTAGTCATTTATCTTTAATATTACCATTTAGTCTCGTTAAATTCGTTTAAAATGACAATATACATGAATTAAGGCTTATTGTGATAATGTATGTAAGTTATGGTTTTAATGTGTCTAAATAATAAAATGTAGGGTGAAATGTGACATTAAGTGGAAATTTAGGCTACTATACTTGTTGGGAATTCTGCTAAGGAAGAATTCTGCTGATGGTTACTGCTGACGGATTCTGCTGATGACATAGTTTCTCTCGAAGTATTATTTAGAGTATTTAGTTTCTGCGGATATAGATATTCCGTATACTTATTATAGTTTGTTATTCTTGAGGATATGCATGAGTTTTATTAGGAATGTATTGTGCATATCTTATTTAGTTTTTAGAATATACGTTTCTTGTGAAACGGTTTAGGGTTTCTAGTGAAACCTAGTTAGGGTTCCTTGTCTATAAAGGAACACGTCTTTATGTATTATGTACGAGTTTTAGAAAAACAAGTTCTTAGTATTAAAAAAGATCCATAGAGGATCAATCGTTCTTAGTTATTTGTGTTCTTACTTGTGTTTATATTCCGCTTTATACAAGTATTAGAGACTTTCTATTAGTGTGTTTGTGATTACATAAACATTACTATCGATCCAAGAGTGCTCAAAGATCTATCAAGGTCTAAGGTTCAACAAGTGGTATCAGAGCCTCGGGAGAGTCTCTGTGATACTAAGAACATCTTTTCTTCCACACCCTATCAAACAAAACAACCAAAACAATGCCTGGATCAGACGATGGATCCGAAGTCAACAATAACAACAACCATAACACCACAACTTCATCTATGCAACAACTCACTCTCACCAACAGCAATGCAAAGTTCCCATATCTCAAGAAGGAAGAGTATGAATTATGGGCTATGAAGATGCAGAACTGGATCACAAATATTGATTGGAATCTTTGGGAAATTGTCAAGAATGGAAATAGTTTGAAAAGGCACACCGAAGATGCTGATGGCAAGATTACCATCCTTGGTCCTAAAACTGCTGAAGAGGTTCTAGCTGTACAGAGAGAGAATAAAGTTAGAACTATTCTTCTTCAGACTATACCAGATGATCATATGGGTGACTTTCACTACATAAAGGATGCAAAGGACATCTGGATGGCCATCAAGGCTAGGTTTGGTGGGAATGATGAGTCGAAGAGGATGAGGAAATCGATGCTGAAACAGCAGTTTCAAGAATTCCAAATCTCTGAGGAAGAAGGTATTCACAAGGGGTATGATAAGTTTCATAAGATTTTGAGCCAATTGAATCAGCTGCAGGCCAGGCCAGACAATGAGGATTGCAATGCAAAGTTCTTGCGATCTTTACCTCCATCTTGGCTGCAAGTGAGCATTGCACTCAAAGCTAAAGGTGGACTGGATATGCTATCTTTTGATGATCTCTACAACAAGCTTAAGACTCTTGAGCCTGATGTTAGAAGTCCCATTCGTGCATCCACTCCTAACTACTCAGCATTTGTTAGCACCACCTCCAATAAGATGAATCAAGCTTCAAGTCCAAGCTCCTCAGTATCATCTTCCTACACCAACAACAGACCAAATTCCAAACCACAGTCTAGTGGTGTATTGGAAGATGTACTTCACTCTTTTGTTGCTGATTATGATCATCAGCAGCAACTTGCTTTTGAGGATTTTGATCAGTTGGATCCTCTGGATTTGGAAGAGATGAACTTGAAGTGGCAGGTGGCCATGCTCACTTTGAATGTCGAAAGGTTTGAGAAGAAGTCTGGGAGAAAGTTTGGTTACAAGGGAGGAGATCCAGCTAGATTTGACAGGATGAAGATCAAATGCTATACTTGTGGACAGATGGGTCACTTCAAAAGAGAATGCAAGGATAGGAAGGCAGGTGATGAGGTTAGATATACTACCTATCAAAAGAAACAAGTGGAAGCTGGAAAAGCTGGAGCTTTGGTCACTCTGGATGATCATATCAACTGGAATGTGCATGAACCTGATAATGATGAAGCTTCAGGACAGAGTGGATTGCTGGCCAGCTGTACTACAGAGGATCAACATGATCAAGTTGCCTTTATGGGCATCTCTCAGGTACATAATTGTGTTTTTGGTTGTAGTGAAAGATATAATGAACTTAAGGAGGCATATGATGAATTGAAACCTAAATATAATGAATGTTATGTTGAAGTTGAGGCTTACAAACAGGCTTTAAAAACTAAAGAAAGACAACAAATTTGGTTTCAGAAGAATCAGACTGCCTATGAAGAAAAGATAGGGGTGTTAGAAAGAGATTTATTGTGCTCTACAAATGAATTAAAATGTTGTGAAAAGAAAAAGGCTAAAATAGAGTTAGAGAACCAGGAACTAAAAGAGAAACTAGAGCAGGAAATAGCTTGTCATAAAATTTGGTTAATGTCAGGTGATAAGTTATCTAACTGTCTCTATAATAGTCAACCTGTGAACTCTAGTATAGGTCTAGGTTTTAAAAAATATGTTGGCTTAGAGGCTAGGTTTGATATGGGTAAACCTACACCAGCAGGCTTAGCAAACTTTGTTAGAGAAGGAAAATTACATGCTGTGCCTGGACCTATTAGAGGAGAATTCATGCCCACTACCAACACCACCTCAGACTTTGATGGATCACACCATCTTTATGGCAAAAAGTCAAGTGACTTGCCAGACCCTGATTCTAATTCTACTGACTATGTCTCTTGTTCTTCTAGTGACAAGTCCTCTGACCAAGGGTCTACTACCAGTTGTGATTCAAGTGAAAAGTCAGACCTTCCCAAGACCTCACCAAAGCCTACACCCAAGACTCCCTACAAGCCTGTTAGAGTTGCTGCTGATGAATCAAATTCAAAGACAGTTTCCTCTGAAGACTTGTCATTTAATTCTTTGCAAAACAATGTTTTTAATTCTGTCAAAAACAATTCTGTTAATGTTAATGGTTTGAATACTTTTGCATGTCATAGAACATCTTTCAATATGAATAAATCTTCTAAAAAGAAGAAATGTTTTGTGTGTGGAAGTAAATTTCATCTGATTAAAGATTGTAATTTTCATGAGCAAAGAATGGGTGTATGTGCTGATCAAAGTAAACCTAGACCAATGTGGAATAATGTTAAGGATATACCACCATATGTTCCACAAGCAACTCATAAGTCCAGCAATTCTGCTGATAGACATTCTCCATCTGCTGGAAGAAGAACTGTGGCTAGACCATATGTGAGACCAACTAGTTCATACTTTCAGAATGGTTATTGGCCTGTCTTTATTGACCCAATGTATGTAGGTAGGGGATATTGGGATACTGCTGTTAAGCCCTCAACAGGTTGTTATTGGACTAAAAAGGGACCTAATTATCATAACAGGTCCAAGAACAATGGTGGATCTTATACATCTACATGGCCTAACTCTTATGATCCACAAGGCAGGCTCAAGTCAGCAATGACTTGAGTCTCCATAGTGTACTTATATCTTGTATATTTTTTTGTTGTTGTTGTAGGATCATCCTCTGAAGAGTAAAGAAGTAGGCATAGTAGATAGTGGTTGTTCCAGGAGTATGTCAGGAAACATTGAGATGATGCATGATTTTGTACCCATTGAAGGAGGAGGCAATGTGACTTTTGGTGGAGGAGATGGTAGAATCACTGGGAAGGGAACCATCAGAACACCTAATTTGGACTTTGAGAATGTGTATTATGTGAAGGAACTGAAACATTTCAATTTGTTCTCAGTCTCACAAATTTGTGACACCAAGAACAAAGTATTCTTCTCTGAGGATGAATGTCTTGTGCTCTCTAAAGACTTCAAACTTCCAGAAGATACACCAATTCTGCTGAGAGTTCCCAGAACTTACAATTTGTACACATTCAATTTGAATGATGTTCAACCTGAAGGTGACTTAACATGTTTGGTGGCTAAAGCATCCCTGGATGAGTCTACAAAATGGCATAGAAGGATGGCTCATGTGAATTTCAAGACCATAAACAAGCTTTCAAAACTTGGTCTAGTTCATGGACTTCCCTCCAAAGTCTTCACCAATGAGCACAATTGTGTTGCCTGCAACAAAGGAAAGCAACATAGAGCCTCATACAAAGCCATTACTGCTGTGAGAACTATCTCAGAACCTCTTCAGTTGCTGCATATGGATCTTTTTGGTCCAACTCAAATCAGAAGTATTGATCACAAGTGCTTCTGCCTGGTAATCACTGATGACTATAGCAGGTTTTGTTGGGTATTCTTTTTGAAAACTAAAGATGAAACATCTCCAATTTTAAAAGAATTCATTACCCTTGTTGAAAACCAGCTAAACAAAAAGGTTAAAGGTATTAGGTGTGATAATGGGACAGAGTTCAAAAATGCTGTTTTAATAGAACTTTGTCAGTCTAAGGGGATAAAAAGGGACTATAGCAATCCAAGAACCCCACAGCAAAATGGGGTAGCTGAGAGAAAGAATAGGACCTTAATAGAGGCAGCAAGATCCATGCTTGCAGACTCTAAATTACCCACTATGTTTTGGACTGAAGCAGTAAGCACTGCTTGTTATGTTCTGAACAGGGTATCCATCACTAGACCTCATTTCAAGACACCTTATGAACTTCTCACTGGGAAAGTTCCTGATATTCATTATCTTAAGCCTTTTGGATGTCAAGTGACCATTTTGAATACTAGTGATCCACTAGGAAAGTTTGATGAGAAAGCTGATGAGGGGTATATTGTGGGTTATGCAGCACATAGTAAGGCTTATAGGGTATATAATTTAAATGCTAAAAAGATTGAGGAGACCCTTAACCTGAGATTCCTAGAAGACAAGCCTAATGTTCAGGGTCAAGGTCATGCTTGGTATTTTGACCTGGATTATTTAACTGATTACTTGGGTTATACTAGATATGTTGCTAACCAATCTGCAGGTTCTCAAGAGTCCCCCACAAAGAAAGTTGGTACCATGGAAGGTGACTCAGATAGTGAGTCTGAGCATGATGAACACCCTATTGTTGTACCCTCTTTTTCTCCTAACCAATTTGCAGGTGATAGCTCCAAAGGAACTTCTGATGAGCTTGAAGATGAGTCACACTATGCAGAGGACCTTGCTAGACTCAAGAAGCAGGAGCATGCAGCCAATCAAGAAGCTGAAAGAGTTGATGTGGAGTTAGCACAACCAGTCAGTGGAAACCAGGATTCTGCTGATAGGCCTTCTGTTTCCCCTGACATCACCAATTCTGCTGACAGTTCTCCTGAAGGTTCTCCCATTTCTCCTAGTGTGTCCACAGACCTTGAAGAGCCATATACACGTTTTCCAAGTCCTTCTGATCTTGGAAATCACCAACCCAAAGCTAGTATCTTCAACTCAGCCTCCTATGATAGTGATTTTGGACCCAATGTGAACAATCTCGACACCACAATTGATGTCAACCCCAATGCTACCACAAGGATCAACATTGCTCATCCTCAATCCAATATACTTGGTGATCCTCAAGCACCTGTTAGAACTAGAAGTACTGTGAAAAGTTCTAAGTATGGTCAAGTTGCTTTTCTTTCCTATGTGTCAAATCAGCAAAGGAACAATCATACAGACTTTAAGCATTGTCTGTTTGCTTGCTTTCTTTCACAAGTGGAGCCAACCAGTGTTGCTCAAGCTCTTGATGATTCAAATTGGCTTGAAGCAATGCAAGATGAGATGCAACAATTCAAAAATCAGCAGGTTTGGATATTGGTACCACTACCTGAAGGGAAATTTGCTATTGGGACAAAATGGATTTTAAAGAATAAAAGAGATGCTAGGGGTATTGTGGTCAAAAACAAAGCAAGGTTAGTGGCTCAGGGGTTCAGAAAAGAGGAAGGTATTGATTATACTGAAGTTTTTGCACCTGTAGCTAGAGTTGAGGCCATTAGAATCTTCTTGGCCTATGCCTCTTATATGGGTTTCATGGTATATCAGATGGATGTGAAAGGTGCTTTTCTATATGGAGAAATTGAAGAGGAAGTATATGTCACTCAACCCAAAGGTTTTGAAGACCCAGATCATCCAAAGCATGTTTACAAGGTTGTAAAAGCTCTCTATGGACTACATCAGGCACCAAGAGCTTGGTATGCTAGGCTTTCTGCATTTCTGCTGAAGCATGGATATAGGAGAGGTGCCAATGATGAAACACTCTTTATTAAGAAGAATTCCAGGGATATAATTCTTGTGCAGGTTTATGTGGATGACATTATCTTTGGCTCCACTAAAGAAGCTTGGTGCAGGGAGTTTGAGGAATTGATAAAAAGAGAGTTTCAGATGAGTGCTATGGGGGAGCTAACTTTCTTTTTGGGTTTACAAGTTCAGCAGAAACAAGATGGTATCTTTATTAGTCAGGATAAGTATGTAAAGGATATATTGAAGAAATTTGATATGGAAAATGTCAGAACTGCCACTACACCTTATGAAGCTCCAAAACCAAAGAACAACCTTGAACCAGATCCTGCAGTGAATGTTCACCTATACAGATCCATGATTGGTTCATTGATGTACTTGACAGCTTCAAGGCCTGACATCACATTTGCTGTGAGTGCTTGTTCTAGACATCAGGTCACACCACTCACTTCCCACCTGAATGCAGTCAAGAAGATCTTTATTTACCTCAAAGGCCAACCCAAGTTAGGTCTTTGGTACCCAAAAGAGTCTCCCTTCAAGTTGGAAGCTTATAGTGATAGTGATTATGCTGGTGCAAATCTGGATAGGAGATCCACAACTGGAGGTTGCCAATTTCTTGGAAGAAGGTTGATTTCTTGGCAATGCAAGAAACAAACCATTGTTGCTACCTCATCTACTGAAGCAGAGTATGTTGCTGCTTCCAATTGTTGTGGACAGGTTCTTTGGATACAAAATCAATTGTTGGATTATGGGTTTAATTTCATGAACACCACAATTTTTATTGATAACCAAAGTACCATATGCATAGTTAAAAATCCAATTTTTCATAATAGAACTAAGCATATTGAGATAAGGCACCATTTTATAAGAGATGCATATGAAAAACATTTGATTAAGGTGCTTAAAATTCACACAGATGATAATGTGGCAGATTTACTGACTAAAGCTTTTGATGGACCTAGGTTTCAACACTTAGTGGTCCATATTGGGATGGTTAACCCTTGAATGCTGAGTTTGAGGGGAGGCATAGGCCTCAGGGGAGGCATATGCCTCAGGGGAGGATTGTTTGTTGTACAATTTTGTACATTTTGTAATATTTTGTAGATTATTGATCATGTTTGCTAACACTAATCAACTAATGTCATTTTAGTTTGTATGGTTTGGTTTGTTTGCTGTTATGTGTCTGTTTTGCAGATTGCCTTGATATTGCTGATTCTTAGTTGAGGTTAATCAAGATTACTTTAATGGGACATGGTCATTGTTTCTACTGAATGGAAGTGCTGAAGAACAATACAAGAGCAAATCATTGCAAAATAAAGGGCTAGTTGTTCATTCATTCAAAGAAGTTACATTTAACAAACAACTTCAATTTCAACAAGACCAATCCTATACAAGATAACCTACACAGACACAAGTTCCAATCATCTATTGCTGCACCAGGAAGACTAACAGACATGATTGAAGATGCTGAAGAACCTAGTTTTATATCTTTGGTCCTTGGCAACATCTCATCATCACCTACTCCATTTTACCCTTTCCCTTTCCAGTCACCTCTGCACCCTTGCCCTTTCCTGTGTCTCTGTGGTATGAAACACCAGTCCTTGGAGCAGGAAGACCAATAACCACCTCCCTTGTCACTGGGAGTGGTGGATTTCTGGTGTGTGACCTTGGTTGGGGTTGTGAAGGTTGGGGATTCTCTTCCCTGGTTGGTGCTGCTTCCCTCTCCTCTTCTTCTCTTACCAATCTATTGAAGATGGGCTCCAGACGGTCAGTGGAATCATCAGAGCCCCTAGGTGAATCATTTGGATCCACCACACTATCATCTTCCGAAGAAGGGAGAAAAGGGGACTTCAATGTACGAGGCTCATCTTGGTAGGGATATCGAAATAAAGGACGACTATCCTCTGGTGATGATGATGGCGTTTTTGGTGGATTGTTGGGTCTACTTGAAGAGCCCACATCATGCTTTCTCTTGCGGGCTTGTTCTTTGGTAAGCCCATACCTTCTATGGGAAGTTTGTGTGGATGATTGAGGAATGTTATCTCCTGAGTCTGCTGATGACTCAGAAGTAAGATCGACTACTTCGGGTTGGTTGTTCATGTTTTTGATAAGTGATCTTGGTTGAATGAAGGTTTGATGGTAAATTAGGGTTAAGTGATTTGTGCGGATTGTGATTTGGGGTTATTTTATAGGCGAAGTCAAGTGTTAATGGTAATTAATGCGAGTTGGCTGGCAAAGTAAAACTCAAGATCTTTACTGAAGATATTATTACTCTTGAGTTGATTCTGCTGATTGACTTGTCACTTCAGCAGATTGACCATCATTTCTGCTGAAGAGTTAATTTTGAAGATTGAAGTTACTTGCCACGTCAGATCTGGTCAACAAACTTCTCCGATTTTATTGATCAAATTGGGTAACTTCTATTTTTAACCTATTTCACACAATCTTCGTTCAACTTAAACCCATTACTTGTTCTCTCTTTAAACAATTCAAACCCTTTTCACCATTCTTTCGATTCTCAATGGAAGAACTTCAATTCAAGAAAGATCATAATAAAGTTGCCTTTCTGGGAAGCGCAAAGGGGCATGAGCTTTATGAACCGATGGTGGATTTCATGAAGAGGTCCAAGATACATTTTGCACTAACTCAGTATCCAAATATAGTGCATGAGTCCCTAGTCAAGCAATTCTGGGCATCTGCTACAAAACGTTCGGAAACAGAGATTGTTGCTAAGATTGATGGAAAAGAATATGTGGTGACCGAGTCGCTGATAAGGACAAGGTTACAACTTGATGATGAAGATGGTGTTTATCACACCAATACTACTGAGATTCTTGCTGGGCTGAGAGAAGTTGGTTATCAAAGTACGAATACTGTCATGTGGCTCAAGAACAAGTTTTGCCCAAAGTGGAGATTTTTGGTGCACACATTGCTTCAGTGCATCAGTAACAAGTCAGGTGGATGGGATCAGTTCTCTACCCAATTGGGTTGTGGTATAGTATGTTTATCAAAGGGTTTAACTTATAATTTTTCTAAGTTTATTTTTGATAATATGATAGAAAATATTCAAAAGAAAAAGCATAAGTTTCTAATGTACCCTAGGTTTCTACAAATTATTTTACCACTAACCACCCAAGATAGAACCCACTATCCCATAGGATACCTTAGTGCTAAGCTGTTTTCTTCAATGAAAACTCATTATGATGGAGCACATCACCCTTTATTACCAGCTATGTTGCCCCATGGCAATGATGATGCTGCTGAGGAAAATGCTGCTAGTGCTCCACCCTCTCCCAATGCTGCTGATGATGGTATTCCATCAATCCCAAGCAATACTGCTGATGGTAATCCATCAGTGGAAAGGGATGAGGGTCCCTCCATGACTGCTGAAGCATCTAATGTTTCTCCTGACCAACCAACACCTTCACATGTACATGTTTCACCCAGTCCTATTCCAACGCAAACTCATGTTGCTCTTAATGAGCCAGTTACTGAGGTTGCAGAGACCATTCAGTCTCTTGACACTCAAGTACCTACACCATTAGAACATGAGACTACCAGACCACCTACACCTAGTCCTGAAAATGAGCCCATTGATGATAGTTTTCATAATTTTGAGTATGCCCATGTTACTCCTGAAAGGTCCAATGAAGCCCCCAATTCCACTGAGAAATCTGCTGGTGGAGCAGAGGACCCTATTACTCTCACTTCTCTGTATAATTTGCTCCACAGGAATGATCAAGAACTTGAGAAGTTGAAGCAGGAGCTTGCAGATACCAAATCATCACTTGGTGATGAGATTGTAGTATTGAAGAAAAGAGTTTAGGAGTTAGAAGATCAGCTTGGGCAGAAAAAGAAAAGAAAGTTTGTGTTTGCCTCTGATGAAGAGCAGGAGGATAGTTATCTGGATTCTCTTGAACTATTGGCCAGAGCTGCTGAATCATCAAAACCAAAGGAGCATATTCAGTTTTCTAGACAGAGAAGAAGAAGACAATACTTGAGCAAGGATGTAGCTGGGACTTCTGAGAAGTCAAGTATGAATGTTGATCAAGCTAACATTGATGATGATAACATTCAAGCTAATGTTCCAACATCTGCTGCATTGTTTGTTGCTGGAAGAACTTTTATCTTGACTCCTGATGCAGAAAGTTCTCCTAATACTGCTGAAGGCTCTTCTCAAAATGTTGCTGCTGATGATTCTTCTGAGATTCCTTTGGAGAATGTTGCCACAGTCCCAACTGTTAATATTCCTCATGTTCCTGCTGAAGTTTCTGCTAGTCATGAGAAAGAAGGTTTGGATGATGCTGATCTAGGTCCAGATCTTGTGACTGATCAAGAGAGGAAAGAGCAAACTAGAATATGGAAACAATATGAAGATATGATGAAAAGTCAAGCTTTGGCAAGAAAGATGGAAGCCCAGTTCACCTCAAATTTATCTGCTGAAAGACAAAGGGAATTGGATGCTCAATCAGTTCATTTTACTGATGAGCAATGGGATTCTTACACTCTACAAGCAGCTTCAAATCCTACTTTGGCTCAAAGCATACTGGGAGCTAATTTTGATAGTGACAACTTTGCTGCACAGATGATGGCTCTTGGTAAACAAAGAAAGCAAGCTGCAGCTGAAAAGAGGAAGGCTATTGCTGCTCAGAAAGCAAAAGCTAAGAGAGATAGACCCCAGACTGAGGCACAAAAGAGGCAATATAAGAGAAATGTGGTCTATAATCAGTATACTTCTGTATATAGCTCTGGTTTGACAAAGAAGCAAGTTTGGGCTTTGTCTGATTCTGACTTGAATAGAATTTATGCTCAGATTATGAAGTCTATTCACTCTTCTACTACTCAACTTAAGAGGACTGCTGATAGTATGGAAGCTCCAAGTACCAAAAGACTCAAGCAAGTGGAGATAGGTACTTCATCTACTGTTATTGCTGAAGATACTCCTGCAGTCACACAATCTGCTGAGCCTATTGTTGCTCCTACCATTTCTGCTGATGAAGCTTCTGAGAGACAACCATCTGGGATTCCTGTTTCTTCTGAAGCTCCACCCAATTCTGCTGAACCTTTTGCTGCAACATCTGCTGACCATGAAGATTCACCATTGTCAAACTATAATGCAGAAAAGGTTAAACAAGCTGAACAGGCAGCTGCTAAGGGTAGACAAGTCAGGGAAAAGGCTGAGAGGTTACATGTAGCCTACTGAAGATACTTCTTCTATTGCTGCTGAAGATGTTTCTATGGGGATTTACATACCTGGTAGAAGGAAGAAGAGGATGGCACATATAGGCAAACATGTTGCAAGTAGAAGATCAGTAAGATTGGCTAAGCAGGTCCTCAGAGCACACAAGGGTAGTTCTTCTGAGCAAGTGAACCTAGAAGCTACTGATGATACATTTATTCAAGAGGGTTCTTCTGAAACTTTTCCTGAAGGTTCATACAATGTGTTGATCAGATGGACTATAACAGATGGACAAATTAACACTATCTATAGGCAAGATCAATCCTATAAGAATTTCACTTTCTTGCAAGAAATTCTTCATTTGGTGGATAGGCAAGATCTGCAGACTCTTCACAGATTGGTCACTGAGTATTATGCTACACATACACCACAAGGTGCTGGCTTATATCTATTGGGAGATCTTCAAGTTCTCTTTGACTCTCAAACTCCACATGGGAAAGGATATTCCATTTGGAAGAATTCCCATAGGTGGAAATTTGATGCTTGGAGATTTTACCCCATCCCCAATGTTCATGTGGTGGAGACTGAGTCTGGGATAAGAGTGTGTATGTTTTCTGATCAACAATATCCATTGTCTATGAAGCTGATGAATCGTATGCTTCAAAGGAAATTGGAAGTTCCTCCAAATCCAGTTGCTAATGACAGGACACATGCTGAACAATTGGTTGGATTAATCAAGTCCAAGCTTATGCATCATTCAGCTTCTTCTTGATTCTGGTATTTTGTATTCATTTTGTATCTTAGTTTTCTTTATTTCATTTATTTCTTATTTCATTCTTATTTCTTAGTTAAAAAAAAAAAAAAAAAAATTGTATATTTGTATACTAACTTTTCTGCAGGTTTGTTGTATAACTCTGTTGATGGTTATCAACTCACCAGATGTGACTTGTGTCCATCAAAGAGTTGGCTAGTCCAAAGGGTACAACTTTGGTAAAGACACATCAAATCTGTTGATAGCTGTAATAGCTTGCTCCAAGCTATAGGGTATTTCAACTCACCGATGGTTAATTCCTAAGAGTTGAAATGGTTCTCAATTCACCATGGATGTAACCCTTTATGGGATCCAAAGAATTGGCTAGTCCACAAAAGTATGGTTTGTGGTAAAGACATTTGGTATCCATATTTGGTATTCAATTCACCAAGGTTCAGTTGAAACCAAAGGATTGGCTAGTCCTGAGCAAACGGCTACAGGTAAAGACATCTCAAATCCGTTTATAGTTGTTGATTTGCTAATAAATCAGATGGTTATCAGTGTACCATAGTTTTCGAACTTAAACATTTGGCTACTCCAGTAGTGATGGCTATTGGTAAAGAGACATCAAATCCATTATTTTCAATGATTCACCTCTCACAGGAGTTAACACACCTGGATGTGATGAGAATAGTATGAAACTAATCTGTTTTGATGTACAAATTGTCATTTGTTGCTGCAAAGACCTGAAGTTTCAAGTTCTACCATTCATAGAGATGTGGTCATTTTGCTTCTTTGCTGATGTTGTTCGAAGTCAATCCTCTTATTCTGAAGTGTTAAAGATCTATCAAGAATCTTGAACTTAACCATGTCAAATTCAAGATTAGGGGAGGATTGTTGGGAATTCTGCTAAGGAAGAATTCTGCTGATGGTTACTGCTGACGGATTCTGCTGAAGGCTTATGGATTCTGCTGATGACATAGTTTCTGCCGAAGTATTATTTAGAGTATTTAGTTTCTGCGGATATAGATATTCCGTATACTTATTATAGTTTGTTATTCTTGAGGATATGCATGAGTTTTATTAGGAATGTATTGTGCATATCTTATTTAGTTTTTAGAATATACGTTTCTTGTGAAACGGTTTAGGGTTTCTAGTGAAATCTAGTTTAGGGTTCCTTGTCTATAAAAGGAACGCGTCTTTATGTATTATGTACGAGTTTAGAAAAACAAGTTCTTAGTATTAAAAAAGATCCATAGAGGATCAATCGTTCTTAGTTATTTGTGTTCTTACTTGTGTTTATATTCCGCTTTATACAAGTATTAGAGACTTTCTATTAGTGTGTTTGTGATTACATAAACATTACTATCGATCCAAGAGTGCTCAAAGATCTATCAAGGTCTAAGGTTCTACAGCTACTATACTTGTTGTACTATCTACTCTTCCAATCAGCCAAAACAACTCCCATACTGCCCTATGACTTGTGATGCTTCGAAGGTAGGACCAGGAAAAGAAAGAAAAATAACCATTCATGAAGTTCCTATTACACTACATTACTTGCTGTACAAAAATATCCCTATTAGTCTATTACTCTATTTTTCATTTGTTTCGAAGATGGCACAGAAGGAGATCACGCATGCAATCTTCTTCTTGCATGACACATTTATTTAAAACGACCTTGCACACCAACAGCCCTTCATCACCTTTACTCACACGACAATAATAAAATGAATGACTCAAAACCATGCCGACGTGAAAACACACGATACAACCAAAACGTAGCTTCGCGTCACAACTAAACTCGCGATACCTCAAAATGTAACTCACCATCCCTAGTTCGACCCACATTTAACACTACACGACACACCCACAAGACCCACTTCTTTCGCATGAAACTCGACTCATATTACAGCCCCAATACATACTTAAACTCGCCTTGGTTCACAGCCTAACTCGACACAAAACAACTCGCGACACACTCTTTTGTTTTGTTTTAATAACGAGCACAAACCACACACGACCATGCCTTGTTCTTTTCTTTTAGCTTGACAGGACTAGGTATAAGGTATGTTTGATTCGTATAAGAGTGGTCTCAATTTGATTCAATGAAAACAACCCCATATATGTCGACATGTAAGGTTTACCAAAGTGTTATTTCATGTGAAAGAGGTTGTGATATTAAGTGAGTTTTATAGTCGTGTACATGATTAGTCTTAAATAGTTTTGTGACCCTCTTTTGTTTCTGGTGTATATACAGATTCATATAGCATCATGAGGCGCTTTATACGTGTTATAAAGGGATCAAACAAAAGAAGTGAAACAAGATAGATGCTATACCCTCGAAGCGTGATAATAATGAGAAGAAAACACAAGGATCGAACCACACAATTCCAGCCGAATAAACCCTAACAGATTCACTCTTCGTACAACCTTTAAAACCTTCGATCAACATCACTTGAACTAGGAACCCACACACTTCTAAACACTACTTTGAAGCAACACAAAACCTCCTATTTTGCTTGGTCTTAAGATCGAACAGTAGGAAACAACTGAGGGCAGCAGGGGCAGCAGAAAAGTCGAATGGATTTTAGAGAGTTTTAGGGTTTTTGCCAAGCTAATGAATGATCGGTATATATGGAGGATTATAAACCATATATTTGGGTTGAGATAAACAAATATGATATCTTTTAATTTTTAATTCATATCCTTCTTTCTTCTTTTCATTCTAGCCGAGATTCTTTGTATTGGCATATTAAAATGTCACCTATTATGACTAGATATAGAGAACATTTATTTTGGTGATAGATAAATTATTTCCTATTTTATTTGGTCATTATCTTGATTTTAATTAGTTTTAAATATAAAATAAATACATAAATTAAATATTTTCAGTTTACAATAAATTTTAGGACATGCAAAAATGTTAAAATGTTTTCTCGAAATTATTTTACTTCATATGTAGTTTGTTACCAGAGATTCGGAATTTATTTTGTGCTTTATAAGTGTTTTAATTAACTTTTAAGGATTCAGGGGTAATTTGGTCATTTTACACACTTTCTAAATTTCAGGTATTACAAAAACTCTTACTCATCAACACCCAAGCTCAAAGGCATGTCGAAAACCTTCCTCTTTGATCCCTTTTTAAGTCCATTCGAAGATTAGTGGATTCACATACTCAAATAAAGTCTTCACAAGATCAAGGTCTTCAAAGGGTTTCGATTTGCAATCTACTGATTTGGGTTTGCTTGGAATCTGCTTTGGGTTATCGATTTTCTTTGGTCTCCTTGTCAATCGACTTCATTTTTGCAAGGTTCCATAGTTCTTGTTTGATTTGTTTTCATTCAAACCTGTGGATACCTTTGTACTTTATTTAGATCTATTTGGTTATAATCTCTTGTGTGAATCGACTAGTCGTTATTTTTATGCAATTGATTTTAAGCCTTTGGTGTCATTCCTGTTGTTGTTAATGTTATTATGTGGCAATAAAAATGTTAACCTGGGAAACTAAAACAAAACTAAAACCTTATTGGCTTGTATTTGGAAGTGATTAAGTGATTGTTATTTTGGGATGTTGTGATTACGGGTTGGGACATAAAACCCGTTTGGGTTCCGAGTCGACTTAGTTGAGTCACGAGTTAACCTTGGGTTAATCTTGGATTTGGTTGCATTTATTAGTGTTGCGTTTGGTTTGTGTTTGGGAGCCACCGTTTAACAGCCCACGAATGGTGCTTCAGTTTGATACAGTTCAGGTCAAGACACCACTAGGGTGTCGAGCCTTGTTATTTATTTTGTTAGTGTCTCGATGTGGGTAGAGATTTGCCTATTTGGTCAGGTTGAATGGGTTTGATTTGTTTGAAGTATTTGGGGTGGTTCTCGGTTAGCAGAAGACCCATAGGTTTATGCTGAGTTCAGAATGGTCTAAATAGTTTCGGGGTCAGGCGGGATGGCGCCAACTTCTAATGTTTTCTTTCCAGTTTCATAATAATAAATAGTCCGATATATATAACAAAATTCATTCGGAGTATGTAACTAGTTTCAACATATAGTGGAATTTATAGATTAACTTATAGTGCGACATCTGATCTTTAGGCACAAACTAACTTTGCGTATTCAAGTTACTTAAACTGTTGCAAAGTGTAGTATTAAAAGAATAATCCTTACCTTGTACCAAAGATTGATGATAACCCATTTTAAAAACTCTCTAGCAACTTGATGAGTTAAATTGTATGGAGCTTAGTATCTTCAACTAACTTGTCACGCTGGTCGTCAATTGTTTCGTGCATTGCTTCTAGTTCAGTCACATATTTTTCGTGTTCCTTTTGTTTGTGTTCAAAATTAGCAAGGAACCATGAATGGTGTTTAGTAATTTGCAGTCAAGTAGGAAGACTCGTATGAGTCTTGAGTTTTGATTTGGTTTTGTTGATTAGTCGCACCACAAAAAGAAAACCAATTAACGTCTCGGTCTAATAATAAAAACACCTTTAGGTTCGAGTCTGTGAATGAGCTATTTGGGATTTGAGAAAATGTTTGTGTTGTGTTGGGTTTATGAATGGACCGAAGCCCAAAGAGAGTTATAAGGGTGTGTGTTGTTTTACCTTTTGGGCCACAGCCCACTAAAAGGGTGTGTGTTTGTTTTAATCAAGGCCCAACATCGCAACTATTAAAAAGTGGTTTATTTGTGTCTTCGTTTGGACCGAAGCCCATCGATATATCGGGTACACTTGGTGTACAAATCCAACGACTTAGGCCACAACTTGTATTCCCGACTCGTTCCATTTTACTCGACCACGAGTCGTGTCATAAGTTACACCAAGTTTTCAAAAAAACATACTTTATAGCTTAAAACTATATATATCTAACGCATATGATCCAAATCTTCTATACGTTTTAAGACCCATAAAAACGAATCAAAACTAAACTTGTAAATTTTAAACATGCTTATTTGCTTATATCGCCTATTTAACTTGTACACACTCGAAATTGATATGTAAAAACCGGCTTAAGTTTTATAAAGTTATAAAACGGCTATTACTTAAACATATATTCTTGTAACTCATAGTTACCACGAGGGATCAACACGTATATACGAGTCGTGCCCGATTTTTGTGAAAGTTCTATACTTAGAGTATTTTTACAAAGACCGACTAACAAACAATAAACGAAACATTTTATACAAACATAACTTCTAAAAATATAATTTCCCATCTATTAGCTTGTATTAAATACAAACACCTCAATGAAACCGTTACTTAACAATAATTATTAACTAATGTTTTATATATACAAATATGTGTACATTTAGTTATACACTTTTAACAGCAATGTTCTCATAATCCGACGACGTATAATATTTATTTGTAATTAATCTCCGTACATCGTCTTTCAGTTATAGTCGAACTGGAGACCTATTTGCCTTTGCTACTTTTGTTATATACTTATATACTTATGCACTTCCAAGAGCCAATCCTTGCCAACTATTATAAAACGATTTACAATTAAATGCTGCCACACAAGCAACAATAACACAACACTTTAAAACTTTTGAGTTTAATTCAATCTCGTTGAGTCTTAAACTTTAACTATGAACTAAAACATGCCTTACTAATCTAGGTCGCGTGTCGGTGCCGCCCATTATCACTACTTGACTTTTTACTATCAGACTGCTATTTGCTGAGGTGAGTTCATGGCCCCTACCTTTACTTGTTTTATAACTGTTTTGGGGGAGAATACATGCTCGTTTTTATTGAAACTCAATGATTGTTTTACTTGAAACGTGAATGGTTTTAAATACTAGATTATTTACTCGAATGCGTTATATGTATACATGTCACATACATTGACCAGGTGTATTGGACGAACATATATAACAGGACCGGGTGTAACGGTCACATTACCGGGTGTAACGGACGTACTACCAGGTGTAATGGTCATTATGAGTGTACCGATTACCCAAACATTATAAACTTGTGTTCCACATTTACGAATATTTAAACCTATGAACTCACCAACTTTATGTTGACACTTAGCATGTATTTTCAGGTTTTAAGATGATAGTTTACACTTGGAGGCGCTTGGCAATGGCATGGTCATAGGCGACTCTGATAAACAGTTGGGACCGCTTTATTTAATTTATAGGCCTACTTCCGCTCTACTTTTGAACAATGTAAATTTAACGCTTTTTGTTAATGAATTTTTATTCTAAATGACTGAGGTAAAAACCGTTCTTTGTACTTGTGTTGTGATACCAATTGAGTAGCACCCCAGTGACATGTATGCTTCCGCTGGACCCGATTTTGGGGGTGTTACAGATTGGTATCAGAGCCTTGGTTATAGAGAACTGGGTATTTTTCAAACCTAGACTATAACTACTTTTACAAAAACGAAACCCTATGACCATCACATGCCTGCCTGCCAAGCGTGTTGCCTTAATTACTTTTTTACATGACACAACTATATGTTATGCTTTACCGTTTGATGATTTATATCATACTTGACTTACACTATATACCAAAAGTATTTTCTACATACTTATATATACATACCGTACTTGTCACAACTTACCTTCCCCGACACAATTTCACTACCCGACTCCGAGTTCGAACGCTCGTCCAGTTCTTTTGAAACACCTAATTTACCATCATCTAGAAATCCACCAATCCATTTGGTCACGGCCTCAACCTATCGCCTTAAAACATGTTTCCTCGAGACATCTACTCTTAGGACACATCACTATTAGGTCTCACTCTTCCTTCATTATTTAGAAGGGACATGTCGTTTGGGAAGTAAGACCTAGTCTCCGCAGCCACGTGATGACTATTAATCTATGACGAGTGTGATTATCTATTCAATTGTGTCTCTTCCTTCATGGTTGATTTTGACCACATATTCTACCTGTGATGATTGTACCCTCGTGTGATACCGTCCTTTTATTTGAAACCTCATTCGTTGTCATCTCTTACGATGTAGATAAATGGCTCCTACAAGAAGAACAACCAAGACCACATGCGGTCGACCTGCTGCTACCACTCTTCCAACTAGGAATGGAGCAAACCCACTTATTGTGAATCAAGCCATGCTAGATCAGTTGGTTAATGACCGTGTGGCAGCAGCACTGGCTGCAGCAAATGTAAACAACTCGACTACTGATGTCGGAACCTCAAGACCTACAAACAACAACAACCGCGGCTGCACCTATCAGGAGTTTCGAAAGACCATGACTGGAAGTTTTGGAGGAACCGAGGGAGCTGTTGTTTTGGTCAGATGGATTGAAAGGCTGGAGACTGTGTTTCGAATATGTAGTTGTGCGGATGAAGACAGGGTTAAGTATGCATCGTTCACCTTCATGGATGTTGCTCTAACCTGGTGGAATAACTATCTGAGGTCTGCTGGCTATGATGCCGCTTATGCAATGCACTAGGAAAACTTCAAGGAAATGGTACTAAAAAAGTATTGCCCTCGCAATGAGGTTAAAAAGTTGGAGGTCGAGTTTTGGAACCTCAAGGTGCAGGGTACCAACATTGCTGCATACAACCAACGCTTTCAAGAGTTGGCTTTACTGTGCCCTGAGATGGTCCAAACTGAAGCTCGCTTACTGGAGAGATACATTGGAGGATTACCCCCATCCATCAAGGGTAATGTCACCACCTTCAAGGCTGCTGATCTCCATGAGACTATGGAAGTGGCCAACAAGCTAATGGACCAAGTAATCGAGGATACCACCGAGAAGGTGGTAGATAACAAAAGGAAATGGGATGATCACTCTGGAAACAAAAACAACAACCAGAACAAGCGACAAGAGGCCGCCAAGGTCTATACTGCTCGGTCAGGAGAGAGGAAAGGTTATGCAGGAACTTTACCCAAGTGTAACAAGTGTCGATTTCACCACAATGGGCCTTGCCCCACTCAGTGTGGGAACTGCCAAAAGATCGCACACAAAGCCAAAGATTGCAAGGCTCCCACCCTCGTGATGGACCCGAACGTCACAATAACCTGCTATGAGTGTGGAGTGATAGGGCACTTCAGGAGTGAATGCCCAGAGCTGAGGAATCAGAATGGAGGAAGAACTCATGGGAATGCATAAGCGATAGGAGGAGGAGAAGCTCGCCAGGACCTCAACAACGTCACGGGTGATAACAATGTTTAAGAAGAGAGAGTTCCCTGCTTTGTATAATAAGACCTAAGTCTTGACCCTCTTGGGTTGTATTTCCTTGAGTGCTTGTACTTCCTTAAGATTTTATTTTTTGTTGCATTGTGTGGATTTTCATCTAATGAATACCCTATCATTTTATGTCAAGGCGTTATGATGACTTCTTTCCGTTACGCTCTTTATTGTATAAACCATCTTTGAAAATTTCCTGCATACTATTCTGCTATCGTCTTATGTACGGTTGTGCTCCTTTTTAAACTATTTTGATTACTTTCTTACAAACGGAATGGCCAATACTGTTTTAAACCCAATACTATCTTGACTAAACCGAACATGGCATCATCAATCCTCAATTAAACGTAGCCTGATCACGTATGTTTAATTCAGGAAGGATCATGCTATGATGGGAATAGTCACCTCAAGAATTTTGTACTTCAAAGCTAACACTTCACATCTCGACTGCCAAAGCCCAATAGTCTCTCGAAAAGTTCTCGAATTCAGATGGGAACGTGAAAACGAAATCAAGCATAAATGCCCTCAATTTTTCTCAACTCCATCGGGTAACTCTAAGTGAAAACCGAGGACGGTTTTCCTTCTAAGGCAGGAAGGATGTGACAAACGGTAATTTTCCCATTAATACTTTAATAATAAATGTCAACTTATTATTACCTGACTGATAAATTAAGCATTCATGAGCTTGCATAACTATTTCGGGAAGCAAACCCGCACACTATAGCATACAGTAACTCACAAAACTATTTAACTTTATCAAAAAAAGTGAATTTTCTACTTTCTGACATTTACAGACCTCAACGCAATAAAAACGAGAGGTTAGCTCGTTTTTCCTGAAAAACGATACCACACGCGTACCGACACCACATTAGTAACGGTTTAATTTTATAATTTACTTCGGAATCGATAAATGTTGTTTTCATACCATTGTTATAAAAATGTTTCAAGAAATATACTTCTCGTATCTTTTTACCAAACCGAGTATCGCGTTTACACTTTAGCTCAACGGGAAACGGAAAACACGGGGTAAAAATAATATTTAGCGTAACCATCTCTTTTATATAACCACAACCGCCCCACTATTTTTTTTCTTTCTTCCTTGTCTCCTTTATTAGACAGGTCACTTTTTTTTTACTTGTCCTTCTCTGCTTCTTCCTTCCCCACCATACATACACCTTTTCTATTGTTTTCTTTCTCTCTCTATATCACCCCCTCACCTACTCGACATCAACACTGATCCATCACCATCATCTGTTTAACCCTTACAAAGTCAAAACACAGGTATAGCTTAGATCGTTTTTTCCTTTCTCTCTTCCCCAAGGGAATCACGAGACCAACTAGAAGATTGAAGATGGAAAGTGAGCTTAGCTCAAAACTCTTACTCATCAACACCCAAGCTCAAAGGCATGTCGAAAACCTTCCTCTTTGATCCCTTTTTAAGTCCATTCGAAGATTAGTGGATTCACATACTCAAATAAAGTCTTCAAAAGATCAAGGTCTTCAAAGGGTTTCGATTTGCAATCTACTGATTTGGGTTTGCTTGGAATCGGCTTTGGGTTATCGATTTTCTTTGGTCTCCTTGTCAATCTACTTCATTTTTGAAGGTTCCATAGTTCTTGTTTGATTTGTTTCCATTCAAACTTGTGGATACCTTTGTATTTTATTTAGATCTATTTGGTTATAATCTCTTGTGTGAATCAACTAGTCTTTATTTTTATGCAATTGATTTTAAGCCTTTGGTGTCATTCCTGTTGTTGTTAATGTTATTATGTGGCAATAAAAATGTTAAGCTGAGAAACTAAAACAAAACTAAAACCTTATTGGCTTGTATTTGGAACTGATTAAGTGATTGTTATTTTGGGATGTTGTGATCACGGGTTGGGACATAAAACCCGTTTGGGTTCCGAGTCGACTTAGTTGAGTCACGAGTTAACCTTGGGTTAATCTTGGATTTGGTTGCGTTTATTAGTGTTGTGTTTGGTTTGTGTTTGGGAGCCACGGTCTAACAGCCCACGAAGGGTGCTTCAGTTTGATGCAGTTCAGGTCAAGACACCACTAGGGTGTCGAGCCTTGTTATTTATTTTGTTAGTGTCTCGATGTGGTTAGAGATTTGCCTATTTGGTCTTGTTGAATGGGTTTGATTTGTTTGAAGTATTTGGGGTGGTTCTCGGTTAGCAGAAGACCCATAGGTTTATACTGAGTTCAAAATGGTCTAAATAGTTTCGGGGTCAGGCGGGATGGCGCCAACTTCTAATGTTTTCTTTCCAGTTTCATTATAATAAATAGTCTGATATATATAACAAAATTCATTCGGAGTATGTAACTAGTTTCAACATATAGTGGAATTTATTGATTAACTTATAGTGCGACATCTGATCTTTAGGGACAAACTAACTTTGCGTATTCAAGTTACTTAAACTATTGCAAAGTGTAGTATTAAAAGAATAATCCTTACCTTGTACCAAACATTGATGATAACCCATTTTAAAAACTCTCTAGCAACTTGATGTGTTAAATTGTATGGAGCTTAGTATCTTCAACTAACTTGTCACGCTGGTCGTCAATTGTTTCGTGCATTGCTTCTAGTTCAGTCACATATTTTTCGTGTTCCTTTTGTTTGTGTTCAAAATTAGCAAGGAACAACGAATGGTGTTTAGTAATTTGCAGTCAAGTAGAAAGACTCGTATGAGTCTTGAGTTTTGATTTGGTTTTGTTGATTAGTCGCACCACAAAAAGAAAACCGATTTAGCGTCTCGGTCTAATAATAAAAACACCTTTAGGTTCGAGTCTGTGAATGGGCTATTTGGGATTTGAGACAATGTTTGTGTTGTGTTGGGTTTAAGAATGGGCCGAAGCACAAGGAGAGTTATAAGTGTGTGTGTTGTTTTACCTTTTGGGCCACAGCCCACTAAAAGGGTGTGTGTTTGTTTTAATCAAGGCCCAACATCGTAACTATTAAAAAGTGGTTTATTTGTGTCTTCGTTTGGACCGAAGCCCATTGATATATCGGGTACACTTGGTGTACAAATCCAACGACTTAGGCCACGACTTGTGTTCCCGACTCGTTCCATTTCACTCGACCACGAGTCGCGACATAAATTACACCAAGTTTTCAAAAAAACATACTTTATAACTTAAAACTATATATATCTAACGCATATGATCCAAATCTTCTATACGTTTTAAGACCCATAAAAACGAATCAAAACTAAACTTGTAAATCTTAAACATGCTTATTTACTTATATCACCTATTTAACTTGTACACACTCGAAATTGATATATAAAAACCGTCTTAAGTTTTATAAAGTTATAAAACGGCTATTACCTAAACATATATTCTTGTAACTCACAGTTACCACGTGGAACCAACAAGTATACACGAGTCATGCCCGATTTATGTGAATGTTCTATACTTAGAGTATTTTTACAAAGACCGACTAACAAACAATAAACGAAACATTTTATACAAACATACCTTCTAAAAATATAATTTCCCATCTATTAGCTTGTATTAAATACAAACACCTCAATGAAACCGTTACTTAACAATAATTATTAACTAATGTTTTATATATACAAATATGTGTACATTTAGTTATACACTTTTAACAGCAATGTTCTCATAATCCGACGACGTATAATATTTATTTGTAATTAATCTCCGTACATCGTCTTTCAGTTATAGTCGAACTGGAGACCTATTTGCCTTTGCTACTTTTGTTATATACTTATATACTTATGCACTTCCAAGAGCCAATCCTTGCCAACTATTATAAAACGATTTACAATTAAATGCTGCCACACAAGCAACAATAACACAACACTTTAAAACTTTTGAGTTTAATTCAATCTCGTTGAGTCTTAAACTTTAACTATGAACTAAAACATGCCTTACTAATCTAGGTCGCGTGTCGGTGCCGCCCATTATCACTACTTGACTTTTTACTATCAGACTGCTATTTGCTGAGGTGAGTTCATGGCCCCTACCTTTACTTGTTTTATAACTGTTTTGGGGGAGAATACATGCTCGTTTTTATTGAAACTCAATGATTGTTTTACTTGAAACGTGAATGGTTTTAAATACTAGATTGTTTACTCGAATGCGTTATATGTATATATGACACATACATTGACCAGGTGTACTGGACGAAAATATATAACAGGACCGGGTGTAACGGTCACATTATCGGGTGTAACGGTCACATTACCAGGTGTAACGGACATACTACTAGGTGTAATGGTCATTATGAGTGTACCGATTACCCAAACATTATAAACTTGTGTTCCACATTTACGAATATTTAAACCTATGAACTCACCAACTTTATGTTGACACTTAGCATGTATTTTCAGGTTTTAAGATGATAGTTTACACTTGGAGGCGCTTGGCAATGGCATGGTCATAGGCGACTCTGATAAACAGTTGGGACCGCTTTATTTAATTTATAGGCCTACTTCCGCTCTACTTTTGAACAATGTAAATTTAACGCTTTTTGTTAATGAATTTTTATTCTAAATGACTGAGGTAAAAACCGTTCTTTGTACTTGTGTTGTGATACCAATTGAGTAGCACCCCAGTGACATGTATGCTTCCGTTGGACCCCATTTTGGGGGTGTTACAACAACATTAATTAGGTCTCCTTATGTATTAATGATGACAAGTAAACCTTTGAAACACATAAAATCACAAACGATAGCCAAAGTTCTCCCGGCCCAATAACTGGGCCTAGCGCGCCGCCGACAAATGTGGATCTTTCAATACATGTATGAATATCTTATGTGCTTCATTGGGAACACTCAAAACGAGTTTTAGAATTAGAGGGATCCAAATTTACAACCTTCTGTTTTTGTCAAAATGCCAACTCAAGTATTTTGATAAAGGCCTCTAGCCAAGGCTTTTCTAAACCTAAGGAACTTATATATTTCACGTGACATCAAGTGAAAGTATTCATATGGCCATAATCCGTGTTTACGTCTTCTCTTATCACGTAACGAGTTTACTCCCTTATTGGTCAAACTAAGTCAAAGGTCCCTTTGTGTAAACGCATCCTTTCCCATTATGGGATATGCTTTACAATGATGGAAAGCACTTAGCTTGTTTGCATCAAGATGATTAAGCCTTAATCAATCCTTTGATTAATCTCTACACCAAACTAATCCTCCTACCCTTTCAAAGTCCTCCCAAATCTTATCCCCAACATTCCCTAATATTCCTTGTACTTTCATGTACTTCTTGTCCCCTACATTCCCACACCAAATCTTCGAAACATTCTCTTCACCACATTCCAATCCAACCACTAGGATTTCACCACCTCATCATCTTCTTCATCCTACCCTTTATTTCAAACACAAATAAACCTTCACCACAAACCACCTCCTTCTACTCCAACATTCAAATTTCAAATTTGAATCCAAGCCAAAGGCTCCCCTTCACTTCAATATCACCTCATTCTTACTCACATACAACTCATTCTCCTACACTCTCATCCTCACTTCAAATTCAAATCACACATGCTTCCCTCACAACCCTTTCCTTCCCTCGCACACTAGCCAACTCATTTCATCACATGGGCAATTCAAATTTGAATTCTCTCTTAGGCTCCCCATCACATCCATATCAGATCTAATCCAACTCACACCTTCAATTCATCACATGGGGAATTCACTATCTCTCTCACACTCCAACATTCAAATTCAAATTTAAATTTCAAACCTAGGCTCCCTTCTATCATATCATTCTAACTCACCCAAACTCATCTCAACCCTTCATCTCACCCTCCTCTCCAAGTTTAGCATATCCTTGGAATATTACCTTCTTAACTTAACCATGCTTACTCATCCAACTCAACCATGGTTCTCTCCTAACCCAACCTCACTCTCTCACTTCCCTCTCACACATTTGAATTTCAAATTCAAATCTTCCCTCTCTCTATCTCATCCAACATACACACTTCCTTTCCAAGCAATGGAATATACCATGACATATTCTTTCTCTCTTTTCTATGCGATGTGAGGAATACCCAAACTACCCTTCCCAATTATCCCTTCTATCCTTTCTTCTTTGATAATTGGTTTCACTTAAACACTTCACAAAATATTTTTACAAAACGGCTATTTGAGTTGGTAGAACTTGAGGATGAATAATGTAAAGGTCTAAATGTGTGAAGTAAAATTAGGGGTTTAGCAAGGTTGGGTATTTAAAAGACCAAAACCCAAAAGAAAAAAGACTAGTTATGGCGCGTTGCTGGCGCTCCGACACGCCAGCAGCGCGCCAGACTTTGATGTTCTTTTCTCATTTTGGGTCTTGGCCTATAAATACCCCAACTTGGCTCTTTTATTCCTCGCCCCTTGCCATTATTTCTTTCTCTCTTATTTCTCTTCTCTCAATCCTCTAATTCTATCTTGTGTTCTTAATCTTTCACATAACATCTTTGAAAGAACACATCTCCTTGCAAGGGAAGAATCACGAGAACCTAATCCACTTTTGTGATTGTGTCGAGGGTCTTCTTATCTTTACCCTTTCTACTGGAATCGAGTCTCTAGGTTAGGTTAGGACTTGATTAAACAATCAAACATTCATAATTCGATTTGGTTGTAAGGGATGTCTTGTGTTGAGGTGACCAAGCCTAGATCATTGGGGATCTAGTTGGGGTTTGATACTTCCGGTGGGAAGTCTTTGTGGTTAAGTCGAATCACGAGTCCTTGAGGGTGGTTTCCGAGGGCGGAATACCGTTGGGAGTAGCTCTTCCTTGTGAGCGCTGATATTAGTGCATATCGGTGGAGTGAAGTTGTGTTGATACAAATAATGTCTAAAAACGTTATCTCTATCTTTCGATATCCTTACGTTTTGATGATAAAAAAATGTAAAAACACTTTATGTCAAAATTAACGTTAACATATTTTTAGTCAAAATATCCCGTTTCTACGTAAATCACTCTAGGTAACAGCAAACAAATTTACAACTTGACAAATGATCAAAGAAGTGAATTTGTGTTTCAAACTTCACATTTTTAATGTGACAAAACATTTTTTCAAAAATATACTTTACAAATTATTTTTGAATTATAAAGAAATGTTTTAACTGAAAAAATAAGTTTAAAATTTATTACAGCTATTTTCCCCCCAAATCATCTCCTAACTTCCCCAAATAAACTTTCACCACTAAAAACAAAAACAAGAGCGTTTTTGCCTAGCACGGTACCACTAAATTTAGTGGTACCATCGGGTATTTAGTGGTGCCGTCCCCTTGTAACGGACAAATTTTCTTTGCCTATAAATACCAGTCCACTTCACAGTTTTTGGGCATCCTTTTTCACACAAAACTTTCTGAGTTTAATCCCCTATTCACACTTACATTTCCTTGATCATTTAGATAGTTTTCTTTTGTTTAAGAGTGATTCTTTCATCCAACCAAAGATCACCTTCATTCCTCTATTAGTCCAAGAGAAGAACATAAAGTATCAAGAAGATACAAGGTGTTAGAGTCATTGTGTAGTGCACTTGCATTACTTGTAGTTTACTTGTTGTATCTTGTCATACATCAAGTTGTCATTGTGTTGTTTAGTTATCTTGTCTGGATCATTTTAATCGTGTAGAGATCGTGTAGATCTTGTGTTGATTGTGTAGAGAGTGTCTAGATCAAGTGGATCTAAAGTAGAGTGTGTGGATCGTGAGTGAGATTGGTACTAGCTAGATTAGTAATCGACATTTAGATTAGTGTCGGAAATTGTGATAAGCGACGTTGTACGGTTTTCTCCGCCTGAAGGGAGCTTGTTGACATAGTGCTTAGAACTCTCGATCGAGTTGGATACTCGGAGAGTGGAGTAGGGCGAAGAAGAGCTTCGTTGCCGAACCACTATAAATATTGATAGGATTCGACACACGGTTAAGGTGGTTAAACCTTGTGACTTTGTGTGTATGATATATTGAGTTAATATGATTAAGTACGTGGAATTTACTTAATCACACTTAGAAGGTTATTTTTGTTATGGAAATGGAACGGTTATGATTAGTTATATGACAATAAACAATGAAAGCTTTTCACCAAAACGATTCAATATTATTCAAAATAATACGAGTGATCTTTCTATCACTAGGGTTACAAAGACCTTGAATCTTATGTTCTTACAACTTGTGATATTCTTTTGTTTGTTTTATGTCTTAACAGTTATATGTTTCTAATAATAACATATACTAATATCTAGTCTAAGATCTTCTTTTATAGTACAAGAAGATCTTTTCAATATTGCTTAAAGTCTAGTCGAACTACTTGCTAACTTATCTTGAGTGTGTCAGTACATAAGATACAACATGTATCTGTGTACACAACTTGTTAACTAAGCACATGGGGTAAGATATTATCTACCGTATATTGTTGACCAAAATACAAATAATATCTTTTCATACTTATCCACTTAGCAGCAGAATGTTCATTAGCAGCAGCAATGAGTTATCGCTAGCAGCAGGATCAAGTACAATAGCAGCAGGATCAAAAGCAGCAGAATGTTAAGCCTAGCAGCAGAATCACTTTATCGCTAGCAGCAGAATCAAATGTTCTAGCAGCAGGAACAAACATTAACAGCAGGAACCAAATGCACTAGCAGCAGAATCACACTTAACATTTTTCTTTGAATAGAATCCGATATTAAACTTCTTGAATATTTAATTCCCAACAATCCTCCCCTAAACATGTGAATCCATTTCAACATGTTTCTGAATTAAATTATGGATTGTGAAGATCTTTCAAACACTTCTGTTCTTCAAGATTGAATATCTTTCTCAGTAATTCATCTGCTTTGTTCTTTGACTTTAACAATATCAACACACATCCTAAAGATGGTGCAATTTCCTTGGATGGAGGAATTATAAGAGGCAATGGTGCTGTGTATCTTGGATGCTTGTTTCAACAAGTGAAATCATCTATCAGCATGCCTTTGCAAGTGATGAACAAACGTGGTAAACTGAAATTAAAACTTTTCTTCGTTTGACCTAGATAGAACTTTCTCCTTTGGAATGTTCTTGTCATTTTCAACCTCCATGTCATCATCTTGTATGCTCTTGTCTTCTCCTTCCTTTCATTGGATTATCTTCTTTTTCTGGGCTATTATTTCCTCCCCTGAGATTGTTACCTCCCCTGAGATACAAATAACTTTTGTTTCCTCCCCTTGTTTGGAAGATCTCACTATGTACCAAAATATATCTTTCCTTATCATCTGATCCATCATTTAGAACTTGTTGTCAGACAATGTTGTACATGAAGCCATCAATTCCTTAAGAGTTTAAGTTTGCTGCCCTCATCACTTCTAGGTGTGTTAACTCCTATGAGAGGTGAATCAGTGGACATTTGACTCATGGTCCATCAATAGATGGTTTTTTGTGAGTCTCTTGAAAAATCCTTTTAAGAAACTTTTTGCCTTAGCAGTATGTCTATGATTTTAGTATTGAAAAATCATACTGCTTCCAACCATTTTGAAGGCATCAAGTGTATAACAGACACTTATTCAAAATTTTGGTTTAAAGCAACCTCTGGTTGTGTGAGAACCAATGTTTTTCAGTTATAAATAACTGCGTGTGTGCAGATAAACTCATTCAAAGAGCTTTCCTGACAGGGTTTCCAGCTCATAGTAGTTGTTGCCTCTAACACAAGTGTTAGATTCACTTTTACTAGCTGTTCTTTCTATCAGATGTCCTTAGACTTGCACATTATTCTTAAAAGTATAAAATGATAGAAAGTGAGTTGCATTAGTTACTATCTGATCAACTAAGTCATCAATTCAATGTGAAATATCATAACTAGGTTTCAAGAAAGTAGTTTTAAGGAGTTTTAAATTCCCAAACTTAGTCCATCATAAACCTATTATGGCAGCAGCCAATATCAGCATTTTGTTGCTTCCATTTCACTTGAAATTTCCTTTGTGTTCACATATTCATACCTGAAATTGTTAGTCTAAAAACAAGAGAACAATGTACAAAGTACTTGTCTTGCATTAGAATAATCATAAGACCAACTGTATGAATAACACATTTTAAATTTGTACTAGCAGCACAAACTTTTGTAATAGCAGTAGTATCTTGTAAAGCCAGCAGCAGAATCAAAAATTTATTTACAAAAACACATCAGATTGAAAATTCAAAGATTAAGCATTCCAATACTTGCTACCAAGTACTGAAATCTTGAAACATCAAAAGCTTTTGTTAGCAGATCTGCAAAGTTGTGTTCTGAAGCAATTTTAAGAACTTGAATTAACTTTTTCTCATTGCAGTCTCTTATAAAGTGATGTCTAATTTCAATGTGTTTTGTTTTAGAATGTTGCACTGGATTTTTAATAATACAAATTGTACTACTATTATCAATATGAATAACAGTGTTTAAGAAATTGTACCCATAATCAAGAAGTTGGTTTTGAAGCCATAGAACTTGACTAGAGCAACTTGCAGCAGCTATATATTCAGCTTCAGTTGTTGAATTTGCCACACTTGTTTGCTTCTTACACTGCCATGAGACAAGTCTACACCCAAGGAATTGACATCCTCCAGTTGTTGACTTTCTGTCCAAGCTAGCACCAGCATAGTCACTATCCGAATATGCTACCAAGTCAAAAGGAGATTCCCTAGAATACCATATACCCAACCTTTGTTGAACTTTGAGATATCTAAAAATTCTCTTGACTGCAGTTAAATGAGAAACCTTTGGAGTTACTTGAAATCTTGCACAAACACAAACAGGGAACATGATATCAGGTCTAGATGATGTAAGGTACATCAAAGAGCCTATCATAGATCTGTAAGTGTGTACATCCACACTCTCTCCATCTTCATCTTTCAGAAGGTGCTTCTCAGAGTCCATTGGTGTGCTTGCTATTTTTGAATCAGCAAATTGAAATTTTCTAAGTATCTCTTCAACATATTTGTCTTGACTAATAAATATGCCTTCAGATGATTGCTTAACTTGCAAACCCAAAAAGAATGTAAGTTACCCCATGGAACTCATCTGAAACTTATCTTTCATAAGCTTCTCAAATTCTAAACACATATCTTTCCTTGTAGATCCAAAGATAATGTCATCCACATACACCTGCACTAACAGAAGATCCTTCTTGTGCTGTTTGATAAAAAGTGTCTGATCAATATTTCCTCTTTGAAATCCATTCTCTAATAAATAGGAAGCTAGTGTTGCATACCAAGATCTTGGTGCCTGATGAAGGCCATATAGAGCTTTCACTACTCTGTACACTTTGTTTGGATGTTGTGGGTCAATGAAGCCTGGAGGTTGTAAGACATACACCTCTTCTTCAATTGTTCCATATAAAAATGCACTCTTGACATCCATTTGGTAGACTGTGAAGCCTAAAAATGAAGCATAAGCTAAGAAAAGCCTAATTGCCTCAATCCTTGCTACAGGAGCATAAACCTCATCATAGTCTATTCCTTCTTCTTGTGTGTACCCTTGGGCTACTAATCTAGCCTTATTCTTAATCACTATTCCCCTTTCATCCCTTTTGTTCTTAAAAACCCATCTAGTGCCAATTACCTTCACACCTGTAGGTAAATTAACTAGCACCCAAACCTTTTGAATCTTGAACTGAAGAAGCTCTTCTTGCATAGCCTCTAACCAACTTGAATCATCTAGGGCCTTAAGAATGTTCTTTGGTTCATCCTGTGAGAGAAAACATACAAACAAGCAAGAGTTTGAAAGCTCATGCTGTTTTGAAGCATAAAGGGCATCAAGAAGCCCTTGTTGGTCTGAAGTCATCAATTGTTGTCTTGTCTTCACACCAGATTGTACATCTCCAATCACATGTTCCAGGGAGTGGACTTTGTGAATTCTTGTGTGTGGTGTAGTAGGAACTCGATAAGATGGTGGGAGATTACTCAAATCCACTTCATCTTCTTGGAATTCTGCTTCTCTTGAATGTAATGGGCCTGCATCAGAAGTATTTGGCCCAGCAATAGGAACATTAAGCCTAGCAGCAGAGTGCTCTGGCTCAGCAGCAGAATTACCAGCATAAACAGATACACTACCAGCAACAACAGAAATGCTACCAGCATAAACATTTTGTTGTTCCTGAGTTCCATCTTCTTTGCTTGCATCTTCAACACCTTTTTAGTTTTACCATAAGAAGATTCATCAGTTGTTGAAGTTGATTCCACACTTGTACTTGACCCTATTGGCATTATCACATCATTTTGATCTTTCTCTAACACTGACTCATTTGTTGTATTAGAACCTGCAAAATCATTAGTTTCTGCAACAAAAGGCACATAATTCATTGAATTGGTTAGATACTCTAGATCAAATAGCCATTTTGGTCCTTGACCTTCTACATTGGATTTGTTTTCTAAAAACTCCACATGTAGGTTTTCCTCTACTATTTCTGTTCTTATGTTGTAAACTCTAAATGCTTTGCTATTAAGAGAATATCCAACAAAGAATCCTTCATCTGCTTTACCATTAAATTTTAATAAATGGTCTAAGGTATTGAGAATAGTCACATGACATCCAAAAGGTCTAAGAAATCCTATTGCAGGAGTTTTACCATTAAAAAGTTCATATGATGTCTTATTGTGAGGCTGCACAACTAAAACTCTATTTTGAACATAGCAAGCAGTGTTGACTGCCTCTGCCCAAAAAGTTATAGGTAGCTTAGAATCAGCTAACATTGTTCTAGCAGCTTCTATTAGTGTTCTATTCTTTCTTTTAGCTACTCCATTCTGTTGTGGAGTTCTAGCAACACTAAATTCTCTCCTAATACCTTTTTCTTTGCAGAAGTCATCCATAACTCTATTCTTAAACTCTGTCCCATTATCACATCTAATGACTTTTACTTTCTTGCTTACTTGGTTTTCTATCTGTTTAATGAAATCCTTAAGGATGCTTGATGTCTCATCCTTAGTAGCTAAAAAGAAAACCCATGTAAATCTGCTATAGTCATCAGTAATAACTAGACAATATCTCTTATGCATTATGCTCATTACTGAAACAGGTCCAAATAAGTCCATATGAAGCATAAACAAAGATTGATTGATAGAGTTAAAAATCTTGGGCTTACAAGTGGCTTTGTGTTGTTTGCCTTTAAGACAAGCAATGCATGTTTGATCATTTTCAAATCTTTTGTGAGGTAAACCTCTTACCAAACCATTCTTAACAATTTTATTTATGGTTTTGAAATTAATATGACCAAGCCTTCTATGCCATTTCATTGATTCATCCAATGCGGCCTTTGCAACAAGACAAGTTAAAATTTTTTAGGAACAATGTTCTTCATGTCTACACTGTACATATTGCCCTTTCTAGGAATTCTAAGAAGTACTTGACTTTCATCAGGCATCTTAAAATCAGGAGAAAGTACAAGACATTCAGTCTCACAGAAAAGAACATTGTTCTTTTTGTCACACATTTGTGAGACACTAAAAAGATTATACTTAAGCTCTTGCACATAGTACACATCTTCAAAATATAAATTTCCGATTTTGATTGTACCTTTACCAGAAATTTTGCCACGAACACCCCCTCCAAAGGTAACATATCCTCCATTGAATGATTGAAAATCTGAAAGATAAGACATGTTGCCTGTCATGTGCCTTGAACATCCACTATCTGAGTATCCTTGATCTTCTTGTTTATCAGTTGAATGTTCCTGCACACAAATAAGAGTGTTAGTTTCTTTTGGGGACCCAAGCCATTACTGACTTGGATCTGCCTCTTGCATCAATGAAGTGAAATCTTTTGAGAACAGTTGATACAACATTGGATTTAAGAATCCAACATGCTGAGGCCTTAACATCATTTGCCCTGTTTCCCTTAGCAGCAGAATGAACTGATTGCTTAGCAGCAGGAACTGCTAGCTTTTTAGTTCTACCCTTTGGTTTCCAAACTTGTTTTTGGACCACTGCTTTTGTTTGAATGGGCCTTAGAATAGTTGTTGATGCATGTTTGAAAGTTGTTTTTGCACCCTTAGCTGTTGATTTTGGGTTAATAGTCATAAATGGTCGAGCAGCAGGAACAATTTGTCTAGCAGCAGGAACCATTAGTCTAGCAGCAGGATCTGTGTTTGAGCCAGACTTGTTTTTGACTACTCTGGGGTTTGTTCTCTTAGAACTAGAGTGAGAGTGAGACTTAGGAGTTTTCTTTTTGTAGTTCACTCTATTGTTTTCATATCCAGATACCCATTGGTTGCAGAAAGCTGCAAGATGGTCAAAACTACCACATGTGTAACAAGCTTTGTTATAAAAATCAAAGTCATCACATAGTTGGTGAGACTTAAGGCCATTCCAATTCCTTTGGTTGCCTCTGGGCTTGTTTGTAGTTATATATTTTTTCACAATATCTAACTGGTTGCCTAACATGTTTAACATTGTTCTTAGGCCTGTTAGTATTATGATTGACTATCTTAGGAACCTTTGTTCCTACTTTCTTAACCAAGACAGGTTTAGACATAACCTGTTCTTCATCATCATCACTATCAGTTATACAATCCTCAACAACTATAGCATCTCCTTTCTTAACAAAGGACACCTTGTCCTGATAAAGTAAAGTTTTATCTAAATTTTTACTTATCTTTTCTACCTTAAGGCTCTTGCTAGCCTTAGAACCATATTTCATGATTGGTTCTTGAAACTCAGCTAAACCTGTGTGTGCTAGGTCAATACCTGCAGGTGAATGAATACCTCTATATGGTGGAGGAACAGTGTTATAACCTACACCAGAATTAGCTTTATTGGTTACTTGTGCTTCAAAAAGCTTATTAACTCCCTCTGAGGCATGAGCTAAAGCATCTACAGTTATCTTAACATTTCCTTTTTCCTTTTTGTGTCTAGCTAATGAATCATTCAGCTCAACAATACACTCATCTTTGATTCTTATGTCATTTTTAAGTATATTAATGTCATTAACAAAACTAGGTTCATTATTTTGAAAATGTAAGACTTGTTTTTCTAGAACACCTAGACCTCTTTTGTGATTAGCTAAATTAAAAAGAGCATTAAGTAGCTCTTCTTGATGAGCATCAAATCTCTTACTAAGGTCTTCATAAGCTTTAAGATTAGAGCATGATTCAGTACAATTTATGATAGAATTTACCTCTGAATCAGAAAAGGCCATTAGAGCAATCTCATTGGCAACAAGAGCAGCATTTGGTGGTGCATCTTCTTCATTAGCCATAGAGCTCCAATCATATCCAACACCATCAATAGCCAACATAGCCTTTGGCTCTTCAACTATTACTTCCTTTCTCTTATCTTGCTTATACCATGTGTTCCTATTATCCTGCTTCCTTGGGCTTCTACATTCTTTAGCAAAGTGTCCTAACCTATGACAGTTGAAACACTCCACTTTCTTCTTATCAAACCCAGCAGTTTCATTACCATTTATGGTAATTTGCTTCCCAGTTCTTTACCAAAACTTCTTAGCCCTCATGCAAAGTAAAGCAACCTGCCACTTAATATCCATCTCTTCCAAATCATCACCATCTACCTGCTCAAGGTCTTCATGATTTAGAGGAGAACCACTAGATTGACTGGTTATAAAGGCATAAAATGTTGGATCTCCAAGTCCAGCAACATCCTTTTGTGAACTAGTAGAAGGACCACCATAAGTAGCATTAGAAACACTCTCAACTTCATCTACCTCTTCAGACTTACTAATACTAGGAAATGATAAGAGTGCAGTATTCCCAGAACTAGTACCATAGTTTCCAGACTTCTTTAGACTTTGTTCAACAATTTTGAAGTTGTTGTACAAATCATTGAGTTTCATGGTTTCAATGTCTGGCTTGTTCATCCAGACAATAACATGAGTATGGAACTCATCAGGTAGACTTCTCAAAAACTTCATGTTGAGATCTTCCTTCTCTATCTCAACACTCAACACAACTAACTGATTGACAAGCTTATGCAACCTTGAGAACAGCTTATCAAGAGTTTCATTGCTAAAAGCAGTAAAGTTTTCAAATTGTTGTTTCAGCAATGTCTTCTGTGTCTTTTTGGTAGTTTCATTACCACCAAACCATGCACAAATCTCTTCAAAAAGAGTTTTTGCATCAAGATACTTGTTAAAAGATAGCATCTGCTCACCAGGAATGGTCATAAGCAACAAATTTCTTGCTTTTTGATCATTTCTCTTCTGTATCTTTTCATCATTGGAAACTGGTCCAGTATTTCTTTTCCTAAGTGTTTTGCCTTCTAGGACAACATCTGAATAGCTTGGTGAAAAAGAATCACCATACATAATGATATCCCAAAGAGTATAATCTTGAACCATAAAATATTGCTCAATTCTCATCCTCCATAACTCAAACTCATTCTGTTTGATCATGGGCAACTTTGCAGCAACATTTGAAACCTGAGCATCTTGTACATCCATTTCTATTTTAGCTTCTAAATCAACTATATCAGCCTTGCTCTGATACCACTTGATAGGATTCGACACACGGTTAAGGTGGTTAAACCTTGTGACTTTGTGTGTATGATATATTGAGTTAATATGATTAAGTACGCGGAATTTACTTAATCACACTTAGAAGGTTATTTTTGTTATGGAAATGGAACGGTTATGATTAGTTATATGACAATAAACAATGAAAGCTTTTCACCAAAACGATTCAATATTATTCAAAATAATACGAGTGATCTTTCTATCACTAGGGTTACAAAGACCTTGAATCTTATGTTCTTACAACTTGTGATATTCTTTTGTTTGTTTTATGTCTTAACAGTTATATGTTTCTAATAATAACATATACTAATATCTAGTCTAAGATCTTCTTTTATAGTACAAGAAGATCTTTTCAATATTGCTTAAAGTCTAGTCGAACTACTTGCTAACTTATCTTGAGTGTGTCAGTACATAAGATACAACATGTATCTGTGTACACAACTTGTTAACTAAGCACATGGGGTAAGATATTATCTACCGTATATTGTTGACCAAAATACAAATAATATCTTTTCATACTTATCCACTTAGCAGCAGAATGTTCATTAGCAGCAGCAATGAGTTATCGCTAGCAGCAGGATCAAGTACAATAGCAGTAGGATCAAAAGCAGCAGAATGTTAAGCCTAGCAGCAGAATCACTTTATCGCTAACAACAGAATCAAATGTTCTAGCAGCAGGAACAATCATTAACAGCAGGAACTAAATGCACTAGCAGCAGAATCACACTTAACATTTTTCTTTGAATAGAATCCGATATTAAAACTTCTTGAATATTTAATTCCCAACCACTATAAATATCGTTGTCTCAGTTTGATATTTCCATCTCTACTCTTTATATTTATTGTTTAGACTTGATAGTATAGATAAGCGTTCATATTGGTGTCGATTGATTTCACAAATAATCGAATCAAAGTTCTTCACAAGTAAACTTTTATAACTAACGAAAAACTGGTAAAACTATTCAACCCCCCTTCTAGTTTTCCACAATTGGTACCAGAGCCACGTCAGACAAGATTTTAAAATAAATTGTATTTTAAAACTTGAATCGATCAATGGATTTCGATAAATATCAAGAGGGGCAATCTATGCAAAGACCACCACTTTTTGAAACCGATTGTTTTATCTATTGGAAAACAAGATTCGAAACGTATGTGAAATCAAAAGACATTGATCTTTGGCATGTTATTACCGAGGGTGGCTTTAAACCTGTTGAAAAGAATCCGGTAACTAAAAAGGATGAAATTATTCCTTATGACCAACAAAGTGATAATCTTAAAAGAAAACTAGCCAAAAATAATGAGGCTAAAACTAGCACTCGTAGGAGGTTCTTGGAGTGATAGCGGTGAGGAAGAAGAGGAGAAGCCAAATGTCGAAACCCGTAATTTCAGGCCATTTTTCCGAACCTCAAAAAAATACTATTCCGAGTTACTATTCACTATTCACCGATCACTATTCACTTTTCACTATTCATCATTTTCGAGGTCAATTTAATATTTTGAGAAACTTTCGGAAATTTTACTATTCATGTGACACTATTCATTCCCGGATAAAATTTCCGTTCATCATCAGCATTCATTAATTCGTAAACCTAGTTTACGAGTGTTCAAAAATTCACGTAACCGGTTTGGTTTAGCTGTGAATTCATGCATTTCAGTTAAGGACACATCACGTAGACTAGAGGAGTCTGCATATCATCAGTATCATATTCAGTACAGTAGTTCATGCACGGGTATGCATTATTACAGTTTACGTATGGTTATTTATATAATTAACGTTACCACTCAGTAATTTCTACTGACATTATACCAAATACTCCCGATAATGATCCTAGTATATTTTCATACTAAATTTAATAATATAGAGTTGATATTATTAATTTACCCGGTAATATTAAACCAATTGTTAAAATATTCGTCAGGAGCTTATAACTCCGTCATTTTGCGAATTTTTAACCCGATAACTATTCTGACACCCGATTTTTGTCAGGAATATATTTTTACCATTTATACAACTTCGTCGTATTTTACGGCACTTCGTGGATATTTGTTTCAAGACAACACGGTACCCGATAACACCCGCTGTATACAACAAACCAACTAATACATACAATATCTTTCACAATATCTAATATTTCACTATATTCTTCCATGAAATCCGCCCCTCCCTCATGTGTTTATTTGTATTTTCAACCAAGAACCATGCCTCATTAAAGACTTTGTTTTCTTGTCTCTTTATTTTATTTGCTATAACACTTCAAACCTATCATATCCTAGTTAACAAAAGATCAAACTCACCTCCTCTTGTTTTCTCTATACCCACGGCAAACCACAAGAACCAAGCAAAGATCATAATTTTTCCAAGTTCAAGTAATCTACAAGTCCTCTTTAGTGTTCTTGTTAAGGTTTTGAAATAAAAACCTCAAGATTTGCAACCATTTCTCTTCAATCTCAACCTACATTGTAAGTAACTTTAAGAACATTTATTTTCCATGTTTTCCTTTCATTTGATCTATATGATCATGTATTTTCATGTGGCTTTGGTTAAAAATGCAAGTTACATAAGTTAATGATACCATTTCTTTTTAAAACTATCCCTAATCACTAGATCTATAACTTTCACTAACATCCTCATGAGTCACACTATATTTAGTGATGTTTAGGACCCCATGACCCTTTGAGAAGGTGTATGGTAGATCAAGAGTACTTGTGGAGTTGTGTGGAAGTAGTTTGATTAAGTTTTGGACTAGGAAAAATGTATTCTTAACCCATATACATACCTACTGCCACGAATTGGAGTTTCTGGAAAACTCAGAATTTTGTGAACTATTTTGGTCTTAATATTTAGAAAATACACTCAAAAACTAGAACGTGGGCGCTTGAATCACTAAAATCCGACTTATAACGAAGAAGTTATGAATTATTTAAGTTACGCGACGAAAACTATATTTTTCAGAAAATAGGTGCTGATTGCCGAACTTTAAGGGGCAAAATGAGTCGTTAGCCATGAGCTAGTTGAGCCGATACATTGAAAATATGTTAGTTTATGTTGAGACGAACGCGTGGACATAAAGAACGTTGAAAACGAGCTTGTAACGACCGAGATACGAATTTTTGAAGATCCGACGATATATACAAATTTGGACAGCCCACTTTTTATAAGAAAATAAAGTATAAAAACTAGTATATTCATAACTTGAAACATTAATAGCCGATTATCTATGTGATCGCGACGCATATGACCGAAAGTATATTAACACGACATTTAGATAATGTTACAAGGATTTCAAAAACGTCGAGTTTGATCACTAACATTTAATGTGCACAATTTCGCGACTAGTTTTACACGGCCGGTTTGACATATTTTCACAAGTTGTAAAAAGTGTTATTTTGCGACGAAATTAATATATTTGACTATATTACACCGAATATGGATCATGGAGTATCTTTCAACATATTTACACGAAAAGTAGTATACGACTTAACGACATGTTAAAAACGTATTTTTCGACAATAAATGATATTTTCAAAAGAAACGAGTGGTATCGTTAACATACGTAATTGCATGTGTAGCATCATTTCATTTGCTTACATTAGATCATATCCTCATATTAGGTCGCGGTTAGAGACCGAGCCTCATTTCAGCTTATTCATTATTATCATTGTAGCTATCGCACCAGGTGAGTTTTCATAGCCCCTCCTTTTATACGTTTTATAATCGTTTTGGGGGACAATACATGCTCAATTATTTTCAGATACTTTCATAAGCACTTTAATCTTTGAAGGATTATCGTGAGTTTCATTTCCCCTACTTTACTTGTTTTGTAACCATTTTTGGGGGAGAATGTATTATACCATTTTTATGCGGACCAAAGTATACAAACTCAGTTACATTGCTTAAGTTACTATCATTGCCAATTTAAAGTCCCCATTTATTTATCATGGACCGTTTATTACGGGGTAAGCGAGAGTGAGTGAATAGATCTATTGAGGGTGACGCCTCCGTTCGTAGTTGGTAGCACCAACTAGTCATACGAACGCATTTCATTTTTATCATATCCAGATTCAGAGTGTTTGGCAAACACTCTGAGGGGGCATTCATAATCAGTCAAGCTTCGGGGCCATGAGCTTAAGAGATATTGTAACATTTTTATGTGAAATTTTTTTCATACACCTTTATACTTATGGTTTCCGTACAAGCACTTCATTTACATAAACCAAATCAGATTAGGCAATGGGTTGTGAACACACAGGTTGCAAGCCTTGTTATGGGCGGGACTTGGAACTGGGTGGATTTACAATGCCTTTGCTGGGAAATCTTCATTCAAAGGCTTTACATTTTCATTAAACTCTATTAACTCACCAACCTCGTGTTGACATTTTTAGCATGTATTTTCAGGTATAAGCAATAGCACGCTACTGGAGGCTTTTGGCAGGGCATGGCATGGTCATAGAAGACTCTGATAAACATTTGGGACCGTTTTACCTATTTAAAGGGCCTTTTTCTGCACTACTTTTAACAATGTAAATTCAATATTTTTGTTAAACAGTTTTATCTTAAATGTTTGAGATGAAAACCGTTCTTTACACTTGTGTTGTGATACCAATTGAGTTACACCCCAGCGACACGTGTAAGCTTCTGCTTGTAGGATCCTACGAAAATCCATCTCATTGATTAATACTAATCCGGTATTACCGTCTAATAAAACCCATTTTTACGGGGAAATTAAAAATTTTCTCTTATTGTTAACATTACCACGTTACATTTTCGCGACACATACTACGAGACACAAATAAACCACGACACCTCATTTTCACTAAATTCAAACATCCCAAATAATGAAAAGCTTTTCTACAATTTGAATATTTAACTCAATTCCAACTTACCTTCATTTTACAATACGAAGTTATGTATGCAAACTCTTCTTATATGTAATACGTAGATCATGCAAATTCTACTCCATAATAAATCGATCTATTTCTTTTTCACAAACAAAATGTGTCCAGTTGGTTCTATATCTTTTATATACGATCTACCCTTTTATTTTTCTTCTTGATATAGAAATATTACATAGATCTTTCGGATGATACAAACCAAACCGACTCTTTTTATAAAAATATGTAATCAATCTATACCTACTATAACCACTTGAGCAACATGTTATCTTAGCCCATACATATTCCCTCACATATCATACCCCAATTCCCACATGTTTTATATCTTCTCATTCCACGTATACATAAAAAGGACATCAAAAACCTACTAAATATCTACAATATCTTCCTACCCATTCTCACACGTTTCATTTCCTTAATCTATAAAAATCTAACACAATCTACAATATGATTGGTCTGCTAGATTTCCTTATCCATATCTATCTTATCTATCTCTACACTATATATACACACACTTATATAAACTTCATAGCCGACAATCCCATCTCCCTTACCTCTCTCTCCTTCCTCATTTTCCGGCCACGAAATCCGGCCACCACCAGCACACCGCCGCTCACCCTACTACACCGCCAACACCATTTTAATCCTCTCACCATTCTCATCATTCCCATATACTTCACGCGCTAAGAAACCCACCCTCATCTATTCTTTTTTTCGGTAACTCATAGTATTTCCGGCGAGTTTTCCGGCAACACAAGTGGAGGTAACAACGTATAGATCGATGGTATATATTATTTCGGGTATTTGTTTGGTTCGTTTGTATTCGAGTTTTCCAGCCATCACAGCCACCTCTTTTTGATGTTTTGAATCAAGATAAGTATAGGTCGAAGGGTGATTTCAAGATATTTGTTTTGGTTCGAGTTTTCCGGTCACACGCGCCACCATCTCCACCACCTTGTCCTTCTCTCCTCTCTACTTGGTAAACCGAGAAACATTTGATATATATTCTTTCTATATATTTTGAAACCGATTATATTTATGTTATTATTTTCGTGGATTTGATAACCGAACAAAAACTCGCTAACAATTTATCATTTAAAGACCGGATTTGAAGGATAAAATGGATAAAAAAAAAACCTTTTATTGTTTTTAGATTTATGTTTCGTGTGGTATAAAATCTCATCAGTGGTCGTTTTGGTCCGTTTAGTTTGGCAGTTGGTTACGTTTTAGGATGAGACCGAGACCACTAGGGTCTCGGCATGTTGTTATTATGGTTGATTGTTGAGTGGTTGTTTTACTTCGGTTCACAGCAGGACCACGACTAGGGTGGTTTTATGATTTTGGGTTTGTATAAATGTGAAATGGTCGTGTCATTGTTATTGTTACCCGTGGTTGTTGTCGTTGTTGCGTTATTCTTGTTATTTCGGTTTTACGGCCTACTAGGGTGTTCGGTTGCGTCGTCCTTGTTATCGGTTTATGTCTCAGTTGAGACTAGGTTTTTAATAATTTTGATCTTGGGATGGTCTCGGCATAACAAAGTTATTATGTGCTTATTTGTTTTCTTTGGTCTAGGTTTGGGTCTAAATTGAGTGAGCTTGTTGGTTATATTTAGGCTTAGCAGCCAAGTTGGGTGCGTTTGTTGGTCCGTTGGGCTAAGGAGCCCACCAAAATTTAAATAAACTATGGCACTAGTTTTTGTTAAGAATTAACCAAGTCTATACGTATGAAACTTTCGAATATTGACAAAGGTTAACAAAAGTGAATTACTTGTTTTGTTTTGGTGACATATTAGTACGTTTCGGATTGTATTGGAAAACATTAATTTGATTTGGACTTAAATGCGGATTTGATTATTATATTTAGACATTGGACAATCATGGATCGTTATCGGACTGACGATATTGGATATTGGATTCATTGAACATTTTGAGACTTGAGACGGTATTATAATATATTAAACTCGGAATGGACACAAAAATCTTCAATAAAAAAAATAAAACTAATATTCGAGATAATAACGAGACATTAAACTTATTAAATACTGTATCCCAGTTTTGATTAACCCAAGTCTCGACGACTGAGAAAAACTAGTTTTATTAGTTAAGCTATTTTTATTATAAAACGTTTATGTTTTATACAAGTTATTTGGGATAACGGGGTAAATGTCGAAACGTACAAACTGACTTATTACTTAAGTGTTTATTTGTCATTAAATTCTAGAGTTTGTCTTCTTTGGGTTGAGTCCTCGTCAGTATTCCTCGACTATGTTGTTGTCTATTTCTTTTGGCGTCAGCTGTCTGTCGAGTCTAGGTTATCTTACCACACCACACGAAACATTGAAACTAAGCTTTTGATAAGTTTGAAAACTGAGTAATCCACGAAAACTACGACACATTGTCTTTTATAGACTTTATTATTTTGCGAGACGTGTTTTGAGATATCGTATACGTATTAGTTGTGCCTATCCTAGATGTTGTGTACCACTGTGCTTGTACCTCTGTATACCTCGTTCCATATGTTTGAGACCGTTGCGATAGTTCTAGATGCCAGTCGTGTCAGTGTGATCTTTGCTTTGCTGTGGCTAAGGTGAGTCGTGGCCCCCTCTTTTAATACTTGTTTTTAATAACTCTTTTGGGGGAGATACATGCTTGTAAATATTTTACTCATTATCAATTATATGATTTGCTTGACGTTTATACTTCTATAAGTACTATGAAAACTCTTATGACTTACCGTGAGTCGTGGCCCCTCCTATTTTAATACTTGATTTATACTTTTTGGGGGAGATACATGCTTCGAAATATTTTACTCATTTATCAACTATATGATTTGTTTGCGATACAATACTTCTATAAGCACTATGAAAACTCTTATGACTTATCGTGAGTCGTGGCCCCTACTCTTTTAATGCTTGTTTTAATAACTCTTTGGGGGAGATACATGCTTCAAACTATATTTAATTACTTGAACAAACACTTTAGAAAACTTTCACGTTTTACCGTGAGTCGTAGCCCCACTTTTATTTATTTACAAGTTATGTGTTTTTGGGGGAGATACATGCTCAAATGATTTTCAATTACTTTATAATTGGAAGATTTCTATGAATTACTACTCCTGGTTACCTGTTACGATAAACTCTCTAGTAGAGTTATATGCTCATTTTACTTGCAATTTACTTGCGTACCTTACATGCTGAACTTGGATAAAAGCACTCTAAACTACTTGTCATAACATGACACTGATTTTCATTGAATACATGTCGTTTGTGCGATACATTTCATACTGCTTTGTGCGGTATAATACATGTCGTTTGTGCGGTATAATACATGTCGTTTGTGCGGTATAATACATGTCGTTTGTGCGATATATTCATATCGTTTGTGCGGTATAATACATGTCGTTTGTGCGATACATTGTTAACATTTGCGTATCATGAGGCTTAGGGCAATATAACTTTATGAATATATGAATGTTTCATATATATATTAGGATACAGCTGTATTTAGTAAACACCACTCCACACTGATAGATTTCAGACACTAGATTAATATTTTTACTATGTGTTATGATTATGAATCATGTACTTGAACCTTAGTTGTTATCATATGTGACTTAATTGTGAATTCTACAAAAGACAATCCAAAATGCTTGGTATATCGTTACGTTTAAAAGTTGACCCAACATTTTATTTCGAGCGTATAACAACGTAGCTCATTTTCATTTAGAAACTTGAAACTTATGATTTTGGAGATCATACATGAATTACTTGTGGATTTTATTCAACACAAATGGTTATTTAATGAAGAACTATTATTTATCGCGACAATCACTGTACACCTCTTAAAATCTATTGAAAGAAAGTTCTTTTCTATTAAACTCCACGAACTCACCAACCATTGTGTTGACGTTTAAAGCATGTTTATCTCAGGTAATTAACGGAGCAGGACAAGACACGGAGCGGGCATCTTATACTCTGATAAATAAAATGGTGTAAAATCAAATATGTCATTCTTTCCAAATTACCACATTTTTGTGGGATTTTCATAACAGATATTTTTCCTTTGTACCAAAACTATTATTTTGAATGACATATAACTTTCAAAACGCCTCTTCCAGGCTGTTTTTCTGAAATTTTTACTCGATCCTCACCGTAACACCCTAATTACTTTTCCGCTGCCACTAAAAAAATTAGGGGGTGTTACAGATTGGTATCAGAGCCTATGGTTATAGAGAATCAAATGTTTTCAAACATCGAACTATAACCACACTTTCAAAATAAATGATTTTACACCTTATCATCTTATGCCTTCCGTGTCTGCAGACTGCTGTGCTCAATACATTACCTATTAAGATTATTTTGCACTAATCTTTACATGCTTGATAATTACTCTTCACATGTTACACACTGTATTATCTCACACTTACCGTTACGCTCTTAACGTACGAATTACTTATAATTATTATTTTCGGCTACTACAATACCATGTCTACCCAACCAGTTGACATTACCAAACTTACCCTCCGTACTACTCGTACATCACCTACTTATCAAATTGCTCCAAATACTGAAGATCCTTATGTATTAATGTCACAACCCCAACCTGATACGAAATTTACTCATATACCACTTCCATCATCACCTACTTACTCACCCTTACGTCGGAAACTTAGGAGAACTACTAAACCTTATTCAAATGAAGAGTTGATTGGTTGTCCGAAAACATTCGAGGTTGGACAGAATTCACACCAAGAAACGATTTGGAAAGATGTTGAGCCAAATTCTCCTTTACCTACACTATCACTCTCACCTGCCCCGATAGCCCGGTAGCGCAGAAAAGTCAAGATTTTAGCACTTTATTTACCCGAACCTTTTACGACACCATTTCGAAGCCACATCAATGGACCTATTAAGAAGATACACTTACGATTAGTACCAATTATACCACCATTTCCACCTTACTTCAACCCTAGACATGATCAGGATAATGTCACTATACCTTACCACCACCACCATTATCATCATTCCCTCCACCGTCGGTTGGACCCGACTACTCGTTAAGACTATTCACCCAGACTTACATGTTTACACCTCATCAACAGGAGCCGACTCCTAGAGAGAATTTACCCTCTCAGGTCTCCCTCACCATTACTATTTCCAACTGCTTTCACTCCTCCAGCCGAGTCCTCGAGACTGGAGAGAACTTCAGAACAGTAGTTACCCACACACCTACTCCTCCCACTAGCATGACGCGACTGGAGCGTCATAAAGAACAGATTGATACACTCCAGAACATCATTGACAAAACACCACTCACGACCAACGACACCCTACCTGACCCTTTTATCCTACAAGATGAACTTTCAGGACGGACTGACAAGGTTTCAGCCAGAAATATTGAGAAACACTCCCACATGACAATCCTTACAATGAGAAAGACAGAGGTATATTAACTTACCTCATGGAACATTAATAAAAGACCTTGTATCGTTGATTTTGTAAAAACAATCGATCAAGTTATTAATGTTATGATGTTTACAGTGATTATATCCAGACCTATCATAATATAACTTACGAGTGTTAAGATTCCTTATACCTGCCATAGCTAGGCTACAACCATAGAATTCACTAAGAAAAATCTTCGGAAGAAAACTTGATGAAAAAAAAAAAAAAAAAAATTTTGCTGAACTTCAGCTTTTGTAGATGAATCAGTTTGTTCCTTAGCAATTCTATACCAAGAATTGATCACTCACTTACGATGGTATCCAAACATGTCGTAATTGTTGTGATCTTCAATTTAATCATAACCTCACGTTTTGGCAGGATTGTTAGAACTCATATACTCGCTTCTCCATTACTCAAATCGTTCTAACAAGACTATTATGTAAATTCTAAATCCGTGTTCCTTATGGCCTTAATAGAAAATGGTGCGTACCGGACACGAAACTACCAACCCTACCGTAGCACTAACGCCAGAGGATGTCCAAAGAATGATTGATGTCGGTATTGCCGCAGCACGCGAGGCCGATGCTGCCACCCGGACAAGCAATATCATAGGAGCAACGACTGAAGGTGAGGCATCTACACAGCGTAAATGCACTTACAAAGACTTCATGAGTTGTCAGCCAACCACCTTCAAGGGTATAGAAGGAGTGACAGAGTTAGCTCAGTGGTTTGAATGTAGTGAAACTGTATTCATGAGAAGCAACTGCGCAGAGAACAACAAAGTCACTTTTGCTACTGGAACTTTAAGGGGAGATGCCCTATCTTGGTGGAATGCTATTGTCAAAACCATGGGTGCCGATGCAGCATTCCAAATCTCCTGGACTTAATTGAAAAATAAGATGTTAAGGAAGTACTGTCCTCGGACGGAGGTTAGGAAACTAGAGGATGAATTTCATCAACTAGTGGTGAGAAATAATGACCTGAGGACGTACAACCGAAAATTTCAAGAATTGTCTCTTCTATGCCCGTCCATGGTGTCAGACATAGAAAAGACGCTAGAACGCTATGTGGAAGGACTACCCCAAAGCATCGAGGGGGACGTCACCGCATCCAACCCGAAGACTCTTGAGGATGCAATCACACTTGCACAGCGATTATTGGATCGAGAAATCAAACAAAATTCTACCTCCGACGGTAATGATCATAAGAGAAAGATAAATGATCATGGAACCACCACTCCCAACAACAACAACAAGAAGAACGACAACAACAACAACCAAAACAACTATCAGCAACACCGCAACGACCGCCACCACCCGCAAAACTGCCGTCAGGAAACCGCCAGGGCTTATGTGGATGTGCCCACTAAAGGAAAGGGCTATGCCGGGACACTACCCCAGTGTGACCAATGTCGGATGCATCACAATGGACCTTGTCCTGACCGATGTGGAAAGTGCCGAAAAATGGGCCATAAAACTAAGGACTGCAGAGCCACGGATGCAAACTTGCAGCCAATAGAAATAGTGTGCTACGGCTGCGGCAAGCAGGGGCACTACAAGAACCGATGCCCAAAATGAAATACCAATTAGAACGACAAGACCCGTGGAAGAGAATGGAAACTCTTTAGGAACTTAACAACGCCGAAGGATGACACCAATGTTAAGCAGAGAATAAATTCCTGTCATGGATAAATAAACTCTAGTCTAAAACCATCTAAGTTGTATCTCCGTTTGTATTCACCTTATGTATGATGGATGTAACCTAAGTGTAACAATTATCTTTCTACAGTATGAAGACTCTACCTTGTAATATTTCCGAAATAATTATAATCCACGTCTATTTCAATTTCTATTCTATTCTCCCTATTCATAGTAGTTATGTAACAATACACTGTATTCATCTTAGAAAATTTGACAACACCATTTCTAAGCCAAACAATAGATTATTACCACATTGTAAGAAATCCTCACCTAAAACTTAAGTCTATACCAAAGATATCCTAGTAGCACTTTAGAAATTCCTGACTTATCCTCGGAATATGAACAAAAACTTTATAATTCATTTGAAAATAATCAGAGGGTGTCCGACTTTGTGACGGAACCATTATAATGGAACCATATCAAACTCTTGAAAAAGCATAAATATCACGGTGACTGAGTCAAGCATTACATCATTTGGTCCTCAAATTATACATAGCCTGATCAACTATGTCTAATTAAGGAAAAATCATGTCATGAATGAAACAGTTATCCTTCAGATTCCTAATAACAATTTCCATTCAAAAGCAAAATATTGAGACAAAATAAATTGCTTATAAATGTCACTTTTGACCAACCACAAATAAATACCTGCACATATTACCCACCATTCTTATGATATGAGTACAAACATTAGAAACTTAAGAATTCACAAGGAATTTTTGGGAAGCACAAATAACATAAATTTTATTAGAATACGAGGAAATTAGTACATAACAATAACACTAGCAACGATAATGCTAAAGTTACAACTATTTATCCCAACCTTCCTACTATCTATTTTCCCCACGCCATATCCACGATAAGAGCTACAATCATCAGCGGGATGACAAACGCTAAAATCACAACCAAATATTAGAAATCTTCTTTCGGAGCGTACCTCAAGTAGATAACCACAAGAATGACGTACACAATCGCTAGCATAGTGATGAAGTGCGGCATTTTTTAGATGTGGAATGAGAGAAAATAGTTGGTGGAAGAATAGAAATTAAAATGAAGTAATTATAGGCTATATCTAGCCGTTGGAACCAAAACTAGCCGCTGAGAGCACTGTTCACGACCGGTGGTATACACTGATCACTAGCCGTTAAATTCCCATAGTTCCTGACCGTTATTCTCATTATTCGCAATCCTTAGGTTTATTAATTGACCCAACATTCGAATCTATTTCATCCAGCATGAATAAATCTAACTAGATCTCGTTTCCTCGATTTTCGGATAGAAACCTCTCGACAACATTCTTCATAACCTCTCACCCTTGAACACCACATTTTTCAACACCTATCGCAGACTGAACTTCGGGACGAAGTTCAAAATTTAGGGGTAGATACTGTAGGATCCTACGAAAATCCATCTCATTGATTAATACTAATCAGGTATTACCGTCTAATAAAACCCATTTTTACGGGGAAATTAAAAATTTTCTCTTATTGTTAACATTACCACGTTACATTTTCGCGACACATACTACGAGACACGAATAAACCACGACACCTCATTTTCACTAAATTCAAACGTCCCAAATAATGAAAAGCTTTTCTACAATTTGAATATTTAACTCAATTCCAACTTACCTTCATTTTACAATACGAAGTTATGTATGCAAACTCTTCTTATATGTAATACGTAGATCATGCAAATTCTACTCCATAATAAATCGATCTATTTCTTTTTCACAAACAAAATGTGTCCAGTTGGTTCTATATCTTTTATATACGATCTACCCTTTTATTTTTCTTCTTGATATAGAAATATTACATAGATCTTTCGGATGATACAAACCAAACCGACTCTTTTTATAAAAATATGTAATCAATCTATATCTACTATAACCACTTGAGCAACATGTTATCTTAGCCCATACATATTCCCTCACATATCATACCCCAATTCCCACATGTTTTATATCTTCTCATTCCACGTATACATAAAAAGGACATCAAAAACCTACTAAATATCTACAATATCTTCCTACCCATTCTCACACGTTTCATTTCCTTAATCTATAAAAATCTAACACAATCTACAATATGATTGGTCTGCTAGATTTTCTTATCCATATCTATCTTATCTATCTCTACACTATATATACACACACTTATATAAACTTCATAGCCGGCAATCCCATCTCCCTCACCTCTCTTTCCTTCCTCATTTTCCGGCCACGAAATCCGGCCACCACCAGCACACCGCCGCTCACCCTACTACACCGCCAACACCATTTTAATCCTCTCACCATTCTCATCATTCCCATATACTTCACGCGCTAAGAAACCCACCCTCATCTATTCTTTTTTTTCGGTAACTCGTAGTATTTCCGGCGAGTTTTCCGGCAACACAAGTGGAGGTAACAACGTATAGATCGATGGTATATATTATTTCGGGTATTTGTTTGGTTCGTTTGGATTCGAGTTTTCCAGCCATCACAGCCACCTCTTTTTGATGTTTTGAATCAAGATAAGTATAGGTCGAAGGGTGATTTCAAGATATTTGTTTTGGTTCGAGTTTTCCGGTCACACGCGCCACCATCTCCACCACCTTGTCCTTCTCTCTTCTCTACTTGGTAAACCGAGAAACATTTGATATATATTCTTTCTATATATTTTGAAACCGATTATATTTATGTTATTATTTTCGTGGATTTGATAACCGAACAAAAACTCGCTAACAATTTATCATTTAAAGACCGGATTTCAAGGATAAAATGGATAAAAAAAAAACCTTTTATTGTTTTTAGATTTATGTTTCGTGTGGTATAAAATCTCATCAGTGGTCGTTGTGGTCCGTTTAGTTTGGCAGTTGGTTACGTTTTAGGATGAGACCGAGACCACTAGGGTCTCGGCATGTTGTTATTATAGTTGATTGTTGAGTGGTTGTTTTACTTCGGTTCACAGCAGGACCACGACTAGGGTGGTTTTATGATTTTGGGTTTGTATAAATGTGAAATGGTCGTGTCATTTTTATTGTTACCCATGGTTGTTGTCGTAGTTGCGTTATTCTTGTTATTTCGGTTTAACAGCCTACTAGGGTGTTCGGTTACGTCGTCCTTGTTCTCGGTTTATGTCTCAGTTGAGACTAGGTTTTTAATAATTTTGATCTTGGGATGGTCTCGGCATAACAAAGTTATTATGTGCTTATTTGTTTTCTTTGGTCTAGGTTTGGGTCTAAATTGAGTGAGCTTGTTGGTTATATTTAGGCTTAGCCGCCAAGTTGGGTGCGTTTGTTGGTCCGTTGGGCTAAGGAGCCCACCAAAATTTAAATAAACTATGGCACTAGTTTTTGTTAAGAATTAACCAAGTCTATACGTATGAAACTTTCGAATATTGACAAAGGTTAACAAAAGTGAATTACTTGTTTTGTTTTGGTGACATATTAGTACGTTTCGGATTGTATTGGAAAACATTAATTCGATTTGGACTTAAATGCGGATTTGATTATTATATTTAGACATTGGACAATCATGGATCGTTATCGGACTGACGATATTGGATATTGGATTCATTGAACATTTTGAGACTTGAGACGGTATAATATATTAAACTCGGACTGGACACAAAATCTTCAATAAAAACTAAACTAATATTACGAGAATAATAACGAGACATAAACTTATTAAATACTGTAATCCCAGTTTTGATTAACCCAAGTCTCGACGACTTGAGAAAAACTAGTTTTATTAGTTAAGCATATTTTTATTATAAAACGTTTATGTTTTATACAAGTTATTTGGGATAACGGGGTAAATGTCGAAACGTACAAACTGACTTATTACTTAAGGTGTTTATTTGTCATTAACTTCTAGAGTTTGTCTTCTTTGGGTTGAGTCCTCGTCAGTATTCCCTCGACTATGTTGTTGTCTATTTCTTTTGGCGTGAGCTGTCTGTCGAGTCTAGGTTATCTTACCACACCACACGAAACATTGAAACTAAGCTTTTGATAAGTTTTGAAAACTGAGTAATCCACGAAAACTACGACACATTGTCTTTTATAGACTTTATTATTTTGCGAGACGTGTTTTGAGATAATCGTATACGTATTAGGTTGTGCCGATCCTAGACTGTTGTGTACCACTGTGCTTGTACCTCCGTGTACCCTCGTGCCGTATGTTTTGAGACCGTTGCGATATGTTCTAGATGCCAGTCGTGTCAGTGTGATCTTTGCTTTGCTGTGGCTAAGGTGAGTCGTGGCCCCCTCTTTTAATACTTGTTTTTAATAACTCCTTTGGGGGAGATACATGCTTGTAAATATTTTACTCATTATCAATTATATGATTTGCTTGACGTTTATACTTCTATAAGTACTATGAAAACTCTTATGACTTACCGTGAGTCGTGGCCCCTCCTATTTTAATACTTGATTTATACTTTTTGGGGGAGATACATGCTTCGAAATATTTTACTCATTTATCAACTATATGATTTGTTTGCGATACAATACTTCTATAAGCACTATGAAAACTCTTATGACTTATCGTGAGTCGTGGCCCCTACTCTTTTAATGCTTGTTTTAATAACTCTTTGGGGGAGATACATGCTTCAAACTATATTTAATTACTTGAACAAACACTTTAAGAAACTTTCACGTTTTACCGTGAGTCGTAGCCCCACTTTTATTTATTTACAAGTTATGTGTTTTTGGGGGAGATACATGCTCAAATGATTTTCAATTACTTTATACTTGGAAGATTTCTATGAATTACTACTCCTGGTTACCTGTTACGATAAACTCTCTAGTAGAGTTATATGCTCATTTTACTTGCAATTTACTTGCGTACCTTACATGCTGAACTTGGATAAAAGCACTCTAAACTACTTGTCATAACATGACTCTGATTTTCATTGAATACATGTCGTTTGTGCGATACATTTCATACTGCTTTGTGCGGTATAGTTCATGCTGTTTGTGCAGTATAATACATGTCGTTTGTGCGGTATAATACATGTCGTTTGTGCGATATATTCATATCGTTTGTGCGATATAATACATGTCGTTTGTGCGATACATTGTTAACGTTTGCGTATCATGAGGCTTAGGGAAATATAACTTTATGAATATATGAATGTTTCATATATATATTAGGATACAGCTGTATTTAGTAAATACCACTCCACACTGATAGATTTCAGACACTAGATTAATATTTTTACTATGTGTTATGATTATGAATCATGTACTTGAACCTTAGTTGTTATCATATGTGACTTAATTGTGAATTCTACAAAAGACAATCCAAAATGCTTGGTATATCGTTACGTTTAAAAGTTGACCCAACATTTTATTTCGAGCGTATAACAACGTAGCTCATTTTCATTTAAAAACTTGAAACTTATGATTTTGGAGATCATACATGAATTACTTGTGGATTTTATTCAACACAAATGGTTATTTAATGAAGAACTATTATTTATCGCGACAATCACTGTACACCTCTTAAAATCTATTGAAAGAAAGTTTTTTTCTATTAAACTCCACGAACTCACCAACCATTGTGTTGACGTTTTAAGCATGTTTATCTCAGGTAATTAACGGAGCAGGACAAGACACGGAGCGGGCATCTTATACTCTGATAAATAAAATGGTGTAAAATCAAATATGTCATTCTTTCCAAATTACCACATTTTTGTGGGATTTTCATAACAGATATTTTTCCTTTGTACCAAAACTATTATTTTGAATGACATATAACTTTCAAAACGCCTCTTCCAGGCTGTTTTTCTGAAATTTTAACTCGATCCTCACCGTAACACCTTAATTACTTTTCCGCTGCCACTAAACAAATTAGGGGGTGTTACACCGCTGGACCCGAATTTGGGGGTGTGACAGATTGGTATCAGAGCCTTGGCTATAGAGAACTTGGTGATTTTAAAACCTAGACTATAGCTACATTTACAAAAACTTAACCCTATGACCGCCGCGTGCCTGCCTGCCAAGCTGATGCCTCATTTGTGGTTTGTTGCTGACATATTTAATAAGATTTGTGTCTTATTATCAAATCATTTATATCCACTTATTCTCATTGATTACTATGGTTGTCTTTCATATAAGCATGCACACATATCGTACACGTCTTAACATTACGCCTTTTCCTTGCGTAGTTTCATCATTCGACCACGAGTTTGGTCCCTTGCCTTAGCCTATCAGAACATCCCTTAAATGTGAAGGACATGGTATTAGTATAACTGAGCTGAGTATCTCAAAATTCATTGAACCTCGGTGGAATATAGACTGGTCATCTATATTCGACCCAGGACAGTGGGACATAGCCTGACCACCTATATCCGACTCAGAGATGAATTTTTCGATACTGAGAATAGTTATAATAAAATTTTGTCCGGGTAGCATTCCTACTCGATTCCTAAAGGTTTCATTCCTGTATGCACACAATCGTTGCGAGAGCATTCACACTTACATCACCTCATGAACCGCCGTCTAGAAGCACGCCAGCTAACCATAACCCAACCTCAAGCCGTTGAGAGTCAGATCATTGAGAATGACAATTATTTCACTTTTACCAACACGAATCCTCGAGGCTCAAGTTGAGGCACTCAAGGAATAAAACCGGCAGAATAAGAAACTCTATGGTATGCCAAAGAATGCAAATGGTTTAGTAAAGGGGCCAGACGGAGTATTGTGCTTCAAGGATATAAACTGGATACCTCTCTATGGTGGGATACGAGAGTTGATCATGCACGAGTCGCACAAGCTGATGTACTCCATTCACCCAAGTTCTGATAAGACGTATCAGGATCTCAAGAAACTATATTGGTGGCCGAATATGAGAGCAGAAATAGCTAAGTATGTTAGCAAATGCCTTAATTGCGCTAAAGTAAAAGCGAGTACCAGAAACCATCAGGATTACTTCAACAACCAGAAATTTCTCCATGGAAATGAGAATGTATTACAATGGATTTTGTCACTAAACTTCCCAAGACGTCAGACGATTTCGATGCTATTCGGGTAATCGTCGATCGCCTCACAAAATCAGTCCATTTCATTCCAATTAGAGAGACTTATACTATGGACCAGCTTACCTGACTTTATGTCAAGGAAATAGTATCAAGCACGGTGCACCAATTTCTATCATTTCCAACCGAGATAGTCACTTTACTTCAAACTTCGGGCAATCATTACAAGATTCATCTGGAAGCAAGTTGGACATGAGCAATGCCTATTGATCGGCCTCAAACAGTCAACTTAAATCAACCACGGATGTGGTCAAATAAAGTCAAACCAATTGAAGACAACTAACCAAGGAGTACAGAGTATCCCCGGGTCGTTAAGTCCCAACAAGGTGTGTAAACTGTAGTAAAACGAATCTGTGATCGGGTGATAATTGAACGGAAAAGGGGTGATGAATTATTGGACTAAGGAAATAAAAGAGAATAGCTTAAACAAGCTATAAAAACAAGTACGTGAAAGCAAAATATTTATAAACGTCTAAAATCTAAAAATGCGTACGTTTAAATTTAAATAAACGTAAACGTACGAAATAAAAAGTGAGATTTGATAAATAAAAGGCCTACGGATATGAAAATTATATTTTTACAACCCTAATAATAAAAGAAAATTATAAGAAAATTAAAATTATTTTTATGACTATTTATTTAATTATTATTAATTAAAAACTATTTTTAACTATTTAATAATACCCTAAAATATAAGAAAATATGAAACAAAGCTAGAAAAATGAAATTATGACTTAGAAAAATCTAAAATATTATAAAACTAATTTTAAAACTGAAAATATAATTATTACACTTTTTATCTATTTATTATTAATTAATTACTAATTAATAATTATTTAAACTAATTTAAATTATAATAAATACTAAATTATCAAAGAAAAATCTGAAAATTTTTCTATAAATATTAAATAAGTACAGGAACCTAAGAAAAATATAAAAATGAAAAGTGCTTAATGAAAAAGCAGAAAAATAAGCCAAATGGCTTAAATAGAAGCTATCACTTTTTTTTATTTGGTTTTTCTTTGATTTTCTTTTACAAAACTATTTATACACTGAAAATATGAAACTTTAATGAAGACAATTAGTTTAGAACTCAAAAATAAGCTATTTGGGAGCTTCAATTCTCCACAGTTAAGCTTTTTTCAAGCTTAAGTGGATTTTGATGATGAACAAGCTACAAATAAGCTACATAGTGAACACAGAGGGAGGATTAAGCTACAAGCTAGTGAAATGTACAAAGAATAAGCCAAAGGAAAGACACAAGCAAACTAAAGAAGCTGAAAATGTGAAATAAGCAAATCCAATTGCTCACAGACCACACAGGACCAAAGATGGCCACTTAGTAGGCCTAGGGGAGATTTGCAAGCCTAATTTTAAGCTGCTAAATAAGCTGTAAATTGAAATACCAGATATTTAACTTGAAGCTTACTATGTGAAATATATAAAAAACAAAAAATTAGAATCTCAGCTTAACTGGTTAAGCCAGAAATATGCTGAGATCAGCAGTATGGACACATGCAGGCTGCCAAAATATAAATGGTTGATTTAAAGGGTTCTAAGAGTAGGGCTTAAAGGATTCTACTAAAAACTTGAGAAATGATTAAAAGGTGACCTGTGGAAGCAAGAAAAGACCTCACAATAAGCTGAGCTTATTGTGAGCTTGTTTGATCAGATCAGCAGCTTATCTTGAACTATCCAACTCCAAATCCTGCAAATAACTCAAAACACACAAATACATACTGACAATAACTTAAATATGCTGCAAAAAGCTTAATCAAAACTTACAAAATAGCACATGAACAGTATATACTCAATTTGACCCAGTTTAACCCATATATAAGCTTGTGCCAAACACTCCCTCATGGGACTGTTTTGGTTTTTTCTAAACTGAACCAGGCATTTTAAACTATGAAAAGCTATACTTAGGCTATACTAGGTACATTGAGCTCTAAAAAACATTTTCTAATTAAATTAAGCACATAAATAAGCTCTTTACTGGCATAAGCTGTTAATGGCTTTTATGAGCTTTTTAAAAGGAAAACATGAAACATACTGATACAATTCATCAAAATGATTTTAACCAACTAGAATGGTACTAAATAAGCTGAATAGAAACAAATAAGCAGAAAATAAGCTGTTGCACAGTACTTTGACTAAAGTTGACTTTTTGTTGACTTTTGGCAATTAACTCAGAGAATCCTCTTGAACACTTAAATAAGCTTTAATAAGCTATAATGAGCTTATTTGAACTCTTATTACAGATTAACTCTTTAAAAACAAGTAAGAACAGAATTGGCGGGAAATTTAGTTACGGTTAAAATCTTGAAATTACTTTGATTAAACGATTGAAGTACACTTTAAATTACTTGTCTAATACAGAAATTACAAATCCCAGAAATAAATTACACTAAAAATTAACTACGACATTTATTTAACTAAATTACACTAAACTAAAATCTACTACTTGCTTCTCTGCTTCAAAGAGCTCTTTTATACTTCCAATATCTTCCATGGGACCCTCTGAGTGAATCCCAGCTATCCATTTGCCTCAATTAAATCCATTCGTCCATGTGTAATTTTTGGCGCCAAAGTCTTTTGAGCAGGTTTATATTAATTAAGGAATTTTGGGATGTTATGTGAGGTGGAGGGATGAGCTGGGGGGATAAGGTGGAAGGGTGAGGTGGTAGCAGGTTTGGTGAGGTGGAGGGATTGGTATCGAAGAAGACAAGTCAAACTTGTCTGGGTTTTGTTTGACCGAATGTTTATCTGAAATAAGAACAAGGTGGGTCGGGTTGGGTTTTTGTTTAGTTTTGGGCCTGGGTTAATTATTTAGAGTTGGGTTGGATTAGGTAAATGGGTTTTAGTTTGGATAGAATGGGTTTAGGTATTTAGTGTTGGATCCGGATGGTTTTAGTAACATAAATCACAAGGACCAAAATTGTATTTTCTGAAAAGTTTAGGGTTTGATTTGTAATTTATCCAAAGTATTCATAGGGACCAATCATGCCATAGTTTGATAACCCAAGGACCAATATTTGATAATTTCCAAAATCAAAAATTCCCAAGGACCAAATGTGTCAGGTTTCAAAGTTGAGGGACCTGATTTGCCAATTTTCCAAACTTATGATCCAAGGATATTTCTTGCCAAGTTTCATTTACCAAAGGACCCTGAATGTTAATTTTCCAATTTTTAAATATCCAGGGGTGTTTTATGTCAATTTTGAAACTCGAGGGACTAGTTTTGCCAATTATGCAAACATTGATTGTTTTTCAATTGTTTTCAATCCTTTTGCATTTGAAATACACAAAAACACATTTCAATGATATTTGTAACATTTATATGGTTATTTGTGTGCTTTTGGTCGTTTTTGTGGGTTTAAACAATGTAAAATATATGTGTATTTAGACACATATCAAATCCCTCACACTAAACTATTGCTAGTCCCTAGCAATATTTTATAAAAATTTAATGGATTTTAAATCTCTTTACCAAAAGCCATTACTTCTGGAGTAGCCACTGTTTTAGTATGTGATACTTTGGTACAATGATAACCAAATGATTTTGAGCAAATCATCAGCTGTCAACGGGTTTGATATGTCTTTACCAGAAGCCGTTTGCTTCTGGACTAGCCAACTCTTAGATAAATTATCAATATTATCTTTGGTGAGCTGATTACCAATTATGGTTTTTCCACTTGCCTTTACCACAAGCCATAACCTTGCGGGCTAGCCAACTCTTCACTTTTAAGGATATGGCGAGTTGAATACCATACAATTTTGGGCAAATTGCAAGCCATAAACGGATTTGATATATCTTTACCAAGAGACGTTTGCTCAGGATTAGCCAGTCCTTATGTGGGTTAGACATGGTGGACTGATAACCATTTGTTGTGTTAGTGCAAAGCACTACCACCAAATGAAAAAAATTTAAAATTTTTGGCCAAAACGGGGAAACTAGGAATAGGGCACAAATGTGATCAAATTCGCCAGAATTCCCCCCCACACTTAGAATTGAATATTGCCCTCAATATTCAAAGTACCGGCTATTATGCCGACACTTAGAACATTGCAAGGGAATACTAATGGCCAAGCGTGGGAACACAACAAAATTTATTTATTATTATTTTGAACAGATATAAAATTTTGAACATATATACAACAGTGGGGGCAACACCCCCACACTAGGGTGTTAGAAAAGAGACAGAAGTCAGAGACATGGGTGAAAACCCATGTTGTCGGCTAAGGTTTTTGTTCACCGAGTCACTAGCTTGACTCGACCCCGCATTTATTGGTTCTTGGGGAAGCACGTGAAACAAAAAAATCTCCATCGGACTTTCGTTCAAGATGTTTAGATAAACACTGAAGTATTTGAAAGTTCCACCCGATGAGATATACACAGAGATCCGGCTCATAAATGATAAATGAAAATGCCGGGATCAAATATAGTGTCTTCATTCCCGAAGGAGTGAAGAACAGGAGATGTCACCATGTAGGTGAAGAAAAGAAAGAAAGTCATGATAAAAATCATGACTAACTCATCATCATCAGAAGGAGAATTCATGCTTTCAGTATCATGAATCTCATCATTTAAGCTCATTTGATCAAGACATATTCTGGGTGGGAGAGATGGAATTTTGATATTAATTAAATTCTCAGTTTTGAGAACATCTCCCTCCGGAACACAAAGATTTTTTATGTCTAGATCAAAGTGGAAGTTATCATACTCTGGTGGAGATATGATATGAGTGAGTTCAAAGGAGAACTCCTCGTAAAGAGAATCATTCACGTGATGTAAATCAGTGAACCCTTGTTCTATTATGGAATCATCACCTACCTCGTTCTGAATATCAAAGAGTGGATTATCAGAAATTAAAGTGAATTCAGATTCGAATTCAAACAGAGGATTGGTGAAAGACGTTTTGAATGCTTCGGGAACAAGATGATCAATATTCTCTTTTGGACTGACGAGCTCAGAAGGTAGTTCCTCCACATGACTGATGTCTCCACAAGATAAAGAATTTTCATCAGTATGTGAATTACTAAGCTCGGGGTTGGGATAAGAATTGAGTGATGGATCATGATATAAGAGACTTTCGATTTCTTCCAGATTGGATTCGAAATCAAAGAGATCATCATCACTTCCTGATGGAAGTGGATCAATGTGAGTAAGTTCATCAGTAAACTCCTCAAGAATAGGGTCAGCATCAGAATGTGGCAGTGATGCCTCAACATACTCAACTTCTCCATAAGATGTATATTCATCGTTAGAATCGGAGAAAGTCTCAAAATGATCTTTTGAACACTCAAGAGGGGAAGGGATATCACACACATGATCAAGAATTCCCTGTGACTCACTTGGGATTGGGACAAGGTTCTCAACACTAGACTTTATGAATTCGTCCGATTCCTTTTCAGGAACAGTGCTAAGATGCTCGTCCCCCATAATAAGAGAATTAGTGGGAACTTCGGGTGTGATAACAGCAGACTGAGGGAGTTGAGAAGGACTAGCATACATGGATTTTACAAATTCCATTGGTTCTTCTGCTAGTAATTCCATCATACTCTTTTCTCCCTGAATTTCCACGAAAGGAATCTCAACTGATGAACTTGATGAATCTTTTTGAAGAATATCAACGATATCTTCATCATCACTGTCATCATCGTCATCGATAAGAGTAGCATTGCGGAAATTGGCACGTGTGCTAGCCGCTCTTTGCTCAGCAAGTAATTCTTCCATACTTTTTCCATGAGGATTGTCTATGGAAAATGATTCTGCCATAGCTTTCCTACGAGAATATGGAATGAGTGGAAATTGTGGGGGTGTGGATGTGTCAAAACCAGAAGGTTGACATTGATTATCATCATGAGGACCCCCACAATATGCACAAGAAGAACTTGGTGCATTATGAAATGGTATATTAGCCAACTCCTCATTCATTTCTTTTAATGACTCTAGAGTCTTTAGAAAAAAATCTTGTTCAGTTTGTTGAGGAGTTGCTTGAAACATTTGGTACTGTGGAGGTTGGTCTTGACACGAATAGTCATTATTGTTACAAGGAATTGGATTCCTTGTTTGACAATCGGAACTGAAGTGTAGGCCTCCACAATACTCACAAGAAAAGTTTGGTGTATTTTGATACGATGCATCATTGAGATTTGGACAATATGATACTTGCTCGTATGAATGTGATGGGTAGTTGGAAAATTTTGAAGAGTCGTTGAATGAGTTCGGATTAGGATCATAAGAAAATGAATTCCTCGAACCACAAAACAAACAACTTCCGTCTCGAATATCATTACCACATTGTTCACATGTACACCAACGACATGGCAAACCGAAAAGCGACTCACCACAACCGACACAAGGAATAAAATCCGGAGGTGGGACAAGTGGTGTGCTCTGAGAGCTAGGAATTTCCACCACTTCCGTTATGGTCTCTGGTTCTTGTTTTTGATAAACGTGAAGATTAGGCAAGTCGTTCTTTTTAGTCACTGTTCTAAGTTCTGTACGTTTGCTTGACAAACTTTTAACCGTAAATCCTGAAAAGTTAGGATCGATTCTCGACGGTTTGTCATTAATAGCACGTATCTCGGGCTGTGGAGGGTAGTAGGAAGGACTTTGAGAATCCTTGAGAGACTCTTTAGTGGATAATTCACACCAATAACAAGATCCACGATCCTTTGGTGCATGCTTTCCACACCGCTCACATGCACACTTAGAACAATGAAGGCTGTCAATCAACGGGCTTTTACAATCAAAACATTTGTAGCCGAGAGACGCCATAGAAGAAAGGTATAAGAAGTTTAGAATCAAATGGATAGAGGGTAAAGGGATAAAGAATCAAAAAGGGTAAGAGGGTAAAGATGAATATTTTTGGGTTTTTTGTGTTCGTTGAAAACTTGAAAAAAAATGTTTTTGGCAATCGTTTAGTCAAACGAATTAACTTCACGATTATTTTGGTTTTTATATGAAAAATATGAAAATATGGACAAGGATGGTAAATATACAATGGATGTATATTCAATAATCACTGATGCTTCAAATTCGTTTAACGCAGCACACCTCCCCGGCAGCGGCGCCAAAATTTGATCGGCCTCAAACAGTCAACTTAAATCAACCACGGATGTGGTCAAATAAAGTCAAACCAATTGAAGACAACTAACCAAGGAGTACAGAGTATCCCCGGGTCGTTAAGTCCCAACGAGGTGTGTAAACTGTAGTAAAACGAATCTGTGATCGGGTGATAATTGAACGGAAAAGGGGTGATGAATTATTGGACTAAGGAAATAAAAGAGAATAGCTTAAACAAGCTATAAAAACAAGTACGTGAAAGCAAAATATTTAGAAACGTCTAAAATCTAAAAACGCGTACGTTTAAATTTAAATAAACGTAAACGTACGAAATAAAAAGTGAGATTTGATAAATAAAAGGCCTACGGATATGAAAATTATATTTTTACAACCCTAATAATAAAATAAAATTATAAGAAAATTAAAATTATTTTTATGACTATTTATTTAATTATTAATAATTAATAACTATTTTTAACTATTTAATAATACCCTAAAATATAAGAAAATATGAAACAAAGCTAGAAAAATGAAATTATGACTTAGAAAAATCTAAAATATTATAAAACTAATTTTAAAACTGAAAATATAATTATTACAACTTTTATCTATTTATTATTAATTAATTACTAATTAATAATTATTTAAACTAATTTAAATTATAATAAATACTAAATGATCGAAGAAAAATCTGAAAATTTTTCTATAAATATTAAATAAGTACAGGAACCTAAGAAAAATATAAAAATGAAAAGTGCTTAATGAAAAATCAGAAAAATAAGCCAAATGGCTTAAATAGAAGCTATCACTTTTTTTTATATTTGGTTTTTCTTTGATTTTCTTTTACAAAACTATTTATACACTGAAAATATGAAACTTTAATGAAGGCAATTAGTTTAGAACTCAAAAATAAGCTATTTGGGAGCTTCAATTCTCCACAGTTAAGCTTTTTTCAAGCTTAAGTGGATTTTGATGATGAACAAGCTACAAATAAGCTACATAGTGAACACAGAGGGAGGATTAAGCTACAAGCTAGTGAAATGTACTAAGAATAAGCCAAAGGAAAGACACAAGCAAACTAAAGAAGCTGAAAATGTGGAATAAGCAAATCCAATTGCTCACAGACCACACAGGACCAAAGATGGCCACTTAGCAGGCCTAGGGGAGATTTGCAAGCCTAATTTTAAGCTGCTAAATAAGCTGTAAATTGAAATACCAGATATTTAACTTGAAGCTTACTATGTGAAATATATAAAAAACTAAAAATTAGAATCTCAGCTTAACTGGTTAAGCCAGAAATATGCTGAGATTAGCAGTATGGACACATGCAGGCTGCCAAAATATAAATGGTTGATTTAAAGGGTTCTAAGAGTAGGGCTTAAAGGATTCTACTACAAACTTGAGAAATGATTAAAAGGTGACCTGTGGAAGCAAGAAAAGACCTCACAATAAGCTGAGCTTATTGTGAGCTTGTTTGATCAGATCAGCAACTTATCTTGAACTATCCAACTCCAAATCCTACAAATAACTCAAAACACACAAATACATACTGACAATAACTTAAATATGCTGCAAAAAGCTTAATCAAAACTTACAAAATAGCACATGAACAGTATATACTCAATTTGACCCAGTTTAACCCATATATAAGCTTGTGCCAAACACTCCCTCATGGGACTGTTTTGGTTTTTTCTAAACTGAACCAGGCATTTTAAACTATGAAAAGCTATACTTAGGCTATACTAGGTACATTGAGCTCTAAAAAACATTTTCTAATTAAATTAAGCACATAAATAAGCTCTTTACTGGCATAAGCTGTTAATGGCTTTTATGAGCTTTTTAAAAGGAAAACATGAAACATACTGATACAATTCATCAAAATGATTTTAACCAACTAGAATGGTACTAAATAAGCTGAATAGAAACAAATAAGCAGAAAATAAGCTGTTGCACAGTACTTTGACTAAAGTTGACTTTTTGTTGACTTTTGGCAATTAACTCAGAGAATCCTCTTGAACACTTAAATAAGCTTTAATAAGCTATAATGAGCTTATTTGAACTCTTATTATAGATTAACTCTTTAAAAACAAGTAAGAACAGAATTGGCGGGAAATTTAGTTACGGCTAAAATCTTGAAATTACTTTGATTAAACGATTGAAGTACACTTTAAATTACTTGTCTAATACAGAAATTACAAATCCCAGAAATAAATTACACTAAAAATTAACTACGACATTTATTTAACTAAATTACACTAAACTAAAATCTACTACTTGCTTCTCTGCTTCAAAGAGCTCTTTTATACTTCCAATATCTTCCATGGGACCCTCTGAGTGAATCCCAGCTATCCATTTGCCTCAATTAAATCCCATTCGTCCATGTGTAATTTTTGGCGCCAAAGTCTTTTGAGCAGGTTTATATTAATTAAGGAATTTTGGGATGTTATGTGAGGTGGAGGGATGAGCTGGGGGGATAAGGTGGAAGGGTGAGGTGGTAGCAGGTTTGGTGAGGTGGAGGGATTGGTATCGAAGAAGACAAGTCAAACTTGTCTGGGTTTTGTTTGACCGAATGTTTATCTGAAATAAGAACAAGGTGGGTCGGGTTGGGTTTTTGTTTAGTTTTGGGCCTGGGTTAATTATTTAGAGTTGGGTTGGATTAGGTAAATGGGTTTTAGTTTGGATAGAATGGGTTTAGGTATTTAGTGTTGGATCCGGATGGTTTTAGTAACATAAATCACAAGGACCAAAATTGTATTTTCCGAAAAGTTTAGGGTCTGATTTGTAATTTATCCAAAGTATTCATAGGGACCAATCATGCCATAGTTTGATAACCCAAGGACCAATATTTGATAATTTCCAAAATCAAAAATTCCCAAGGACCAAATGTGTCAGGTTTCAAAGTTGAGGGACCTGATTTGCCAATTTTCCAAACTTATGATCCAAGGATATTTCTTGCCAAGTTTCATTTACCAAAGGACCCTGAATGTTAATTTTCCAATTTTTAAATATCCAGGGGTGTTTTATGTCAATTTTGAAACTCGAAGGACTAGTTTTGCCAATTACGCAAACATTGATTGTTTTTCAATTGTTTTCAATCCTTTTGCATTTGAAATACACAAAAACACATTTCAATGATATTTGTAACATTTATATGGTTATTTGTGTGCTTTTGGTCGTTTTTGTGGGTTTAAACAATGTAAAATATATGTGTATTTAGACACATATCACCTATCATCCTCAGACCGATGGTCAGAGCGAGAGAACGATTCAAATATTGGAAGATATACTCAAAGCAGGTGTGATTGATTTTGGAAATGGTTGGGGCTAACCATTTGCCATTGATCGAGTTCTCTTATAACAACAACTATCACACGAGCATAAAAGCAGCACCATTCGAGGCACTCTATGGTCGAAGGTGTCGGTCCCCTGTTCGTTGGACCGAAGTTGGTCAAGCACAACTCACTGGTCCAGACATGGTTCGCGAAACCACAGAAAAGATAATTCAGATTTGAGAAAGACTTAACACATCCAGAAGCCGACCGAAAAGTTACGTCGATGTTTGACGCAAACCATTAGAATTTCAGGTTGGAGGCAAAGTTCTGACAATCCCTTTAAGATATCCTTACCCAATCAGATATACGCACGACCTACCATCCTCGAACCAACAAACATTAAGGAAACTAACCAAGCGCTATAGGACGTGCTCAACACCATAGAATCAACTTTGAATTGTTTGGAGTAAACCTTTGACATTGACAGATTTCACCTTCAATAATAGCTGTCACATGAACACAAAGATTACACCCTTTAAGACACCCTATGGTGGAAGTACCAATTACCTATTGGCATACCAAAATTCAGAAAGACCAATTCACTAATCTAGAACTCAATTGTGAAACAACAAAGGAAATTGTACAAGTCAAGAATCAGTTACAAACAACAAGAGAACAATAGAAAAGTTAGGTCAGTTCAGGATGCAAAATCATTGGGATTAGGTATTCCTAAGCAGCAAATCATTAGAATTCTAGCTGTAGAACGAGTTATGTTAAAAACCTTGCCTTGGAAAGGCATGATACAATTTTGGGAACACGGGATAGTGAACCCTAGGTACATTGGACCATTTGAGACTTTAACTAGAATCAGCCGATTGACATACAGACTTGAGTTTCTGTTAGAGCTCAGCAACATACCCAACACCTATCATGTTTCAAACCGTAAGAAATGTCTTTCAGACAAATCGCTCGTAATTCCATTGGCAGAAATTCAGCTCGGCGATAAGCTCAATTTCGTGGAGGAAGCAACAGAAATCATAAACCGCGAGGTCAAACAGAGAAGCAGAATCAAATTCCTATCGTTAAGGTTCGCTGGAATTCTCGCAGAGGTCCTGAGTTTACATAGGAGTGAGAAGACCAGATGCGACTTCAAACATCCACATTCTTCACCAAATCCACTCCAGAGACCAACACAAGCTGAATTCAGGGACTGAATTCCTTTAACGGGTGGAGAATGTCACAACCCGTAATTTCAGGCCATTTTTCCGAACCTCGAAAAATTACTATTCCGAGTTACTATTCACTATTCACTATTCACCGATCACTATTCACTTTTCACTATTCATCATTTTCGAGGTCAATTTCATATTTTGAGAAACTTTCGGAAATTTTACTATTCACGTGACACTATTCATTCCCGGATAAAATTTCCGTTCATCATCAGCATTCATTAATTCGTAAACCTAGTTTACGAGTGTTCAAAAATTCACGTAACCGGTTTGGTTTAGCTGTGAATTCATGCATTTCAGTTAAGGACACATCACGTAGACTAGAGGAGTCTGCATATCATCATTATCTTATTCAGTACAGTAGTTCATGCACGGGTATGCATTATTACAGTTTACGTATGGTTATTTATATAATTAACGTTACCACTCAGTAATTTCTACTGACATTATACCAAATACTCCCGATAATGATCCTAGTATATTTTCATACTAAATTTAATAATATAAAGTTGATATTATTAATTTACCCGGTAATATTAAACCAATCGTTAAAATATTCGTCAGGAGCTTATAACTCCGTCATTTTGCGAATTTTTAACCCGATAACTATTCTGACACCCGATTCTTGTCAGGAATATATTTTTACCATTTATACAACTTCGTCGTATTTTACGGCACTTCGTGGATATTTGTTTCAAGACAACACGGTACCCGATAACACCCGCTGTATACAACAAACCAACTAATACATACAATATCTTTCACAATATCTAATATTTCACTATATTCTTCCATGAAATCCGCCCCTCCCTCATGTGTTTATTTCTATTTTCAACCAAGAACCATGCCTCATTAAAGACTTTGTTTTCTTGTCTCTTTATTTTATTTGCTATAACACTTCAAACCTATCATATCCTAGTTAACAAAAGATCAAACTCACCTCCTCTTGTTTTCTCTATACCCACGGCAAACCACAAGAACCAAGCAAAGATCATAATTTTTCCAAGTTCAAGTAATCTACAAGTCCTCTTTAGTGTTCTTGTTAAGGTTTTGAAATAAAAACCTCAAGATTTGCAACCATTTCTCTTCAATCTCAACCTACATTGTAAGTAACTTTAAGAACATTTATTTTCCATGTTTTCCTTTCATTTGATCTATATGATCATGTATTTTCATGTGGCTTTGGTTAAAAATGCAAGTTACATAAGTTAATGATACCATTTCTTTTTAAAACTATCCCTAATCACTAGATCTATAACTTTCACTAACATCCTCATGAATCACACTATATTTGGTGATGTTTAGGACCCCATGACCCTTTGAGAAGGTGTATGGTAGATCAAGAGTACTTGTGGAGTTGTGTGGAAGTAGTTTGATTAAGTTTTGGACTAGGAAAAATGTATTCTTAACCCATATATATACCTACTGCCACGAATTTGATTTTCTGGAAAACTCAGAATTTTGTGAACTATTTTGGTCTTAATATTTAGAAAATACACTCAAAAACGAGAACGTGGGCGTTTGAATAACTAAAATCCGACTTATAACGAAGAAGTTATGAATTATTTAAGTTACGCGACGAAAACTATATTTTTCAGAAAATAGGTGCTGATTGCCGAACTTTAAGGGGCAAAATGAGTCGTTAGCCATGAGCTAGTTGAGCCGAGACATTGAAAATATGTTAGTTTATGTTGAGACGAACGCGTGGACATAAAGAACGTTGAAAACGAGCTTGTAACGACCGAGATACGAATTTTTGAAGATCCGACGATATATACAAATTTGGACAGCCCACTTTTTATAAGAAAATAAAGTATAAAAACTAGTATTTTCATAACTTGAAACATTAATAGCCGATTATCTATGTGATCGCGACGCATATGACCGAAAGTATATTAACACGACATTTAGATAATGTTACAAGGATTTCAAAAACGTCGAGTTTGATCACTAACATTTAATGTGCACAATTTCGCGACTAGTTTTACACGGCCGGTTTGACATATTTTCACAAGTTGTAAAAAGTGTTATTTTGCGACGAAATTAATATATTTGACTATATTACACCGAATATGGATCATGGAGTATCGTTTCAACATATTTACACGAAAAGTAGTATACGACTTAACGAGATGTTAAAAACGTATTTTTCGACAATAAATGATATTTTCAAAAGAAACGAGTGGTATCGTTAACATACGTAATTGCATGTGTAGCATCATTTCATTTGCTTACATTAGATCATTTCCTCATATTAGGTCGCGGTTAGAGACCGAGCCTCATTTCAGCTTATTCATTATTATCATTGTAGCTATCGCACCAGGTGAGTTTTCATAGCCCATCCTTTTATACGTTTTATAATCGTTTTGGGGGAGAATACATGCTCAATTATTTTTAGATACTTTCATAAGCACTTTAATCTTTGAAGGATTATCGTGAGTTTCATTTCCCCTACTTTACTTGTTTTGTAACCATTTTTGGGGGAGAATGTATTATACCATTTTTATGCGGACCAAAGTATACAAACTCAGTTACATTGCTTAAGTTACTATCATTGCCAATTTAAAGTCCCCATTTATTTATCATGAACCGTTAATTACGGGGTAAGCGAGAGTGGGTGAATAGATCTATTGAGGGTGACGCCTCCGTTCGTAGTTGGTAGCGCCAACTAGTCATACGAACGCATTTCATTTTTATCATATCCAGATTCAGAGTGTTCGGCAAACAGTCTGAGGGGGCATTCATAATCAGTCAAGCTTCGGGGCCATGAGCTTAAGAGATATTGTAACATTTTTATGTGACATTTTTGTCATACACCTTTACACTTATGGTTTCCGTACAAGCACTTCATTTACATAAACCAAATCAGATTAGGCAATGGGTTGTGAACACACAGGTTGCAAGCCTTGTTATGGGCGGGACTTGGAACTGGGTGGATTTACAATGCCTTTGCTGGGAAATCTTCATTCAAAGGCTTTACATTTTCATTAAACTCTATGAACTCACCAACCTCGTGTTGACATTTTTAGCATGTATTTTCAGGTATAAGCAATAGCACGCTACTGGAGGCTTTTGGCAGGGCATGGCATGGTCATAGAAGACTCTGATAAACATTTGGGACCGTTTTACCTATTTAAAGGGCCTATTTCCGCACTACTTTTAACAATGTAAATTCAATATTTTTGTTAAACAGTTTTATCTTAAATGTTTGAGATGAAAACCGTTCTTTACACTTGTGTTGTGATACCAATTGAGTTACACCCCAGCGACACGTGTAAGCTTCCGCTGGACCCGAATTTGGGGGTGTGACACCAAATGTCGAAACATGTCTTATGGCTCAAGCTTCAAATGAGGTACATTCTGACTCTTCTTACTATAGTGATGATAATTCGTCAATAGATGATAATATGTTATATGATGAATATAATAAATTATGTGAAGTAAGTTCTAAAATTATAACTAGAAACAAAACGCTAAAAGCAACTTTGCATAAAATCAAAACAGAAATTTTAGAACGAAAAGACCAAGTCAAAAGACTTGAGAAAAGGAAAGAATGTGATGTTGGATGCGAATCATGCCATAATCTTAGATTAGAAAACGTAGAACTTAGGAAAAAGGCGTTAAGGATCATTAAGTTCGAAAAAAGAACAAAAGCACTAGATGACATGTTAGATAATATTAGATATAGTGAGCATGTCGGTGCGGGTCTAGGTTTTAATCCAAATGAAGCTTCGAGAAGTAAAGCAAAACAAGTAAAATTTGTCAAACCCACAAGTTCTGTCGAAACAGAGGACGGTACCATTAAAGGTACAGACGATACTACTAAAATTAGTGGTACCGTGGTACCGTCTGGTGCAAAAGACAGAACTGAGTCGAGTCTGAAAAATAACTTAAGTTCTAAACCAAGTCACATAGTAGTTAACAATGTTAAAATACCTGTTGCTAGTAAAAAGGAGGTCAAAAGTTTTTACAAACCTTTATCAACCCCCAAACTTGGCTTTGTAAAACCCGATACTAGATCAAAGACTCCTCCACCTAGAAAAATAAATGTTCCTAAACCTCGGTCAAGAACCCCTCAACCGAGAAGTAACTTTAGAAGACCAAGTTATCCTAGTAACTATCCCGTAACTTAGAATAACCTTCAACAACAAAGTTACTTGCCATGGGAAATTTGTCCTCCATTCCAACATCCTAACCAAATGCAACAAATGCATGAGATGTTTAATACTAACAACTTTGGACCCATGAGATATTGGGGACCAAATGTTTGAATCTTTGTCTTACTTAATAGATATGCTTGGGAATTGAATTGGAGCCCGACGAATGGGTCAAGGATAGTGGATGCACTAATCATATGACGGGTAACCGAATTCTATTCACATCATACAAGGCTTACAATGGAGGTAATGTCACTTTCGGTTGCAATCTTAAAGGCAACATCATAGGCAAAGGTACGATTACTCAAGACTCCCTCACTATTAGAAATGTTGAGCATGTAGATAACTTAGGATTTAACTTGCTTAGTATTAGTCAAATGGTTGACAATAAGTGTAGAGTAATATTTTCCGAAGAGGGTAGTGAGATTACTAAGGATGGCAAGACCATAGGCAAAGGAGTTAGGAAAAATAGTTTATTTGTTATGAAAATAGGAAATAAACCTCAGGATAAGACTTGTCTAGCAACCATAGATGAGAATTCCACTCTATGGCATAGGAGACTAGGTCACGCAAAATGCGTTTAATACAATCTTTAGCGTCTAAGGAATTAGTTAGAAACCTACCTAAGCTTAAGTTTGATAAACACTTTTGTGACGCTTGTAAAGTTGGAAAACAAGCTCATTCTAGTCACAAAGCTAAGAACATGGTCTCAACCTCTAGATGCCTAGAACTCCTTCATATGGATCTATTCGGTCCATCCATCATACGGAGTTACGGAGGAAACTACTATACCTTAGTAATAGTTGATGACTATTCTAGGTACACTTGGACTAGATTTCTTAAGAATAAGACACAAGCTTTTGAGGAATTCGAAATCTTTAGTAAGAAAGTTCAAAATCAACTAGGTTGTACAATAGTATCCATTAGAACGGATCACGGTCAGGAATTTGATAATGAAGTGCAATTTGGAGTATAATTTGATGCTAATGGTATTACACACAATTTCTCGGCTCCACGCACTCCACAATCAAATGGGGGAGTTGAGCGAAAAAATCACACTCTACAAGAGATGAGTAGAACGGTGTTAAATGAACAATCTATTCCGCAAAAGTTTTGCTGTAATGCAATAGACACCTCAACTTATATACTTAATAGGATTTTGATTAGACCAATCCTAGGAAAAACACTATACGAAATCTTGAAAGGTAGAAAACCTACTCTAGATTACTCTAGTGTGTTTGGATGCAAGTGTTTCATACGAAACACAAAAGATTACCACACCAAGTTTGACCCAAAGTCTTATGAAGGTGTTTTCCTAGGTTACTCCCAAAATAGTAAAACCTACATTGTCCGAAATAAGGAAACAATGAAAGTCGAAGAATCACTCAATGTGACATTCGATGAGAGTCCTCCCCCAACTAAGACATAACCTTTGGTGGATGATGACTTAGATGAGGAAGAAGCCATTATGGTCAATGGCAAGAAAACATTAGAAAATAACATTGAGGATGAAATAGTCGTAGTTGATGAAGTTGTCAACATTAAGGAATCCAAGAACCATCCAATAGAAAATGTCATAGGAAACCTAAACCATAGAACCCTTAGGTCACAAGCACAAAACAAAAATAATTTCTTTTATTTTATATCTACCGTAGAACCTAAGAATGTCGGTGAAGCGATAAAAGATGAAAGCTGGGTAGTTGCCATGCAAGAAGAGTTAATTCAATTCACCGCAAACCAAGTTTAGGATCTAGTACCACCTCCTAGGAATCAAACCATCATAGGAACTAAGTGGGTGTTTAGAAACAAACTCGACGAAAATGGCGTCATAACTAGAAATAAAGCCAGGTTGGTAGCACAAGGCTACAACCAACAAGAAGGAATAGATTACGATGAAACTTATGCACCCATAGCTAGATTAGAGTCTGTTAGTGCAAGCAGTCTCGTTTGTTTTGATTGATGACAAACATGTAACTTGATACATAACGTAAAATGTACAAGTTACTTGTAATCTTATTTTGTCTCAATAAAACATTCAACATCTCTCGAGTCCTCGTATGGTATAACACAGGTTCGTACATGTTTGTTATGTGGCATTATGATCAAACCCTTAAGAAACCATTTAGAATGTTTAAAATACGGCTAGGTCATTAAGTATTTTAAAAGGCTAATCATTCTACTTAGAACCTCATTTCACATTCTGCATATACAAGCACTTTTACTTGTACATCATGTTTCCTAAGATTAATAGGATAAGTACACTTTAGGTGTCAAACTAACATGATACATTTGGGTAAACATATATTAGTTAAGCTAGTATATACATGCTACATGATCACTAGTATACATGTTACATACATTTATACATTTACATTATTTACATTTTAATTCTTAAAATGGAAATATATACATGACATCATGGCATACATCATTTAGATAGCTTGTAAGACTTAGTAAGATATTTTGGAAAGATCTTCAAGCAATGAGTTGGATTGTGTAAGATCTTGGTAAGATATGGTAAGAGCTAGCTGTCATGTCCCGGCGGAACCAAACAACATAAAGGGCGGACCCCTGAATTTGGGTCCGCCAAATCCGCGGGTTGTCTGAACAAGTTTTCCTATAAATAGTAGCCCATTGTTTACCCATTGTTTTAACCCACTAGAACACACATTCTCTCTACTCTTTGCATACATTTAGATCAATATGAAACCATGTAGAAACACACATTAATCACCCTTTTCATAATGATCATAATGTTACTAACTTTCATTATGTTGTAAGCATACAATCGTAATGATCATGTGAAGCAAGCTTAGAGATCGTGAGTCATCATCCACCATAAGCATAGCATACCTCCTGATCTACCAAGAGGCTTGGAGATCTTGAAGTCATCATTCATCAAAGCATACCAACATATGAAGATTCAAGGGCACTTGACATCCTCAATGTTTGAAGACTTCTTATTCAAGAAGTTCATGTAGATTCCACATATATGAAAATCCATCACAACAAGTTTAGGGAGCTTGTGATCTTCATCCATTAAAGACTTCCTATCAATGGAAGTTCATTTAGATTAGTCATTCATATCCATGACCCATTTATGTCATGGATCATCATTGTAAACATCATTGCATCACAATATAAACACCAAACTAGATTAGATGGTTTATGTGTTTGTGCCATAAAACACAAGGTTTATATGTTGAGCCATAAAACATATCGGGAGTGGTTGTACCCTTGTAAAAGAACTCGACATCTAGCTTAGTGTCGGAAAAAGTATAAGCGACGTCGGGAGTGGTTGTACCCTTGTAAAAGAACTCGACATCTAGCTTAGTGTCGAAAAAAGTATAAGCGACGTCGGGAGTGGTTGTACCCATGTAAAGAACTTGGTATCTAGCTTAGTACTAGAAAAAGAGTAAGCAACGTGTAAAGGTTTTCTCAACCTAGAAGGGAGCTTGTTGATCTAGTGAAGTAACTCTCGAGTTGGGTACTCGGGGAGTGGAGTAGGGCGGAGAGGAGCTCCGTGACCGAACCACTATAAATCATCGTGTTCGGTTTGCGCTTTCTTTTACTTACTACTTTACTTTTGTGTTTGCATTATATGATTGCTTGTGTTGTGATACTTGTGTGACAACTTGTTTAGTATATGCTAGTCATAAACTATACTTAACATCTTTCATATTACAACAAGCTTAAACGGAAGTTTGATACAACAAGTTTTAAGTTTTTAAAACGGGAACGTATTCACCCCCCTCTACGTTTTCACAATTGGTATCAGAGCCTCATGGCTCTTATTTTCTAAACAAATGGTTTTTAAAATGGAGTATGATCTATGTATCAAATTACCATTGAAGCGGAATATAATATGAAAAATGTTTCGCTAAGTATACTTAGAAATTTTGTTGTTAAATGTTACTTTGTATACAAGCTTGAAGATGTCTTTGGAAAATCAAAAGAAAAGATGTCTCAAAAGAATTAAGTGTCAAATTATGTGCTTAAAGCAAATTTACGAAAAATACGATTTTGAAAGGAGTGTTTGGGATAACTATTAATTTAGTTGAAAAATCACCTACATAAATGTTTAGATAAGCCACATTAGTAGAAATAAAGTTAAATAAGTATATTGTAAGTTTACTATCTAATCTAGTAAGTCCCACACACTTTCTCTATGTCAAAATACTAGTTCTGTTGAATCTGGTACAGAGACCCGCGGAACCTTTCTCTTCAAAGGACGGAACCCTTAAAATGGTTCCTTGAAATCCGTCTGTATAGTATGCAGTTTTTGTTCAACTTCAAAAATTCACAACTAATTAACCATAAGTCCGTAGGAGCCGCGCCACCTATCATTTTAAAGGGAATTAAGTCTACTTTCATTTAAAATAATCTCATGTCCTAAATCTAAATTGAAGTAGGTAAAACAAATCAAATACTACAACCTGTTCAAAATATTAAGTTTCATTTTGACATAGTAACTTAAACTTTTGAGTCGGACAATGTTAGTTGGTATCTTTTGAACATTGATATGATTTCTTTTGAAACTAAAGAATTTGGTTTATATAAAGGAAACAAATCAAGCTTGGTATACATCGTCATATTTAAACACAAAGTGACAAAAAGTATCTTTCTTTTTATGCTATGTGACTACTTGTTCTAGTTGTTTGCATACATGTTGTTTGCTTGTTGAATGTTGTGATTACACTTGTTTGTTTGTAATGCATAAGTGTTGTTAGGAATATAAATATGTAGTATCTGTGAAAATCTCACTTAATGGTTCAAGTGTTAAAATGTGTAAACATGTAGTATCTGTGAAAATGGTGATTGGTACATTTGCTTCTAATCATGACGTTTAATGTATTTGTCTTATCATAGGATAGAAACTTACCTTTGAATGTTCATGTGAACTAACCGTGTCATGCAGGACGATAACACTTTGATGTTATCAATTTTTCATGTTTAAGCCACTGTTTGGCTTAACTTCCATATATGGTAAGTTCAATATCCTCGACTTGATTTATATATACACATGTGTTAGAACCTATGTTTTTGTTTTTAATCAATCCCAACTAAGTAGTTACATATGTTTTAGGACAATTTTCGAGAATTGAACGGGTTTCGGGAATTTTGACATGCTCTCTGTTAACTTTTTTCCATTGGCGGAAATGGCAGAACCAAAATCTAGGTTCCGTCTGTTGATGTTTTTGGCTCCGCCTAAAATCAACCAACGGATTCCGCAGAACCAAAAACTGGGCTCCGCCTTTGTTATCATTTGGTTCTGCCAGACTAACAGTTAGATTTTTAAATTTTTGTTTAAATCCCTCACTCAAGATCACTCACTTTCATCACTAGGATTCTTTTCACTGATGTTCACTCATATTAGGATTAGGACATCTCACTTGCACCTATAGGATAATCATCTCTAACAATATCTTCAAATTTCACAAAAATGATCCAAGATACCTTTCTCCATAAAGGAAGGAATCTGGAAATTTGTTCCTTGCAATCCGCGGGCCACTGAGTATTTGTGATCATTACACACACTCACTGCATTCTTTTGTCCTTTACTCATTCATTAGCTTGATTTGTAAATTGACAACTTCCTAACTAATCCAGACTTACTGTGTGCAAAAATATCATAGATCACAAGTCCAACTTATGACTACAGATATTGTTGTGTATCCACATATGTTGCCTTTCTTGGTTAACATGTCATCCTTCAAGACGATTAAGATTTACATCGAGTCATAACTCATACTTAGGTTATAGATGTATTATCAAAGTCTTGCTATCCTTGAACGCTATCCAATCTCATCAAAGTAGGATTGACAACTTAAGTATTTCGTCCAAAATATTCAAGTAAATCTGACTTACGATTGTAGTCAATAAAAGTCATATCCGAAAGAATCAACACCCAAGTATTTTAACAACATATGTTAAAACACTTATCCTATCACCTAAGTACACTTGTACTTTCACCATCGTTCTATCACATTCACCTCTATGATATATCTCAGGCCCTAAGCTTCAGATCACATCACACACTAGTTGTACCTACCTATGGATCACAAGAATTAGTCTCCATCCTTGTTGTTTTCAAAATTCATAAAACCTAAGTACTTTCATAGCACAACAAACCCCTATATCACCACAATCCTTATTATCATTTGAATCCATTGCTCAAAAAAGCCCTTTGTCCAAACACTTGTTAAACAAACTCAACCATACTTTACCACCTATAGGATTAGAACTTTCACCATCAAATGAGCATGAAGCTCACATTCATTTACACTAGGTTTAAGTAATACCACTTTCACAAGTTATCAAAGTATTGGTAATACTTTTAACTTTTGCATAAGTTTCATTAAACTTTAAATCAACATTTTAACAACATATGTTAAAATGCAAAGCCAACCTCATGCACCCCAAGTAACAATGACTCTTGAGGAGTATACATAAGAAACTCAAGTGAATTCTTCGTGTCATCCCCAAGTTTATTTAGGATAGGTCTATCCAATTCAAAAAACTTGGAATCATATCTTCATTTAGGAAAACATGATGTTTCAGAAAACATTATGCTTAAATCATGCGTTTAGTTTTTATCTTGGATAATGTATATCCTATGCATCATTCTCTCCTTGCAACATGAACGGTTGTGTTACAAGAGATTTCATTACACCTCATTGGGTAAATGATCTTAAACAAACATCTGCAAGTTCTATGAACTAGAGCTTCCCCCTCATCTTGTCATACTTGTTTTCATAAGCATGATGACTGTATCCCATGAGATAATCTTACTTGTTGAAAGATACTATATGTGTCTTTTCAAGCGTACATCATAACCAAACCTTGCTCATAATCTATTTCAAACCTTGTGCATATCCTACACATCTCTAGAGCATACACAAGATCTATAAAAGTTGGTAACTTTATTCAGATACTTGTTCCAAAGAACTTTCTTGAGAACGTTCTTAACACAAACACATCTCTTGGTCTTAGATGATCAAATCACTTGCATAACACATACTTAAACTCAACATAAAAGATGTCACCCTTTAGATCATTCAACCTTAGATTCCAAACACAAAGATTAAAATCTGTTGACACATATTTGTCAAATTCCCGTGTATAACATGACATCTTCATCACCTTAGTTTTAATAGAAATAGTTGAGTCTCATTAAGGCATGTACTGGTAAATTATTATCTTTATATACTTCAATAGACAAAAATAGGAATTCCTATCTTTCAGACATGAGAATGACTACTGGAGAACCTATTGCACTAGAAACTCAATTTAACCTTACGGTTAAATTGCTTCCACCAGAGAAGTTGGGTATGTGGAATCACCCATAAAAATGGTCGTGTTTAGCCTGAATTGAGCACCGCTAGTAATAGTCTCATATTCATTCTCCAACTTGAAAAATTTGTATTCCTATACTTGCCTAAAATAAGTATTAAAAGATGATATTTTATATTGTCTTAGGAATAATTAATCAAACAAGTAGTAGATGTGACTTTTCTTAGTAAAATCACTTGCATTACATATACATGTGTTGATAACATGTTATTTGTTTGATGTGATTAAGTTTCTTGATGTTATCATGATAATTATTTGATTGATAGTCAAATGTGTAAACCTTTGAAAGGTTTTGTCTGCATGCTTATATATGTTTCATGCTACTATACGTTAACATGATTTGCATGATACGTGTTATATGATATTTCACAAGATTAACATGGTTCTTGTTAACTCACGATATATCATTTTTAATACATGGTGTTAGATAGCTCTTGTCTTTAGTTGACATTCATTGAGCTTTTTCGTATGATAGTCTAAAATGATGCATGCTTCCAAAATGTTAGAATTGTTTGCATGAACCTGTCATCTCACTTCTTTTGTGACTTTGTCACGCTATTTGTTTGCCATGTGTGCACCTATAATGTGTCTAAGTGCTTTTAGTATGATAAACATTTAGAAGTCGTTTTAATTCTTAATCACATAGATCATTGGGTTAATCAATGAGTAAGTATGCTTAAGTGACTAAGCCTAACATCAAAACAATTTCACAACGTAGTATCTCAAACAATGTCATGCTCTCTTGTAATATGATTATCTGTCTTGATGGTATGTGGTAACTTTTTGTCTAATAGTCGATTATTTGTTTCTGTTTATATAAGATGTTATCTTATGATATTCATATCTTTTGTCATTAAGACTTTTGTCTTGTAGGTTGATAACAAATTATTTGTTATTTCGTTTTGTTATGCCTATCTTGCATAATTGTAATCCCTTTATTACTACGTAGATTAGTAATATGCTTATGGGACCCATTCTCTTGCATATAGCTTTTGAAGCTAATAGGATTAAGTTTTAGATGATTGAAATTTGTGTTTACGTATCTTCCAATCAACCTCTTTCCAAATTGCATTATTGCTTCCGCTTTCCTAACAACATCTCCATCACCTTTTAGTTATAACAATACACCTCCAATGAGAAAACCACATGCCTCGTCATGTTATCATCTCGCATTGACAGAGAAGAGCTACGTGACTTCAAGGACGAAGTTCTTTGTATGCTAATCAAACATCCGCAAAAACATTACTAAGCTCATCAACCTGCAACATCCTAAACACCTTACCGTCATTCTTCATTTGATACATCACACAGTATGTTGGATGTCCACCGATTAAGGGGGAGAGAAAATCATTCACATAATTGTCTTTTTGTATCTAAGAACACTTACTCATAGGTTCACACCATTCAATTATAATCAACTCACTAAATCACAAGTGTTTCAACATCACAGTATACCTCGTCAAGTGAAAAACACATCATGTGTTTGACAAAACTCTTAAACAAGAAGCATTAAGTCTCCTTAGACTTTGACTAGGATTAGTGAAACCAAATCAGTAGTTATAAGTAAATAGACCTTAGCTTGAACCTTCGTTTGATCAAAAATGACAAAACATGACCAAATCAATTTTGGTCCCACGGTACCCTTCGATAAGACGGACGGAACCAAAGATTTGGTTCCGCCCAATCCGTGGGTACCTGAGTCAGTTTTTAGCCACTTAAAACAGACAACCCTCTCACAACCAACGAGTCTAGGATTTTCCTTTTAATATCACAACTTCATTGTCTAGAACACCATTATAGGATCTCATCCTCTTCATATATATCAAGCACGTCATTGTCAGTGCAAACGATATATCAAAACCATCATTCTCAACACGTTGGTCTAACCAACACTCTCGCATCTTATGATGTCATTTTCATCCTCATATAGGTATCTAGCATTTCAAATTTTTGCATAAGGAATTTCTACTCCTAAGTGATCATTGTCTTCACTTCCTCTTAATTTCGTTCAAGCATATATCATGGCATGCGACATCATCTCTGATAGATGATAATGTCGGTTAAAACCATGTTCACCTAGAATAGGTCATTTTGCATCAATCAGTTAACAAATTATGTTCTTGTTAACATCAAATGATTTCGGTCAAATCATAACCACCACATTCCATCATCTTTTTCACTAATCATCAACCCCATGAATTAGCGAAAAACCTACTAGTAAACCAACACCAACACTAGCACCACTCACTCTTAATATTTTCTTCACAAACATTATTTTGTAGGATTTTATCATATTATATTCTTGTAATTCTTTTTAGAAGATTACACCTTATAACATGATTTGCTAAATTATCATAGTTCTCTGTCTTGAGTTTCCTGTGATTATATCATTGATATATTGCATCATATTTACATCTTATTTTTTCTTAAGATATATTGTACTAATCCTTTCATTGTAGGTTCATCATATACGCTCGATCGTATATAGAATATTCATCTGAGGATGCATTTTGCATCAATTATTTTCCTTCTTTAGTTCGGTGCTTCTTGATGTCCTCTAACCAGGAGGATTATTTGTCTAGCACTCTTATTGCATCGTCTATACACATTGGTCGTATATGACATATATGTCTTACGACATAGCTTCTAGTGTACTAATTTTTTGTTTTGTAGGTTCATCTTGACGCCCTAGAGCAAGGGGGAGCTTTCGTCAAGCATTTAAAGAATGCATCATATACACGCATTGTTGTGTCACAACTCGTAATTTCAGGTCCTTTTTCAAGCTTCAAATTTCACTATTCATCTTGGAAATTACTATTCACCGATCACTATTCATCATTTCACTATTCATCATTTTTGAAGTCAGTTTGAGACTTTGAGAAGTCGTCAAAAATTTTACTATTCACGTGACACTATTCATTCCCGGAGGGAAATCACTATTCATGGGCATCATTCATCATGTCGTAAACTTGGTTTACGGGTATTCAAATGCGCGTAACCAGTTAGGTTTAGCTGCGTATTCATGCATCATCAGTAAAGACACATCATACAGACTAGAGTAGTCTGCATATCATCAGTAACATCATTATCATATCAGTTCATGCACGAGTTTGTGTGATTTTAATTAACATTACCACTCAGTTATTTCTACTAACATTATACCCAATACTCCCGACAATGATCCTAACACATTTTCAAACTAATTATAATGATATAGAGATTATATTATTACTTTACCCGGTGTTTTTAAACCAATCGCTATATTTTTTCGTTTGACGCTTATAACTCCGTCGGTTTACGAAATTTCAATCCGATAATCATTCTAACACCCGATTCTTGCAAGGAATATGATTTTACAATTTTTACAACTTCGTCGTATCTCATTTCACCTCGTCACGAGTTATTTCTAGTTAACTCGGTACCCGATAACACTCATTTTATACACTAAACTAGCTAACTCTTAAATAAATGGAGACACTTGCATTTAATTACATCAAATCCTTCCATCTTAGCTCCATGTGCCGCCCTCCTAAAACACCCCTAATTCTTCCAATACTTGATTGCTAAGTACATGCATTAAATGAATTTTTGGTGATTTAATTTCAAGTCCACTAACCAAAACACATACAACACAAAATTAAACTAGCAAAAGCTCCATATTTCCTCTCCTATCTCCTTCCCCATTCGGCCAAACCAAGAACACCATCTCAAATCCATAAATTTTTCAAGTTCAAGTCATAATCACACTCCATTTACCTTCCTAGTTATGATTTTGTGATTAAATCTCAAGTTTATTACTCATTTCTTACCAAAACTCATCAAATCATCAAGTAAGTTTCAAGAACACATTTTGATCATCTTATACTTTCATTTGATTCATATGTTTATGTATTTTCAAGTTATATTAGTTATCCATGCAAGTTATCTATGTTTTACATACCACTTTTGAACATAAACTATCTTAAACACTAGATCTATAAGTTTCACTAATGATCTCATGAAACCCACCAAGGTTGGTGATGTTTAGGACCCCATGACACCCTAAGAAGGTGTATGGTAGGATTTGCGAACTTGTGGAGTTGATTTGAGTTAGTGTGATCAAGTTTAGAACCAAGGAAATGAGTTTTTAACAATCTAAATAACCTACTGTCCAAAATCGTGTAAACTGGAAAACTCAGAAAATGTTGAACTATTTTGGCCTTCATATTCAGAAAGTTCTTTCAAAAACGAAACCGTGGCCGCTTGAATCACTAAAAACCGACTTATAACGAAGGAGATACAATTTTTCAAAGTTAGGCGACGAAAAACTATTTTCTGAAAATAGCTTGCTGTTTTTCCGAACTTCAAGGGACAAAATGAGACGTTAGACGTGATCTAGACGAGCCGACCTATTGAAAATATGTTAGTTCATATTTGTACGAATCCGTGGATATAAAGAACGTAGCAAGCGAGCTTATAACGACCGAGATATACACGTTTAAAGCCCGACGTACCATGTTTATTTTTGACAGCCCACTAATAGAAAATGTTCTAAGTATAAAAACTAGTGTTTTTGAGAAACATAACCTTGATAGCCAATTTTATAATTGAACGAGGCGCGTATGATCAAAAGTTAAATAACACGACATTTAGATAATGTTACAAGGTTTTCAAAAACGTCGAGTTTATTCACTAACACTTAACGTACAATATTTCACGACTAGTTTTACGAGGCCATTTTGGGCATATTTTCACAAGTTAAAGAAAATATTAAATTGCGTCGAAAACATTATATTTTGCCGATAGAACACCAAACAAGGATCATGGAGTACCGTTTCAACATATTTACACGAAAAGTAGTTTATAACTTAACGAGACGTCAAAAATATATTTTTCGACGATAAACGTTATTTTCAAAATTAACAAGTGGTATCGTTAACATACGTATTTGCATGTGTTGCGTTAATTCATTGCTTACATTAGATCATATCATCATAATAGGTCGCGGTTAGAGACCGAGACTCATCTCATCATATCCATTGTTATCATTGTTGCTATCATAGCAGGTGAGTTTTCATAGCCCCGTTTTAAATTGTTTATTGATTTCTAAACTCTCGGGGGAGAATACATTGCACCATTTTTATATGCGGACCAAAGTATACAAACCCATTTACATTGCTTAAGTTACATCATTTCCAATTTAAAGTCCCCTTTTTATTTATCATGGACCGTTAATTGTGAGCAAGCGAAGGTGAGTGGATAGATCTATTGAGGGTGACGCCTCCGTTCTGGTTGGTAGCACCAACTGGTCAAACGAACGCATTTCATTTCATACATTCAGAGTGTTTGGCAAAGCACTCCCTTTTGGGGCATTTATATCAGTCTAGCTTCGGGTCATGAGCTTAAGAGCTAATGTAACATTTTTATGTGACATTTTGTCATACAATTTATACTTGTGATTTCCGTAGAAGCATTTCATTTACATAAACCTATGAACTCACCAACATTATTGTTGACCATTTTTAGCAATGTATTTTCAGGTAATTAAGGTATCGCATGTTGGCTTGCATAAGGACATGCATGGAGTCGCGGAGTCGACGCGTCTCACTTTACATTTTTATGCACTTATCTATCGTTTGATTGGTATTAACTTGATTTTCCACAAACATGTTTCACCTTTTGGGACCTAAACTTTGTAACTCTGAATGTTTCAAATAATCAAACGATGTACTTTCTAAACGACACTTTAGGTCTGGTGAGTGCCTATTTACTCATCATTTTATGCCCATATTAGACACAAAAATGACCAAAAACACCCAAATGGAACATATATTGTTACAAATATCCTTGGATTGTGTTTTATGTGTTTCAGGTACAAAAGGATTGAAAACAGGGCAAATATGGACAAAACCGAGCATGATTTGGAAAAGAGCCGAAAACCGAAGCCGGAAAAGACATTATTCATTCGGATTAAATTCAAGCTCGGAAAATCCCAAAACAACCCTTGGATTATTTGTACTTCACAACATTGGTCCCTAGAATTAACTTTGAAGAATTGGCAGTTTGGTCCCTACAATTTCTAAAATTACAACTTTGGTCCTTGTGGTTAAATCCCATTTATCCTACCTAAATGTACAACCGGATCAAACTATAACCCACACAACCCATTTTTATCCCACTAGCCCAAGAAAACAAAGCCCAAACCCACACCCCTTAGTTAAACCCACGGTTAAAAATCACAAACTTAATCTAACATCTGATTATCATTTCCCTCTTCCCCAAACCTTTGCCCACCAAAACACAACACCCATCACCGTACTTCATTAGACAATATTGTCCCCCCCTTCATTTCCCCATATGCCTACTCCACCAGCCCTACCACACCTCCAAAGTCAATAACCCATGTGGTATTTCACATCCCCCTCCACCTCATCAATCCGAGGGCAAAGAGAGGATCAACGGCCAAGATGCAAGTTGTGGTGACCAAGAAAATCCGAAGGTCCAAGATTAAAGAAAGAAAGCACAAGCTTAGTAGGAGAGACCTAGCTTACTTAATATATATAGTTAGTTGTATCAGTAGTTCGAACTAGGTTTTAATTTAGCTTATGTTTTTTAGGTAATTTTTAACTTAATAGCTTGTTGTTTTTTTTTTTTTTTTTTTTTTTTTTTTTTTTTTTTTTTTTTTTTTTTTTTTTTTTTTTATCAGCTTTCAATATTGTAATTTAAATTTGGTTAATGAAATTTAAAGTTTCCTTGTTTTTATTACTTAGTCAACAAAAAAGTCAAACTGCTTACTAGCTTATTCCTAGTACTTAATTGCTGATACATTTCTTTTCTAGCCTTAATTTGGTGATATACACCTTTGTCTTTTAGCATTTGAACCTAATTTTGCTCATTCTAGTTTAGAGTACCAACACAGTCAACATAAAGGACTGTTTGGTCAATGGGTGAAATCGGGTCAAAACTTGTATTCACTGTTCATGTACCATTTGCCCAACTTGGATTAGCTTAATTTTAATGATATAAGCTGTTTTCTGGTGGATTTGATATGTTTTGAGTGGATAAGCTAGCCTTAGTTAGATATCTTGAGTATTGGAGTTTTTCGACTGCTAGTATACCTTATTGATGGATAGGAAGCTTTTGAGCTAGTTTTTCTTATTTAAGTTTCATATAAGTAAGTTCAGTTATTTTGCAAGAGTTTGTTTAATTTCATCAATAGTTTAGGTAGATTATGTTCATTTCAGTAAAAAGTCTGCAATAGTTGCCTTTGCTTAATTTAGGGGCTGAGTTGCTATGGAAAAGTGCTGAATTCCACCTTATAAGTTGCTTGTCAGTTGCTCGTTGTTGTTCTCATCTTTTTAGATTAGTTCTTAGCTTGATTACGGCCTTCAGATTGAACTCAAAATACCCCTCAGCGCATCAGTTAACTGATGCAATCAGTTAACTAATGTCTGGATCAGACATTTTGAGTGCCACATTATAAGCTCTTATCAAGTTATATTTTCTTCTGATTTCCAATTTTTAAGTTCTTTGATAGTTAATCTTGATCTGTTTTGAGTTTTGGTGATTTTTCTAATTGCTTTTATAGCTTTTTATTCAGCTTAAAACTGCCTCAGTAGCCCTTAACTGCACTGCACAAAGCCTGTGCATGCCAATACATTCATTTTATGAGCTGATTTATAAGCTTCATATAAGCTCATTTAGGACTGATTCTCAGGATTTAAGCACTCTAGTTGGTGATATTTTGAGATCTTCAGTTGATTGTGGATTCGCTTATTCCATTGTAGCTTATTTTTAAGCCCAAAAAATGACCTCAGTAGGCAATTTTCCCTGCAAACAGTCCCTTTTCAGCTTATTTTTCTTTATTTGCTTTTCTGCTTATTTGTAGAGCTTAACCTTATTTCCTCTAGTTCATTAGATTAGCTTGAGCACACTTTAGCTTATTTCAGTTTTCATCCAGCTTAAAAATTAGCTTATCAGTCTTTTAGCTAATTACCTTTGCTTGATTTTCTTTTATTTAATCCACTGATCTGTTTGTAGCTTATTTTTTTAGCTTATTTTTAGTTTTTGAAAATAGTTGTAGTTATAATAATTGCTTATCTTCCAATGCCTTTTAAGTTTGTAAAAGAAAAAATTAAAAAAAAAAAAAGTTAGCAAAAAGAGGTAACCAGGTTCGAACCTGAGACCTCTTGCCCTCCAAAGCTACACACCACACCCACTAAACCAGAAATGCCCTTGGATCTTTTCTGTTTTTGTTCCCACACTTAATTCCTTTAACCTTTGTTTGTTCCCTTTAGCTTATTTCACATTTTCAGCTTGTTTTAGCTTTTCCAACTAAGCTGGCACCTCAATATTATTTTTCCTAGGACTGTATTTGTATAAAGTAATTTCAGAAAAAGTTTCAGAATTTTTAGAACAGTTTTAATATTTTTTATGTATTTTTATTTTTAAAACAGTTTTTAATTCATAATAAAAAATATAAAAGTCATAAAAATAAAATTCTTTTTTCTAAAATTTTCTTTTATCATTTAGGACTTAGGAAAATTAAATTTGCATCAGTAGGGTTAATTTTAATAGATTGTTACGTTTAGATTTGTTTCCCGATTTTAATTCGCGTTTTCTTTAATTTAATTTTTGTTCTCCTAGACTCGTAACCAAAAGTGAACATCGTTATTTCAAGCATTTTAATACCAAACCTCAAACGATATCCTCCATTCACGCCTCGTTGGGACTACGACCCGGGTATTCACTTATCCGGTTTATTATACTCGATTTTAGCGTTAAACCGTCGCTCGTTGACTTTTCTTCGTGAGAGGTTTGACTTGTGACGCGTTTGACGCGATATCAAAATGGCGCCGCTGCCGGGGAGGTGTGTTACGACAATATCGTTACGGTTTGACGATTAGTGACTTGGAGATCCTTCCTCGTGAAGTTACGTTTTTATCTTGTGAATATTTTTTATCCAAAAATCCAAAAAAAAAAAAAAAAAAAAAAAAAAGTTGAAAAACCAAAAAACCCAAAAATATTTTTCTTCATCCTCTTAAACCGTTTGATTCTATCTTCTTAACCCTCCTTAATGTTTAATTCTCATGTCGTCACTGGGCTATCACTGTTTTGATTGTAAAAGCCCGTTGATTGACAGTCTTCGTTGTTCAAATTGTAAGTGTGAGCGGTGTGGAAATCATGCACCAAAAGGATCTTGTTATTGGTGTCAAGTAGCCCTCAAAAGAAGGCTTAATTCCATCGATAATTCTCAAAGTTTTTCCGAACACCCTCCACAACCCCAGCCATCTTCACTCACTCAGCATAATTGCTTTATATGTGGAGAGCCGTTGGGGGATGATTCACTTTGTGAACGATGTTTTTGCAAAGGATGTGAGTTTACTCACGGACTTTGTATGTGTTGCACTTCTGAAATCGGAAATACTTATTCAAATTTTGAAAACGATTTCAACCACCTTCCTCAGAATTCATTTGAGCAAGAATCGTGCTATCAAAATTTCAATGATACATCGTTTCAAAATGCTCCGAATATTCCTTGTGGGGGTCCTCATGACGATTATCAATGTCAACCGTGGAATCAAGAACTTAATCCTTGGTACAATACACCCGGTTTTGACAATGTCCAACCCCCACAGTATTCCATCATTCATCCTCATGAAAAATCTATGGCAGAATTGCTAGCCGAAGAACGAGCAGCGGAAACGCGTGCCAAATTTCTTAAGGCTGCCATTCTCGATGAAGATGATGAGGATACTATTCAAATAAAGGAATATTATGAGAATTCTTCAACTGCAATCACACCTGTCCAGAAAAGGCAGGAAGACAAGAGTATTGCAGAATTGCTAGCAGAAGAGCAAATGGAACGTATAAAAGCCATTTATGCTAGCAATAATGATGAGGAGGACGAAGAGGAGAGTGTTATTCCTTTGAGCGATATCATTTCTCAACTCCCTCAGTCTCTTGCAATCACATCCATCTTACCGACTATAGACTCCGAGGACTCTCTCATTATGGGGGATGAGCATCTTAGCACTATTCCTGAAAAGGAATTGGACGAATTCATAAAGTCTAGTGTTGAGAACCTTGTCCCAATCTCAAGTGAGTCCGAGGATACATCCGATAGTGAATGTGATTGGTCTTTATATGATTATCCTCCTGACACTTCAGAGGATTCTTCCGGGATTTTCTCTAACCCTCTTTTCAAATCAAACGATGATTTTTCCTCTAGTGATGACGAATCACTTTCTGATGAGGACGTTCTAGATGAAAGTATCGAAGTCTATTCAAACTCTCTTTTTGAATTTGATGACAAGTACTTTTCTAGCAACGTAAATCCTCTTTTTGATGAAGAGTTAGAGAACGATGAGGTCAAGGACTCTATTATTCCTAAACTTGATGATATGACCTCAATCCTTAATCCCGAGATTCAAAAGGACATTCTTTCTCCGACATATGTGACATTGCCCTTTGAGGATCGCCATTATATTGATTTCACATATGTCGTTCGAGTTTTTCTACCTTTCTTCTCCTATACGGTAGATTGTCCTTTTATTCACTCGTTCGGGAGTGAAGACAAAGTTTTTGACCCCGGCATCTCCATTTATCATTCTTTTGAGCCGGGTGTATCTCATCGGAGTGGAACTTTCAAGAACTTCAATGTTTATCCAAACATTTTGAATGAAAGTCCGATGGAGATTTTCTCTTCCACATGCTTCCCCAAGAACAAATGAATTCGGGGTCGAGTCAAGCTAGTGACTCGGTTAACAAAAACATTAGCACCACATGGGTGACAACCCATGTTTCTGACTTCTTTCTATTTTCTGACACTAAGTGTGGGGGGATTCCTCTACTGTGCTTTGTTTTGTGTGTTGTTTGCTCTTGTTTGCAGGTTTCCCTTAGATCGTGATGATTGATGCGCCTGTTTTCAATCCAGCCGCCCAATATCCGATCTTTTCGCTAACGTTTATCTAGGGATATCTTTTTAATCCTGTTTGTGAAAATAAGATTTCTGTCACACACTTGGCTATTAGTATTACCTTTTTACGTTCTAAGTGTCGGCATAATGGCCGGTACTTTGAATATTGAGGGCAATATTCAATTCTAAGTGTGGAGGGGAATTCTCGCGATTTTTGTCACATATGTACCTTCTAGTGCCCTAGTACCCCCGTTTTGGCCAAAATTTATTTATTTATTATTTTATTTTTATTTTTTTTTCGTTTTTAGATAAGAAATTGCAATAAAAAAAGAAGTGTTTAGTCTTGATTAGGTTAGAACAAAGGGAATCCCGACTCTGCCAGAGTGTTGATCTGGCTGCTCCCTTAACGGTTAGACTAAGGTTTTACGATATGTGCAAATGAAAATGCTAAGCGTAGAATAGTTGGTTTTTTAGAGCTTATATAAGTAATCTATGGCTTTTCCTCCCAGGAGATAACTAATCTGACTTAATAAGTGCTTATTTTCAAACATTTGAACATACAAAATCATTTTTTTTTATACGATTTTGAAAAATACTAGTTCAAAGATTTATTTAAACTTCGGAACAAGCATATGTCATAGTAATGCAAAAGTTAAGTAATAAATGTATGTGCTAAAAAAGCTACGGTTCAAGATCGGCCCTTGGATCCTTATTTCTGGAAGGCGTTTAGGTCTTGGCTACCCTCTTACACCGGCCCTTGGACCTCTAATTCAGGAATTTATGAGGTCTTGGTCTAACACCCTTGGATCCTCATTTCATGAATGTTTAGAGTCTTGGAACTATCCGTTGTAACGGCCCTTGGATCCTTTATTCCAGAAGGTGTAAGGTCTTGGTTCCCGTGAAACTCCGTTAGTTTATGTTGCACAAGTAAAAAAAAAAAAAATGAAAAAAAAAAATGATCAGAAAAATGAAAAGAAAAAAATAAAATAAAAATGGAATGATATTGCAAAATGCAATAAGTTTTGATGTGTTGAATAAAGTTTTGAAACTTGCTTGTTCTAAATTTTAAATCTATCTTTCAACTAGTATTAGTCAAAATCTTATAAAAACGTCGATTTTTGCGGTCAAAATTTTGAAAATGAGCACAGTCACCTAACTTGAATAAATATGGGAGTGAAAAGTTAAGTCTCGGCTTACATAGATTATTTGTATAAGTAGTGTTAGCATTTTACAAAAGCATTTGCACATTGAGTTTAAGCTTAGTTGGGAGCATAAAAAAGAGGATGACGATTTCAATTCCCTGGAGACACCCATTTTGTGTGAATCCCGTTCCATGATACCATTTTTGGAAATCAAGCATGTTATCTATTTTTGTTTTAGTTTAAATTTCTCGCATTTAATAAAAAGTCAAAACGGGGCAAACTTGGTATTCTTTTGATCCTTTCATTACTTTATATGATCGGATTGCTAGGGACTAGCAATTGATAGTGTGGGGGATGATGAGTGCCTATTTACTCATCATTTTATGCCCATATTAGACACAAAAATGACCAAAAACATGCAAATGGACCATATATTGTTACAAATATCCTTGGATTGTGTTTTATGTGTTTCAGGTACAAAAGGATTGAAAACAGGGCAAATATGGACAAAACCGAGCATGATTTGGAAAAGAGCCGAAAACCGAAGCCGGAAAAGACATTATTCATTCGGATTAAATTCAAGCTCGGAAAATCCCAAAACAACCCTTGGATTATTTTTACTTCACAACATTGGTCCCTAGAATTAACTTTGAAGAATTGGCAGTTTGGTCCCTACAATTTCTAAAATTACAACTTTGGTCCTTGTGGTTAAATCCCATTTATCCTACCTAAATGTTCAACCGGATCAAACTATAACCCACACAACCCATTTTTATCCCACTAGCCCAAGAAAACAAAGCCCAAACCCACACCCCTTAGTTAAACCCACGGTCAAAAATCACAAACTTAATCTAACATCTGATTATCATTTCCCTCTTCCCCAAACCTTTGCCCACCAAAACACAACACCCATTACTGTACTTCGTTAGACAATCTTGTCCCCTCCTCCATTTCCCCATATCCCTACTCCACCAGCCCTACCACACCTCCAAAGTCAATAACCCATGTGGTATTTCACATCCCCCTCCACCTCATCAATCCGAGGGCAAAGAGAGGATCAACGGCCAAGATGCAAGTTGTGGTGACCAAGAAAATCCGAAGGTCCAGGATTAAAGAAAGAAAGCACAAGCTTAGTAGGAGAGACCTAGCTCACTTAATATATATAGTTAGTTGTATCAGTAGTTCGAACTAGGTTTTAATTTAGCTTATGTTTTTTAGGTAATTTTTAACTTAATAGCTTGTTGTTATTTATGTTTAATTTATGTTTTCTCAGCTTTCAATATTGTAATTTAAATTTGGTTAATGAAATTTAAAGTTTCCTTGTTTTTATTACTTAGTCAACAAAAAAGTCAAACTGCTTACTAGCTTATTCCTAGTGCTTAATTGCTGATACATTTCTTTTCTAGCCTTAATTTGGTGATATACACCTTTGTCTTTTAGCATTTGAACCTAATTTTGCTCATTCTAGTTTAGAGTACCAACACAGTCAACATAAAGGACTGTTTGGTCAATGGGTGAAATCGGGTCAAAACTTGTATTCACTGTTCATGTACCATTTGCCCAACTTGGATTAGCTTAATTTTAATGATATAAGCTGTTTTCTGGTGGATTTGATATGTTTTGAGTGGATAAGCTAGCCTTAGTTAGATATCTTGAGTATTGGAGTTTTTCGACTGCTAGTATACCTTATTGATGGATAGGAAGCTTTTGAGCTAGTTTTTCTTATTTAAGTGTTCATATAAGTAAGTTCAGTTATTTTGCAAGAGTTTGTTTAATTTCATCAATAGTTTAGGTAGTTTCTGTTCATTTCAGTAAAAAGTCTGCAATAGTTGCCTTTGCTTAATTTAGGGGATGAGTTGCTATGGAAAAGTGCTGAATTCCACCTTATAAGTTGCTTGTCAGTTGCTCGTTGCTGTTCTCATCTTTTTAGATTAGTTCTTAGCTTGATTACGGCCTTTAGATTGAACTCAAAGTACCCCTCAGTGCATCAGTTAACTAATGTCTGGATCAGACATTTTGAGTGCTACATTATAAGCTCTTATCAAGTTATATTTTCTTCTGATTTCCAATTTTTAAGTTCTTTGATAGTTAATCTTGATCTGTTTTGAGTTTTGGTGATTTTTCTAATTGCTTTTGTAGCTTTTTATTCAGCTTAAAACTGCCTCAGTAGCCCTTAACTGCCCTGCACAAAGCCTGTGCATGCCAATACAGTCATTTTATGAGCTGATTTATAAGCTTCATATAAGCTCATTTAGGACTGATTCTCAGGATTTAAGCACTCTAGTTGGTGATATTTTGAGATCATCAGTTGATTGTGGATTAGCTTATTCCCTTGTAGCTTATTTTTAAGCCCAAAAAATGACCTCAGTAGGCAATTTTCCCTGCAAACAGTCCCTTTTCAGCTTATTTTTCTTTGTTTGCTTTTCTGCTTATTTGTAGAGCTTAACCTTATTTCCTCTAGTTCATTAGATTAGCTTGAGCACACTTTAGCTTATTTCAGTTTTCATCTAGCTTAAAAATCAGCTTATCAGTCTTTTAGCTTATTACCTTTGCTTGATTTTCTTTTATTCAAGCCACTGATCTGTTTGTAGCTTATTTTTGAGCTTATTTTTAGTTTTTGAAAATAGTTGTAGTTATAATAATTGCTTATCTTCCAGTGCCTTTTAAGTTTGTAAAAGAAAAAATAAAAAAAAAATAAGTTAGCAAAAAGAGGTAACCAGGTTCGAACCTGGGACCTCTTGCCCTCCAAAGCTACACACCACACACACTAAACCAGAAATGCCCTTGGGTCTTTTCTGTTTTTGTTCCCACACTTAATTCCTTTAACCTTTGTTTGTTCCCTTTAGCTTGTTTCACATTTTCAGCTTGTTTCAGCTTTTCCAAATAAGCTGGCACCTCTATATTATTTTTCCTAGGACTGTATTTGTATAAAGTAATTTCAGAAAAAGTTTCAGAATTTTTAGAACAGTTTTAATATTTTTTTATGTATTTTTATTTTTAAAACAGTTTTTAATTCATAATAAAAAATATAAAAGTCATAAAAATAAAATTCTTTTTTCTAAAATTTTCTTTTATTAATTAGGACTTAGGAAAATTAAATTTTCATCCGTTGGGTTAATTTTAATAGATTGTTACGTTTAGACTTGTTTCCCGATTTTAATTCGCGTTTTCTTTAATTTAATTTTTGTTCTCCTAGACTCGTAACCAAAAGTGTTCATCGTTATTTCAAGCATTTTAATACCAAACCTCATACGATATCCTCAATTCACGCCTCGTTGGGACTACGACCCGGGTATTCACTTATCCGGTTTATTATAATCGATTTTTGCGTTAAACCGTCGCTCGTTGACTTTTCTTCGTGAGAGGTTTGACTTGTGACATGTTTGACGCGATATCAAGGTCGTTCAATATAACTGTAACTGTGGTGCTATGACCAGTCATGCCCCCGGATGTTCCATTCCGCTGCAAGTCACGAAATTTGAGGGTGTGACAGATTGGTACTAGAGCAAAGGTTATAGCGAACTAGGTTGTATCATTGACCCTAGTCTATAACTACATCATCATAGCATCTCACCATTTCATCATAAGTGCATATTCACTATACATGGAGTTTCATACATGCATCATTTCATCATAACTCGCATAATGTGAGGAGTTATTTACTTTTATTTCACACCGGTTGTCACACAGATGTCTTCACCCAACCACCCTATTATCATCCTAGCAAACTCGGATATCGAGGACGCTTTTTCATCCACTCGTACACCTACCTCACCACACTCACCATTGTTGGATGATAATTTCCACCTATTTGAGGTAGTAGCACTACCTGAGCCGGATTTAGTAGAGACTACCAGGCATGACATTAGGACTTTTGAGATTCAGGGGATTGCCCCTGCCTTCCCACCACCACCAATGTCATTTCCCTTTCCCATTCCCACATATCAGATTTTAGATGACACCTTGTGGATAATACCAAGATCACAGATTCAATAGGAACATCAGCAGGTTCCTCAAGAATGGTTTGGAATCTACACTATCCCGGACATGATCGATGCACTACTCCAGACCCCACATCAGGACTCATCCCGACCCCAAGATGCCACAACCCTGGATTCACTCAGAGGAGCACTAGGGAATCCCTAGACTAGACTTATATCTTTACTAGCTTTTGCTATTATCCTAGCCACGGGATGTGTGGTATGGTTCAAAGAAACTTGTAGTATTTTGATTGTTGTACAATGAAATCACCAAGTATTGACTTACTATATGGGTATGGTTGTGCTATCTATGATATCGGTCTATGTAAGACCGAAATTTTCATTTTAGACATCCACGTGTGTTATGGTTACAAATATGACATTTCACGATTTCATCTTGTCACGATTTCACCCCACTTATACGTGTCATGGTTGAGTATATGTGAGTATGATGATCTTTATCACTTATAAATTCTCATGGTCTCTTATGATTTTGAAGCAGTTAGGTTAAAGCAAGCCACTCCAGACATGACACAAGCCACATCCTTCGCCAAAAATCTTACCCATGAGGAATTTATGGATTGCAACCCCCACACCTTTAGCGGAACTGAAGGAGCGAAGGAAGTTTACAAATGGTTCGAAGAAGTAGAAACGATATTTTGGTGTGGCGACTGCCGCAAGGAAGACAAGGTCAAGTTCGCCACTTGCACTTTTCGGGATCATGCCCAGGAATGGTGGACTAAACATGTTCAGATAGTAGGGGTCAACGCTGCTTACTCAATCTCTTGGGAGAAATTAAGAAGGATGATGACTTTAGAATATTGTTCAAGAAGCGAACTACAAGCACTAAAACAGGAAATCCTCAACTTTACCATGGTAGGAGATGATGTTGTCAAGTACACTACTCAGTTTTACGAATTAGCACGAGTAGGCCCAACAATGGATGAACCGGAAAGCAAGAAACTTGAGAGGTACATCAGGGGACTCTCCCCTGAAATTCGCATGTTGGTTGCCTCATTAGAACCCGATACCATGCTTAAAGCTATCCATATGGCGATCGAGGCAAAGGAACACATAGCTCACACCCAGGCCGTAGGAAACAATATGGACAACAGACAAAAATGGAACAACAACAACAACAACAAGAGAAAATGGGACAACAACTAGGGTGACAATGCTACCCCGCAACCACCTAAGATACAAGAAGTAGTGGAAGCATGCACTGTTGGGCCAAGTAAAAAGAAAGGATATGCAGGGACACTACCCAAGTGCATTAAGTTCCGGTTTCACCACAATGGACCTTGCCCCACTCAATGTGGAAACTGCCAAAAGGTCGGGCACAAAGCCAAGAATTGCAAGGCCCCCACCCGCGTAATGAGCCAGAAAGTCACGGTGACCTGCCATGAGTGTGGAATAATTGGGCACTTCAAGAGCGAATGCCCAGAGCTGAGAAACCAGAATGAGGGAAGAGCTCGTTGAAATGTGAAGCTCGTCAAGGCAACAACGACAATGACAATGGATAAGAACAAGGAACTTCTGCCTTAATAATAAACCATGGATGGAGCCCGCTAGGGTTGTATTCCTTTAAGTAGTCTATCTTAAGTACTTTCTTGTAACCTCTTTGTATCATGTACTCTTCTATCCAATGTAATCCCTATCTTTTAGCATCGCCACCGTGATCACAATCTTCGTTTATTTCATTTCCTATTTCGATTATGCGATTTTCAACCATTTCACAACAACACACCACTATCCTAGAATGGGTTAAGTAAGGATTCGTCTCCAACTATAGGCTATTACCATTCCGTAAGGTGTTCCACACGTCCCATAACCCATTCAACAGATTTTGTTGCAAGATATTTTAATATTGCTTATTAAAAGCTGTCTCACCTAACCTTACTTTAAACTATTTTACTATCATCTCAGGGAGCTATTTCACAACATTTCTAAAACAAGTTATGTTACTATAGCCTTATAAATTGGATTTCTGCCATCCTACCAACTATTTACTACCATTTTACCAAACAACACGTTGAGCACCATCTAAAAATTTTGAGAAACACAAGGCTATTTTGACCAAACCAAGCATCGCATTATTTGCCCTCAATTATACATAGCCTGATCACCTATGTCTAATTCAGGGAAGATTATGCCATGAAGGAAACAATTATCTTTTCAAGACTTCCAACAACAATTTTCATTCAAAACATCCCAAGAAAGAAAAGCTTTGTAAACAAGTAAACTCTTCATAAACATCCTTGTCGGCAAACTCTCTCTGAGTACCTACACCACATGTCACTCACTTATCAGTTAAGTTGGAATTTGCCATTGACTTTTCTAGGAAAGATTGCCTATCTACGAGGAGAATTTCACGACATAAGAAAACAACGAAAGGGGTTTTGGAACCACAAACAAGGACTAGAAATATACAGCAAGTTGATTCGTATCACAACGGAAAACATAAGATCTCACGAGGCAATCCAAATCATTATCTTTAGCATAGTCACCAAATCTTATCATTTCAGAAGTACTAGTTAGACCAAGTAGGACAACGAACCTAAATCATGATCCAGTTTAGAAAGGATCAAGCAAAGTTGGATATACATACCCACAAGTCTTACCCAAGATTAACCTTTAGGCATTATTCAAACACCAGAAACGGAACGTTAGACATTTAGGTATTCCTGCAGACATACCTACCCGACTATTTTATCTTTTTGTTTTTGACGCTTTCAATACAAATGAACTTTCTTTAAAATGTTAGGAACTGTGTAACACCAAACTTTGCTAAAACATTCTTATCCACATCATGTCGAAAACCCATCTATAAAACCTTGGGTCGTATTTGAAAATAGTCCAATCTTGCATAACCACTGAGATTATCCAAACTCGTAAATAAATTGTTCAGGAGAAGATTTCAATCAAAACGCTCCATATCGAGTCAAATTTTGAAAACCAACCACCATACTACGATACTTCATACAATTAGGATCTTGTGGTTGACAAACAATAGCATGGGAAACTTTTGACAAAGGAGATCTAGGGAAAAACTATTAAACAACACAAATTTTGGCAATAAAGACCAAGCATCTTAGGTGAAGAGAGGCTCATATCTTGACATCAGTTATAGCAAGACACAAGGAATCAGAAACCGTTACCGTAGCTTTGTTCTTCGATAACCCATTTCCGAAAAACCTACCGTTGTAGGAGTAGTGATGAACTCAAATAAGTACATTTTATTATCATCATTTATCCTATTTATTTGACTTGTTTTATTATATTATATATGAGAATTGATACGTTAATGTTTACTTTTGTAATTGTCAGGTAAAAACAAGTATTATGTGAAACTTGGCGATTTTGGACTAATTATGGAGCAAAACAAGCAAGATGTTAAGAGTCTACTGAAATGTACAAGATCAAGATCATTCTGCTCCAGATACGCCGCAACATACTTCTTACATACGGCGCATCACTATCAATATTTCACAAGTTACAATCCAAGACAGCAAAGGACATGCGCCGCATAGAGAAATGGAGTTACGCCGCATCTTAAGGCGGTGTACGAATATTCCTGAATATATTAATCTTGGACCCCACGCGAAGTTAAGTCAATGAGCCGCATCTACTTATCCTATGCGCCGCATCTAACCCTCAGACAGAAACTATAAATACCCCAAAGTCAGACGAATTTAAGAGGTTGGACAGTGCAAGATACCATACGTACGAGTACCAAACCAGAGACGAATTTAGACGTATTAGCAGCACAAGACACACCTTGAATGAAGATACAAGAGCTGTAAGAAGGTCCTGCATGTATTCAATTCATTAAGTAGTTTTGTTTTATTGTATTAGTACACTTTAATTCATCAGGATTGATGGGCTGATGTCATGTGACTACGGAAAATCATGCGCACCCCTTAAAATTGCTTTCCCATTAATTAAAGTTTATATGTTGATGTCTTTGGTGACTTTTATTAGTGCATTGATAACCTCTGTGTCTAGCTGAGCATTGCTTGGGTCGCCATGCCCCTTCCTCGCCTATTTATTCTATCGTTTCTAGGATAGTAGGATAGACATAAGTGATCATTAAGGGTTTACTCGCCGATATGATTAGAGCCAACGAGAAAGGGTTAATTATATACATTTCATATAAAACTAGCAATAAAACAAGTGACAAGCTACTTAATTATCAGGACAGGTCTTCTTATTGTCTCAAGTATCTATCTGTGTACGTGTGTGCTAATCGCTGATTCGTGCTCATTAGTTTAGTTTACTATTTAATCATAACCAAACCGTGCCAGTCTCTTAGGCTGAACCCCCTTGCGTTAGATTAGGTTGTATAGCTAACTTAGGATATTAAAATACTAATTAGAATAACTAGATAATACGTGTGGAAAACTAGAAGGGGGGTTGAATAGTTTTTACCGTTTCTTTTGTTTAATTTGTTAGTTCTAAAGAAGCAATCACAAATTAAGTTATCACACAATATAAACTAAAGATAAAGAGATGAAAGATCAAACCACATAACACAAGTGTTTATAGTGGTTCGGTTTGCAAGAGATCCTTATCCTTGCCCTACTCCACTTCCTCGAGTTGCTTACTCGAGAGATATCTTTCACTAAGAAACAAACTCCCTTCAAGGTGGAGAAAACCTTTACACGTCGCTTACTTCCTTTTCCGGTACTAAGCTAAACACCGAGTTCTTTCACAAGGTAGAACCAACCTGACGTCGCCTAATTACTTTACCGACACTAAGCTAGATGTCGAGTTCTTTACTCGGGTACAACCACTCCCTACTCTCTTTGTGCTTTGAGGACTAAAGCACTAACCACACTTACTGATCTAACTGATACAATTGATAACAAACACTTAAAGTGTTTACACAGAACCTATACTACAACTTCACAACAGTCTGCTTGTTTGAAGCTTGTTAATCTTGATCTTCTTTGCTACAAAAGAAACATCAATGATATTTATAACTACTATGGTTAGTAACTAAAGTGTATGTATGTGTTTTTCTTTTCTAAGTGGATGCCAAGATCAAATGCCAAGCCTGCTATTTATAGGCAAGCAAGGAAAGGCTCCTACGGATCCGGCGGATCCCTCAGAAGGGATCCGTCCTTGTATGGACTTGGATCCGTGGGATGGTGACAGCTATGGATTAGTTGTCTCTTACCATATCTTAGTTGTATCTTACCATATCATCCAAGATCTTCAAATGTCAACTATGTTGCTTGCATATCTATCCAAGATATCTTACTAAGATTGTATTTGTGATGTATACCATGATATCACTTAGTAACTTAAACTAAAGTTTCCATTAAAGGAAATACACATGTAATATAATGTTAGTGATCATGTTATATATAAAAGATGTGTTTTGAAAAAGTCTTTAACTAGTATTTATAATTTGCTTAAGGAATATACTTTGTGTTTGTCATGAACAAAACATTAAGCAAAGATCGTAAAATATAAATAACGTTTTTAGTACGATATTTGTATTAACAATCTCCCCCTTTTTGTTGATGACAAAACATAAATTATATTTTTAAGCAAATAAGTAAATATAGTTTAAATCCCTTTTAAAAATATAGATTAAGTTTTTAGTTATTCAAATTTTGATTACTATTATAAAATAGCTTAGTATGAACTAATTATGCAAACTTAATCCTTTTTCCTTTCTCCCCCTTTTTGTCGAAACAAAAAGAAGAGGTGCGTGGCGGAATGCGATTTTGAGAACTTTAATAGCTCCCCCTTGTTTTATACTCCCCTTAAATGGAGTAATCAAGGAAATGATGCATGAATCTACAAAACAAACGGTTAGTTATGACATGCTTATGAAATGCTCCCCCTCGATGTATACTCCTCACTACTCGAGTACCAACGTATACTAAGAAGGGTATGGTATGCTGCAAATGAAGTGTTAGTAATAAATGACTTCAATGAAGAAGTAAAATGCTTGTTAAGTGTTCTTCGAAACAAGCCTATCAATATGTTTGACTTTAACAAGTAAGTGTCTTATCATTCCATGTACCTAAAGCAATCATATGCAAGATATAATATATATTGAAACTTATGTGACAAAAGTCATGAAATGATGTTACAAGTATAAAAGGTATCCTAAAAAGTCCTAAAACAAATGCCTATGATGAAGTGAAGTTAAGTTAGTGACGCTAGTGTTGGTGTTAGTTAGTGATAACTTAATTGATGACTAAAGGTTGATGCAAGTAGGTTTGTTGCTAATCCATGAGGTTGATGATTAGTGAAAAAGATGATGGAAGGTGGTGGTTTTAAAGAATGCAATGATTCTGATGTATAGCAAATGCTATAAAGGTATTGAAGATGGTTGATACCTATATGTAGATGAAAATGACATCATATGCTGAGAGAGTTGGTTGGAATGAATGTTCTGTTTGTACTTACAGTGACATGCTTGATATGAATCAAGAATGAAGATCATGAGATCCTATGATTGTGTTCTAGATACTTAAGATGTCTTAGATAATGAATTTGTGAGATGAAAATTCTAGACTCGTTGGTTACGAGAAGGTTGTTTGGTTTCTAAATGTTTAAAAACTAAACTTGGTACCTACGGATTTGGCGGATCCAAAATTTTGGTTCCGGCGGTATTGTCATTTGGTTCCGTGTGATAAAAATTGATTTGGTCAATTTTTGTTGATTTGATCTAATGAAGGTTCAAGCTAAGGTTTACTTACAATTATTGAGTTGATTTTAGTAATTCGAATCAAGGTTTAAGGAGACTTAAAACATCTCTTTAAAGAGGTTTGTTAAACACATGATTGTGTTTTCATGAAGTTTTGGTGCAGAACTACAATGTTGAACTAATAAGGTGTTATGATGATAGTATTGGCTAATCTTAAAGGATGTTTATCTTGTATTCCCAAATTACTTTTTGTGTCAAAACAAGATAGCATAATTATATATATTGAAAATTTGTTTGTGACGAAAGTCTCAAACATACGATTACACATGAAGGTTCCTAGAGACGATAAAATCTTAAAAGTAATTATTGCGATGATACTACAAACTTCTATTTTGCTTGTTTTGATGATGACATGATGGAGGCAAGCCATTTAGTTTCTAAGTTACTAATGTCGTAGAGGTTAGAAACAATATTGTTGTCATCTTGAGTGTTTGTTTTATCGATCCACATAGATTCATCCAAGTGTTGAAGAGTGGTAATTATGTCATGTGATGGGTCTATTATTAAGCTTGAAGATGGGGATGAGATTCTTTCTTTAGGTGGTGATGATTGTGGTGAGGAGTCAATTGTTGGGGAAACACTTGGTGAAGTGACAATTGGTGTGGCAATTGTTTTGTTGATAATTGATGTGATATGGTATTGAGATTCATGGATCTTCGGATGGAGAGGATGAACTATCATGGATTCTAAGTTTTCAAGACTTATTTGTGGAGAAGTAGTTGATGTAAATGGAAGATTTTCTAATATTTCAAGATGTGGTTGTGGAGATATTGATGGTGTCCTAAAGAGTTCCATAGGTTTAAGTTTTGGTGAAGATTGTGATAATGCAGACTTCTTAGTTTGTGGTGGAGCGGGAGCTAGTGGTGTTGTGGTTGCTACAGGAGTAATGGTAGGAGGTGATGTTGTTGTATTGGATGAGTTTGTAGCGGATGAAATTGAAGAAGAGTCTATGTTGACTATGGAAGTCGTAATAGTAGTTGTTGTGGTGTTTGAAGATCTAACAGGAAAGTTTATATTACGAAGTGGGTTTGCATACCAATAAGGTCTGACACTAATTCTAGCCGTGCGTCTGTATGGTCTAGACATGTGAACTTTCTGGAGATGGTATGTGAATTTTGTGTAGTTTTAGTGTGCTATGATTATCTCTAACATTTATACTTCCTAATTGTATGAAAATTGGTGTCTGGATTAAATGAGTGTGAATGACTTGAAACAGGATAAAGTTGTTTGTCCTATAGTCAGACCATAGAAATGGAGTTGTGTGATTTTGTTGTAGAAACTTTTAGGTGAAGTGTGATGGCTAAAATGTGTAAGAGAGGAGATGGTTGAGTTGTGTTGTGAATTGAAAATCCTAAAGTTCTAATTTATAGACAGAAGGTTTGTGAGTCTGTGTTTTGGATTTGATGTGAATCCAATAGAAAATGTTGGTTTCTAATGATTTGGAACAGAGATTTGTGCAGGTCATATCAATGAAGTCAATCCATTGAGCTTGGGTTGAGTAATATGTTGTGGATATGCAGTTAATACAAGAGGATAGTGGAAAATCTGATGATTTGATATTTCCACGGATTTGACGGATCCCTAAAAAGGGTTCCTTCTTTGTATTGGTTTGGTAACTCGCATCTAAAGTTCAAAAATTTTAATTTTGGTGGGAATTTTTGTTCCTAAGTTTCTAAGAATTCCTAAATGATTCTAAGATGAATTATGATCAGTGAATGAATCCTAAATGATACTAAACACTAAGATTTAAGAATTGGGATGAGTCGAAAAAGTTTTAGAATTTTGCTGGGAAACCTGCGGATCCAAATTGGATAAAAGGCGGAACCATTTTCTGGGATCCGCCAAATCCGCAGGTAGGCGGATGGCGGATCCAACGATTAGCCTTGGCGGAACCCTGTTTTGGGATCCGCGGGATCCGTAGGCCTAAAACTAAGAAGTAAACAGAACATATGTCATATTTCTCGTTTTTCGACGAAAACCTGAAAATTCACCTAGACCTTACTTAACATCTAATATGTATAGCAAAACAACTGAATATGATAACATTAACACATGATTGCATATAGTTTAATCCATACTTAGAAACTTACCGTTTTAGGTGTTATGCCAAACATAGGTTTAGACATGGTAAATAGATAACCCCGAGTGTTATCAGTCTGCAACAATCAGTTAGTTCACATACACAAAATAAAACTCAACCAAGTATGAAAATAGACCTAAACATTAAACTTCATCATAAACGATGTTTGAGCCAAACAGTGGCATAAGTTTGATAACCATGTGCATTATCATCAGTTAAAGTTGAGCTAGAACACATAAGCATAAAATACTAAAGACAAGTCTTAACAAACATAGAAATATGATTATATAAGGTCTAAAGGTAATCATTTATTCTTGCTTATCTTTCAATAGTTTGAGTATTTTCTTTTGATCTTTTCGAAGTTTCATCATCCATCGTCCTGCACACTTGAGAACTCCCTTTGTTTGTCGGCTTTCGGCAGATTCATTATTGAGGGACGGAAGTTGACTCAAGTAATCTAATAGTGGGAGTTTTGAGTTAGGTAATCCATCTTCGTCACTAGCTGATGAAGATGATGAAGATGAAGATGAAAGGCAAGCTCGTTTCCCTTTTCCTACTTTCACTCTATGGTCACTAAGAGGAACAAAGGTGTGTTTGATTTCGGTGTAATCTGGGACAAAACCAACTGAATTTGGAAGAATAGGAATGGAAGCCTTGAACAAACGAGTGAGTAGCATTCCATATGGCATTGTGGTTTTTCCTAGGACACGTATATCAACCATCCTTTTGGCGATATAGTAAGCAAGATTAAACTTTTGATGAGTTGAAATACAATAGAGCATATAGCACAGTCCAGCATTCACGTGATCTTTGTTACCAATAGTACTAATGACATTTGATCTTAGAATTTCTTCAAGTTTCTTAAACTCAGGTTTGAGTTCATTGAGTTCCATGGCAAATGGATCTCGATTGACATCTTTGCCCCGAAGTTTCTTAATTGGATTGGTTCTAGTGTTGAAAAGATGATCTCGGACAATTTCTTTAGGAGTTAGGGGAGCGTCATATGGATGTTCCCGTCCTAGGTTTGAATTTAGAATGGTTAAGGACCATTTTTCAGAGTAGAAGCATGTTCCTTCACTTGGGATGCGTAATATATTCCCGAAATGGTCTAAAGGAAAATTGTAGGAGTTTTGGTTAACATTGAAGTTGATGCTAAATGATCCATTGTCATCAGAAATAAGTTTTACTGAGGCATAAAATTCGAGAATGAATCGAGGAATGATAGGTTCATCTATGTCGAGAAGTGAGTCAAATTGAATGGTGGCCATTTGTTCACGAATGTTTGTTTCTTCTAAAAATGAAGAGTCTACGGTTCTACCCTCATGAACGTACCGACTTTCTAAAGCTTTGAAAAGTTGGACTTGAGCATCTGTGAGTCCTTTTGTTTGATGATGTTTGGGTAGATACTTCTTTGTTTTCTTGTGATCGTAATTTGTGGCAGGAGGCATGATTTTCCTATTCATAAACAATTTTATAATTTTAGTTACACTAATCTAGGATACATGAAATGTGGACAAGTATGGAGGAGTGGTTAAGATGTTTGAAAAATACACGTTTTGTGATAAAACACTTTATACCCCAAACATTCTTGTTTGACGTTTTCTTCGATTTTGTATTAGCAATGTTTGAAATTCATTTTACCTAGTTAAGGGATTCTATAAGAAAGCTTATTCTAATTGAAGATTTAAACAGAAGTTTGATTCATTGAATTGTTAAAGAGTTTAACAAAATGGAATTCCTATTCAACTTTTGATAAAACAGATATCTGTAGTGTAAGAACCCTAATTTTGAATTGAAATAAATTAATGAACTTACAGTGAGTGATTAAGCACGAATATGAGATGGAGGACCTAATTTTTGATTTAGGGATTGTGAGAGTCGACTATGAGTTGATATTGAGAGTTTAATTAGGTGTGTAGTGCAGTAAGGAGTGTTTGGTAATTTAAAGTTGAATTTGATGACTGACGGATTCTGCGGATCCTTCACAAGGGTTCCGCCCTTGTGGTCAATTGGATCCGCAGGATCAGAACAAGGTTGTGGTATTTTTGTTTTTGGTTAAATTAAGATTTGGACGAATGTTTTGATTACTTCTAAATATTAGTAAGGAACGGAGATTTCTTTCTTGAGATGTTTTACTACTGTAATCCTTATTGAGAAACTTTCTCAACATATTGTATTCACAGTTGAATTGGGGAACAGTTGAGCTAAGTAATGAATGATTGCAAGTTTGACGAAACAAGAGAAGATTGGTAATAGAGACTAGAGACATAAGCTATGGGTATTTTCTCCACTATTCTCCTTAACCACTTAAGTATTAAGGAATGTCGGTTTCTTAGTGACTTGTGGTACAATGTCTCACATTGGTACACACCATGTTTAGAGACCCACCTAATTGTTATGATTTCATTATTTATGATCTAAGAATGATAGTTACAGAATTTGGTGTTTTACTAATGTATTACTACTTATGAGGTTATCCTAAGAATTAACTATTTTGATCCTTAATGTAAATGATTTTTATTCTAAATTGAGTAAAAACATTTCCTAGTTGTTTGGCACTTGAGGTTTTACTTATCATGCATGATTTTTGGTCATAGCATATCTTGATAAGGAGATGAGGTTCTACAAAGTTCATAATTTTAAGATATTTTAGTTAAAGCTAGAGTGTATGAAAAATAGGAAAATATGTTTTTCCTATAGGTTCAAGTTTACCTTTTGTGCTTTTATTTCTAGAGATATCAATCTTTCTTAGATACTAGAAAAACTAAATTATTTAAATCTTAATGTTTTCTAATGGGTTGAATTATTACAAACAATATTGTTTAGACCTATGTATGGAGAGATAAACCTTCATGATATTGATTTTCTTCCAAGTTCTTTTTAAGGTTATGAATAATTAAGTTAGAAATTACTTAAGAACATTCATGGATGAGATAATCACAAATGTGTTGGTTAAATCTTATCTTGATTAGAGTTCTTGCAAGTTCTGAGAACTTATCCTAAGTGATGAGATATAACATAAGAATATGAGACAACATTTGTCTTGATGTGTTATATCCGATTTTAGCAAAGGTTTCAAAAACCTTTTCCTAGTAATCATCCTATCTTATACACATATAATTTCTATCATTACATTGGTATTAATATTTAATCATACTTCAAAGAAATAGTTATGAAATCATAAATCATCTATGAGTAGAGTTATGAGAGTTCATACCTTTTTGATGGTTAATATCAAAAGTGCTAATTATCCAGATGAGCACTTTAGCGATTAGAGAGGATACCTTTGTATTCATCAATGTATCTTGGGATTGAGTAAGATCATAAAGACCAAATCCTTTTAAGCATACCTAAAGAAAGCTTGAGTGTTTGGTCCCCAATATCTCATGGGTTCTTTTTGGGTTAAACAGTATATTACCATGGTTCACTAATATCTCCGAGATAGTCAAATGGTATTTGTTTACTAAGCTCATTTCCTATGTATGAACATGATTTTACTGTTGTCTTAATTACATCCCTGTCTTTGATCGTTTTTGAATTAGTTTTACTTGAATAATGATTTTTCAATTTTTCTACTGAAATCACGGATCCTTTGTTTATACTACGCGGATCCAAAGTTTTGGATCTGTGGGATCCGCGGCTTACCAACTCAGTTGGTGTGTTTTGATTTTCATTTATCGTTTCAAAATCACTTAAATGATTATTTTTCATAAAATCAGGCTTGAAGCTATTATGAGATGACTTAAGAATTCTCATAGTGTCATCTGCACAGTTTATGTGGTTATTGAATTTTTGAAACTTGAGATTTTGTTTTATGTATTTGCTTAGTGTGAGTTTATGTGATACTAATTTAAGTTCTATTTCTTGACATGATGCACAACATTCAGTTTCCACTTTTTCTTCCAAGTTTTTTAACTTTTTCTTTCAACTTATGTATTTTATTTATCAAGTATTCCTCTTTGGTTTTCAAGATCTTATTTTCACTTATGACGTTTATAATGAACTTACTTAATCTACTGTGTTCTATATCTAATGTGTCGTAGTTATTAAATATATATGAAGAGTCAGAGGATACCTTTTCTGTTTTGTTAGCCGTACTATCCACTTTGTTGTCTTTTAACATGTCTTCACTGTTGAAACTAGTGCTAGAAGCTATCAACTCCTTTTTGCCTTTAGGTAACTCTGAGTCTTTCTCTATTATTGCTAGGTGAGCTTTGAGGTATCCTATGAGCTCGTCTAATGTCATCCTTGAATAATCCTTAGAATCTTCAAGCTTAGTTGCTTTAACAATCCATTTTGGGTCAAGATCTTTCCTGTCAAAATACTTACTAGAAATGGATTTATCAAGAGCTTTAGGTGAAATATTGTGTCTAGCTAAAGTACTATTTAGATCTAAGTTTTTTTTTTTTTGACATTACAAAATGGTTTTTCCAAACTATAAAAACTGTTTTTGCGGACTGGTGATCTTTGCAAGGTTTTCCCTTCTTTAAAGTTTTCAAAATCGATTTGATCGTTTCAAGTTTTAAAATACAGTTTATTTTAAAAATCTTGAGTAACGTAGCTCTGATGCCAATTGTGGAAAACTAGAAGGGGGGTTGAATAGTTTTTACCGTTTCTTTTGTTTAATTTGTTAGTTCTAAAGAAGCAATCACAAATTAAGTTATCACACAATATAAACTAAAGATAAAGAGATGAAAGATCAAACCACATAACACAAGTGTTTATAGTGGTTCGGTTTGCAAGAGATCCTTATCCTTGCCCTACTCCACTTCCTCGAGTTGCTTACTCAAGAGATATCTTTCACTAAGAAACAAACTCCCTTCAAGGTGGAGAAAACCTTTACACGTCGCTTACTTCCTTTTCCGGTACTAAGCTAAACACCGAGTTCTTTCACAAGGTAGAACCAACCTGACGTCGCCTAATTACTTTACCGACACTAAGCTAGATGTCGAGTTCTTTACTCGGGTACAACTACTCCCTACTCTCTTTGTGCTTTGAGGACTAAAGCACTAACCACACTTACTGATCTAACTGATACAATTGATAACAAACACTTAAAGTGTTTACACAGAACCTATACTACAACTTCACAATAGTCTGCTTGTTTGAAGCTTGTTAATCTTGATCTTCTTTGCTACAAAAGAAACATCAATGATATTTATAACTACTATGGTTAGTAACTAAAGTGTATGTATGTGTTTTTCTTTTCTAAGTGGATGCCAAGATCAAATGCCAAGCCTGCTATTTATAGGCAAGCAAGGAAAGGCTCCTACGGATCCGGCGGATCCCTCAGAAGGGATCCGTCCTTGTATGGACTTGGATCCGTGGGATGGTGACAGCTATGGATTAGTTGTCTCTTACCATATCTTAGTTGTATCTTACCATATCATCCAAGATCTTCAAATGTCAACTATGTTGCTTGCATATCTATCCAAGATATCTTACTAAGATTGTATTTGTGATGTATACCATGATATCACTTAGTAACTTAAACTAAAGTTTCCATTAAAGGAAATACACATGTAATATAATGTTAGTGATCATGTTATATATAAAAGATGTGTTTTGAAAAAGTCTTTAACAAGTATTTATAATTTGCTTAAGGAATATACTTTGTGTTTGTCATGAACAAAACATTAAGCAAAGATCGTAAAATATAAATAACGTTTTTAGTACGATATTTGTATTAACAATACGTTCCACTCTTAGTGATCGACACTCTACTTACCATTATATTCATACTGACCGGGTACACTGCTCGTTAAGTGTGTGTGTTATTGATAAGTCGGCTAAATATAAATTTAAAACTTGAGTAGGCATTAATACTGCTAAACCGCAACGACACATCGCACGCACCAAGTTTTTGGCGCCGCTGCCGGGGAGTGAATTGTTATTATCTGTTAATTTGATTAGTATTTTAATTAGTTTTTTTTAGATTCTAATCACTAACCCTGTTATATATTAGATAAATTGCATTCATTGTATAGTTTGCATATTTTCTGTTTTGTGTGTTTTTATTTTCTTTAATTTTTGTTTCTTTTTGTTTGTTTTTATTTTTTGTTTTTCTTTTCTGTATTTTTCTGCATTCTGCTATCGTTGTATTATGCTGATACAAACGATACGGCGCATCTGTTTTCACAGATACGGCGTATTGCGTTTAATTTTTATAAAATACAACGCTTTAATAAATTCGAGTACGACGCATCTTTCCCCAAGATACGGCGTATTGTGTTTTTAATAAGAAATTTTTTCTAAACCCTAACGCCATACAACGCATCTGTTTTAACAGATACGGCGTATTTTCTATTTAAATTAAAAACAGTTTTTCGAATTATTAAACAGATATGACGCATCGATTTTTATCCATACGGCGCATCTTCTGAATCAAAAATCTTGTATTTTGAAACGTAACAAAAATACGGCGCTTTAGCTTCTGTTAATAGGACGCATTTAATTTTAATAAATATAATCGATTTTTGATAATTTAAACTGGATACGGCGCACTCTAAAATTATAAGCGGCGTATCTATTTTCTGAATAAAGGTCTGATTAAATTTTAACGTAATAAGATACGGCGTATCCAACTTTTTGGATACGGTGCATCGTTTGCAGATATCAGTAACTTTTATTTTTCGTATTCCGTTTTCGTTGTTAATTTTTTGATATACTACTCTCTTGAACATACCCTACTGATGCTTTTGTGATGGTTTCAGGAAGTGCATGACCAGGAGTTCGACTAAGAACTTGATTAAACCTTACGAAGATCCTGAACGAGCCTTACATTCGCTTAAAAGGCTTTTCAACACAAAAAGCTTTGAAATCTCAAGTTCGTTCGAGCTTGATTACTTTTCTGAAGAGAAAGAGGAAGAAGAAACATAAACAATGACGGAAAACACTACTATGGAGGAATACATGAACAAAACCCGTGTTGATTACAGTTCAGGAGTTGCTAGACCGAAGTTTGATTGAAAGTCAAAGTTTGAGTTGAAGGGTCAGTTTCTCAAGGAGCTAAGAGAAAATGCTTTCAGTGGAACAGAACATGAAGATGCTAATGAACATGTTGAAAAAGTCCTCGAGATTGCAGATTTGTTTACTACAGAAGGAGTCTCTGACGATCAACTTATGCTAAAAATCTTTCCAATTTCGCTAAAAGGAGCTGCTAATAAGTGGCTAAGGAATGAACCTGCTAGTTCAATCACAACATGGGAAGATTTGAAGAGCAAATTCCTGAAAAGATATTGTCCACCTACTAAAACTGCTAAAAAGATGGAGGCTATCAACAGTTTCAAGCAAGAGCCTGATGAAACTCTTTATCAAGCTTGGGAACGATTTAAAGACTTATTGATGAAATTCCCTCAACATTATCGAAGTCCAATGCAGGAGATAATATTGTTCTATCAAGGAATGGACGTGCCTACTAGACAAATCTTGGATGCTAAGGGAGCTGTGCCTCAAATGAGTGCAGCCAATGCTAGAAAAGCTATCCAAGAAGCTGATGATCATTCTAAAAAATGGCACGACGGAACCTCTACTAGATCTAAGAGCAGCACTAATTTTGACGGGTTTGCTGCTATTCAAGCTCAATTGGATAAAATTAGTAGAGAGATGAAGAAGCGTGATGAGAAAGTTTATGCTGCCCAAGTTGGATGTGAAAAATGCGAAGGACCTCACTACACTAAAGATTGCCCTAATAAGAATGAGAGTGAGACTTTTGAAGAAGCATACTACACACAATTTGGACAACCATTCCGACCTTCAGGAAGATTTAGGGAAGCTACTCCGGGATACTATCAAAAGAACAACTATAATCCCACTTATCAAGAAAGGAGGCAGACTTTAGATGACACTCTAAAGAAAATTATGGCCGATGCTACTAAAAGACATGAAGAGAACACCGCTATGATCAAAGAAATCCGAGACTCAACAGATACTATAACAAGAAATCAAGGAGCTTCGATCAAAGCATTGGAACAACAAATAGGACAAATGAGCAAGGTTCTTCAAGAAAGGGGATACGGAAGTTTACCTGGCTCAACCGAAACTAACCCAAGAGATCATGTCAAGGCCATATGTACTACTGAAGAAGTCACGCCTAACATACCTTTTCCTAGAAGATTGATGAATGGTAATGATGCTGCAAAGCCTGAATTTTTCTTTAATTCTTCAATCAGTTTAAGGAGGTTACTCAAATTGAAGGCAAAGATTAAAGAGGAGATCAAGGCTAAAATGAAAGAAGAGAGCTCTGCAACCGACTTACGTGCCTTGCCTCATAAAGAAAAGGACCCAGGAAGTTTTACTTTACCTTGTTCAATTAATGACTTATCTTTCAATAATGTATTAGCTGACTTAGGAGCTAGCGTTAGTGTTATGCCCCTTAAGACATTCACTACCCTAGGACTAGGAAAATTAGCACCAACTAAGCTGCTTATTGAATTGGCTGATAAAACGGTAAAACGACCTGAAGGGATTGCTGAAAATGTGCTAGTTAAGATTGAGAAGTTTGTTTTCCCCGTAGACTTTGTTATATTAGATATGCCTGAGGATGTTAAGATTCCTTTAATCCTTGGAAGACCTTTCTTGTCTACCGCCCATGCTAAGATTGATGTGTTTAAAAGAAAAATCTCATTAAAGGTAGGGAACAATAAACTAGTCTATAAGTGCCAAAATCCTGCTAAAAGCATAATTAGAGGCGTCCATGTGCTAGGATTAAGAGAACGTATGGACCTCGATCTAGAAGCTAGGCTTATGGGAGAAACGTTGATTCAAAACAACTCAACTGATCCTAATCATGAGAACCTCGAGGAATTTATTGACCTTAATGTACCTACCGAACTTAGGGGAAATATTGTTAATGATTCTGATGATGAGTGGTATGATTGCGTAGTAATTAACAAACGTAGGAGAATAGTTGAGAATACAAATTTGAATAATGATATGTTTATTGAACTACCACCCCACCTTGCATATTTATGCCTATATAATAATAAGGATTTCCCGTATATCATTTTGTCATCTCTGCCCGAAAGGGACAGAACTTTGTTTATACATATATTAAAGAAGAATGGCGTGGATATTAAGGACGAGCAAGGAGTGTTCAATATTACTGGACTGGCGATGAGGGAGCGCGATGCTTCCGACTCTTTCAGTGATCGGTATTAAGGAGCTGAACGTGAGTCTAACTTGAAGACTCTGGAATAAAGACAAGTGCTGACCGGGAGACAACCCGGAAGGAAAATTTTTACTTTTCTGTTCTGTGTCGAGTCTGTCAGACCTGCAGAAGATGCGGCGCATCTCCATCCTAAGATGCGACGCATCACCTGCACTGGTCATATCTTATTTTATTTTCTGCATTTTTATTTTTGACTTTAAAACTTTCTGTCAGTATTTTAATGCGGCGCATCCCTGGTTAAGGATGCGACGCATCTTTTATTCTGATTCGTATTTATTCCAGGCTCGATACGGCGTATCTTCTTCCATAAGATACGGCGTATCGACTGACCTGATGATTTTCATTTTATTTTTTTAGGTTTTATTTTTACTAACTACTAATGTATTATGCAAGTTTGAACCTTCTTAACTCAGGTGTGTTAAAGTCTGAATGGTATTATAGATTCCTGCATTTCTGTGGATACATCATCTATGAAGCTTAAACGTTCTCATCCACAAGAAAGTTGATTTTTGCTCTTATACGAATAATGGAGGATCATACCGAGCAAATCTCAGGGGAGTTTTTCTGTTCTAATTCTTTTATTTTCCAGTTTTTAATCTTTGATACAAACAACGAGGACGTTGTTTAACTTAAGTGGGGGGATTGGAGAATTAGAACACTTACTTGTCCTAAACTTTTTCAAAATATGCTTAAAATGCGCTTAATATATCAAAATTAAATTTTTTTTTATAGCATGTTTTTGTTTAAAGTCTAAATTACATAGCTGCACACATAACCTTATTTTCAAAAATTGTGAACTTATAAAAATTCACAAATCTATGAGTGTGCCGGTGACTTGTAAACTTTAGAACTTGGCTTGTATACTATTCGAGACCACCATAATAAGTATTATCTATATAATTGGAGTGACTTGTCTAAATTGGTAAATTTATAGGATTACACCCAAATAGCCTTTATATGTTATGTGATATTAACTAACTACACTGGTTAGTTAACCCCCGTATAAACCCTTTGTTACTCACACTTTTAGAGTAAGATACCCCTAGAAAAACCCTCAGAGCCATTCCTTTCGTTTCTTACACCTTTGTTATAATGTTTCGATACACCCTTACACCTTAGCCTACCCTGTAGATTAAAATCCGTGGTTAATTGCTTTAGGCAAAGTGTGTTTCCTTACATTACCTGTGTTCGCGTGCGTAATTCATTATCTTTGGTTAGGTCAGGAAATTGCACAATGCAATTGGTATGAAAGTAAATATTGTATAACTTTGAGTTTATTTTTCGTGTGTTTACTACTTTCACTATTACAGTTATTTCTGAAAGTATGAAGATTATGGAAAAATTATCCGGAAAAATAGTGATAGAAAAGTTGTGAAATTTTACACATATGTTGATGTTAAAAAAAAAAAAAAAAAAAAAAAAAAAAAAATTCGAAAAAAAGAAAAAGAAAAAGGAAAAGTTGGAAGTTTGTTTTAACCAACTTATGTAAAGTTTTGTATTAAGTGGGAGATATCACCACTATTTGTTGTATATTATATTTATGGATTAAATGGGAGTTGGCCGTTATGGGAACGCCAACTAAGGTTATTCTTTGATTGAGATCTTGTTGAGTATAATTCGTGTCTAGCTAAAGCGTGTGTTTCAAGTGTTAAAGCGTGGGTTATTCAATGATATGAGTCTTATTCATGGGATGGTTGGGAAAGTGATTTACCACACTTAGGATTTTAATTTATCTGTTTTGTTTATTTTTCATTTTACACCAATTTGTATCCCAAATATTATCCATACCCTACATCATTCTTTATCCAAACCTTTGATTTATTGAGATTAGGGATTTGAGCAATCTTAAGTATCGTAGTCGTGGATTCGGCTATGTATTTATGATTTTGTCGCCCTTTTTGATATAATATTATTGGTAAAGATTACTTGGTCCTATCTTTAGCCTATTCGAGTTAAGGATTTGAGCAATTGCAAGTATCGTGGTCGTGGATTCGATCATGTATTTGTGATTTTGTCGCCTTTTCTGGAATGTGAGATCGATAGAGATTAAGAAGAATGATTAACCCTTAACCAACAAACCCTTTTTTACCGCTTTAGACTTGTCATTCCTTGACTTTAGTGGGGGAGATGCGTATACTTGCCAAGCTTATGATAGAACATTCGTCACGACTGGACAGTTAAACGATTAGATTTGCTTTTATCGAAATATTTTATTTTATTTCTAATTCATTAAGTGTTTGGTTGTGCAATTATGACAAAAAACGAATACATGCTTAAATATAAAAATAAATCCTAATATCTTCTAGGATACATTTTCATAAGATTTATTCTAAGGTTTACTTGGGGACAAGTAAAGTTCGAGTGGGGGGATATTTGATGAACTCAAATAAGTACATTTTATTATCATCATTTATCCTATTTATTTGACTTGTTTTATTATATTATATATGAGAATTGATACGTTAATGTTTACTTTTGTAATTCTCAGGTAAAAAAAAGTATTATGTGAAACTTGGCGATTTTGGACTAATTATGGAGCAAAACAAGCAATATGTTAAGAGTCTACTGAAATGTACAAGATCAAGATCATTCTGCTCCAGATACGCCGCAACATACTTCTTACATACGGCGTATCACTATCAAGATTTCACAAGTTACAATCCAAGACAGCAAAGGACATGCGCCGCATAGAGAAATGGAGTTACGCCGCATCTTAAGGCGGTGTATGAATATTCCTGAATATATTAATCTTGGACCCCACACGAAGTTAAGTCAATGCGCCGCATCTACTTATCCTATGCGCCGCATCTAACCCTCAGACAGAAACTATAAATACCCCAAAGTCAGGCGAATTTGAGAGGTTGGAAAGTGCAAGATACCATACGTACGAGTACCAAACCAGAGACGAATTCAGACGTATTAGCAGCACAAGACACACCCTGAATGAAGATACAAGAGCTGTAAGAAGGTCCTGCATGTATTCAATTCATTATGTAGTTTTGTTTTATTGTATTAGTACACTTTAATTCATCAGGATTGATGGGCTTGTGTAATGTGACAACGGAAAATCATGCGCACACCCTTAAAATTGCTTTCCCATTAATTAAAGTTTATATGTTGATGTCTTTGGTGACTTTTATTAGTGCATTGATAACCTCTGTGTCTAGCTGAGCATTGATCGGGTCGCCATGCCTCTTCCTCGCCTATTTATTCTATCGTTTCTAGGATAATGGGATAGACATAAGTGATCATTAAGGGTTTACTCGCCGATAAGATTAGAGCCAACGAGAAAGGGTTAATTATATACACTTCATATAAAACTAGCAATAAAACAAGTGACAAGCTACTTAACTATCAGGACAGGTCTTCTTATTGTCTCAAGTATTTATCTGTGTACGTGTGTGATGCGTGGTTTTGCGACCTTACAACAGGTTTTACCTCTCGAGGGATCTCAAGAGGCTTACAACCCCACCAGGCAGTGTACCTGACCGATGTAGTATAGTGTAGTGGTAAGTACGGGGGATTGATCGTTCTCCACAGGGAATAGTGTTCGTTAGGTATGAAAGACTACTCTAATTAGGTCTAAGGGTTGAGGAAGATTCTTTTTTATGTTTTTATATTTTTATGAAAGCAAGTAAAATCTCGGGTTTGAAGGAGTGGGCGGAATTAGTTGCTAGTCAACTAACCCAAATAACTACAAATGCAAATAAAATAAATAACAGAAAATGAAAAGTTGGTGGAAACTTATGTGTAGAGAAATGTGTTCACTTAGATTTCCTTACTCCCTAACTATCTTTTACCGGTTGATTAGTGTGTATTAGTCGCGTGGATGACGGGTGTATTCCTTAATACCAATCGTGGGGTGGCGTACGTACTTCCCCAACTCTACAAGCTCCTACTTCACTCTTATGTCGAGCCGGCTAGGAAGCTCCTAACATGGGATCACTAGAATTCGCTTGTGCATTAAATACAACCATAAAAACCTTTAGTACGCATTTGGTTCATGTTTCTTAAGACGTTCAAGCAAGTTACCGAATAGGAAGTTAGCCAGTTTTCTTAAGCCTAACATAGATAAACAATCATCCAATACAACTAATAACACACTAATAACCAATAATCAATAGCTAGGTTTCATTAGATCTAAGCAAACACAAGATAAATCTAGCCTAACATATTAATCAAAAGACAAGAACAAGATAGAATCAAACAACACATAGACATATTGAATGATTAATTGATAACTTATCTTCAATGTAACATGGAAGATCTCAAGGCAAAAAGCCTTGAAAAATATGCTAAAATCGTCTTAGGGTTTTCTCCCAAAAATTCCACACTAAGTTCCACACTAATGACAAAGAATTGCAAAACTATATATAGATTTTTACATCTGACGGCGTCACGTTATGGAGTGTGACGCCGTCACCTCGCCGCTTTTAGGGTTCCCGGATGACCTTCTTGACGCCGTCCCTCTTTAGCTCTCCAAAATCCATTCTGGCTTATCAAGGCTTGACGCCGTCAGACCTTGAATGTGACGCCGTCCCTCTTTGAATTAAGCCGTGACGCCCTTGATCAGGTTAAAGCGTGACGCCGTCAGAATTCACATGCAATTTTCACTGGCTTATCATGAGTAAATTTCACATCCACCTTTTCTTGCCAAGCCATGACGCCGTCCAGGGTAAAATCTGACGCCGTCAAAGGTAACTTTTAGCCGATTTTTGAGACTTTGTCGTTTTCTTCACTTTTATGCTCCAAAAACGTCCAAAATGCTTCCTTTTCCAGATTTCTCCTCAAAAGTACCTAAAATGACAAAAGGAACGATTTAGGGCAATATTTGATCAAATAAATACGATTTAGGGCTTAAATGACCCCTGAAAAGCGGTACACTTTTCGCTTCATCAAATACCCTTACACTTGAGATTTGCTTGTCCTCAAGCAAATGCGCTTTTATTCTAATCAAAATACAAGTTAGGGGTCATTTAATGCAAACATAAAAGTAATTACAACAAATAATCATTCCACTTTAATCATAATAAGCACGGAGATTATAAACTAGCACCTCACAAGTAGTGTTTAGATACTCACATCTCTCAAGTGTCATCAAAATAAATCTCATAAATGAAAACGGATAATATCTCTCACTACCTGTCATAGCAAATAGATTACCATAGGCTTGGGAAAGGATCGAAAACCTCCTCCACTAGGCGTAAGCACCAAAGATAAACTATCAAAGAGGGCTTTTAAATGGGTTATAACGTTAGGTGTAGGAAAAAGGAAAACACGGTTTTGTTGGATAAAGGATATTTTACTGGTGGCGAGTTAAAGACCTTGATCAATTACATGTACTATACAATGTTGCTAAGCCAAGACTCGACTCGATCTAAGCTAATGAAAGAAAATAACAAAAACATAAAATAAAAATAAAATGAAACGGGATGGTAGTCCGTATGTTTTTTCTATTTTTCTTTTTCTCATTTTTTTGTATTTTTCTTGATTTTTTTTTTTTTTTTTTTTTTTTTTTTTTTTTTTTTTTTTTGCATACACTTTTGCCCTACCATCCAAAATAATACATCATAGGGGCATTGCATCCCCTTACACTTGAATTTTTACATAACTTTACAAATACTAATCTAATGACTCGAATTAAGATAATTGAAAAACTTGGAGTACTTTAAAAATGTTTAGCACATATGGGGGTAATAAATGATGTTCTTCCCCATTACTCCATTACACTAGTACTTTACCCATGAGTCCCAATCGTCCCAAAACAATATGTACAAGGATATGACTCGACTTAGCAACCATGTAATCAACTAGATAATTAACTTGGGTTTAAACAAATGTTGTAACAATAATGCACTAAAGATGAGTGCATACAAGGTAGGCTAAGGCGATTTGGGTGTACATTTTAGTGGGGTGTAACAAATTCTTCCTTTAAGTAAAATGCTTAAAGGTCGAAATGAAAAGATAGGCTCTGAGGGGTGTACTAGGGGTATCGTGTACTAAAAATGAGTACAACGCAAAGGGCGTGGGAGAATTACTTGACCAATGTCGCCAAAGTAATTATAACAAAAACACAGGTGTAAAACAATGGGTTAATCCTAATGCCTCTTATCATGTAGTAAATCTAACTACACGAATGTAGTCTCACTTGTGGCCTCGGAATGGTCCTAACGCAAGTTCTATAATCTAAGTGCTACCGGTACACACATCATAGCATAAATGCTTTTCCTACCAATTCTAGGGGCGAACCTCACATATTTGGGGGTGGAAAATTTTTTAGTGGTACGGTTTTTTGTGCTAGTCATATAACTCCTATCCGTGAGACGCTCATTAAGATCAAAGTTTCACTCCTAAATGTTGTAAAAAATTTTAAATTTGGCACTAAAATTGCCCTAACAGGTATTTATCTCAGTTTTATTACACATCTACTATTAAACAAACAAAAATCAAGCGCAATTGTATTATCTAAAATCGTACTTTTACCCCCCCCCCCTTACACTTAAGATGAACATTGTCCCCAATGTTCAAATAACAAGGTGTAAAAGCATAAAGTAAAAGAATGAAATCAAATACTCCCCTGATTCGCTCGGTGGATAATGAAATAACATGGTTAAATCTTCTTCCAAAGTAATGTTGAAGCTCCATGACTAATGCATCGCCATAAGCTTGATTCAAAACATTTCCTTGTCCAAAATAACCTGTTAAACCTGAGAAAACAAACACGAAAATCTGCATAACATCGGCGGGAAAAATCTATATATAAGGATATAATGCTTGTGGAATGATAATTTTGCAGATTCCTGGAGATTATAAGTTGGAGATTTTAATAAAAACTTTTTATGAAAACAAAACTTTCAAAAATTTCTAAAAATTAAATCTGACGCCGTCAGAAATGACCTGACAAAAATTTTCATTTTAAGTTTCCGGAAAATTTCTGGAAAAACCTTTACCTTACTTCCTGGAAATCCTGCAAAACATCATTATGACTCGATACAAGCATTTGACTCAAACAAATACTAATATGTATGTTAATTTATTATTATTACGATTCATGTTAATTTGTGTTCTAATAAACCGATTTTTGAAAATTAAATCTGACGCCGTCAGGTTATAAACCCTGACGCCGTCAGAAATGACCTGACAAAAATTCTCATTTTAAGTTTCCGGAAAATTTCTGGAAAAACCTATACCTTACTTCCTGGAAATCCTGCAAAACATCATTATGACTCGATACAAGCATTTGACTCAAACAAATACGAATATGTATGTTAATTTATTATTATTATGATTCATGTTCATATGTGTTCTAATAAACCGATTTAGATTTCCCTTACACTTATCTTTTGCAAAATACCTTTATATGTAGTTAAGACGAAGTTAAAAACAAAATAAAGCATTTTCACAATTTACTTTTGAACATGGATCAATAAGAATAAAAATTAAACACAAATACGAAAACAAATAAAATCAAACAAACAAATAAATAAACACACAAAGCAAATAAAGCAAATAAATAAGGCTAGCATGCGATAAATAAAATCAATGTAACAAATGTTTTAAGGCAAACAGATGCCTTCCCTAAATTATTACAGACCATATTGTTCAACACATACAACCAAATATCAAATTGTTCAAACATCAAAACATCAAATCACATCATCACTGGGGTGGGGGACCTTGGCGATAGTCGTAGCCTGGAGGGAGATGCCCGTGGTACCCATATGGTGGGTAATCCTGCTCACGACCCGGGAAAGGGTCAATCTGCAGATGTGGGTCCAACTGATCACGTGTAGATAGATGCTGCATCTGACGAACCGTGTGATCATACATCCAGTCGAACCTCTCGTCCACCCTGGTCCTCCAAGTATCAACCTGGCCCATCCAGGTCCCCTGGTGAGCCTGCCAATCCCACCTGCTCATGTGCCAGTAGTAATCAGCTGTACCAGCCTCATAACCCTCATGCTGCTGCTGCTGGGGCTCCTCCTCCTCCTCATCATCCTCATCATCATCATCCTCAGCTCCGGCTGGATGATACCACATAAAGGACCCATCATGCATCTCCATAATCACCTCCATCTGCTTCAGGGACCTCTCCTTCACCGTCCTGCATGCATCACCACTCAAATACCTCATGACCTCGGGCCTGAGGACTCCATAAGATTGGGCCAGCCGGGTGATAAACATCCCACCATAAATCCTGTCTCCTTCCCTCTCCCCAACTCCACCTTGCAGAAAGCTAGCAACCCAAAACGGGATGTTGCAGTAAACATCATTAGAGTAAATGGTGTACAGGTAGAAGAGATCAGAAGCAGTGACACGGTGGTGGGAGCTGTGACGCCCTGTCAAGCTGTAGGTTAGGCATCGATGAGTCAACCGAACCCTAGGATCCCTGATTTGGGATGCCACAGTGGTCGAGGTGTACACCCCATCCCCAATAGTTTTCCAGAACATGGAACACCTAAAATCATTCTTCATCGACTCCCCACGCAACAACCTATGCATGAACCCAGCTTGAATGGTATCATGCTGATCGTACAGCCCAAGTCTCCACCCAAACTCAGTAACCGAACACGTCCTTAGCTCACCCCCCAGCCTAAAATAGATCGTGGTACTGTCCACGTCGGTCCTTGCCTCAGCCATGTCAAAATGGAAAGTGGCAAAGAATTCACGTACCAATTCCTCATATACCGGCTCCTGAATTCTTAACAGTCTTTCCCACTGAGGGCCGGTAAACCCATCCGTCTAAAAACTTTGGAGAAAGGTTTGCTCAAGACCTTCTCTCCTCAGAAAGCTCCAATCAACCACGGCCCCATTTTCGACCTTGTGTTGTAGCAATTGTGCGTATTTGCTTGTAGCAGCATCGTTGTCAAAGACACCCCAACTGAGGACCGTATCCCCAAAGTTCTCTTGTTGAGATCGGGAAGAACTTCCTCGGCTGGGTCTTTGACGCTTACTCATTATCTGGAACAAAGCAGGGAGGAACAAAAGTGTTAATATGTGAATTAAAGATTTGGTGGAGCATCAGACAGGTCTGACGCCGTCACCCTTTGCTAGGTGACGCCGTCAGGTTCGACCAAATTTAAATCCGAAATTACGAGGGAAAAATCAATATTCAAACTTTAAGCTTATAAACCAAACGCCCTTTTTTACAGCAAAATGGGTGATTGGATCATAGGTTATGGTTCAAATTCGTGGCCTCCCCATTAGTGAATAGACCCAATTGATTGCCAATCATCAAATGCTTTAATTATTGTTAAATAACACTAATTAAAACACATTATGAGTTCTAAGCATGAATCAATCCTAGGGTTTCACGAGTTGGGGATTTTCGAAATTTACAAATCCTATGAGTAATTGAAGCGAAAAGAATGAGTAAAAATTACTTACCACGTGAAGATTGGTGACGAAAGTCGGTGAATTTGATCCTGGAAATTCAAAGGTGGGGTTGGAGTGGATATGGTTTGTGGGGTTTGTGATGAAAGTGATGGAATTAAAGTTATTATTGCTGTGCAGACGGGGTGACGGCGTCACGTTCAAATTCTGACGCCGTCAGATTAGCGTATTTTACTACTTTGTGCCAGTTTACAAATGAGCCCCTCGTACTTTAAGAGAGCAGCTAGTCAGGGTCAATAATCCTGATAGCTAGTCTCGTTAACAAGTTCCTCCTGGGTCAAATGTTTTGTTACTGTCACGGGGTGTAGTAAAATGTTGAAAAGGGCCGGTTGACGTCTTATTCAGGTCCCAATTTCCATCAAGGCGGGTATTCAGGGAGTGAGAGGAACTTTCCCAGGGGGTTTTCGAAATGATGGTGTGCTTTAATTGAGTTCTTCTCACACCTGGCTTAAAGCCAAAAGATCGTTTCCTAGCCTCATGAAAGTTAGGGAGCGTGAAAACCATGCTTCCCACGAAAATGCTACGATCTTGAGAATTCTTTTTCTCGCGAGAGGATCCAAATAGATAAGAGGGTTTTAAAAGTGAAGGCTCGGGGAGAGGGGTTTCATCATCCCATTCGTTGTATGGTTCATTAGGGACCGGGAGTTCAAAGATCTTCTCGATCTTTTTGTGTGAGGCTTCTTCCCTAATTTTCTCTTTTATTCTCGAGATGAATTTTTCTGCTAGTTCCATGAACATATCTTGGGTGTTTTTCAAGTGAGTTTCTAATTCCTTGATACGTCTCTCTTGGTTGTTCACGAAAGTTAGCATTATCCCTTCATATTCATCTTGTCGTGAGAATTGATGAAACGTATGTTTACCAATTGTGTTCATGCACTCATCGGGATTTTCATCAGCCGTAGGTGTCTCAGCTTTCATTAAGCTCTCAACCTGCCTTTTTATGTTTTCGAACAGCTGTTCTTGGGTTGCACTCATGCAATTTAAAATCCCTTCTTCCGAGAATGTTGAGTCATTCCATTCTTCTTCTTCGTACTGTGCTAAGTCCTCAATGACTTCCCAGCACTTATCGACACTGAGCCTGCTCAATCTCCCATTGGCGGCGTAATCTATGGCTCTTCTAGTTTGATGATTGACACCATCATAGAAGATTTGGATTTGTAGCCAAGGATCCATGCCATGGTGAGGGACTTTTCGGAGTAAGTCCTTGAATCGAGTCCATGCCTCGTAGAGGGTTTCGCCTTGACGTTGTTGGAACATCAAGATATCATTCCTTAGCTTGGTAGTTCTTCCCGGTGGGAGAAACTGAGCAAGGAAACGAGTGGTGAGATCATCCCAAGAGGTGATGGATCCTGCGGGTTGACGTTCTAGCCACTGACTAGCTTGGTCCCGCAAAGAGAATTGAAAGAGACGCAATCGGGTCGTCTCTCGAGTGGCAACATCAAGGTCTATAGAATCAACGATTTTAAGAAAGTCCTTGAGGTGTTGATTAGGATCTTCAGAACGAAGTCCATGGAATGCGCATCCGCTTTGCACCAACCGGATGGTGTCGGATTGCAAGGGTGTGACATTGGCTCCTTGAGTGAGCTCAATGGTGTTTCGATAGCCATGGTGGCTAGGACGGGAGTATTCTCCTAAAGTACGGGCTCTAGGAGGTGGTGGTGGTTGTTGTGGTGGTGGGTTGTTGGGGTTAAGGATATTACCACCTTCATGATGTCGGATGGTAATGGTTACGAACAAAGACACGAAGAAAATAGATAGACTAAAGAAGACCTAGAAAAAGAAGATAAAAATCTCACTAGAAAGGAATCTAGTGAGTAGACCTAATAGAAATAAAAATTCAACCTAAACAATAACTATTCCCCGGCAGCGGCGCCAAAAACTTGATGCGTGGTTTTGCAACCTTACAACAGGTTTTACCTCTCGAGGGATCTCAAGAGGCTTACAACCCCACCAGGCAGTGTACCTGACCGATGTAGTATAGTGTAGTGGTAAGTACGGGGGATTGATCATTCTCCACAGGGAATAGTGTTCGTTAGGTATGAAAGACTACTCTAATTAGGTCTAAGGGTTGAGGAAGATTCTTTTTTATGTTTTTATATTTTTATGAAAGCAAATAAAATCTCGGGTTTGAAAGAGTGGGCGGAATTAGTTGCTAGTCAACTAACCCAAATAACTACAAATGCAAATAAAATAAATAACAGAAAATGAAAAGTTGGTGGAAACTTATGTGTAGAGAAATGTGTTCACTTAGATTTCCTTACTCCCTAACTATCTTTTACCGGTTGATTAGTGTGTATTAGTCGCGTGGATGACGGGTGTATTCCTTAATACCAATCGTGGGGTGGCGTACGTACTTCCCCAACTCTACAAGCTCCTACTTCACTCCTATGTCGAGCCGGCTAGGAAGCTCCTAACATGGGATCACTAGAATTCGCTTGTGCATTAAATACAACCATAAAAACCTTTAGTACGCATTTGGTTCATGTTTCTTAAGACGTTCAAGCAAGTTACCGAATAGGAAGTTAGCCAGTTTTCTTAAGCCTAAAATAGATAAACAATCATCCAATACAACTAATAACACACTAATAACCAATAATCAATAGCTAGGTTTCATTAGATCTAAGCAAACACAAGATAAATCTAGCCTAACATATTAATCAAAAGACAAGAACAAGATAGAATCAAACAACACATAGACATATTGAATGATTAATTGATAACTTATCTTCAATGTAACATGGAAGATCTCAAGGCAAAAAGCCTTGAAAAAGATGCTAAAATCGTCTTAGGGTTTTCTCCCAAAAATTCCACACTAAGTTCCACACTAATGACAAAGAATTGCAAAACTATATATAGATTTTTACATCTGACGGCGTCACGTTATGGAGTGTGACGCCGTCACCTCGCCGCTTTTAGGGTTCCCGGATGACCTTCTTGACGCCGTCCCTCTTTAGCTCTCCAAAATCCATTCTGGCTTATCAAGGCTTGACGCCGTCAGACCTTGAATGTGACGCCGTCCCTCTTTGAATTAAGCCGTGACGCCCTTGATCAGGTTAAAGCGTGACGCCGTCAGAATTCACATGCAATTTTCACTGGCTTATCATGAGTAAATTTCACATCCACCTTTTCTTGCCAAGCCATGACGCCGTCCAGGGTAAAATCTGACGCCGTCAAAGGTAACTTTTAGCCGATTTTTGAGACTTTGTCGTTTTCTTCACTTTTATGCTCCAAAAACGTCCAAAATGCTTCCTTTTCCAGATTTCTCCTCAAAAGTACCTAAAATGACAAAAGGAACGATTTAGGGCAATATTTGATCAAATAAATACGATTTAGGGCTTAAATGACCCCCTAAAAGCGGTACACTTTTCGCTTCATCAGTGTGTGCTATTCGCTGATTCGTGCTTATTAGTTTAGTTTACTATTTAATCATAACCAAACCGTGCCAGTCTCTCAGGCTGAACCCCCTTGCGTTAGATTAGGTTGTATAGCTAACTTAAGATATTAAAATACTGATTAGAATAACTAGATAATACGTTCCACTCTTAGTGATCGACACTCTACTTACCATTATATTCATACTGACCGGGTACACTGCTCGTTAAGTGTGTGTGTTATTGATAATTCGGCTAAATATAAATTTAAAACTTGAATAGGCATTAATACTGCTAAACCGCAATGACACATCGCACGCATCAAGTAGTCACGAGACACGTTGTACAAATTTCAAAGGCTCCTAATAAAGGATAGACTATGCACCTCAAACTGCTGACAATCCCCTTAAGATATTTTCTTTCCAATCAGATATACACACGCTCTACCATCTTCAGACCAATGGGTAATTAAGAAAGCTAATGTTGTGGCAGATGCCCTTAGCCGGAGAGAAAGACTCAAACCTTTGAGAGTCAGACCATTGAGAATGACAATCATATCACCTTTACCATCACGAATCCTCGAGGCTCATGTTGAGGCACTCAAGGAGGAAAACCGAAAAAATGAAAAACCCCATGGTATGCCGAAGGATGCAAATGGTTTAGTAAAGAGGTTAGACGGAGTATTGTGCTCCGAGGATAGAAGCAGGATACCTCTTTATGGCGGAATAAGAGAAGTTGATCATGCACGAATTGCACAAGTCGAAGTACTCCATTTACCCAGGTTCTGATATGATATATCAGGATCTCAAGAGACTTTATTGGTGGCCGAATATGAAAGCAGAAATAGCTGCGTATCTTAGCAAGTGTCTTACTTGTGCTAAAGTAAAAGCCGAATACCAGAAACCATCAGGATTGTTTCAACAACCAGAAATTCCCTAGTAGAAGTGGGAACGCATTACAATGGACTTTGTCACCAAACTACCCAAAACATCAGGAGGTTTCAATACTACTTGGGTAATCGTTGATTGACTCACTAAATTAGCCTATTTCATCCCAATCAGAGAAATTTATTCTATGGATCAACTAATCAGACCTTACATCAAAGAAATAGTCTCAAAGCACGGAGCACCAGTTTCCATCACTTACGACATAGATAGTCGATCCACTTCAAACTTTTGACAATTATTACAAGATTCATTTGGAAGCAAATTAGACATGAGTACTGCCTATCATCCTCGGACCGATGGTCAGAACGAGAGAATGATTCAGACATTGGAAGACATGCTCAGAGCATGTGTGATTGACTTTGGAAATGGTCGGGCTAACCATTTGCCATTAATCAAGCTCTCTTACCATAATAGTTATCACGCGAACACTTAGACTGCACCTTTTAAGGCACCCTATGGTCGGAGTACCAATTACATAGTGACAGACCGAAATCGGAAGGTCAAGTTCACTGGTCTAGAACGCAATTGTGAAACAACAAAGGAAATGGTACAAGTCAAGAATCAGTTACAAGTAACAAGAGAACAATAGAAAAGTTAGGTCAGTTAGGATGCAAAATCATTGGGACTAGGTATCCCTAAGCAGTAAACCATTGGGATTGGAGTTAGAGAATAAGCTAGGTTGAAAGCCTTGCCTTGGATAGGCGTGATGCAATTTTGGGAACACGGGAAAGTGAACCCTAGGTATATTGGACCATTTAAGATTCTAATTAGAATCGGCCGACTGGCATTCAGACTTGAGCTTCCGTCAGAGCTCAGCAACATACACCACCCATTTCATATTTCAAACCTCAGGAAGTGCCTTCCAAACGAATCACTCGTAGCATATTTCATTTCATTCCATTAGAAGAAATTCAGATCGATGATAAGCTTAACTTTGTGGAAGAACCAGCAGAAATTATGGACCGAGAGGTCAACTAGTTGAAGCAAAGTCGAATTCCTATCGTCAAAGTTCGCTGGAATTCTCACAGAGGTCCTGAGTTTACTTGGGAACGGGAAGACCAGATGCGACTCAAATACCCACATCTTTTCACCGAGACCACTCCAGAGACCAACATCAACTGAATTCAGGGACTGAATTCCTTTTAGGGTGGAAGACTTTCACAACTCGTAATTTCAGGTCCTTTTTCAAGCTTCAAATTTCACTATTCATCTCGGAAATTACTATTCACCGATCACTATTCATCATTTCACTATTCATCATTTTTGAAGTCAGTTTGAGACTTTGAGAAGTCGTCAAAAATTTTACTATTCATGTGACACTATTCATTCCTGGAGGGAAATCACTATTCATGGGCATCATTCATCATGTTGTAAACCTGGTTTACGGGTATTCAAATGCGCGTAACCAGTTAGGTTTAGCTGCGTATTCATGCATCGTCAGTAAAAACGCATCATACAGACTAGAGTAGTCTGCATATCATCAGTAACATCATTATCATATCAGTTCATGCACGGGTTTGTGTGATTTTCATTAACGTATGCTTAATTGTTTAATTAACGTTACCACTCAGTTATTTCTACTAACATTATACCCAATACTCCCGACAATGATCCTAACACATTTTCAAACTAATTATAATGATATAGAGATTATATTATTACTTTACCCGGTGTTTTTAAACCAATCGCTATATTTTTCGTTTGACGCTTATAACTCCGTCGGTTTACGAAATTTCAATCCGATAATCATTCTAACACCCGATTCTTGCAAGGAATATGATTTTACAATTTTTACAACTTCGTCGTATCTCATTTCACCTCGTCACGAGTTATTTCTAGTTAACTCGGTACCCGATAACACTCATTTTATACACTAAACTAGCTAACTCTTAAATAAATGGAGACACTTGCATTTAATTACATCAAATCCTTCCATCTTAGCTCCATGTGCCGCCCCCCTAAAACACCCCTAATTCTTCCAATACTTGATTGCTAAGTACATGCATTAAATGAATTTTTGGCGATTTAATTTCAAGTCCACTAACCAAAACACATACAACACAAAATTAAACTAGAAAAAGCTCCATATTTCCTCTCCTATCTCCTTCCCCATTCGGCCAAGCCAAGAACACCATCTCAAATCCATAAATTTTTCAAGTTCAAGTCATAATCACACTCCATTTACCTTTCTAGTTATGATTTTGTGATTAAATCTCAAGTTTATTACTCATTTCTTACAAAAACTCATCAAATCATCAAGTAAGTTTCAAGATCACATTTTGATCATCTTATACTTTCATTTGATTCATATGTTTATGTATTTTCAAGTTATATTAGTTATCCATGCAAGTTATTTATGTTTTACATACCACTTTTGAACATAAACTATCTTAATCACTAGATCTATAAGTTTCACTAATGATCTCATGAAATCCACCAAGGTTGGTGATGTTTAGGACCCCATGACACCCTAAGAAGGTGTATGGTAGGATTTGAGAACTTGTGGAGTTGATTTGAGTTAGTGTGATCAACTTTAGAACCAAGGAAATGAGTTTTTAACAATCTAAATAACCTACTGTCCAAAATCGTGTAAACTGGAAAACTCAGAAAATGTTGAACTATTTTGGCCTTCATATTCAGAAAGTTCTTTCAAAAACGAAACCGTGGCCGCTTGAATCACTAAAAACCGACTTATAACGAAGGAGATATGATTTTTCAAAGTTAGGCAACGAAAAACTATTTTCTGAAAATAGCTTGCTGTTTTTCCGAACTTCAAGGGACAAAACGAGATGTTAGACGGGATCTAGACGAGCCGACCTATTGAAAATATGTTAGTTCATATTTGTACGAACCCGTGGATATAAATAACGTAGCAAGCGAGCTTATAACGACCGAGATATACACGTTTAAAGCCCGACGTACCATGTTTATTTTTGACAGCCCACTAATAGAAAATGTTCTAAGTATAAAAACTAGTGTTTTTGCGAAACATAACCTTGATAGCCAATTTTCTAATTGAACGAGGCGCGTATGATCAAAAGTTAAATAACACGACATTTAGATAATGTTACAAAGTTTTCAAGAACGTCGAGTTTATTCACTAACACTTAACGTACAATATTTCACGACTAGTTTTACGAGGCCATTTTGGGCATATTTTCACAAGTTAAAGAAAATATTAAATTGCGACGAAAACATTATATTTTGCCGATAGAACACCAAACAAGGATCATGGAGTACCGTTTCAACATATTTACACGAAAAGTAGTTTATAACTTAACGAGACGTCAAAAATATATTTTTCGACGATAAACGTTATTTTCAAAATTAACAAGTGGTATCGTTAACATACGTATTTGCATGTGTTGCGTAAATTCATTGCTTACATTAGATCATATCATCATAATAGGTCGCGGTTAGAGACCGAGCCTCATCTCATCATATCCATTGTTATCATTGTTGCTATAATAGCAGGTGAGTTTTCATAGCCCCGTTTTAAATTGTTTATTGATTTCTAAACTCTCGGGGGAGAATACATTGCACCATTTTTATATGCGGACCAAAGTATACAAACCCATTTACATTGCTTAAGTTACATCATTGCCAATTTAAAGTCCCCTTTTTATTTATCATGGACCGTTAATTATGAGCAAGCGAAGGTGAGTGGATAGATCTATTGAGGGTGACGCCTCCGTTCGGGTTGGTAGCACCAACTGGTCAAACGAACGCATTTCATTTCATACATTCAGAGTGTTTGGCAAAGCACTCCCTTTTGGGGCATTTATATCAGTCTAGCTTCGGGGTCATGAGCTTAAGAGCTAATGTAATTTTTTTATGTGACATTTTTTCATACAATTTATACTTGTGGTTTCCGTAGAAGCATTTCATTTACATAAACCTATGAACTCACCAACATTATTGTTGACCATTTTTAGCAATGTATTTTCAGGTAATTAAGGTATCGCATGTTGGCTTGCATAAGGACATGCATGGAGTCGCGGAGTCGATGCGTCTCACTTTACATTTTTATGCACTTATCTATCATTTGATTGGTATTAACTTGATTTTCCGCAAACATGTTTCACCTTTTGGGACCTAAACTTTGTAACTCTGAATGTTTCAAATAATCAAACGATGTACTTTCTAAACGACACTTTAGGTCGTTCAATATAACTGTAACTGTGGTGCTATGACCAGTCATGCCCCCGGATGTTCCATTCCGCTGCAAGTCACGAAATTTGGGGGTGTGACATGTTGTATATCACATACTCATTTTAGGACAAATATTGTTTTACACTAACCTTTATTTTGTAGGATTCTTCATCCTTGCATCATATACGTTGGTACCCTAGCAACGGGGAGTACTGATCAATGGGGAGCTAATCATGCACTAACATTTATTTTTGTAGCTTTCCTATTCCATGCATCATATACTTGGCACTCCAACTAGGGGGATTATTGTCCAAGGGGGAGCAACCTTCAAGGGGGAGCATGCTCGCATTCATATTAATTCTCATTCTTCAACACACCTTTGTGTTTCGACAAAAAGGAGGAGATAGTCCAACATAGCCTACCCACGTGTAGCGTTTGCTATGTGCATTTCATTCATCATGCATTTCTCATATATTTTTGTTTTGTTGCACAACACTAACCTTGATGTAGGTTAAGAGTCTTAGTTTGATCCATGGATCCGCTAACAACCTAGGGGACGCAACAACTATAGGAGATTGGAGAAGTCAATTTAACTTAACTAGGGATGATGCAAGCTCGCCATTTCAGGGAGAAATGAAGTTAACTCCAAGGACACACCCTTTTTGTTTCGACAAAAGGGGGAGAAAGGTGTAAACGGAGAAAGTAATAGGGGAGAAGAGTATAAACGGAGAAGGTAATGTAAAAGGTAGTACGGACACAAGTAACTTTTTTACATTTTACTTTCTATCATGTTTACATATTTTGTCATCATCAAAAAGGGGGAGATTGTTAGTGCAAGCAGTCTCGTTTGTTTTGATTGATGACAAACATGTAACTTGATACATAACGTAAAATGTACAAGTTACTTGTAATCTTATTTTGTCTCAATAATACATTCAACACCTCTCGAGTCCTCGTATGGTACAACACAGGTTCGTACATGTTTGTTATGTGGCATTATGATCAAACCCTTAACAAACCATTTAGAATGTTTAAAATACGGCTAGGTCATTAAGTATTTTAAAAGGCTAATCATTCTACTTAGAACCTCATTTCACATTCTGCATATACAAGCACTTTTACTTGTACATCATGTTTCCTAAGATTAATAGGATAAGTACACTTTAGGTGTCAAACTAACATGATACATTTTGGTAAACATATATTAGTTAAACTAGTATATACATGCTACATGATCACTAGGATACATGTTACATACATATATACATTTACATTATTTACATTTTAATTCTTAAAATGGAAATATATACATGACATCATGGCATACATCATTTAGATAGCTTGTAAGACTTAGTAAGATATTTTGGAAAGATCTTCAAGCAATGAGTTGGATTGTGTAAGATCTTGGTAAGATATGGTAAGAGCTAGCTGTCATGTCCCGGCGGAACCAAACAACATAAAGGGCGGACCCCTGAATTTGGGTCCGCCAAATCCGCGGGTTGTCTGAACAAGTTTTCCTATAAATAGTAGCCCATTGTTTACCCATTGTTTTAACCCACTAGAACACACATTCTATCTACTCTTTGCATACATTTAGATCAATAGGAAACCATGTAGAAACACACATTAATCACCCTTTTCATAATGATCATAATGTTACTAACTTTCATTATGTTGTAAGCATACAATCGTAATGATCCTGTGAAGCAAGCTTAGAGATCGTGAGTCATCATCCACCATAAGCATAGCATACCTCCTGATCTACCAAGAGGCTTGGAGATCTTGAAGTCATCATTCATCAAAGCATACCAACATATGAAGATTCAAGGGCACTTGACATCCTCAATGTTTGAAGACTTCTTATTCAAGAAGTTCATGTAGATTCCACATATATGAAGATCCATCACAAAAAGTTTAGGGAGCTTGTGATCTTCATCTATTGAAGACTTCCTATCAATGGAAGTTCATTTAGATTAGTCATTCATATCCATGACCCATTTATGTCATGGATCATCATTGTAAACATCATTGCATCACAATTTAAACACCAAACTAGATTAGATGGTTTATGTGTTTGTGCCATAAAACACAAGGTTTATATGTTGAGCCATAAAACATATCGGGAGTGGTTGTACCCTTGTAAAAGAACTCGACATCTAGCTTAGTGTCGGAAAAAGTATAAGCGACGTCGGGAGTGGTTGTACCCTTGTAAAAGAACTCGACATCTAGCTTAGTGTCGGAAAAAGTATAAGCGACGTCGGGAGTGGTTGTACCCTTGTAAAGAACTTGGTATCTAGCTTAGTACTAGAAAAAGAGTAAGCAACGTGTAAAGGTTTTCTCCACCTAGAAGGGAGCTTGTTGATCTACTGAAGTAACTCTCGAGTTGGGTACTCGGGGAGTGGAGTAGGGCAGAGAGGAGCTCCGTGACCGAACCACTATAAATCATCGTGTTCGGTTTGCGCTTTCTTTTACTTACTACTTTACTTTTATGTTTGCATTACATGATTGCTTGTGTTGTGATACTTGTGTGACAACTTGTTTAGTATATGCTAGTCATAAACTATACTTAACATCTTTCATATTACAACAAGCTTAATCGGAAGTTTGATACAACAAGTTTTAAGTTTTTAAAACGGGAACATATTCACCCCCCCTCTATGTTTTCACAGAGTCTATTAGGATAATCCTTGCCTATGCTTTCGCTTTAGACTTTAAACTATACCAAATGGACGTGAAAAGTGCATTCCTAAATGGTTATATCAATGAGGAGGTATACGTTGCACAACCTCCAGGATTCGTTGATTTTGAAAAACCGAATCATGTTTATAAACTCAAGAAAGCACTTTATGGTCTCAAACAAGCTCCCAAAGGTTGGTACGATAGACTAAAAGCATTCTTGCTTAAACATGAATATAACATGGGAATGGCTGATAACACACTTTTCACGAAGAAACGAAATTCACATCTCATCATTGTTCAAATATATGTCGACGACATTATACTCGGCTCAACATGTCCAGAACTGTGCGATGATTTTTCAAAGATCATGCGTGACGAGTTTGAGATGAGCATGATGGGCGAATTAAATTTCTTCCTTGGTCTACAAATAAAACAAATGAAAGATGGTATCTTCTTTAACCAATCTAAGTATATTAAAGAGATGCTTAAGAAATTTAGTTTAGAAGAGTCTAAGCCCATGAAAACTCCCATGTCCACGGAAACAAAACTCACGAAAGATGAAGAAGGTGAGTCTGTGGACAACACTAAGTATAGGGGTATGATAGGTAGTTTATTATACCTAACGGCAAGTAGGCCCGATATCATGTTTAGTGTCTGCCTTTGTGCTCGCTTCCAAGAGGATCCCAAAACCTCTCATATTGATGGCTTAGGATTTGACTAGAGCTATATTGCAGAGGAGGAAGCAGTAGCATCTACCGAGGTTGCTCTCATGGCATTTTCTGATTCTGAGGTACAAGTTTCAAAATGTTCTAAATCTTGTGAAGCTTTAAAAGAATTAGAAACACTTAAAACAAAATATGAGAGTCAGTGGAAAGAATTAAGAGAAACTGCTTTTAACTTAGCAAATCATAAGAGAGCTTTAGCTGTGTTAGAAGAGAAAATTGTTCATTATCAAAACAATGAGTCTAAGTTTTCTGATGATATGATTATTGTTAAGAGAGACTTAATGTTTAGAGAAAATGAAATCACTGTTTTAAAACATGAGCTAGAACAGGTTAAGAAGGCTAAGGAGAACATTCAGATGAGTGTAGATACACTTGAATACACATCACAAGGTGTTAAAAAGATAATTGAGAGTCAGATTCAAAATAAAGCTAAGTCAGGCCTAGGATATAAGTCTGTCCCACCTCCTTATAGAGGAATTCTATCACCTAAAGGTATAGACTTAGAACACACAAGACTGCCTGAATTTCAATTACCTGAACTTAACTATGGTCCTCAACCTAAGAAGGATGTAGTTGATAAACCTGTGTTTTTTAGTGCAAGTGATAAATCACTATCTGAGGACAATGTGTCTTCTGATAGGTCCTCACCTAAGGACTCAGATGCTCCAACAATTGAGGAATGGACTTCTGATGATGAGGATGATCAGGCTGTGGTTAAGCCTGTTAGTGCTAAAGTGGAGGAACCAAAAGTTCCAAAGATGGTTAAACCTGAGACTGTTAGGCCTAGTTCAAATGCCAAACCTTTTAGACCAACAGTTAGGTATGCAGAGATGTATAGAACCACAAACAAGCCAAGAGGTAACCAGAGGAATTGGAATGACCTCAAATCCCACCAATTAGGAAAGGATTTTGTTTGCTATAGGAAAGCTTGTTACTCTTGTGGTAGTTTTGATCATCTTGCAGATTATTGTGATAAATGGGTATCTGGATATACAAATCATAGGTTAAGCATTGCAAGACCTCAATCTTTTCCTAGGAATGATAGGATGATACCTAGATCAGTTCTTTTAAGGTCCGGATCTAGAGCAGTTCCAACTGCTAGACCAGCAGTTCCAACTGCTAGACCAACAGTTCCGACTGTCGGACCTATGAGACCAATTCACCCAAGGCCACCAGTTCAAAATCCAATAAATGTTTTTAAACCATCATACACAACTGGTAAAAGAACTTTTTATGAGAAAGCAGTGGTGAAAAACCAAGTTTGGAAACCTAAGGTAACAACTGCCAAGCCAGCAGTTCCAACTGCTAGCAGGGTAATTGGTACTGGTGTGAATAAAAACACTGCTAAGGGAAACATTGGTAATGGGGTGAATGCTTCAGCATGTTGGGTATGGAGACCAATTCAACCTAATGGTGCTAAGACTGTTTTGAAAAGAATAAACTATGTTGATGCTAGAGGAAAGCCTAAGTCTGATTAGGCTTGGGTTCCACAAGGAAATTAATTTTTCTTGTTAAATGCATTGTTAGTCATATGCTTGTATTTGGTTTCTTTGTTTTTGGACTAACAATTGCAGGATTGGAGAGTAAACACCAAGGAATTATGAATGCTTGATGTTTTGGACTTAATGGTGTTCTGGAGATTAGTATGTGATTCTTGCATACAACAAATGGTAATTGGTTCACCATGTCTTATCCACATAAGAACCAACTAGTCCAGAGCAAACGGTTTCTGGTAAAGACTAATCAAATCCGTTTATGGTTGACAATTTACCAAAAATTGTATGTTATCAGCTCACCATATATAAGTGTGAAGAGTTGGCTAGTCCAAAGTAAACGGCTATTGGTAAAGACATATCAAATCCGTTGATAGCTGATAGTTTGCTAAAAACTATGTATGAGCCATGTTATTTTAAAATTCTTATTTCAAAAAGTTGGGACGGCTCAATAAAATATTTCAACAGTTGAGACGGGTAGTACAAAATATTAGTACGGTTCAACTAGCCGTTATGACTGACGTGTCGGTAATTAATTTTGGAGTAAAAACTAGCCGTTGGCGGTTTGTTGCGATTTTTACTGGATGAATTACGGATTTCGAGGGATCCTCTTATAGATATTTTTAACTTTTATTTTATTATATCCTTATACTAAAATAAATAGTTACCAAATTCTTTAAGTCGGTCAACTTGTAACCCTAACTCTCTCCATAAACTCTCAATTTTACTTTCATCTTCTATCTTTTCACTCACCATTATTACTATTCACGGCTGTTAACTAACATTTTCTACTAAGAATGGCAAGATTGGAGTTTGCTAAGCGTCACAACCAGGTTGCGTTTTTAGAAAGAACAAAGCAAGGAGATGGGCCAAAATTTTATGAGGTTGTGGAATTTCTCAACCACTCTCAAATAAGGTATGCTCTAACTGTTTCTCCTACTCTTTATGTTTCGCACATCACACAGTTCTGGCAGAATTCATCTATCTTGACAAGTGATGATGGAAACTTAGAAATTCATACTAAAGTAGATGGCATTAAATTTGTTGTAACCGAGTCTATACTTAGGAGACATCTTAAACTAAATGACTCAGATGGTATCGACACAATGCTAAATACTGAAATTTGGGAAGAACTTGAAAAAATGGGGTATAATACATCTGAACATAAATTGACTTTTCAAAAAGCATGTTTTTCACCCCAATGGAGATTTTTGATACATACTCTTCTATTATGTTTAAGTAATAAAAAGACTGCTTGGGAACAATTCAGTAGCAATATTGCTATTGCTCTCATTTGCTTGTCTACAAACAGAGTTTTTAACTGGTCAAAATATATTTTTGAGGGTATGGCATCAAATGTTGATAGTAAAACAAAGTTTTTAATGTATCCCAGGTTTGTTCAAACAATTTTGAATAAAAAGAAAAACCTGCTTACAGAACCAACTGAAATTTTTCCTACGCCTAGTCTACAATCAAAGGTTTTTCAAAATATGACTATGGCTAGTAAACATTTTCAAGGGGAACCAGTTCCATTATTTCCTCAAATGATTCAAACTGAGTTGGGTGAAGGTTCAGCAGTTCCAACTGATCCTCATCACACATCCACTCAAGACTTTGAAACAACCCAACAACCACCCATCACTTATAGGAGAAGGTCTAAACCTAGTCTAACTAGGGTTGTGACTGCATCCTTGCCTAAAGATTCACCTCTCATAGCAGGTAACACAGCTAGAAGTGATGAGGGTAGTTCTTCACAAACTGAATTGACGGCTTTATGTACCAAGTTAGTAGCCCAGGTTGACAATTTGGAGAAGGAGCTAAAGCAAACCAAGGAGGAATTTAAAGCTCACAAGGAGACTTTTGCCAATGTCTATACAAAGTTAACCAAAAGGGTGAAGAACCTTGAAGAACAGTTGAAGAAGAGAAAGAGGGCAAGAGTGATAGTGGATGATGATTCTGATGTTGATGATTCAGATGGTTCGGACGGGGATGATGAAAATTCTTCCAAACAGGGGAGGAAGTTTGGTAAAGAAAGGAAATTTGGAGATAGATCAGGATCTCAGGGGAGGTATGAAGAAAGTTCTGAACAAGATCAAGGTTTTGATAAAGGTTTAGGTTCTGGTAATATTCATGAAGATTCAGCTGAAGCAGTTCCAAATGAAGAAGCAGTTCAAACTGCTGAAACAGAGCATGAGACAGAGCAAGTAACAGTTCAAACTGCTGAGTCAGTACAACAAGCAGTTCCAACTGAAGACACTTCTGATGAACAAGAATATGAAAGGAGAAGAGCAAATAAAGGAAAGAAACCTATGACATCTGAAGAAGAGGTTGCTGTTCAAGAATTTGAAAGACTTAAAAGGTTGAAGCCAAAAAAACTAAAGAACAGATTGATCATGATGCAGAGGTTGCAAGGCTAATGTTAGAAGAAGATTTGGCTGATAAGGAAGCTGAAAAGGAAGCTAAACAAGCCCAGATGGATCATGATGAAGAATTTGCAAGGAAATTAGCTGCTGATGACATAAGGAATATATCTGAATTCATGGAAAGAAAAAGATCAAATGAAGTTGATGTAGAAGAATTCAATGAACAGTTGCTATATTTTCTAGATTCTGATGTGATGGTAAGAGCACAAGCTTCTATGGTTCTTAGAGATCAAGAGTTAAATGAAGATGAGAAGACAGAGGAGCTTAAGGAATTTATACTCAAGAAGAATGAAGTTACAAAGTGGGAAGATCTGATTCATAGAATAAGAGAAAGCCAGAAGTCAGGGTACAAGACTAAGTTACCTACAAAGAGAGAACTTGTTGAGGATATGAAGCATTATTGGAAGAACTCAGCAAATTACTCAATGAAAGATTTCAAGGGAAAGTCTTATGCTATCATTAAAAAAGAATTTTGTGAAACTTATGCTATTTTGAATTCTTCAAGAAGAAATGTCAAAACAGGTAAGAAGAGGGAAGCAGAATCTATGGAATCAGAAGTTGCTAAGAAACAAAAGTCTGATGAAGAAGGATTAACTGATGAGAAGATCAAAAGCATGATGATAATTATTCCAGAGGATTCTTACATTAAACCTTTGCAGGTCAAACATCCAATAATTGACTGGGAAGTGTTTACTGATGGTAGAATGAAGGGTTGGAAGATTATTAGACATGGATATATTTCTGAAAGATATAAGTTGTTTGAAGATTTACTTAAAGGCTTTGACAGAGAAGATCTAAATCAGCTGTGGAGCTTAGTAAAAGAGAAGTTCAGAGATATTGATCCAGTTGAAGATAAAAACAAAGAACTATGGGTTCAATTGAAGAGAATATATGAGCCTGATGGTGGAGAATCGATTTGGAGATTTCAAGCTGAAGTCAAGGATATCTCTTGGAAGTTATTTAGTACATGTGGAGTACACAGAGTATCTACAAAGGATGGAGTAGAGATATATATGCTGGTTAAAAAATACTATCCACTCAGACCAGGTGTGTTGACTATGCTGGTATTTGCAAAACTGGAAGCTAATGAAGAGTCTGAGATGGCTCATATGCTAGTGGCAAAGATATTCAACCTTGCACAAGAAGTAAAAGCTAGATCGAAGAGATTTGCTTGATGGGTATTTGAAAGAATTTTTAGCATTAAGAAGAAGAAGCTTAATTTGAAGAAACTTAATGATTGGAGTGAAATCATAAGTTTAGGGGAGGATTGTTAGGAATTAAGCTTAAGCAGTTAAGACTGTTGAAGGTAACAGTTAGAACTGTTGAAGGAAGAAGTTAAGACTGCTGAAGAGTATTGAAGACAAGAGCAGTTAAGACTGCTGAGTGAAGAAGTTAAGACGGTTTATAATTTATGTAAAGTAGATAATTATGGAAAATATATTGTGTATATCGTATAAGAATAGATTGATAGTTATCTTGTACAGGAATCCTTAGTCTATAAAAGGATTGCCTAGGTTAACATACAGAGGTGTGAGTTCATACGTATTAGAAAGATTCAAGGTTGTAAACCCTAGTGATAGGAAGAACACTCGTATTATTATTCTAATAATATTGAATCGTTAAAGGTTATTATTCTGTGTTTCTTTGTTTATTCAATTCATATAAAACACAACAAGGTCTTCTAAGTGCTAGCTAGTAAATTCCGCGTGCTAGACTAAGTATAATTCTTCGTATCACATCTAACACAAGGAGTGTGTGTAGATCCGGTCATCCTTCGCGATAACGTCCAATAAGGAAATATTTCTGTGGAAAACTAGAAGGGGGGGTTGAATAGTTTTACCGATTAAAATTAATTCGCTTTGTTACTCTATGTTAATTCAAAGGAAACAAGTATAAACAATTATTCACACAATATATATGAAAAGTAAAGAGAGGAAAGATCAAACCACACAACACGGATGTTTATAGTGGTTTGGCTACAAGGACTCTCTTCCTTGCCCTACTCCACTCCTCGAGCCTCTAACTCGAGAGTTATCCTTCACTAAGAAACAAACTCTCTTCTAGGTGGAGAAAACCTTTACACGTTGCTTACTTCCTTTTCCGGTACTAAGCTAAACACCGAGTTCTACTTCAGGGCAGAACCAACCCAACGTCGCCTATACAATTTCCGACACTAAGCTAGATGTCGAGTTCTTTCACAAGCGTACAACCACTCCCTACACTCTTTGTATTTTGAGGACTAAAACACTAACCACACTCACTGAGATAAATGATACAAATGATGATGTGTGCACTAACCACACTCACTGAGATAAATGATACAAATGATGATGTGTGAATTACTCAAAGATCACACAGTAACTGTACTAAAGTTTTGCACGTCTGTGTTGAACCTTGATGCTTAATCTTCTTTGCTACAAAAGAAAGATCAAATGATATGAATGAATGATGTTAGTAACATGAATGAGTATGTACTTAAGCTATATGAGTGATGAGAAGGCCAAGTGATCAGCTTTGCTATTTATAGGCAAGCTGATAAACACTCGGCGGATCCGGCAGATCCCTTAAAAGGGATCTGTCCTTTATGTCGAAGGGATCCGTGGGTATGCCAGAGGTAAGACAGCTAAGAGATTTTCCAAATCTCTCCAATCTTTCCATATCTTTGTGTTGTCATATCAAGATCTTCCAATGTCAACTATCTTACTTGAAGATCTATCCAAGATATTACAAGATCTTACCAAGATTACATGTATGATGTATGCCATGATGTCATTGTATCATTTTAGAAATAAAGTTTTCTTTTAAGGAAATAAACATGTAGATGTATGAAATGTATTTCCAAGTAAACTTGTGAAATGTAAAATGTGTTCTAAAGAGACTTTAGCTAGTATTTATAATTTGCTTAAAGATATACTTTGTAATTGTCATTAACAAAACTAAGTAAAGATCGTAAAATATAAATAACGTTTTTAGGACGATATTTGTATTAACAATCTCCCCCTTTTTGTTGATGACAAAACATAAATTATATTTTTGAGCAAAAGAATAAGTATAGCATGAGTTCTTTAAAATATAGATTAAGTTTGTTTTATTTGAGTTTAAAAACTATTTTTATGCAAAAAGTGTATGTACTGTGATGATTCACAGTTATGCAAACTTAATCCTTTCTCCCCCTTTTTGTTGAAACAAAAAGAAGAGTTGCGTAGCGGAATGCGATTTTAAGAACTTTAAGAGCTCCCCCTTGTTTGATACTCCCCCTAAATGGAGTAACAAGGTAATGATGCATGATCCTACAAAACAAATGGTTAGAATATGATATGCTCCCCCTCGATGTATACTCCCCATTATAAGAGTCCCAACATATACATTTGAAGAGTATGAGATGCTACAAAAAAAATGTTAGTTGTGAATAGCTTCAATGGAGAAGCATAATGCATATGAACTGGTCATCCAAATAGGACTTTCAATCTAGTTGACTTTTAAAAGTCAAAATGTAGTGTCTGATCAAAATTTTGTACCTAAAGTACATGATCAAACTATAATGTAGATTCCAAATAACTATAATGTTAGTCACCTAAATAATGATAATATGTTGTATGTTGATCACTCATAAGCATAAAAACATCACATTCATTAATTGAAAATTATGTGACAAAAGTCACAAGCATGATATGATGTTACATTACAAAATAAATCCTAAATGAAGACAACTACTACAACATCATCCTAGAAAGTTCCTAACAGCGCTTTTATTGAGGCGGATGAGAGATTGCATTGAGACGCTCGAGAACATGGTTCAAGATGAACCTCATCTCATTTTGAAGCTCATGGACCAAAATGTTGGTCCTTTGGGCCAAGTGAGCCGTTCTCTCACAATGTGCGCAATCATGACTTGAAAAGCCGGGAGGAAGACTAGGCTCCAAGTTTTGTGGTGGTGGTGGTGGTTGGTTGTTGTTGTTGGATGGTTGTTGTTGTTGTTCATTGGTTGGTGGTGGTGTTTGGAGGGAGTTCATGAGGATGTTTTGGATGTCCATGGCTTCATTTAGGCGGTGATCTACTATACCCGAGAGAGTGTAGAGACGGTTGAGCTCTTCACTAATCTCTTCTTGGGTTTGAGGCATATTCATCCACATTGCCTCGTCAATGGCAACTAGAGTGGATGTGGGTGATAGAGGTTGTGGTTGAGGTTGGGATGATGGTGCATCATGGTATAAAGGACCATGGATATCCGGGTAAACTGGGTGAAAAAGCATGGGTTTTTGACCTTCAAAGGTCATGGGTGGAAGATTGGGTAATCTTGGTGAAAGTTCTTCTAAGTCATCAAGATGTGGTGATGTAGGAGGAGTCCTAAATAATTCCAAGGGTTGGAGTTTGGGTGATTTTGGTGGTGATGGTGATCTAACAGGCTGTGATGGAGTCGGTGGTGGAGTAGTGGCTATTGGAGTAATGGTTGGTGGTGGTGTTTGTATAACAACATTTGATGGTGTTGGGGTGGAGAGTGTAAGGAAATTTTCACTAGCAATGGGTGATGATATATTGAGAGGAGAATTTTCCTCAGATGAGGAGTTTGCTAAGTTGATAAAACAACATGGTTTAACACTAATGCGGGCTGTTCTTCTTGGATGTCTAGATGTGGAAGAGTTGTTTGACTTGGTCATGGTGAAGTATGATAGCTAAGATGTACAGGAGAGGAAATGGTTGTTGTGTGAAGTGATGATCCTAAGGCACTAATTTATAGGCAGAAGGTATATGAGTCTGTATGTTTGGATTTGATGTGAATCCAATAGAGAATGTTGGTTCTGAATGATTTGGAACAAAAGTTTGTGCAAATCACATCACATAAGGCAATCCATAGAACTTATGTTGAGTAAGAGGAGGAAGATATGCAGTAAATGCAAAGGGATAGTGGAAAATCCTATGATGTGATGTACCCACGGATTTGAAGGATCCCTAAAAAGGGTTCCTTGCTTGTAACAGAAAGGTAACTTACTCCTAAGATTTGAAAATTCAAATTTTGGTGGGAAATTTTGTTCTTAAGTTTCTAAGAGTTTCTAAATCATTCTAAGATTTATAGTGATCAGTGAACCTATTCTAAAGAACACTAGAAACTAAAATCAAAGAATCGGGATGAGTCGAAAAGTTTTAAGAAAATAAATGTTATAACCTGCGGATCCAAACGACAAGGCGTGCGGATCCAAAATTTGGGATCCGCCTGATCCGCAGGTTGTAAAATGATGGAGCCAACGCTAACATTTGGCGGATCCAAATTAAGGGATCCGCCATATCCGTCTGGAAAAAATGCTAAAACTTCACAGAGAGTATGTCATATTTCGCGTTTTTTGACGAAAACCCGAAAATTCTCTTGGAGCATATCTATCATCTAATATGTAATGCAAAACAACTAAATATGATGATACTAACACATATTTAATTATGGATTAATCCGATCATGTAAACTTACCTTAATAGGAGTTAAGCCAAACATAGGCTTACACTTGGAAAATTGATAACACTAAGTGTTATCGACCTGCAAGTATTAGTTAGTTCACATACAATTCAAGTAGCATCATAACAAGTTAATAACAAAACCATACAACATAACATTGTCTAGAAACGATTAGTTCCAAACACTCCTATCAATTCAACTTCTTCTTCAACTTCTTCATACCCTTGTGAAGCTTCATGATCCATCGACCTAAATTCTTCACCATTCCCTTCATTTAACGATGCTCAGGTGATTCATTCTGAATTGGTGGAAGTTGTCTCAAGTACTCGGGTGGAGGAAGTCTAGAATTTGGTAAGCCATCATCGTCACTCATTGATGATGAAGATGATGAGGTTTGAGCACGAGGACGTTTCCCTTTATCAAGCGCTACCCTATGGTCGCTTAAAGGAGCAAGGTGCATTGGATCTCATCATAGTCGGGAACAAAACCTAAGGCATTTCTAGGAATGGGTGCAAATGCTCGATAAAGACGGGTTAAGAGCATTCCATAAGGCAATTCCATTTTTCCTTGAACTGGAATATCGGCCATTCTCTTGGCGATATAGTAAGCAAGATTGAAAAGCTGATGGGTTGACACATTGTACATCATGTAGCAAAGACAAGCATTAATGTGATCACGGTTTCCTACCGTGCACATGACATTGGCCCTTAAGACTTCTTCCATTTTCCTAAACTCGGGCTTAATCTCATTTTGCTCCATAGCAAACGGATCTCTAGCTACTTCTTTACCTCGATACATCCTAGTGGGGTTGTTCCTAGGAATGAAGAGATGCTCACGAATGACTTCTTTTGAGGCTAAAGGAGTGGCATATGGTGCCGTTCGTTCAAGATTTGACTCAAGAATGGTTAATGACCATTTATCGGTATAGACACTCGTTCCATAACTTGGAACTCCTAGGACCTCACCGAATTGATTTAAAGGGATGTTGTATTGTGTTCCATTGACACTGAAGCGAATGTTTATGTAACCTTGATCATTTGACTCTAGAGTGATACTAGCATAGAATTCTAAAATGAATCGTGGAACTATTGGTTCATCGATATCTAGGAGGGAATCAAAGTGAATGGCCGCTAGTTGTTCCCTAAGATTGGTTCCTTCATAGAATGAGGACTCTACAAACCTACCCTCATGTACGTAGTGTTTTTCTAGAGCTTTGAAAGTTTCAACTTGTTGTTCACTAAGTCCTTTGGTTTTATGGTGTTTAGGTAGGTAATTGACGGTGTGTTTGTGATCATAGTTGGTGGCGGGAGGCATGATTATCCTAGACACGAAAAATATATATAGTTTAGTTGAAATTAAAAAATATATATGTCTAGTGTGTGCCTACATGGGGACAATGTGGAGGTGCGATTATCTCGACTCATTTTGATGCATGAAAATTATGTTTATGCAAGTTTTATAATAAAACAAGAGATAACCCAAACTCTCCTACTTCAATGTAGCTACATTTGAATGTACCCGAAAATACATATTAGTTATGTATTCCCTTTAGCATTCAAGAGACATGATGCAAGTGATGCTTAAAACCTAACGTTTTTGTATTTGTATGAACAATGTCCAAAAACCGTTTTTCCTAGTCGTGAGAAGATTTTAGCAAAAATTTCTCATGGGGTTTTTGATGAATGATGACAATTTACTATAAGATGCAATTCCTAACTATGAAAAACATGATTTGTTATGCAATTTGGAAAGTATGCTTCATGATTTTTCAAGAATTATGCATAACCCCAAGGTTTGGTTTTGTGCATGAAATAGAAATCCTAGACGCAGATCAGGAGTATAAACATGATAAGGATACTTACAGTGATGTTTGGAGCCCAATTTGGTTGAGAACAATGGCTTAATTTGTGAATTTGGTGAAGTATGGGATGAATTCAGTAGGTGATAAGTTTTAGGAGAGTGATGAATAGTACATGGTGTTGTTTATTTTATAATATAACAACCTGTGCATGTGACGGATCCGGCGGATCCAAAACAAAGGATCCGCCTTTTTTATCATTTGGATCCGCGGGATCAGAACACAGTTTTTGGTTTAGTGTCGAGTTTGGTTAAACTAAGGTTTAAGCTACTGTCTATTCTAATCACTAGGTTCCATTAATCCTAATCCAAGTCTAAGGTAGTTGAAAGGTTCTCTTTTGAGAGGTTTTGTGAGGATGTCGGCAATGTTTTCCTCTGAGGAAACTTTCTCAATTGAGATATTTCCCTTCTGAACATTGTCGCGTAGGAAATGATGACGTATTTCAATGTGTTTGGTTCTAGCGTGTTGGACCATAATTTTGCTGAGGTCGATAGCTCCTTTGTTGTCACAAAGAATGGGGATGTCGTTGAGTTCGATTCCATAGTCTACGAGAGCTTGTTTCATCCACAGTGCTTGTTGACACGCCTTTCCTGCAGACACATACTCTGCCTCTGTCGTTGAGATTGCGAGGGCTGTTTGTTTCTTAGCGAACCATGAGGTGAGACAATATCCTACAAAAGTACAAATACCACTAGTAATTTTCCTATCAACATAGTCACCGGCATGGTCTGAGTCAGCATACACTATGGTTTCTACACCCGTTCCTTTGGGATACCATAATCCTATATGTGTAGTCCCTTTGATGTACCTAAATATCCGTTTAATGGCTTCAAGATGGGATATTTTGGGATCTTCTTGAAAACATGCACATAGACAAACACTAAACATAATGTCCGGCCTACTAGCCGTAAGATAGAGTAAACTACCAATCATTCCCCTATATTTAGTGCTATCTACGGATTCATTTTCTTCATCCTTTGTGAGTTTGGTTTCGGAGGACATAGGTGTTTTCATTGGTTTTGAGTCTTCAAGACCAAACTTCTTAAGCATATCTTTGATATACTTTGATTGGTTGAAGAATATCCCATCTTCTAATTATTTTATTTCGAGACCTAAGGAAAAGTTTAGTTCCCCCATCATACTCATTTCAAACTCGTCATGCATGATTTTTGAGAAATCATCACATAACTCTTGACAAGTTGAACCAAATATAATGTCATCCACATATATCTGGACGATGATAATATGTGATCCCTTTTTCTTGGTGAAGAGAGTGTTATCTACTAGGCCTATGGTGTACTTATGGTCAACTAAGAAGGTCTTAAGTCGATCATACCAAGCTATTGGTGCTTGCTTAAGTCCGTATAAAGCTTTCTTTAATTTGTAAACATGATTTTGGTTTTTCAAAATCGGCAAAGCCGGGAGGTTGTGCTACATATACCTCTTCATTTATAAAGACATTTAAAAATGCACTTTTGACATCCATTTGAAATAATTTAAAATCATGTGCACATGCATATGCAAGTAGTATTCTAATAGACTCAAGTCTAGCTACGGGTGCAAATGTTTCATCGTAATCTATTCCTTCTTGTTGATTGTAGCCTTGTGCTACTAGCCTAGCTTTGTTTCTAGATACTATGCCATTTTTATCCATTTTATTTCTAAAAACCCATTTGGTACCTATTATGGTTTGATTTTTAGGTTGAGGAACTAATGTCCAAACGTCATTCCTAATAAATTGATTTAATTCTTCTTGCATCGCAATGACCCAAGATTCATCTTTTATTGCTTCATTTATATTTTTAGGTTCTATTGTTGAAACAAAACAAAAGAAATTACTTTCATTTTGAGCTTTAGACCTTAATGTTCTTTCATTGAGTTTTCCTATGACGTTTTCTAATGGATGACTTTTCTCTTCTTTGATGTTGACTAAGTCTCTTTTTACTGGTTCATCTTCTTTATCATTTTCAACATTTTCCTGATTATCAACCATTTGGTTTTCAACTAATTCATCATCTACCAAAGGTGATGTCTTAGAGGGAGGTGGACATTCATCGAATGTTACGTTCAATGATTCCTCGACTCTTGAGGTTTCCTTGTTCAAAACTATGTATGCTTTACTAGTTTGTGAATATCCTAGAAATACACCTTCATACGACTTTGGGTCGAATTTGGTGAGATAATCCTTTGTGTTTAAAATGAACCACTTGCTTCCAAACACTCTAAAATATCCTAAAGTAGGATTTTTGCCTCGATAAAGTTCATAAGGAGTTTTATTTAAAAATGGTCTAATTAAAACTATATTTAGGATATATGTGGAAGTATCTACTGCGTGACACCAAAACTTTTGAGGTATGTTTTGTTCATTTAACATAGTTCTACTCATTTCTTGAATTGTCCTATTTTTCTGTTCTCTACACACCATTAGACTGTGGAGTTCGAGGAGCCGAGAAATTATGAGTTATTCCATTTTTATCACAGAATGTTCCGAATTGGATTTCGTTGTCAAATTCTCGACCATGGTCTGTTCTAATAGATACTATGTTACTTCCTAATTGATTTTGAATTTTCTTGCTTAGAATTTCAAATTTATCAAAGGCCTCATTTTTGGTTTTCAAAAATTTAGTCCATGTATACCTAGAGTAATCATCTATTATAACTAATGTGTAAAAATTACCTCCATAACTTTGTATAGCCGACGGGCCAAACAAATCCATATGTAACAATTCTAGACACCTAGATGTAGATACCATGTTTTTAGCCTTATGGCTATTATGCACTTGTTTCCCAATTTTGCAAGCATCACAAAAGTGTTGGTCATATCTCAACTTAGGTAGGTTCCTAACGAGTTCTTTGGATGATAAGGATTGAATTAACCTCATATTGGCATGACCTAAGCGTCGATGCCATAAGGTTGAGTTTTCGTCCAGAGAAGTAAGACAAAGCTTGTCTTTAGGTGTTTTATCTAATTTCATAACATATGCGTTATTCTTTAAGACACCTTTTCCCACTGTTATGCCATCTTTAAGTATTTTACTTCCATTTTCACTGAAAAGGACGTTATACTTTTTGCGGCACAATTGACTTATACTAAGTAAGTTAAAACCTAAATTATCAACATGAGCAACATCATCAATAGAGAGGGAGTCATGAGAGATTGTACCTTTTCCGATGATTTTACTTTTAAGCTTGCTACCAAATGTGACATTACCTCCGTCGTACACTTGGTAAGTGGAGAAAAGGCTTTTGTTTCCCGTCATGTGTCTTGAACACCCACTATCTTTGATCCACTCATCAGGTTCAAGTTCAACTTTTAAGCACACCTCTTCTGTGTCATGAGCCATAAGGGCAACTTCGTTGTTCTTAGGCTCATCATCATCTCCTTCACTATCACTCCAAGCTCCACTAACGAATGCTTTTTGAGACTTGTTCTTTGGAGGCTTTGGACATTCACCTATAAAGTGACCAGAATCTCCACATCTATAGCATTTCCTATCTAACTTGCCCTTTCTATCATCACGGTCTTTTCGTAAAGATTTCTTTTCTTCACGAGGTGGTTTTACGAACTTTCCTCGTCTCCTGAAGAACTTCTTGAAATCTCTTACGGCCATGGCATATTCTTCGTCTTCGCTACTTGAACAAGACTCTTCATCATCACTTGACTCAACTCTAGCTTTCAAGGCAATGGACTTTATTTTCTCCTTCTTCCCTTTAACTATTTCTGAATCCTTTTCCATCACCATTTCGTGAACTTTGAGATTTCCTATGAGCTCATCTAGTGTCATGCTCGAGAGATCCTTGGATTCTTCAATAGCCTTCACCTTTGCTCTCCACTTAGGATGAAGTGCTCTAAGAAATTTCCTGACAAAGTTCTTACTAGAAAAAGATTCGTCAAGTGCTTTAAGAGATGTAATAATAGTATTAAACTTAGCAAAAGCACCATCAATGGTCTCATCTTCAGAGATAACAAATTTTTCATATTGTTGAACAAGAAGATCAATTTTGTTATCTTTGACTTGTGAGTTCCCTTGATGAGTGATAATAAGAGATTGCCAAATATCTTTAGCCGTTTTACACATAAAAACTCTTTCATATTCTTTCTTAGGTAAGGCATTGTAAAGCATCATTTTGGCTTCATTGTTTTTGGCAATCAACTTCTTTTGCTCATCACTGTGATGAGTAAGAGAAGCTCCTACATCCCGACCACCCGAAATATCATTACTAATGGGCTTGTAATCACCCTCAACAATTATATACCACAGATCTATGTCCTTTGACTTTACATATGTCTCAAAGCGATTCTTCCAATATATAAAGCAATTTGGTTCAAATAGAGGTGGTCTTTGCATAGATTGCCCTTCTTTAAAGTTTTCAAAATCCATGGATCGTTTTAAGTTTTAAAATACAATATATTTTAAAAGTCTTAAGTAACGTAGCTCTTGATGCCAATTGTGGAAAACTAGAAGGGGGGGTTGAATAGTTTTACCGATTAAAATTAATTCGCTTTGTTACTCTATGTTAATTCAAAGGAAACAAGCACAAACAATTATTCACACAATATATATGAACAGTAAAGAGAGGAAAGATCAAACCACACAACACGGATGTTTATAGTGGTTCGGCTACAAGGACTCTCTTCCTTGCCCTACTCCACTCCTTGAGCCTCTAACTCGAGAGTTATCCTTCACTAAGAAACAAACTCTCTTCTAGGTGGAGAAAACCTTTACACGTTGCTTACTTCCTTTTCCGGTACTAAGCTAAACACCGAGTTCTACTTCAGGGCAGAACCAACCCAACGTCGCCTATACAATTACCGACACTAAGCTAGATGTCGAGTTCTTTCACAAGGGTACAACCACTCCCTACACTCTTTGTGTTTTGAGGACTAAAACACTAACCACACTCACTGAGATAAATGATACAAATGATGATGTGTAAATTACACAAAGATCACACAATAACTATACTAAAGGTTTACACGTCTGTGTTGAACCTTGATGCTTAATCTTCTTTGCTACAAAAGAAAGATCAAATGATATGAATGAATGATGTTAGTAATATGAATGAGTATGTACTTAAGCTATATGAGTGATGAGAAGGCCAAGTGATCAGCTTTGCTATTTATAGGCAAGCTGATAAACACTCGGCGGATCCGGCGGATCCCTTAAAAGGGATCCGTCCTTTATGTCGAAGGGATCCGTGGGTATGCCAGAGGTAAGACAGCTAAGAGATTTTCCAAATCTCTCCAATGTTTCCATATCTTTGTGTTGTCATATCAAGATCTTCCAATGTCAGCTATCTTACTTGAAGATCTATCCAAGATATTACAAGATCTTACCAAGATTACATGTATGATGCATGCCATGATGTCATTGTATCATTTTAGAAATAAAGTTTCCTTTTAAGGAAATAAACATGTAGATGTATGAAATGTATTTCCAAGTAAACTTGTGAAATGTAAAATGTGTTCTAAAGAGACTTTAGCTAGTATTTATAATTTGCTTAAAGATATACTTTGTAATTGTCATTAACAAAACTAAGTAAAGATCGTAAAATATAAATAACGTTTTTAGGACGTTATTTGTATTAACAATTTCTATTGAGAAAGTTCCCTCTCAAGACAATATCGCCGACATCTTAACCAAACCTCTCAAACGAGAATCCTTCAACTATCTACGTCTAGGTCTAGGAATGATGGAACACATCCCATAAATCTTATCTTATGACTATCTAAATATTTCATTGGAAATATTAACGTCATGACTCTTATCCCTCTAATGACTACTTACATATTTCCTTGGAAATATTAAAGTCATCTCTTCTCGTCTAATCTCGTTCATCTTGTAAAAAGAATTTATTAGGTATAAATTCTCTCCTCGTGTCATAAAGTCTCACTTAATCAGTGAGATTTATTCGTCAAAAATCAAAACGGGACAAAAATTCATCCCAGCAGGCCACGGCACCACTAAATTTAGTGGTATCGTGGATCTGATACAACCCGTATTTCAGTTCTCCTTCCCTCACTATTCACTTTCAAACTTTCCAAACTCCTGCCATTGCTGTCAAAACCAGACCTCACAACCCAAATTCAATTACACTCTTTCAAAATCAAATTCGATGCATTAATTTTCAAAATTATCAATCACTACTACTTTCACAACATCAATTGTAAGTCATTTAACTCTAATTTTCTTTAATTTTGAGTCTAGGGTTTGTTCATACACACAAATTCGAATTGGGGCTTTTTAGTTTTAATTAAGTTTTTATGCAATTAGGACTAGGATAAGACAATGTATAACCATCATGATTTCCTCAACATAGGATTTGCATAAACCCACCTATATCATACGTTTTGGTCTGAATTTTGCTTCTATAATTCGAATTAGATTAAATATTTTTAAGAGGAATCATGTCTAGGATACTTGAAATTGGATTAGGAGTCATTAACACTCAATATTTTTAACGCTTGGCGCCAAAACATTGAAGTCGCCAAACACCGCAATTCCACTACTTTCGAAAATTTTCACGAAACTAGGATCATGAAATATTTTTCGTGCATTGTTGATACAAACTAAAAACGTTTTCCCATGCATACATGATCACACGTATATTGATCGAATTACATAACTTATATGTATTTTTCAGCATATTCGTTTGAGCAAAAGTAAAGTTAGGAACGTTTGGGTAATCTCATTATTTTTACTTTGGAGTCGAGATTATCGCACCTCCACATTGTTTGCATATAGACACACACTAGGCACATATCTTCAAAACAATTATTCTCAATATTAATTTTTAATAAATTTTTCATAGGTAACAAAATGTCTCACGAGTATGATTTTAATCATCTTCTAACCGACTCCTACACTCCCGATATTTCTCGTGAACCAACCACACCCGGAAATCACATTCGTGCCTATGTTAACCTTGAAACTCGTCCTTTTCATGAAGGTCGAATTGTTGACCCTCTCTTTAATTTATCATAGGGATATCAACACCACATTTTGTGCTATCGGATTCGATTGCTTGCTTCACATCAACGAGAACATTTGTCCTCATTTTGTGTTAGAATTCTTCCGACAAATTGAACTCGTACGTAATGAGGATCAATCTTTGTCACTTTGGTTTTGGATCCGAAACTTCAAGTTTGTCTTAACTCTTGAGCAATTTGCTCAAATTCTCTGAATTCCCAATCATGGGTAATGTGCCTATACAGAAGATTGGTGTCTTGAGTCTCTCTTCAACTATCGAGAAGAGAATAGTCTGTATTGTTCCTACATACCCTCTCCAATTGAACTTACCAAACTCATCCGTACTCATAAGTACTTCCCTTACCCAGATCCAACAAAAATTCGTTTGGAAGACGTTCATTATGAACTGACCACTTGGGCAGTCATCCTGCGAGAAAACGTTCTCAGTCTAAAAGGAAATCGTGAGCAACTTCCGGCGTGTTGTGCTTATATGATTTACTGTCTTCATACTTAACAACCGTACAATCTTGCCTACTTCTTCGCTAAGCGAATTGTACATCTCAAGGGTAACAAAAATAAATTGATACCCTATGGGATGTTCCTGACTCGCCTTTATCACCACTTCATGAACTTTCATCCATACCTTCGTTGTGACAAAGGATAATTTTCACATTTTAAGTTAATAATAAATATTTATTTATTATTTTTAAACCGAGCATTTCTATGCGTAACTGCATGTTTCTGAGCATTTCTGAACATTTTTGGGGAGCTGTCCCGCATACTGTAGCTTACAGTCATTGCTGAAAAAGTCTATTTTCGTCAGTAAGCGTAAATTATTCTATTTCTGATAGTTACTGACAAGTTTCGTATTTAACCGAGAAGCTTTCACGTATTTTCTGAAAAGCAACCCCACACGCGTACCGACACTACAGTATATATGGTAGCAGTCAAATAAAACGTCAAACCGGGACTTTACGGTGACATTTAAGCTCAAACCGACACACGATACACCAACGATGCTCACAATTGTTTTCCCTCCCCTCCTTCTTGTCGTTTGCCGCCCAAACCTAACACAAGAGGACACATTTTTTTATCCTAATGATCTAGTTAGTGGATGATGACATAAGGGCTTTGTTTGTTACTTAAATGGTAACACTAACTAGAACACAAACAAGTATTTTTCATCCAAACTTACTCTCTAAACTCTTTCACTTCCCTCAAACCATTCGACACCCATAAAATCAAGATCTACAAAAATCAAGCGAAGTTTGAGCTAATCGGGTTGTACTTTCAAGTGTTTTGGGTTAATCGGAATGTATTGTGGGTAAATTTGGTGCAATTTGGGGTCTCTCTTGGTCTTTCACCTCTCGAATTTTTCAAGAATTTTGTAAGGATCCTCAAAACTTTTTCAATCTTGCTCATTACATGTTTACGTTTTGTTAAATTGAAAAAGCTAGGGTTTGGTATATAATTATGTTTTCTCAACTTTTTTTTGAGTTTACATACAAATTAGGTTATTTCTTGCTTGTGTGGTAAATCTTGTTGTTTGTGGTGCTAGTTTGATGATACAAATGTGATTAGTGTTAATTACGCGAGTTAAAACGAAATATACACTTATTTGGTCACGCACACTAATCAGCTACATTTTGGACAAAATAAAAATTGGGGTTTTGAAAAACATAAAATTTTGGCTCTAGTGGTGAAATAGTGAAATTAGTGCTTAATGGCTTATTTGGAATAGCTTATTGAATAAGTTATAGCTTATTGCGTTTTGACTTGTTTTGGGTCCAAAAGGGTTGTACGGTTCAAAATAGGTCGACCCCACTGAATTTTGACCATGGTTGACTTTTTGACCACTTTGCTTATTAATAAGTACTTATTTGACTAATTTAAATATCGTTACGTAAGCTATTCGGACTAAAAGGGCTTAACGATTTAAACTTGTTTTTAGGCCTATGTTTTGTAAGGTACGAATTGGGCCGAGCCCAACCCATACTCGGCCTACATTGACTTTTTGACCTCGTGGTTTAATTAAAGTGTTTATTTGATTATTTAAAACTTAACGATATATTTAACGTGAGTTAAAAGGTTTAAATTGGTTTTGGACTAAAATTAGACTATTGGGCTTGTAATGGACTTTTCGGCCCAATAAATATTTCGGGTGACAAAAATGAGTTTTGGAATATTTTTAGATCTTTTATAAATATTTTGACGTATTAAAACATTGTATCTCGATTAAAAACGCTTCGAACCCGTTTTGGCACTTATTGCCTAATTTGGCTACAAAATGGACTTTTCGGCCCAATTTCATGATCTTTGACTTTTATTGACTTTTTGGAATATTTTGACTAAACGTTGAATTTTATTTCGTGACTTATAATTATTTTGGTAATAAACGTTAGTTAATTAAAAACCTAGCGAAATATATATTTTGACCTAAATATATACTTACGGACTAGTTTTGCAAATATTGTTAACGAAAGGGACTATTTGAGTAAATTACAACATTGGAAAAAAATGGAAAAGTTGAATAAACGAACGGGTCATGCCCGATTTTTCTAAAATTTCAACACTTAGAATATTTTCGGATGAAAACCGACTAAGAGACGAAACGAATTATTTTAGACTTTATGAGACTTATAAATATATGTTATATATTTATACACTTACACTTTATTTAATTTTTCTAAATTAAATACTTATAAATTCCTTTTATATATTCTACGTAGTAAATAATTATAATATTTATAAAATAATAATACCCCACTATTACCATTATTATATTAATTTTTCAATATCTATTTAATTAATATTAAGCCCTAATTAATTAAATGTTTAATTATTAAACCTTAATTAATATGCGATAATATATATATATATACATATATATATATATATATAGGGGGACTTTCAAACGAGAACCATTTTATCCGCAAGAACTGAGAGAACCACCAAAAACATACATGCACGCCTTTTAAAATAAAATAAAAATACATGCAAATCATCAATAATCGTAAACATCCACCTATGTTCTTCAATATCATTATGAACTCATCCTCTTTTTTTATAAAAACCTTACACACGGCCGCAATATTGTCGTTGCACGTCTTATAAGAACATACATGCACACCTTCAAAGAAAATTTTTGTATTTCGAATTTCTTATCAAATTCTTTAGAACAACTATGTTTTTTTTAAAACATATGTGTTGTTTTGAAAACATATGTGCAAAAATACAATTATTGAAGGCGTGCATGTATGTTTTTGGTGGTTCTCTCAGTTCTTGCGGATAAAATGGTTCTCGTTTGAAAGTTACACTATATATACATATATATATATATATATATATATATATATATATATATATATATATATATATATATATATATATATATATATATTACTTGCGTATTTTGCGACGACAAGCACTAAGCACGGAAGTTTTCGCCGCACGTATTTTCACCATACACTTTCACCATGAGCCATCACCAAAGAGTCTTGTACGATAAACCACTTTTGAAATGTACCTTGCCACACAGCAACCAAGAAATACACGAGCACTTTACACACGCAAACCTTTCAAATGAGTTAAAACATTTAAAACACGAATGTTGCGCTAAGACTTACCATACTAATCTAGGTAGCATGTCGGAGCGGTTGCACTGTGTTATTTGTTGACTAGCAGATTGCTATTATTAAGTTGAGTTTATAGCCCCATTTTATATACGAATTGTTTTTATAAACCTTGTGGTGAGAAACATGCAAAACTGTTTTCATGGACCAAATCGAACTTTGTTTTTTACACACTAGTATGCAGATAAGCTAAGTATGTTTGAATCCCATTGCGCCCATTATCATCAACCGTCAATTCCTGCTGGGAAGCGCGTATGATATAAATAGATCTATTGGGGGTGACTCCCCCGTTTGGTTGGCCCGACAGGTCAACGCGAACATATACCATGTCGGAATTTTGTCGAGTGTCTGGTGATTAACACTCGCGGGCACCCTTGTTTGCTATGCCGGTTAGGCATATTGTTTGTCTAGTTTCGGTTGGATGAGCTTAGTGTTAGCATACCGTTAGAGTGTGTTTGCTGAATTATTTGCTATGGTCCATATGTGCTTATTTACTTTAAACCTATGAACTCACCAGCGTTAGCTGACTTTTAGCATGTTTTTCTCTGGTGTTTGAGAATGTATTCATTGAAGGCAGGGCATGACATCGGTCATAATTTATAGAATTGTTTTTACACATGCGTTAAACTCTGATTTGGGACAGTCATGTTAATTGGGCATTGTTTTATTTAAATTGAACTTGATGTATGAAATTTAACTTTGGAAATGTAAACTATATTTAAAACGGATTTTTAAATCCATTCTCTATATCTTTGTGTTGTGATTTCCGATTTAGTAGCACCCAAACGTGTATGCTTCCGCAAATTCAGATTTTGGGGGTGTTATATATTGGTATTCAGAGCATAGGTTATAGAGAACTAGGTATATATAAACCCTAAACTATAACCAGTTTATGAAAAACGTTTCCTTATGACCGCCAGATGCATGCCTGCCTAGCGTGCCTTGATTTGATCGCTATTTGTTTTATATGATTAAGTGTTATACTATGTTGTTTGAGTATTTTACTTAACATATATGATATAAGTATTTTCTATATACTTACACATGCCACACCATAATTGTCACAGACCATGTCTCTTCCTTTCGATGTTCGTGATGAGGTACTTGCTGCTGGACACACTTCCCCACTTTGACGACCAGTTCCATTTCCGGATGACCCGTTGATGGAGGTTGTCAGAGCAGCTGCTCAGTCTACACACACCACTCCAGCATCTACCTAACCATACCTACCCCGCTATGCCACAGCTCACCGTTCATCTCCAGCTCAGCTTTACACCCTCACCCAGCATACTCAGACTACCCCATCCACCAGCCGTCACACTGCTCGTATGTTGGTACATTCTGGATACCGCCTACAATTCTCAGACTTGCCAGATCCATCACCCCGGTGGAGGACCCGATCAGCTTATGAGGGTACCTCTGCTTCACCATCATCTTAGTCACCTATGTCATCTCCAGATCATTCCCCTCTCCATCAGAGATTGCGAAGGTCTATTCAGTCTTACTATGATGAGGATGAGGATCCAGTGGAGGATCCAGTGCAGGTTCAGGTAGAGCCTACACCAGTAGTGACAGCACCCATCGAGCATGCTCCTTTTTGTGCGTGTGTTGACAAGGACAGAGGGGTACTGATGGATCTAGATCAGGTGATGATGCCACGAGATGGCAAGGGCATCATGGAGGTTATACAGGGGGTATTTAAGGTAGGGCAGAGCTCCAGGGCTGCCCAGATACAGGATTACAGTGATACCAAGTGGATTGATATTACTTGTGATACCAGCACGGGTGTGCGTGCTGCTAGTCCGAAGTATACTCCATCATCTCCTTCATTCGTGCCACCTCCATCTCTGATACCTTCTCCGCTTCCATCACCAGTGGTTTCTCCGTTTCCACAAGCCTCACCAGCTGAGGACGAGGAGCCTATTGTCATGGAGCAGGTATGGATTCAGCTGGCGAACCATGCCAGTTTGCTTGATGTGCACTCAGATCAGATTGAGAGGTTAGAGCAGCCTGATTGCATTCAGATTGTTGAGAGGCGGAGTGTGACAGTTGATAGAGCTGCATGTGTATTGTTTGAGGAGATGTTTGCCGACAGACGTGTGATGATTGGCCTGAGAGCCAGATTAGAGGCACTGGAGAGGTCACACGGTAGGGAGCTCAGGGATTTGGACTTTAGGGCTACCGGTTCGGGCAGAGGCCAGACCAGGATTCATGGGATGTTGAGAAGAGCTCGAGGTACTGATCACGCTCAGTGGCAGAGGATCATGACTGCTGAGTATACGATCGGTGCTGTGATGAGAGAGAACCACGAGCTGAGACACCGTGTGGATCATTTGGAGGCTGCCATCGGAGGAATGACTGACGCATTCGAGCAGTTACACCTTGAGCGTGACCGAGCTTAGATTAGTTTCCATTAGATGATGTATTCCACTAAACTAATGAGTTATCAGTTAGTGATGGACTATTAGCCTTGCTTGTAATTTTGTGTACCTCTATCCTATTTAATATATATTCATATATAACAAGCTTGGTTTATCTATTTCGATTGTTCGTTTCCTCTGTGGTTGACTTTATTCTTGCATTATGTCTATGATATTCATATACTCATGCGACACCTTCACTCTATAATCGAGATCTCATTTATCATCATCTTCTTGTGATGGAGATAAATGACACCCAAGCGAAAGTCAACCAGAGTCACACGAGGACGGACTGCTGACACACCTGCCCCAGCAAGAGCAGTGCGAGGCAGGACTGCTGAAAATGCCACCCCGGCAAGAGCCGCGCAAGGCAGAAATGCTGAGAACGCCACCCCAACCAGGGTCGCAGCAAACCCACCTGTGGTGAACCAAGCAACGCTAGATCAGCTTGTCAATGATCGTGTGGCCGCCGCACTCGCAACCGCAAGCAACTCAACCACCAACACTGGAACATCAAGGCCAATGACCAACAACCGTGGCTGTAATTACTCTGAATTCTGAAAGATAATGGTTGGAGGTTTCGGAGGGACAGAGGGAGCCGTTGGCCTGACTAGGTGGATTGAAAAGCTGGAAACCGTGTTTCGCATCATTGGTTGTAACGATGACGACAAGGTCAAATATGCATCTTTCACTTTCATGGATGCCGCTTTGACCTGGTGAAATAACTACATGAAATCTTCCAACATGGACGGTGCTTATGCTATGCCGTGGGATAACTTCAAGGAGTTAGTGCTTAGGAAGTATTGCCCACGAAATGAGGTCAAGAAGTTGGAGATATAATTTTGGAACTTAAAGGTGCAGAATAACATCATGGCCGCTTACAACCAGAGATTCTAAAAACTGGCTTTGCTATGTCCTGAAATGGTTTAGACTGAAACACGATTGCTTGCGAGGTATGTTGGAGGTTTGCCAAAGTCCATAAAAGGAGATGTGACTACCTCAAGGGCTGTAGATCTCCATGAGACCATGGAAATAGCCAACAAGTTGATGGACCAGTAATTGGAGGATGTCCTAGAAAAGAGTACTGACAACTAGAGGAAGTGGGAAGACTACTCAAAAGGTAACAACAGTAACTCTCAAAACAAAAGGCATGAAGTGGCAAAAGCTTACACAGTAGGTTCAAGTGAGAGAAAGGGGTATGATATGAATGCATCGCTGTGCAACCATTGTAAGGTACACCACAAAGGACAATGCACGGTTAAGTGTCATAACTGCCAGAGAGTGGGACATTTGGCCAAGAATTGCAGGTCCAGACCCCTAGCCACTGCTCAAGCAGCACCACCCAACAACCGTAGGGCAAAAGTCACCTCCTATGGATGTGGTGAGAAGGGTCATTACCGTAATGAGTGTAATAAACCCAGGAATCAGGGAAATGGTGGTGGTTATGGTAACCAGGGAGCAGCAGTTAACAATGGAAACCAGAGCAATGGAAGAGGAGCCCGTGGGAGAGTTTATGCGGTGGGCCGAAGGGAAGCCCATGTAACAATTCAGAATTTTGAGGTCAATATTTAATATTTTAATTTACTTAATATTTTTATTTTAAGTAAATTCACTCTTTCGGATAACTAGATAAGTTATTCCGTATACGTCGTTAAACATACATTTAACATAAACCGACACCTGGCCATAATCAGTAGATATATTTTTATGCATTTTGGTTTCTTACCATCATATTTTAAATATCCAATTTTTTTTTACTTTTGCATTTTTAGTTAAACTTTGCACATTTTGCGCCTTGCGCGCTTTCAATTTTTAAACATCCAGTAATCACCCAACAAGCTCAAGGATCACCTAAAATATCGAAATAAGTTTTGATGTCAAGTTTTAATATTTTTATAAGTTTTGTATTTTTACGTTACCCGATTTTAAGTTTCGCGTCTTAAAAACTTCACGTTTGTAATTACCGGGATCAAACTATACACTAAATGGTACCCCTTAAACCAAAAATCACCAAAAAAAATAACAAACCCACCACCTCATGTAGAGGTGGCTGGTTATGGGTTAATCACAAGACACTATGCATGTTATAAGGAAAACCACTCAACAAAACATAAAACCACTTACCACTAAAAACTTGGATCTCAAAACTAGCCATAAAATTTCTTCCTCTTCCTTGTGATGCCGTGATCTTCAGCCCACACAAACAAACCCATAACTTGAAATCCTACCAAATATTTATGATGAATATGAAAGCTTAAGTTCCATACTTGGTACTTGTTCAAAAATCATCCATCAAAGAGCTTTATTCTAGAAGATATACAATGTTTTAAAGAAGTTATTACAAGGGTTTTTGGTCTCTTAATCTTGTGTTTACAAAACTTTGGTGACAAAATTTGGAGGCTTGTTGATTTGGTGATTTCATTTTGGTGCACTTGATTCTTAATTTCTCTTGTATTACATCTCATTTGTGTAAGAAAACCACATTATATTTTCCACTTCACTACCGATCTATACTCCATTTCATGTATTTTTCATGTTTCATATGCTTGTTCTATTAATTTATGCATTGTACATAGCTTAAATTACCTAAAACTATGATTGGGACTAAGTTTGCAAAGACCTTTCTGACCAGGGACTGTTTTCATAATTACTGAACTAAATCAGTACACTTTGAGACTTAGGTAAAAATATATGATGGTAGATCTATCTCTTAGCTCCGATTTTCCGGGTATATAGTCGTGAGACGATACCCGATGAATTAATTAGAAAATAAACGGCAAAGGTTTTCGGAAAAAACACACCAGATTTAGATGACTAAAAAGTATAAAATGTTGTATAGAACCCTCTGTTGCACAAAATATAAAAGTTGTAGGTAACACATTAACTTAAACGTATCCGAAAACCCCGAATAAAAAGGAGTTACGAAACTCAACTTATCGCAAAATCGGTAGGACTGTTTGGTACTGTCCCGATCAGGCTTGACATATTAGGGTAAAATGGTAATTTCACATAAGTTATATAATTTTCAGAGCAGTGGAACCCATAAATCTGATTAGTACACTTAAATACCTTTCCGGGAATATAAAATTTGTAATATAACTCCTTACGGGTTAGGAGAAATGGAGTTTTTGGTAACGAATATCCACTTTTATTCAAAACCCTCACTTAACCTAAAATTCTATAACTTATCAAAATTTACTTAAAAATAAGTCAAATATATTTTTATGACATCTAAAAACACTATAAATGATAATAAAAATTATGAAACTATTTTACAAACTTAAAAATATATAAACTATAATTTTGTTAACATATGATGAATTTTACACTTACCCAAAGTGGTAGGACCCACTTTCGGAAATAAACCCGATAAACTTACTTTTGGACAATTTGACCACATATCGACACAATAGGATTTTTGGACTATAAAATATCATAAAACCCGAACTTAGGACAACATATATATTAAGGGCTTGTAACACTTTCCTAACTTGTCAATTTTAGTCCCTGTCACTTTATAAACCTTAAAAACTCTATGTACAATTGCATGATTGATATAATGAATATATAAAACTTTCTTGCATCCATATTCTATTATTTTAAAAACCTAAGACACAACATATTATTTTTAGGTTGCTCGTAGGACGTCTTGGTTTCCTCATTTCTTACTTTGATCCTGTTATTTGATTTTTGGTGAGTTCATAGCCCCAATTTGACTCTTAAGCTGTTTATAAACCCATTGGAGGAGATACATGCTATTTTACAATTTGAACACAAGTGCTTTAAACTGTATGTTTATCAGAACATATTATTGCTAAAGTACCGATATTGCCAAAATATGAAAAATTAATCACTTGCGAGTGAACGCGAATATTGTGAATAGGCCTATTGGGATTGACGAATCCTGTTTGTGTTGATTGGATAAACAACCGAATGCACTTATTTGAAATTTAGGTAAAATGGTAATTTACCTTTCGGGACATTGGTTCATTGTATGAACCTTCAGTCAGTTTGAGTATCATGAGCTTAAAGCAATAATTATTATTTACCCATAATTGTATTCGTTGCAATTATTATTTTAACTCTGAAATCTTGTGGTCCATTATTTATTTATAAACCTACGAATTTCACTCAACCTTTGTGTTGACTTTTTAGCATGTTTTATCTCAGCTTTTAAGGTATTTGGCAAGCACGAAGTCACACGGAGAATGTTTAGATGGGTTGCATAATATTATCATTTGATAAACCTTTATAAAGTATTATGTTTACGTGTTTTGCAAATCAAAACTATTTGGGACCTCTTGTAAAGTCTGATATTTATTTTCATCGAATGATAAACTTTTAAAACCGTCTCATTTAGAGTCGTTTTCTATGATTATGACTGTTGTACTAATAAGTGGCACCTCAATGATATTACATTCCGCTGCGATATTTTTGGGGTGTTACAGCCCAGGACGACCCGAACGTGGTGACGGGTACGTTTCTTTTAAATAATCGTTATGCATCAATATTATTTGATACGGGAGCAGATAGAAGTTTTGTGTCGACTGCTTTTAGTTCCTTAATTGATATTGCTCCAACCACCTTAAACAACGTATTTGACGTAGAATTAGCTAACAGAAATTTAGAAAGGGTAGATAACATTATAAGAGGTTACACTCTAAACTTGTTAAACTACCCATTCAACATCGATCTCATGCCAATAGAGTTGGGTAGTTTTGACGTCATCATAGGGATGGATTGGCTATCGAAATAGCATGCCGTCATCATCTGTGATGAAAAGATCATCAGAGTACCCTACGGGAACGAGTTTCTGATAATAGAAGGAGATCGGAGCTGTGGAAAACTAGAAGGGGGGGTTGAATAGTTTTACCGGTTTTTAAATCTTCTTAAAACTTTACTATTGAAAAATTTTGATTCGAATCTTTTGTGTAATCAATAGACACCAATATGAACACTTAAACTAAACTTTCTAATATAAGTAATGAATGTAAAGAGAAGAGATGCAAAGATCAAACCGGGACAAAAGGGATTTATATTGGTTAGGCTACGAAGCTCTTCTTCGCCCTACTCCACTCCCCGAGTACCACACTCAAGAGTTTCAAGCACTATGTCAACAAAATCCCTTTAGGCGGAGAAAACCGTACACGTCGCTTATCCTATTTCCGACACTAAGCTAGATGTCGAGTGCTAATCTTAGCTAGAACCAATCTACCACGATCCACTTGATCCTTTCTACTTCACACACTCAACACACAAGACTCAATCTACCCGATCTACCCTTGATCCACTTGATCAATCACACAAGCCCAATGGCTTCAAGAGATCTCCAAGATCTCGACAAGATCACAATGATCAACCCTCACTTGACTCAATCTATCCTATCTACCCTTGATCAACTTGATCAACACTCTAGCTCACAAGCTACAAGAGATATTCAATATCTCTATAAGATCACAATGATCTTCTATCACACTCTCTTAAAAGAAAAATGATCTTGATGTATACAAGGATACAACAAGTGTGTAACAAATGTTACAAGTGCTCTAACTACAACTACAACTCTTGTATCTTCTTGGATACCTTGAGTTCTTCTCTTGCACTAGAAGAGGGATGAAGGTGATCACTTGGTTGGATGATTGGATCACTCTTTAAACAAAAAAAAAAACTAAACTAAATGATCAAGAAGAAAAGATGAGGTGAGAGTATTAAACTCAAAAAGTTCTGTGTGAAAAAGGATACCCAAAAACTGTGAAGTGGGCTGGTATTTATAGGCATTAAAAATATGGCCGTTATGAAGACACGACTCCACTAAATCACACATGGTACCACTAAATTTAGTGGTACCGTGGTACCGTACCATATAAAAACGCTCCTCTTTTTGTCTTTTCTGGTGAAAACTTATTTGGCGAAGTTTGGAGCTGATTTTGGGGGGAAAAATAGCTGTTATGATTTTTGAAATTATTTTTCCAATAAAACATTTCTTAATTATTCAAAAATAATTTGTAAAGTATATTTTTGAAAGAAATGTTTTGTCACATTAAAAATGTGATGTCTTAAACACAAATTCACTTCTTTGATTTGCAAATTTCTTAAAAATGTGATGTCTTAAACACAAATTTCTTAATTATTCAAAAATAATTTGTAAAGTATATTCTTTGATTTGCGTAGAAACGGGAACTTTCGATTAAAAACTTGTTTACGTTAATTTTAACGTAACGTGTTTTCACACTTTGTCATCCTTAAAACGTGAAGTTATCGAAATATATAAATAGCGTTTTTAGAACATTATTTGCATCAACAATCTCCCCCTTTTTGATGATGACAAAACAAAACCTCATTATAAGTTAAAATTAGTTTTAACAAGTTTTTAATGAGTTTACTCCCATTTCTCCCCCTTTTTGTATACTCCACCTTGTTTGGAGGACACCAAGGAATCGAGCAATGGTGTTTGCTACAAAACAAGGTTAGAAGACAAGTATACAATATCTAACATGTAGCAAGCATGACAAATATCCAACCATAAACAAAAAAAAAAAATGGCTAAGTAGCCAAAAATAAACAACCACATAAAAGCCCATTCATTCATGAAAATAAATGTCATACATAGGTATGACTACATAACACACAAAGAGAAACAACAAGAAGCATAAATCCTTAATGACTAGAGGCAAGCTTCATTTCCAAAAGGGTCCTAAGGTTTATTGTTGAAAACTAAACATGAACAAGTTTAGTTTTGTGGGCTAGGAGGTGGTGGAGATGGTGACATGATTGGGGGTGGTGGTGGTGTCAAGAGATGCTCCACATAGGAGAACATGAAATGAATCTCATCTCTCAAAGAGAAGATGAGGTTGCGGTTGTGGAGGCAACATAGGCAATTAGCACTATGTAGATTAAAGGGATGAGGTTGGATTGGTTGTCCGATGAGTGGGGAAGGAGGTGGTGGTGAGTTAGTTGATGATGGGGTTGGCATGGCACAATCCAATGAAGTGATGGGTGAGATAGTGTAGTCCATGGATAATGGCATGGTGTTGAGAGAAGGAGATGATGAAGATGTTGTGTAAGTAGATGATGTTTTGGAAGGTGCATTAGGTGGAGTTGGTGAGTTGGGAGTGGCTTGGGAAGGTGGTGTTGTGACTTCATCATCTTTTGTGAGATCAACAAAGAGAGTTTTGGTTGGCGGTCTTACGGTTATTCTAGATTTCTTGGAGATGTGGTTTGTTGATCCTTGTGTGGAAAACATGGTGAGTGTGTGTTGGGAGGTTTAAGATGAGGTGAAAGATAAGCTTGTAATGGTGAGACCTTATATAGGCAAGAGTTGGGGAATTTGAATTAAAGGTGATGGTAGTGTCCTATGGTGTAGCAAGGGAATCTTGGGGTGTATGTGAGGTTGCAAAATTTGTAGGTTTGAGGTTAGGGGTCAGGGATTTAGGAGAAACAGTGAAAATCTGTCAAACAAGGACATGGTACCTCTAAATACCACACGGTACTGTTAAATTTAATGGTACCGTGGCCTATTTAACGTTACCGTGACACTGTAGTCACGAATTTTCCTATGCAGGCTAGTTCTGGGTAGCTAGAGGGATGTTTTCTTGGGGAACTATTTCCTGGAAATGATAGTGCCTCAAATCACTAAAGATTTATTTGCCTAATATGTCCCATATTAAGCTACTTCCAGCACATAAAGGTTATCATGTAATTTGCCAAGATAATCATAAGCATGCAAGCATAAGGGACAAAATAAGCTATCATCCAAATATCACATAAAATATTCATGCAAGGTGATAGATTAAATGTCAAGCATGCAAAACAACAAAGAGTATTAATCCCTACTAAAGTTTATCATAGATAAATCCTAATAAATATATTAAACCTCTCCTAACTACTTATGACTTGAGCTTTCTCCCGTTTTCATCACCCGCTCGTCTTGTGCATGCATCTCATTCTCATGATTTGGATCATCAAAGGGTGCGTAGTGGGTGGAGGATTCGGAAATGAGAATGGATGAGACATATGACTCATTTAGGGGTTTCATGACGGGATCAAAGAGTGAGTATTAAGGACCACTAAGGTATGGGTGATAGTTCATGAGGTGGTGATAAAGACGAGTTAGGAACATCCCATAGGGTATCAATTTATTTTTGTTACCCTTGAGATGTACAATTCGCTTAGCGAAGAAGTTGGCAAGATTGTATGGTTGTTGAGTAAGAAGACAGTAAATCATATGAGCACAACACGCCGGAAGTTGCTCACGATTTCCTGTTAGACTTCGAACATTTTCTCGCAGGATGACTGCCCAAGAAAGTAGTTCATAACGAATCTCTTCCAAACGAATTTTCGTTGGATTTGGGTAAGAGGAGTACTTATGGGTACGAATGAGTTTGGTGAGTTCGGTTGGAGAGGGTATGTAGGAACAATACGGACTATCCTCTTCATGATAGTTGAAGAGGGACTCAAGACACCAATCTCCAGTATAGGCACATTGCCCATGATTGGGAATTTGGAGAATTTGAGCAAATTGCTCAAGAGTCAGAACGAATTTGAAATTTCGGATCCAAAACCAAAGTGACAAAGATTGATCCTCGTTACGTACGAGTTCAACTTGTTGAAAGAATTCCAACACAAAACGAGGACAAATGTGCTCATTGATGTGGAGTAAGCAATCGAATCCTGTAGCTCTAAATGAAGTGTTGATATCCCTATGATAAGCTAAGGATGGGATCAACGACTCGACCTTCATGAAACTAACGGGTTTCAAAGTTGACATAGGCACGAATGTGGTTACCGGGTGTTGTGGGTTCACGAGAGATTTCGGTTGTATAGGTATCGGTTAGAAGATGATGAAAATCATAGTCATGAGACATTTTTGTTTCCTATAAGAAAATTTTAGGAAAAAATTAGAATTGAGAGTAGTTCCATTAAAGACACGTGCCTAGTGTGTGCCTATATGCAAATTATGTGGAGGTGCGATAATCTCGACTCTAGAATAAAAAATAACGAGATTACCCAAACACTCCTAATTTTACTTTCGCTCAAACAAATATGTCGAAAAGTACATATTGATTATGTAATTCGATTAATATTTGTGAGATCATGTATGCATGAAAAAGAAAGTTTTTAGTTTGCATCAACAATGCACGAAAAATGTTTCATGATCCTAGTTTCGTGAAATTTTTCGAAAACAATGGAATTGGGGTGTTTGGCGACTACATTGTTTTGGCGCCAGAAGTTTTGAAAAATTTGAGTGTTGATGACTTCTAATTGCAAGTTTCCTAGACACGATTCCTCTTAAATCTACTTAATCTTAATAAAAACTAGATTTTAATTAAAATATGTGATTTAAGTGGGTTTATGAAAATCCTATGTTAAGGGAATCATACATCGTCTAATCCTAGTACTAATTTCATAAAGACTCAAAAATTAAAAAACCCCAATTCAATTTTCATGTATAAATAAACCCTATACTCAAGATTAAGGAAGATTAGAGTAAAATGACTTACAATTTATGTTGAAAAAGTGTAAGTGATTGATAGTCTTGAAAATCAATGTCTTGAATATGATCTTGAAGGGGTGTAATTGAATTTTGGGTTGTGAGATTTGGCTTTGACAGCAATGGAGGAAGTTGGGAAAGTTTAAAAGTGAATAGTGTGGGAAGAGAAGGCTAAAATACGGGCATTGTCAGATACACGGTTCCACGGTACCGTTAAATTTAATGGTACTGTGCCACTTTAGTGGAGCCGTGATCTGCTGGGATGAAATTTCGTCCCATTTTGATTTTTGACGAATAAGTCTCGCTGTTTTAGTTAGACTTTTTGACACGAGGAAATAATTTATACCTAATAAATTCTTTTGACGAGGAGAACCTAGACTAGACGAAAGGGGATGACTTCAAAGAGTCATGAGACGAGACACACGAGATGACTTCAATATTTCCCGTGAAATATTTAAATAGTCATGAGATTTATGGAATATGTTCCATCATTCCTAGACCTAGACGAAGATAGTTGAAGGATTCTCGTTTAAGAGGTTTGGTTAGGATGTCGGCGATATTGTCTTGAGAGGGATCTTTCTCAATAGAAATGTTTCCTTTCTGAACATTATCGCGAAGGAAGTGGTGACGGATTTCGATGTGTTTTGTACGAGAGTGTTGAACGGGGTTTTTGCTCAAGTCAATAGCACCTTTATTATCACACATAATAGGAACGTCATCTAGATGGATGTCATAGTCATTAAGAGCTTGTTTCATCCATAGTGCTTGTTGACATGCCTTTCCGGCGCTTACGTACTCGGCTTCGGTCATGGAGATAGCAAGAGCCGTTTGTTTCTTGGAGAACCAAGAAGTTAGACAACAACCCATGAAGGTACAAACGTCACTCGTACTTTTTCTATCCACATAATCTCCCGCATGATCAGAGTCGGCATAGACAACAGTTTTTACATCGGTCCCCTTGGGATAAAATAATCCCAAGTGTATAGTGCCTTTAATGTATCGGAAGATACGCTTAACCGCTTCAAGGTGAGAGGTTTTGGGATCCTCTTGGAAGCGAGCACAAAAGCAAACACTAAACATGATGTCGGGCCTACTTGCCGTGAGGTATAATAAACTTCCTATCATACCTCTATACTTGGTGCTATCCACGGACTCACCTTCTTCATCTTTCGTGAGTTTAATTTCCGTGGACATGGGAGTTTTCATGGGCTTAGACTCTTCTAAACTAAATTTCTTAAGCATCTCCTTACTAACTTAGATTGGTTAAAGAAGATACCATCTTCCATTTGCTTTATTTGTAAACCAAGGAAGAAATTTAATTCGCCCATCATGCTCATCTCAAACTCGTCACGCATGATCTTAGAGAAATCATCACATAGTTCTGGACAAGTTGAGCCAAATATAATGTTGTTGACATATATTTGAGCAATGATGAGATGTGAATTACGTTTCTTTGTGAAAAGTATGTTGTCAACCACTCCCATATCAAATTCATGTTCAATCAAGAATGCCTTTAGTCTATCGTACCAAGCTTTAGGAGCTTGTTTGAGACCATAGAGTGCTTTCTTGAGTTTATAAACATGATTTGGTTTCTCGAAATCAACGAATCCCGGAGGTTGTGCAACATATACCTCCTCGTTGATATAACCATTTAGGAATGCACTTTTCACATCCATTTGGTACAACTTAAAGTCTAAGGCACAAGCATAGGCAAGGAGTATTCTAATTGACTCGAATCTACCTACGGGTGCATAAGTTTCATCGTAATCTATTCCTTCTTGTTGGTTATAGCCTTGTGCTACTAACCTTGCCTTATTCCTAGTTATGACGCCATTTTCGTCGAGTTTATTCCTAAACACTCACTTAGTTCCTATGATGGTTTGATTCTTAGGTGGAGGTACTAAATCCTAAACTTAGTTCGCGGTGAATTGATTAAGCTCCTCTTGCATGGCAACTACCCAGCTTTAATCCTTAATCGCTTCACCGACATTCTTAGGTTCAATGGTTGATATAAAACAAAAGAAGTTACTTTTGTTTTGAGCTTGTGACCTAAGGGTTCTTTGGTTTAGGTTTCCTATGACATTTTCAATAGGATGGTTCTTGGATTCCTTAATGTTGACAATCTCGTCAACTTCAACTATTTCATCCTCAATGTCATCTTCTAAGGTCTTCTTTCCATTAACCTCAATGGCTTCATCCTCATCTAAGTCATCATCCACCAAGGGTGATGTCTTAGTTGGTGGAGGACTTTCATTGAATGTCACGTTGAGTGACTCTTCGACTTTCATTGTTTCCTTATTTAGGACAACATAGGCCTTACTATTTTGGGAGTAACCTAGGAAAACACCTTCGTAAGACTTTGGGTCAAACTTGGTGAGGTAATCTTTAGTGTTGAGAATGAAGCACTTGCTTCTAAACACTCTAAAGTAATCAAGAGTAGGTTTTCTACCTTTGATGATTTCATATGGTGTTTTTTCTAAGATAGGTCTAATTAGAATCCTATTAAGAATGTAAGTTGAGGTGTCCATCGCATTACACCAAAAATTTTGCGGAATTGATTGTTCATTCAACATCGTTCTACTCATCTCTTGTAGAGTACGATTTTTCCGCTCAACTACCCCATTTGATTGTGGAGTGCGTGGAGCCGAGAAATTATGTGTAATACCATTAGCATCACAATATACTCCAAATTGCACTTCATTATCAAATTCCCAACCATGATCCGTCCTAATTGAGACTATAGTACACCCTAGTTGATTTTGGACTTTCTTACTAAAGATTTCGAATTCCTCGAAAGCTTGTGTCTTATTCTTAAGAAATCGAGTCCAAGTATACCTAGAATAGTCATCAACTATTTCTAAGGCGTAGTAATTTCCTCCGTAGCTCCGTACGGCGGATGGACCAAATAAGTCCATGTGAAGGAGTTCTAGGCATCTAGAGGTCGAGACCATATTCTTAGCTTTGTGACTAGAATGAGCTTGTTTTCCAACTTTACAAGCGTCACAAAAGTGTTTATCAAACTTAATCTTAGGTAGGTTTTTAACTAGTTCCTTAGACGCCAATGATTGTATCAAGCGTATATTGGCGTGACCTAATCTCCTATACCATAGAGTGGAATTATCATCTATGGTTGTTAAGCAAATCTTATCCTAAGGCTTATTTCCTATTTTCATAACAAATAAGCCATTCCTCCTAACTCCTTTGCCTATGGTTTTACCATTCTTAATTATCTCACTACCCACTTCGGAGAATATAACTCTACACTTATTGTCTACCATTTGACTAATGCTAAGCAAGTTAAATCCTAAGTTATCTACATGCTCAACATCTTTAATAGTGAGGGAGTTTTGAGTAATCGTACCTTTGCCTATTATGTTGCCCTTAAGTTTGCTACCGAAAGTGACATTACCTCCATTGTATGCCTTGTATGATGAGAATAGACTTCGGTTACCCGTCATATGATTAGTGCATCCACTATCCTTGACCCATTCGTCAGGCTCCAAGTCGATTCCCAAGCATATCTATTGAATAAGAAAATCATTCAAACATTTGGTCCCCAATATCTCATGGGTCCAAAGTTGTTAGTGTTAAACATCCCGTGCATTAGTTGCATTTGGTTAGGATGTTATAACGGAGGACAAATTTTCCATGGCAAGTAACTTTGTAGTTGACGGTTATTCCAAGTTACAGGATAGTTACTTGGAAAATATTGTCTTCTAGAGTTACCTCTCGGTAGAAGAGTTCTTGACCGAGGTTTAGGAACATTTGTTTTTTCTAGGTGGAGGAGTCTTTGACCTAGTGTCGGGTTTTACAAAGCCAATCCTGGGGTTTGATTTGTAAAATCTTTTTACTTCCTTTATACTAGCAATAGGTACTTTAGTTCCATTTACAACTATGTGACTTGGTTTAGGACTTGAATTATTTTTCAAATTTGACTCAGTTCTGTCTTCAGCACCAGACGGTACCACGGTACCATTAAATTTAATGGTGCCGTCTGTACCTTTAGTGGTGCCGTCTACTGTTTCGACAGAACTTGTGGGTTTGACAAATTTTACTTGTTTCATTTTACTTATCGAAGCTTTATTTGGGTCAAATCCTAAGCCCGCTTCGGTATGTTGACCACTTGTAACACCCCAACCTGACAAGGGTAGAAGCATCACATTATGGTGGCATATCAAAGCATAAATAAACAAACGCAAGCGGAAGTCTTAACATAAGTCAACATGACTTAAAGAATTACATAAGTTCCATAAACCAAAATGAAAGGAAACATAATCAGAGTCTAATCAATTGGTAAACATAAACCAAATCTAAGAAGTCTAGGGTAAGTCCACACTCAGCTCCTACTCTCAACCCAAAGATAGCCCCAGCTCCTAACTTGATAAACCTGCCGCGGAGAAAAGAAATGCGGCTGAGCTTAAAAACCCCAGTGAACAGATATATGATAATAGAGAATAGAAATATAAATGTGAAGTTCAAATGAAGTACAATGGGGAAACATAAGTAAGCATAATGTAATGTAAGGGAAACATAGTGTATAGGTTAAGTAACAGGAATCTATGAAGTCGCCTGCATAAACAGAATCATAATACCATGAGCTCAGAAACATAATCATAATCTTCATATCATCTTCATAAGTAACATGATGGAGTGATCAGCTCCCAGAATTTTGAAGGGCATGTATTGCACACAATACCAATCACCAAAAATATCTCACAACATAACCATAATATAAACAGATCTAGGATGCATCCATACGCCCCTGCAGAAATCATAATCATCGTGGCCATACTGCCCATACATATTACATAACAAAAGGGACGGGGTGGAACATCACTCGACCACCCTAGAGTCGTGTCATCGGTGCATCAATAACACGGTCATGGTACCTCAATGACTAGGAAAGCTCAGGTAACATAAGGGTTCATAAACAAAGGCTCATATCATAGTTGTCATATCATAAGGTTCATAGCAAAGGTTCGTAGTGAAGGTTCATATCAAAGGCTTATAGTGAAGGTTCATATCTATGGTTCATATCAAAGGTTGTAAGTCACAAAGGAAACCTTAAAGATAAGGTCAGAATATCCGTACCTTGAGTAAATGAAAAGCTGAATAAGGAAAGGATCACAGAATGGAAATACTCCTCTTCAGAATCTACACATGATATAGTAGTACTTATTAATAGCTTGTTTTATAAGTTTACTCATTGATGTTGTTCTTATTACATATTAGGGCTTATTTCCATTTTTAGTAACTTTCCTCTTTTAGTAACCTTCTATATTTAGTAAGTTTCCGTATTTAGCAAGTTTCCGTGTTTAGCAAGTTTCCATGTTTAGTAAGTTTCCTTATTTAGTAAGTTTCCCGATTTAATGACTTCCAGGGTTATAAATGATAATTAAGTAAAATTGAAGACTTAAAATGATAAACATTATAGTTTAGGGTTTAATTTGACACTTTTAATAGTTTAGATTTTAAAGTGTCATTTAGCATAGTTCATGGTCTAATATGTAAGTTATACATTTGTATTAAAATTCTCATACGTATACATTTTAATCACCTCATTAGTCATGCCCATGTAACTAAACTTTAATTCATGTACTTTCCCTACTCGACATATGAAATAACCCAAGACAAACCCTTTTAACACGAACCACTCTCGACCCATATGCCATTTCATTGTCCATTTTAAAGAGACCCAATCCACCCTAGAACCCTCCTTTCGAACCATATTACTCACCCATATCGACCTGATGTAAATCACTTGAACTTGACATCTTAACACACACCAAAACCCCTTTACACAACACATTCGACACCAACAATCATTAACCAGAAAACCCCATTTCCAGCCCCATTCGACACACCAATACACACATAAAATTACACCTCTTGACACCCATTTCACAGCCCTAACGCAGCCCACAAACACACCCTAATTCCCATATATTGACCCATATAAAATAGCGACACAAAGCCCTATTTCTTCCCTGAATACCATCATATTTACACGCACCTAGCCATGCATAAAACCTTCATTTATACGCTCATATGAACAGATTCGAATGGCCACACATGCACCCTACACGACCCTTACCCAACCAGACCAGTAGACACATTCATGACCACTCTATTCGACCCTTGCTAACTTACATAAAATCATACACCAGACCTTGAAATGACTAGACCATAACTATCACTATTATACATGTATTACTTCCAGGTTCTTACGCCAAATTCATACCATGACACTCACTCATATATTCGACACAAAATCACACTTTTACACGATCAAACATCCAGATCAAAACCCTTCATATAGACATACAACTGGTTCATTATTTTATGTGCCCTAATGATTTAATTCCACGCAAACAAATTGATTTTAAAACAGACCATGAACCTCCTATACGACACATATACTGGTTCTATATATCATGCATTTAACTCCAATTCTCATTGATTATATACGATCAACCTGTATGCTTTTGTATTAGAATAACGAGCCTCACAACTGGTTTTAATAACAGACTTAACAGTGTATATATCGACTCATGTAATTCACCTTTCAAAGACCAGAATCTATTATTTTATGTGCTCAATATTACCCTTTATTTTGTTAATGTTACAATCAATCAAGAGCCTGTTTTTAGGTTTCCATATTAAGATTTCATGTGGCGTTTTTATGGTTAACGAGTAGCATAATAAATAGATTAATACACGTATTAAAGCATGTTACTAATAGGTTTTCGTGTTGACTATATTCAGATTCATATTCATTTGTTGTGTGTCGATTTGGAAACAAGAAAACAAGAGAAGGATGTGATGATACCTTGTGCTTAACGAGACAAAAAGAATGGAGAACAAGAACCCTAGAACCCCAATGATCTAATACTTATGAACCCCAGCAGCAAACCTTCGAACTCTTTGCCCTTGAGAGAAAAATATAGCAGGAACCTATGTGTTTTTATTTTGTGACATACAAATGAAAAGAAGAGAACAAACCAGATCATAAGAATAGGAGGAGCGTACACTTAAGTTTGGAAAGGTTATATTTGATATTTAATTGTGATAATGTCTGACCTTGATTTGCGGAAATTATGGGCCGAATTGAGGATCCTTATCTCTATTAACTTTGTACAAATCGTGTATTACTAGGACTATAGGGGCGTACAAGATTTGAAGAATTAGGAATGTTTTTATAATTTGTAACAAATATTATTATTACGTATGACTTAGGTTAGTTTATAATAATTGTATTTATATTCATAACATACAGTTTTAGGTGTTTAATTATAATGTGTAATTTAATTATAAGGTGATGTTTTTAAATGACATATATTTAAATTTTCATACCTAGGTTAAAATGTATAATGCTCTTGTATAATTATTTGTATGCTCTTATAGATTCAAAAATTAGAGGGGCAACATGGGAATTTCAAGTGAATGGAAATTTAGGGTTTTACAACTCTTCCCTTCTAAAAGAAAATTTTCGTCCTTGAAATTTGAGCAGACAGATCAGATGGAAACGTATCGAATCGCGAAAAGCACATGGATAATAAATACGCATAACTCTTCAGTTTCTCAAGTAGTCTCGTCTTCAGTATAATTCTTTCCAAGGATTTTCACATGCAGACAGATCTTGTTCCTCAAAATTCATAGTCTCAGATCTTTATACAGAGTAGATCATAATGAATCAGATTCCACGGATGTGAAACGTAGATGTAGCAGATGGTAGGTGAAACTTCTCAATAGTAACACATGGGATACATACAGACAGAAAACAGATTGGATGATAATAACAAATGGTAGAGAGTTCTACAATGAAGCCTAAGATTCTTAACGGATGCACAAAGGTCAACAAAACGCATGTCGAGAATTCAAATGTATCTAGATGTCTAACGATGAAGGCAGAGTATTCGCACAGGTAGAATGAACCTAAGGTCTCACTATTCGCGGATAATCTTCATTGAATGTCAAAAATCTAAAGCTCCTCAGGCACTCCTCGAAATATCCTATGATCACAATAAATGTATGTTATATGACGTAAGTATTATCACGTTAGCTATACGTCATAATACTAGCATCATATAAATATACCTTCATGATGGTCATACTTTATCTCAAGTTGTGAATAAGCAACCTATCATCAACCTCCTAGTTCTCCTTCACTCTCATAGGTTAACAAAATCAATTGTCATCAACGGGACAGAGTTAGGGAAAGCAGGTCTCATCATAAAAGTAAGGAAAACGTAAATATGCCTAGCAGACATGAGGTACGCCATCAATTGTATCAATTCTTCCACGATTCATCAAAATTCTCAATACATGATAAATAAATCAACATACGAAGGATTATCATAGAACAAAATTACCAATTGAGAATTTAAAACATTCAAAGGATTTTATTCAATAAAACACCACACCAGTGTATCATGAAATGAGAGGAAATAAATGTCAAACATTTGAATCATACGGAAATGAAATTAAGGAAACTAGTTGTGGGCACGGTCTCCTGGCTGATTCGGCTTGTTGTCTCTGGCATTTCTGTTGTAGTATGTGGCACGGTTCTTGGGACAGTCTCTGATCTTGTGTTCTGTGGAGCCACAAGAATAATAGGAATTAGCGACTCTGTGGCACGCACCTCTATGGTACTTCCCACAAGTGACACACAATGGGACTCTAGCTTGATCTTGGTTCTACTATTGATTTGTAGGCCTTGATCCACGGTTGAGTTGCTGCGATGGATCTCTATTCCTCCATGACCTCTGGTTGTTGTTGTTGTGCTGTCGATCTGTAACATATTCATAATCATATAACACACAAACAATGGAGATTTGGTCGAATTAAAGTAGCGGTTTTAGAGAGAGAAAGAAAGTGGGAACTTAGAGAGAGAAAGAGAACATGTATTATGTGAAAATGAGAAGGAGTTCCAACCCTCTCCCTAGGTGGAGAGGGGTATATATAGATACAATAATAAGTGCCCCGTGTGGGCTGTGAAGCGAGCTGACAGTGGGTAAAGACCCGACCCACTCCACAAGTTCTATATTAACTAATCTATTACTAATATTACTACTAGTCCTATGAGCTAGGTAATGCTAATAGATACTCGGGGTGACCGAGTCTTCAGATGAATATTTATATTCCTAACAATCTCCCCCTAAGGGCGGTCACCCTGGAAATAATATTTTGAATTCTTAGCATTCCATTAGATGAACATATCTTCCTAGCTCGTAGGTCTTGATTCTTCAAAATCATTGATCTTTGTGCATTCAGTAGTGAGCTTTTAATGACTGATCTTTTGACTTAGATGATCTTCGAGTGTTCTTTGAGGTTATCATCCAACAACTGTCTTCTAGTCATCTTGCAACATCGTCTCCTTGTGAAGTTGTGATCTTTGAGTCGACGTGCTCACACTTTCTTGAATCATGATTTTCAGCATCAGAGTTGCGGAAGCAATGTTGAAGGTCTTTCCGTTTATCATGACTTCTTTGAATACAATGATGGTGAAGTATGAGCATGGGGTGATGGATCAACATCTTCTCGGCAAACAGCAGCAACCGCCAAATATTCCTGCATACGACAGTTAGCAATAAAATGTCCGGTACTTACAGGTTCGGACTTCGAGATGGTTAACAGCATAGTGTGAAAACTCTCTCTAATCCTTACCAAGGCCGTTCCTAAATCGAAAGCCCACAGAGGGCTTACAAGATCTACCGTAGTAAATCAACGATTAGGTGAGTCGCTGGAGTTCACTCCACGACTGTAGACCGTTTGAAACCGCCGCGACCACTAAGCGTAATCCACAAGGAATTACCGAAGTGACCTGCTTTCAGGGCTGTTTGATGTTGACCCTGGCAGGAATTTCCATTCAATCACTGAGAATTACATTTGTAAATTCCCTCATAAATGTTCTGGCAGATTGCTAAGATCTACGTAGGACTCATAAGTTTACAACTAGTGTCTTTAATGTTGAACAACCAGTGTAGAAGTAACACGTGTTCCTATGAGATCTTATAATGCATCTCGTGTCTCTAGACTCGATATGTGCAATTTTGGTAGTCGGAGACTGGAGCGGTGTCTCCTGTTTCAATATCAACATAACTCGTAATGAGCGGTCGATAGATTATGCAGGGTTCCCCGTGAGAATGAAACAAGTCCTTTTAAGAGAACTTGAGTGGCTTAGAAGGTTTAGTGCAGTGCGTCATTGGGTCCATGACATCTTGTCTTCAATACCGGCATCACCTTAGTAACAACCAGTAGCATATGAATTTAACCCGGTTCTGCCCTAAGGTTGAATAATTAGGAGGGCTATTTCTTTTCACCCTTTCACATTACTTTTCTTTTTAATTCTTCAACCCCTTCTTTCTCCTTTCTCATATTACTCCTTTTTCATAATCATACCTAAGGACTTTCTAATACTAGCTATTTGGTATTGTCCTTGGGTAGATCCCTCCGGCTCTGGCGGATCATAGGACGGTTTTCCTAACCTTAGCCACCTTATAACACCATGACTATCCTATGTTGCCGTAAACCAAAATCCTTGAAAAATCTCTCAAAATGTTCATGATTATGAAACACATTTTGCTAACACTTTGAGAGTTTTATAATTTTCAAAGGCTCCCCCTTAACATGTGCTCATATGTTTTAATTTAAAATTTGCACATGTTGGGTAGAGATTGCACTTTTTGAATTGATCCACTTTCAGTGAACATGACCGATTCGAGACACGCTTACATCACTAGTTAGACTAGCTTGAAATTATTACCCGGCCTGGTCACATCCACAGAAAGTTTCTCGAAATGGTACACTCTACTCAGACATATCCTCTTCGAGACACGCTTACATCACTGGTTAGACCAGCTTGAAATTATTACCCGGCCAGGATATGTCCTTTCGATTAATGACAGTTTGTGTTTCGTCAATTCATTGGTAAGGTCTGAGTCACATGAGTTTAGCACATATGGGAGAGCTTACATTTAAGTCCAAATAATCACATTTTCATCAGAATTTCATATTTAAATCACATTCTCTCCCCCGATCAAAAATTTCAAACCATTTGAGATTTGTGATCCCAATTGATTTAAATATGTTTAGAAAATTTGGGAGAAAATGTGGTCAGGTTTTAATGTATTCTGATTATGGAGCATACTATGCTCCCCCTTAAACCACGAGAGAGTGTCACTGCTGATGTTGCACAATGCTTAAAAAGGTGTCAGAAATTTGAACAAATACTCTCCCCCTCAATTAATGACCCGTTTTCTATTTAAAGAGCTGTAGTCATTCAATTGAGCGACAAGTATTTGTGAAAATTTAAGTCCAGTTACCACCTTGTGAAACACCAAAACTCTCCTGAAGAATCATAGAAGATAAAGAGTTTGTGGTGTAAAGAAGACTTCTCTTCTTATACAAGAAATGATGCACTGAATCGTACATCAGATCGAAGAAACATGGATATAAAGTAATCCATGCCCAGGTGAACATCACCCAGTTGGAGGAACAGCTGTCCTTTTGGCGACATGCTTTCCCCATTATAAAGCGCGGGTTGCAGTATGATGTAACTGCAAGCCATTTAGACATGTTTTAACCGGTTAGTATAACTTCTGCTCGAGCTTCATTTAAAGACCCGTGTCATTATTGAATGACATTTCTAGGTCCGTAAATGTTATCGATAAACAGAAGACATGCCTAGAAGAACTATTTTTGGTATTTTCTGATTTTCTGATTTTTAGGGCTTTTATAGGTTTTATATTTTTCTATTTTCTTTTTGGTTTTAGATATATACACGTATATACAAGGATATGTGAATCCAATCCTTTACTCCTCCTTTTCTTCTTGAAGACATTTGAGTGTTTCAGGTGTCAAGCTCTTCATACAAAGACGAGGGAGAATAAACTGAAATCGTTCTCTCGGAAGTGCCTTGGTGAAGATGTCACCCGACTGAAACTCCGTCCTCACGAAGTATAGTTCAACAATCCCTTTTTCAACCTGTTCCCTTATGAAGTGATGCCTGATATCGATGTGCTTCGACCGGGAGTGTTGGACATTGTTACAACAAAGAGCAATAGCGCTTTTGTTGTCACAATACAGAGGAATCTTGTTGTATGCATAGCCATAGTCCGAAAGTTGTGATCTCATCCATAGGATTTGAGCACATCAAGCAGACATAGCAATGTACTCGGCCTCTGTAGATGATATAGAAGTGCTCATCTGCTTTTTAGAAGACCAACTAACCAACTTTTCCCCCAAAAACTGAGCTCCCCCCGAAGTACTTCGACGAGTATCTTGACACCCGGCATGATCAGCATCAGCATAAGCCGTGAGTTCCATTGCAGTGTCCTTAGGATACCAGAGACCCATATGAACAGTGCCTTGAAGATATCTGAAGACTCTTTTCACTGCTTCCAGATGCTTTTTGGTAGGCTTGGATTGGTACCGAGCGCACATACATACTGCGAACAGAAGATCAGGTCTACTAGCAGTGAGATACATCAAGGATCCAATCATACTTCTATACTTTGTTTGATCAACAGGGATCCCAGAGAGGTCTTCATCCAACTTTGATCTTTCAACCATGGGAGTGTCAACAGAATCACTTGAATCAAATCCAAACTTCTTCAAAATTTCGTTTGCATATTTGGATTGATTAATGAAGATGCCTCCGGGACTTTGAGAGATTTGCAGACCTAAGAAAAACGACATTTGTCCCATCATCGACATCTGGAACTTAGAACTCATCTCCTTTGAAAACCGATCACATTCACTAGGATCAGAAGAGGCAAAAATAATGTCATCTACATATATCTGAACATGAAGTAGATGTTTGCCCGCCTTCCTGGTGAATAGCGTGGGATCAACAACACCCTTGGAAAATCCGTTTGCAAGAAGGAACTTGGACATCGTGTCATACCACGCCCTAGGTGCCTGCTTCAAGCCATAGAGGGCCTTCTTCAAGAGATAGACATGAGTGGGATGATCAGCGTCCACAAATCCTTCTGGTTGACTCACATAGACTTCCTCCTTTAAGTCACCATTCAAGAAAGCTGTCTTAACATCCATCTGGTAGACTATCATATTTTGACTAGCAGCATTTGTTAGAAAGATTCTAATGGCTTCAATTCGTGCAACCGGAGTAAAAGATTCTTCAAAGTCTATGCCCTCTTCTTGTCGATACCCTTTTGCAACTAGCCGTGCCTTGTTCTTCAGAACATCACCATGCTCATCGAGTTTAACCTTGAAGATCCACTTTAGAGCAATGATCATTGCACACTCTGGAAGAGGCACTAATTCCCATACTTCAAGCCGATCAAATTCATGAATTGCATCTTGCAAAGCGTTGAACCAGCAGTCCTTGGACATTGCTTCTTTTGCATCTTTGGCTCGACTTTGGATATTATGGAATTGAAGAAACACCACAGTGCATCGGTGGCAAGTTGTTTTCGTGTAGATACCGGACGCAAAGGATTACCAATGATGTTGTCAATTGGATGATCATTGGTCCATTTTCTGAGATGATCGTGGGGTTGAGGGTTTTGAACTGATGTTGTCGTGTTGTGATCTCCTGAAGAAGATGTATCAGTTGAAGACTCAGGAGCAAATATGTTCTCAAACGGAACATCATCAACAGGAGCAAAAGGATTAACTTCAAAAGAATTGTTTTCTACAGAACCTTGTTGTACCGAAGAAGACTGAATATTTGATGATGAGGGCGATTGACTGGCAGGTGGAGCATCTTGACTGATTGATACAGATACAGATGGACCTTCTGAGTTCTGTGGAATTTGAGAATCATCAACAAGAGGTACAGGTGGAACTTCCGTTGTGGTATTTACTGTTGGTGGCTCAAAATATTCGTCAAACATCGAATCAAATAACTTCTTCAACTCTTCACTGGTGGGAGGTACATAAGGAACTGTAGGCGTGGGATTCTGTACAAGACCTAAACTAATTGGTCCAGGTGTCAATAGATTAGGTGTGGGTCCAGAACTGGTTTGTCCAGGAGCCGTTTGCTCAGTCAGCTCATCGAATGTAACGTGAATAGTTTCCATTATTTGTCGGGATCGCTTATTGTAGATTCTATACCCCTTGCGATCTGGTGCATACCCAAAGAAGAAACCTACGTCTGCTTTAGCTTTTAGCTTTCCCAAATCTTGACCATCATTTGTCGGATAGCTCAAAGCACCGAACACTCGAAGAAAGGAAAGATCTGGTTTCTTCCCATGTAACAGCTCGTAAGGAGTTTTGTTGTGAAGAGTGTGTATCAAGGAACGATTTTGGGTGTAACACGCAGTAGCAATTGCTTCTGCCCAAAGAAACATCGGAGCCTTAGAATATATTTGCATAGTTCTTGCAGCTTCCACTAGAGTACGATTTCGTCTTTCAACAACACCGTTTTGCTGAGGAGTGCGTGCAACACTTTTCTGATGAGTTATGCCAATATCTTCATAAAATTGACTGAGTTGTTGGTTAACAAACTCAGTTCCATTGTCCGTCTGGATGATTCTGACAGTTTTGTTCAGCCTTACTTGTAACTGCTTGATTAGTTTAATGATAACCTCTGGAGTTTCATCCTTGGTTCTCAAAAACTTTACCCATGTAAACCGAGAGTAGTCGTCGACCACCACCAGAACATACTTCTTTCCATTGATACTCTGCACTGTCATTGGTCCGCACAGATCCATGTGAAGGGTGTGAAGAACTTCCATGATGGAATTGATTGTTTTGGGTTTGTGAGTATGTTTCTTGCTTTTGCCCAATTGACATGCAGAACAAAGATGATCTTTCTCAAATTTTAGTCTGGGCATGCCTCGTACAAGATCCTTGCGAGACAAGACATTTATGGTGCCGAAGTTCAAGTGATTCAAATGACGGTGCCAAAGCCATGATTTAGTCTTTGAGGCCTTTGAAAGCAAGCATATAGGAGAGGACCTCATCATTTCTTCAATTGAGATGGTGTATAAATTGGTACCACGACTGCCTTTAAGAAGATCAACACCATCCAACTCTCTGACGAAACAAGTGTATTTTCTGAAAGCAACTTCAAGATCGGAGTCACAAAATTGACCAACAAAAAACAGGTTATGTCCTAGTCCTTCCACATAGTATACTCGGGAAATTACACTGTCACCAAACACATAATCTCCATAACCCATAATTGCCCCAAAATGGTCGTTCCCAAATCTAACTGTCCCGATAAACTTTTTCACAAAATTCTTGAGCCGTGAACGATCCCCAGTCATATGTTTTGAGCAGCCTGAGTCCAAATACCAAAGGACGATTTGTACGACCTGCATTTGAAAACAGACAACGATGGATAACTAAAAAATGTGGATCCCCACGTACAGCTGGGGTCCGTTTGGTTAGCACACACAAATTTTGGAACTACAAGTTTCATAGATGCAACTGTATTTACAGTGGAAATTACACTAGAGGAAGCAATTGACCTAGTAGTAGGGCATTGTGTCACTAAAGGCAACATTCGACCAGTTGGTCTCCATTCCTTAACCTTCACTACTTTATGGTTATTCAATTTAGTTAAGGGGCACAGATCTCCTAAAGTGAGCTTCCTTCCAGTGGGTCTCCATTGATACCCGACATTTGCAAACGTTTTTCCTGTTGCCTTCCAAACTTTCTTACTTGTTTCAGTTTTCCTAACATTCTTAACATGGGGTTGTATAGGAGACATCAAAAATGACACAACACAATCATCATGATTAGCATAAATTAAACATTCGTTACATGTTTTACAGACAGCATTAGAATTCGAATTAATTACAGTACTTTTGATACTAGAATCAACACGATTCATTCTACTCATTGCAAACTTATTGTTCCTAAGTTAGGCTTCTACTTTCTTCTCGTGACCACTCTTAGCCGGCGCAGTCCTATCTTTCCTTGCATTGCCTCTAGGCTTTGACCCGCTAGCTTTGGTGTCACATTTTACTCCCGTAGAAGTAATGATGGGAACATTAGTTTGTTTTACTGTCATTTGCTTTCCTGACTTTGATGTGCTGGGTTCTGATGTTCTCAGTGGTAGATCAAAGGTTACTTGCTTGTTTTTAGTCGTAGATGATGATGCAACAAATCTATCTCTTTTGTTATCAATCTTAGGGCCAGTGCCAATGACGTACTCTAAAAATTCCTGAGACCTTTTAGTGAGGAAGCAGGCATCCACAACTGCTTTATCAAGTGGTTTTTCTATCCTATCCTCCTCTACAATCTCACGAAGTATATCCAGGCTATCCTTAAGGTGATTAAGATAAATTTGATGGGCAGACCTATTGTTCCTAAGGGGAATTGGAATAGGCGCAACATCAACATCATACTTTTTAACAACAGAAACCTTTGGAGCAACCTTATCACAAGTGTCAATTGGCATTTTTCCTTTCACCTGAGTCTTAAGATTCTCAATTTCATTTAACAAAGAAGTTATCTTTTCATTATGACTGTTTTGTGTGACTTTAATTGAGTCATATAACTCTTTGTAATGCTATTTGATTTTTGAATTTTCAGCTCGAAAACACTCATTTTCACCATGTAACTTATTGATAGTGTCCTGATAGTGAAAATTATGAGAATCCAAAGACGATGGTTTATTGGTGCCAATTGTTTCACTCTTATTTGACTTTAATTGGGCAATTTGAGCCCTCAACTGTCGAATCGTGTTAGTGAGAGCTTGAATTTTTTCATCACGTTTACTCAATTCAAAATATGTATCAAATTCAGGAGCATCCAGAGATGTCTTGGCATTTGATATTTTACATTTTTCTTCTAAGTGTTGATATTTTAATTGTAAATTAAGATAATCAACTTCTAGTTTTGAAAAACGCTTGACCATGTAATCATGGTCATCATTTTGAATTTTCTCTTGCAGTTTCAAATTCTCCCCCTCAAGCTCAACAACACGATTCTGGGTAACATTCAATGCAATAGAATACTCATGAAATTGACAGGCAGTTAAAGCAGAATCAGTGGCAGTATAAAATATATCCTGTGCAATACATCTAGCAATCAAATTCTCATTGGTGATGAGAATGTTCTTTCTCTCGATCTCACGGCTCTTAAGTTCTATCGCATTTTGAGCTACCTCATTTTCTATATCTTTAAACATTACTTTTATTTCATTTACTTCAGTTTCAAGAGCGTTTTGCAATCCTTCAAACTGTTCCTTGAGTAATTTAAAGAATGGAATGACCTCATTTAAGTAACACCTTTTTGTCTGTTCAAAACCCCTTTCCCCCTCAGTAATTCCGGTTGGTGTAATTCTCTTCTTACATGTTTTATCAAAATCAGCAAATAGTTGACAAAGTACATATATGCTAATTAAGGTTTTACATTTAGTAGGAAGAGTTAAAGGAACCAAATGCCTAGGTGTATTGGGAGGATACACCGTCGCAGCTGCAATTTTCCTAAGGGATGGAGTTTTGGCTTCAAGCTCATCGGCCTTTCTCTTTTCCATATCTATAGACCAAAATATTTGTTCAGGCGTTAACTTCTTTTGAGGTGCAAACACAGTCAATCTATTCTCCTCATAATAATCATGGGGTTTGACTATTATTCGATTGGCTATGCATTTGGGATCCTTCATTTTCTCATTCATTCTTTCTCTATTTCTCACATCTATCTCATTACTCTCTTCTAAAGATGAAACATCAGGTGGGGCATGACCAGGCATAATCATCACATTGGCATCATATAAGGCAGGTTGGGTCACTTTAGCTTTCTTAAGGAGAGCTAATTTAGGTTCACCTACATTACTGACACTATGCTTATCACACAACTTTTTGTGCTTTTGAAGCATTTGAACCGTTTGTCTAGATTGGTCTTGCGTGTACAACTTATTTTCAAGCTTATTCTTTAAGTTTTTAAGTCTTGAGAAATCATTTAAGAGTTGTGTTTCTTTTTCCTTGAAATCTTGTTTTAGTGTATTTACATGCTCTAGGGCCTCCTGTTTTTGTTTAACAGTCTGATCCAGCTGTTTTTGTAAAGAATTCAACTCTTGTTTTAATGTTTCCTCCCTTAAGTTACGCTCAGTTATAAGTGTACGCATTTGACTATCCATTTTCTGCTCACGTTCAGTTAGTTCAAATTTAGCACGTTGTTCATAAATTGCCACCTGATCTTTATATATGTTTAGTCTAGTGGTCAAGGGGTCATCAGGGACAAACTCAGTGTTTTCATGCCACTCACAAGCATTATCTACAACACAAGCATTATCTACAAAAGATGCACCACCTTGTACATCAGACACGTTGTTGTGATTCACATATTGTTCATATGGAATAATATTACTATTTCCCATGTCAACAGTATCTGAATCAACCCCATCTGTCTGTTGTACTTCGTTGGGAATCTTTTGTTTATCAACCACGTCATATGTGTCATAAAGCTTTAGTACCTCAGAAATCACAGATGCATTGGAGGAACCAGCTTGTTGAGGTGATGAGACAACAGAGGACAAATTAGCCATGAAGATTGTTTGAGCTGTTGGTTCATCATCCACATCAGAGTCAAAAGCATCACAATCATCAGCTTTGAAAATGTTGGGATCATTAAGTGCAAGGTCCTGAACTGGCTGTTCGTCCACATCGGCATCAAAAGTATTTCCCCCATCGCCAGCAAGAAACAACATTTCTTCTTCGTCCAACACAGCTCCATTCTCTTGAGCCTGCATCAACAACATCTTGTCCTTGAAATAGTCTGAGTTCTGAGGACGTTTTGGTTGATTGCAGTTTCTGGCAATGTGTCCAAGTCCACCACAGTTATAACACTTAGGCTGTTTCCCCTGCCCCTGATTTGCATTCCCTACTCTGATCTGCACATTACCTCGACCCATGTTCCTTTGATTCAAGTTTTGCCTCCCCTGAACATTTTGAACTACAATTCTTCCATCCTCCACCGTTGCCAGATTGCGTGGGTTTGATGAGGTTATGAGTTGATTGTTAGTCTGAGGGAGTGTTGCTTTAAATTGTTGAACAAGTAAGGACACTTGGTTGGTAAGGTTATCAATCATTTCACTACAACAAAAAGTGGAATTGGTTACACCAAAAATGAGTGACGATATACATATGGTCACACATGGTTTTTTTTGTGTGTGTGACTAAAGGTCGTGTGACCATAGGGTACCTACGGTCACATGTTTTGGTTCTTTTTAGTCTCACTTACAAAAGAGTAACCAAAACGTTAAAATGTGTGACTAAATAGGTACAATTTTAGTTGGATTAATCAGCTTTGTGTGACCAAAAACTCTTATAGTCACACGAAGCATTTTCTTTTTGTATATTTAGTCACATACAATTAAACATAAAGTGGCCAAAAGTGTTAATAAGTGTGACCATATGGTGTTGAAAGTGAAGAAATGTATGGTTTGTGTGACTATAGATCATCCAATTGCCACATAAATTTGGTTTTTGTGTGGCCTTTTGTACCATTTAGTCACACAAATCATGTTTCTTTTGGGTATTTAGTCACATACAATTAATCATAAAGTGGCCAAAAGTGTGAACAAGTGTGACCATATGGTGTTTAAAGTGAAGAAATTTGTGGTTTGTGTGACTATTGATCATCCAATGGCAACATGAATTGTATGTTTGTGTGGCCTTTTGTACCATTTAGTCACACATATCATGTTTCTTTTGGGTATTTAGTCACATACAATTAAGCATAAAGTGGCCAAAAGTGTGAATAAGTGTGACCATATGGTGTTTAAAGTGAAGAAATTTGTGGTTTGTGTGACTATTGATCATCCAATGGCCACATGAATTGTATGTTTGTGTGGCCTTTTGTACCATTTAGTCACACATATCATGTTTCTTTTGGGTATTTAGTCACATGCAATTAAGCATAAAGTGGCCAAAAGTGTGAATAAGTGTGACCATATGGTGTTTAAAGTGAAGAAATTTGTGGTTTGTGTGACTATTGATCATCCAATGGCCACATGAATTGTATGTTTGTGTGGCCTTTTGTACCATTTAGTCACACATATCATGTTTCTTTTGGGTATTTAGTCACATGCAATTAAGCATAAAGTGGCCAAAAGTGTGAATAAGTGTGACCATATGGTGTTTAAAGTGAAGAAATTTGTGGTTTGTGTGACTATTGATCATCCAATGGCCACATGAATTGTATGTTTGTGTGGCCTTTTGTACCATTTAGTCACACAAATCATGTTTCTTTTGGGTATTTAGTCACATACAATTAAGCATAAAGTGGCCAAAAGTGTGAATAAGTGTGACCATATGGTGTTTAAAGTGAAGAAATTTGTGGTTTGTGTGACTATTGATCATCCAATGGCCACATGAATTGTATGTTTGTGTGGCCTTTTGTACCATTTAGTCACACATATCATGTTTCTTTTGGGTATTTAGTCACATGCAATTAAGCATAAAGTGGCCAAAAGTGTGAATAAGTGTGACCATATGGTGTTTAAAGTGAAGAAATTTGTGGTTTGTGTGACTATTGATCATCCAATGGCCACATGAATTGTATGTTTGTGTGGCCTTTTGTACCATTTAGACACACATATCATGTTTCTTTTGGGTATTTAGTCACATGCAATTAAGCATAAAGTGGCCAAAAGTGTGAATAAGTGTGACCATATGGTGTTTAAAGTGAAGAAATTTGTGGTTTGTGTGACCATTGATCATCCAATGGCCACATGAATTGTATGTTTGTGTCGCCTTTTGTACCATTTAGTCACACATATCATGTTTCTTTTGGGTATTTAGTCACATGCAATTAAGCATAAAGTGGCCAAAAGTGTGAACAAGTGTGACCATATGGTGTTTAAAGTGAAGAAATTTGTGGTTTGTGTGACTATTGATCATCCAATGGCCACATGAATTGTATGTTTGTATGGCCTTTTGTACCATTTAGTCACACATATCATGTTTCTTTTGGGTATTTAGTCACATGCAATTAAGCATAAAGTGGCTAAAAGTGTGAATAAGTGTGACCATATGGTGTTTAAAGTGAAGAAATTTGTGGTTTGTGTGACTATTGATCATCCAATGGCCACGTGAATTGTATGTTTGTGTGGCCTTTTGTACCATTTAGTCACACAAAGACATACATGTACAACAATACATTACTAAAAGACATACACAACCATCCAATAGAAGATAATAAATTCAAGTCATATTTCAAAATCCGTAAATCTAAGCATGAGTCTGATATTCGAATTACAAGTTAAAATAACAAATGTCTAAAAGAAATAATCTAAAATCTAGCAACATAAATTGCAGGTTAATGATATCCACATCATATATTACCCATTTCCTTACAGTATCATGCTTCATATTATCCGAATTGGGTGTTTTGCGCAGCTTCACAACAAAAATTCCATGCTTCCTTGTGGTGAGCATCAATTGTATCAGAAAGCATGTTCCAAACTCATATAGATTCCGGACAACTTTCGTTAATAACTTGACAAAGTGATATCGAACTACGCTGCACGATTGCACAGTACTATAAGACTAGAGGCATTTTAGGAAAACTTGCAGCGTGCTACAAAATCATGAGAACTGTAATTGCCGAATATCCATGGAAGAATCCCCTGCACAAAAGAATTGGGATTCTCATTAAAAAAAAGACTAGATATAGAAAACTTGATGTAGACAGAGCTTTATGATTGCACGCATACTGGAGGTAAAAAAGACTTAGTAAGGCCTTAAGCTACTTCTTAATTGTCTCTCTTGCATTAAGGACAAAAGAGACCACATGGATATCGTGGTGGATTATCATTACATTAAAGAACAGCAAAGAGCATAAGATACATACTTGTTCACAACAACATCAAAATCCTGGACCAGTATCGCGATAACATTGAAAACCATCCCAAACACAGTTCTACCCTGGACCAGTATCGCGATAACATGTAAAAGAAGAGCGAATAAGTAAAATATAAATAGCTATAAGATATTCATAGACAACTCAGTTTTACCCTGTCTCCACTGTTAACAAAATGATGGTCAACGACAATGACAAAACTATGGTAAGTCTGAAACTATCAAGGACAAGAACAACAATGAAGTGTTTTCTAATGCGCATATTCTAAGTTATGGAAAATGCACAGATATGAAGCAATGGGACTCACAGTTAGTAGAAAGGTAAATAATTCATTCGGATATACCAACCCAACAGTAAGAAAGCATAGAAAGCAATGCTGAACTTCATTATATGTCTGCAACAAATCCGGTCAAGATGTTATAAAAAAAGATGAGACCAACCATTCATTAAACCTGAGACAATTTAGCTACTAGTTAGTCAACCTTAATAAACAGCGTTAAGAATTTAGACTACTAGTCGATCAAACATATCACATTACGTGCCTGCTCGATATATATTCATAAAAAGATTGGTGTAAAAATAACATAAAAATATTTTTGAGCAATTTAACCATGCCTTCAAGGTCGTCAAATAGCACAAACCTCTCAATGCAACTTCCAAACTATACATTTTTAGTGGATTACTTTACAATCATCAAAACAAAACATTCTCGATATTGAATTTGTACAGTGAATGATAAAACAGCACCTTGAGGCCAACTGGGAAATCTTTACGCTCTTTGCTGTCAGTAGAACTAAAAATAACCGGAAGAAGTGTTGACAAAACAACTGTGAGATCCTGAAAATCAACATAGAAGGATCATCATTGAACAATTAGCTGTTCAGCAATATCTCTACTATCACTAAGGCAAACACAAAAAGTTAGTGCTTAACCTCAAAATCAAGTAAAGGGGGACCGTTTTCAAAGAGTAAAGAGGCATTAAGTAGACTGTGAAGACTACATGTAGCCAAAAAGGCAATATCTTGATCTCTTCTGTATCTGCATAACAGAGAAAAGAAAACGAATTAATCCTCAAAATTCCAGTTTTATCATCCAAAAACACAAATGGTCATGTGTACCAAAATGTACAAATGGTCGAATTACATACTACACACAAAAAACAAAACAAGTCATGTAACTTACAAAAACAAGAATAACGTAAGTAAGAGCATATAGCTACGCATGATTCCAAACCATGAGATCTCGTGAAGTTGCCCAATTCTGTAATAAACTCTCAAAGGCTGAATTTAGAAATGACCTGCACTTGAGCAAACTAGTGTCAGGAAGAAGGGAAAACAAAGTACATCATAACATCAAGCCACCAACAAGCAAACTAATATCTCACGTGACATCACTATCAAGAATTGAAGAAAGAGGGAACTCCACACTATACTGCCAACAGGCTTGACACCAACACTTGAAAGCTGAAAAAGAAAAGACAAAAACCAAATTATCATAAACATACACAGAATAACATGATACTAAAACTATCAGTGTTTTATATAAATCTCAATTGAGAATGTAACATAAGTAACAGTCTGAGACAGCAATTCCTATATAATGAGGTTCTTTCGGTGTACCATTTGCAAATATTGACCGATGTTGATCTCTGACATTCCCCAGAATAGGAAGAACTCGAGAAAACACACCTTTAATTCTTGGCGTAAACTGCAGAGCTTCAATTAAATGTTCATAAAACCAAAAGACATTCAGTTTTATCACGCAATTTTCAATCAGTCAGAAGATGACTCGCTACAGCGGCTGAAAGATGGACAGAGGACTAACCAATTTCAATCCTTGTTTCGGGTTTCACTATAAATTGGCTTGTGGGATCTGAAAAGATGTTAGTAATGTGTAGTGCGATATATCATAGAACAAGAATCACATAAAAATTGATATCGAATGATGTTTACATACCTTATTAAAGGTGAATTTGGAATGAACTGATGAAGAAAAAGCAAAACAATAAATGGTTTGGTGCTAGTGCATAGATATATCCAAGTGAAAAGTAAGAAAGGGAGGCGGTAATTAGATTGGAAGAAGTGTTAGGGTTTTAATTTGGGGAAAAAACAAGGGACGAGAGAGCGGGAAGGATATGAAAAGAATAAGCGGGAGATTGAAAATTTTTAGGAATTTGGAGTCATAATACTTGAGTGTAACGGTGAAGATGGGTGTCAAAAAAGCCAACCCGACTCGAATCCGATCCGGACCCAAACCCGATTAAACATATTCGATTCAGGTTACTCGGGTCAAAAAATTTATTTGGGTTATTCGGGTCAACCCGAGTAACCCGAATACTAAATAGGGCCAAATATCGGGTTGAAAATATTTGGCCAACTTGGGTTCGGGTGAACCTGATTGACCCGAATAAGGATATTTTCTATTTTTATATATGTTTTTATAAATTATCTATGTAAACATATTGAACTAGCCATTTTTTAATCATTTTACTCATATTCGGGTTGACCCGAATAGGCCTGACCCCGACTAACCAGAGTTCTAAAATGGTCCGCTTCGGGTATGGTTTTTTTAGCCTCAACCCAATAATGTCGTAGACTCGTGTCAGTCATACGAGACATTATGGGTAGATTGCCATTTAGCATATTTCGAATTCGTGAATGAAGGACATCTCTTTCTAAAAGGTTCATACATGCTTATCATGGTGGGAGACCGAGATAAGTTGAACAACTGTTGTGAAAACTGTAATACTCCGGGGAGTGTATCAAGTTTCACATGCATTGTGCGAGGAAAGTGTTGGACGTGACGAAGATCCGGAAGCGACCGCTTTTGCTAATTTTTTAATGGTGTTCTCAGATAGTGGCGTACTATCATAAAGACTTAAGAACCCAAGGCCTTTGCTCTAGTGGTACGTGTGTTGCCCACCAACCTAAAAGTTGTGGGTTCAAGCCTCGCCGGAGGCATTTGTGAGATATATTTTGAGATAGGTGGAATATGGTGTGAAAAAAATTGACGTTCAAAAAAAATCCTAAAGACTTGAGAAGATATGGTATTCGCACATTGTGAACAAGATCTGATAGGGTATAGGACCTTCAGCCCAATATACTAAGGTCCACACGCTCTAACTAAGCCCAATTGCGGCTACAACGTATCATACTACGCCTGAGAAACGAACTCCAAGACCAGGCTCGCACGCCTGCCAAATACTTTCAGGCAACGATAGTACTGGAACCCTTTCCAAGATCGTTGCAACCATCAGACATGTGTCACTACCTCATTTGCTTATAGGCAGTGTTGCAATCGTGCATGGATCATTCCATGCATCTAGTGAGACCAAATGAAGCACACCACATTTAATTCAAGTGGCGAAATTGTGAAAGCTCAAATATGATTGTAAACTATAGTTACTAAACAAAACCAAAAGAGAAATAGTTATCTTGTTAAAGAATCAAGACTTTGATAGAAACCGGTCGTAGTGGATAATGTAATTGGAAGAAAAAGAGAGTTTTTTATTGACAATTGTATGGAATTATAACAGAAACCAATGGCCCGAGCCCATCTGTAGGCTTAGGTGTGTTAGGGTTTACGGCTTAACTGAAGCACCCCTGACCATTTGTGATTTATTTCCCGGCCAAACCCCAAATGTTAGCTGATAAATTTGAACCATAAACCTATTATCAGAAAATTAAAGGCTTATCACTAAACCATTTGATTATGTTTATTCATATTATATACATCAATAGTTAAATAGTAAACCAAATATAATGTATACGTTAGATATAAGGTAGATAGGAATTTTTATCAACGGACGTTGGTTTCTTATCAGTCAATATTCAAGCACCCAAAAGGGGATACTCATTACACATGTGTATGTATTGATATTTTCATGATAAAAAGTGAATAAGATACGTCTAAAGGTCGACTCTATTACGGTACGAGGTTAATGATGCATCACACACGCTATAATATGCATAACGAATATTCTAGATCAACTGATAAAAAAAACTCTATATTATATCTAATAAAATTTACTTAATCAAATTAAAACGCGTGGATGATAAAATAAAACCCAAATATATTTTTAACCATAAATTGAACTCGATAAAAGCTTGAACCGAGAAGCTCTGTTATTCGAGATAATATTCGTCACCGTGCCAAATGTACATGTTTTTTAAACTCATTTACAAAAACCAAGGTTGTCAGGATTGGGATCCTACCTAGGATCATTTTCGGCTTTTCCTTTACGTATGTATACAAACCATTTTTAAAAACCTTCCTCTCAAAAAAAGTCAAAAAAAAAAAGAAAAGAAAAGAAAAGGATCGGATTGTTCACGATCCTACGAGCGATCCCACGATCCTGTAACGATCCTACCTGAAAAAAAGGTTACCAACAGGATCGAATCGTTCACGATCCTACGATCCTACGAGCGATCCCACGATCCTGTAACGATTCTACCTGAATTACGATCCCGTAACGATCTTGCTCGTTTTGTGTGTGTAGGATCGTAGGATCGCACAATCCTACGAGCTGGATCACGATCCTGACAACTTTGACAAAACTATGGAAAACACATAAAACAAATTTGTTTAAGAAAAAAATCCCTCCAATAATTTCATTCCCCCAAAGGTTTCCCTCCTAACCCACTGCAATCACGACTTTCACTCCACATATATCGTAAGTGTGATTTGAAATGAATCAGAAATCTCCTTAATATATATTAGATTCATGCCCCATAATTTCCCCAAAAGTTATCCATCACCAGGTAAAGTAATTCTTCGCCTAGGGTTTAATAGTTTGAGGTATGAAATTACTCGTCTTTAGTATTGAATTGATCAATAATGTGATTTATTTGTGGCTTTTTGTATCCAATTTTTGTCTCCTTATCTCATGGCCGAAATATATAATATATGATTGTAATGATTTGTTTAATGTTTTTACAACTCGAAAGAAACTTTATTGGATAAAGGAAGCAGGTACTTCGTTTATGGTTGATGGTTGATCTGTACATTTGTTCCCTCATTCACATATTTGTCTCACTATATTACGTGTTAATAATGAAGATTAGTTTATTCATTGGTTAATGTTTTATAATATGAACCACATCTTGTTATGTTGTTAACAAGTTTTGAATTCAATTCAATGCCATAGAATTATGAATTGTGAATGGGATTTCGGGTTTGATTCCATCTTTTATATATTGGAAGATTTAGCAGTTCACTCACTGAATTTATTAAAAAAGCTCTTAACTTTATTTTCATTTTTGCGATTTAGTCGTACCAAACGCCCCCTAAATGTTTACAATAACATTGTTTGAATGAAATACTAGCTATTTGTGAGCTAAAATCATGAAGCGCCAAATGTGATTTGTTGGAATTTTGTGTTTTGTAAGTAGTTATAAGGTTTTTTTTTGTTGTGTTTACACCTTTTAGATTATTATTTTATGGGGTTTTAATTTGATTTAGTGTCATGTTTTAGTTCCTTCAAACTTGTAACAGAACTCAGTATATAGCAATACATTACAGGGGCTGTTTTTATACCAATAGTGATTGCAACAATATTGTTTATTAAGCTTAATCTGATAAACTTATTTGATTTTTTATCGAGTGCTATCTGAAAGTTGGTTTACCTCTCGAAAGTAAACCATTATTGGGAGGGCTTGCTCATCTCATGAATATAACCTGTTTTCTTTTGCTATAGTTGAGTATTAGGTGGGAATGTGAATGGTGAGATGAATCTGTTTGTTGTTACATGTAAGAGTGGATACACATATGAGTTGTTCTCTGTGTGAGTTCGCTAATTTCACTTTTTTTTACAGATCTTTGTTGCCACATCCGAGACAAAAAACTTTATCGAGGCATTCTTTTTTAGGCCCTAATGGTCTTCGGGGTCAGTGGTCAGGTCCTAGTGCCCAGATAAAGGTATATATCGTTATAATTTATGTTTTATTGTACTTTAGATTTGAAATGTGATACTAATTTGTGTTGTGTGACACAGGTGCAATATCTAACATATGACTTAAGCTCTAGTGATCATTTGAGGTCAGTATCTTTTCAAAACTCGGTATACCTAGATTTACCTCTAAAGCTAGATCTACAACTGGCGTTTCAACTTCTACGATTTAACAGATATCTATATTCCTCAACAAATCTATTTTGCATCTTCTCTTTTATGTTGTTGCTAGACCTTATGTGCTACTATATCCTGTATATATCACAGTTTAATACAGTCTGCGTCTCTGGTATCAAAGATAGCAACTCAGGAGTGGATACAATGGATTCATTACTCCCTTAGATGATGGTAGTGGTTTTGAGAGTTTGTAGTGAGGATTCTTGTATCAGTGTGTATTGTATTTCTGGTATTGCATCCGTTTGGGGGCAATATATTTTCTCTTGTATTTGTATTGGTTAGAACCTATTTTAGGGACTAATCTTCTATATAGTAATAAAAGTAATATCACCAAAGGGGTGGTTGGTTGGATGATAATAATTGGTGTTGTGGTGTTAGATTTGTTATTTACATAATGAAGCAGATACGAGTAAGATTACATAATTGTTGGTGTTGTGGTGTTAGATTGGGGCAAATGAAGAAGATACGAGTAAGATTACATAATTGTATGTGACTAAATACACTCCCAAAAACATGCTTTGTGTGACTAAATGTTACCAAAGGCCACACAAAAACCAAATTCATGTGGGAGTGTATTTAGTCACATACAACTAACCATCAAGTGACCAAAAGTTTTAATAAGTGTGACCATATGCTATTTAAAGTGAAAGAATGTGTATTTTGTGTGACTATTGATCATCCACTTGCCACATGAATTTGGTTTTTGTGTGGCCTTTACTAACATTTAGTCACACAAACCATGTTTTTGGGAGTGTATTTAGTCACATACAACTAACCATCAAGTGACCAAAAGTGTTAATAAGTGTGACCATATGCTATTTAAAGTGAAGGAATGTGTATTTTGCGTGACTATTGATCATCCACTTGCAACATGAATTTGGTTTTTGTGTGGCCTTTGGTAACATTTAGTCACACAAAGCATGTTTTTGGGAGTGTATTTAGTCACATACAACTAACCATCAAGTGACCAAAAGTGTTAATAAGTGTGACCATATGCTATTTAAAGTGAAGGAATGTGTATTTTGTGTGACTATTGATCATCCACTTGCCACATGAATTTGGTTTTTGTGTGGCCTTTACTAACATTTAGTCACACAAAGCATGTTTTTGGGAGTGTATTTAGTCACATACAACTAACCATCAAGTGACCAAAAGTGTTAATAAGTGTGACCATATGCTTTTAAAGTGAAGGAATGTGTATTTTGTGTGACTATTGATCATCCACTTGCCACATGAATTTGGTTTTTGTGTGGCCTTTGGTAACATTTAGTCACACAAAGCATGTTTTTGGGAGTGTATTTAGTCACATACAACTAACCATCAAGTGACCAAAAGTGTTAATAAGTGTGACCATATGCTATTTAAAGTGAAGGAATGTGTATTTTCTGTGACTATTGATCATCCACTTGCCACATGAATTTGGTTTTTGTGTGGCCTTTGGTATCATTTAGTCACACAAAGCATGTTTTTGGGAGTGTATTTAGTCACATACAATTAACCATCAAGTGACCAAAAGTGTTAATAAGTGTGACCATATGCTATTTAAAGTGAAGGAATGTGTATTTTGTGTGACTATTGATCATCCACTTGCCACATGAATTTGAATTTGGTTTTTGTGTGGCCTTTACTAAGATTTAGTCACACAAAGCATGTTTTTGGGAGTGTATTTAGTCACATACAACTAACCATCAAGTGACCAAAAGTGTTAATAAGTGTGACCATATGCTATTTAAAGTGAAGGAATGTGTATTTTGTGTGACTATTGATCATCCACTTGCCACATTAATTTGGTTTTTGTGTGGCCTTTGTTAACATTTAGTCACACAAATCATGTTTTGGCTACACTTAAATAATGTGTGACAAACTGTTTAGTGTGACTATATGTACTGGATTTTGGCTACACTTAAATAATGTGTGACAAACTGTTTAGTGTGACCGTATATGGCATTTGGTCATACTATTAGAAGCAAATGTGACTATAAGTTTAGTGTGACCATATATGGCATCAAGGTTACTTGTATTTGTCACACGTTCCAAATGCATATGTGACTAAATGATCTGGAACAAAATCACCAGTTACGTTTAGTCACATAAGGGTCGATTGTGTGGCAATAGAGTTCTTATGGTCACACATTCGAAATGCTCATGTGTGACTAATTCGTAAATGCTGTCAATTTACCTACCTTCAGCCACACAAATATTTGAATGAGTGGATGTTCGAAATCGACCATGTGTGACCATATGTCATTTTTGTACTAGTGTTTTGTCGGTGTGAGTGTAACCTGAATGCAGTTGTGGACTTATAGCAGATGGTGATGAATAGGGATGGTGGTAAGCTTGGTCAGATGACAATTGGTTGACTGGCTGAGCACTTGCAACAAATGCTAGTGGATCATTTGATGCAGTTGGATTGAGTTTTTCTCTCAACAGACGATCATAAGCAGCATGTTTCTCATGTTGTTGTAGATAGGCATACAACTGTTCATAGTTTGTTTCTCTCAGACCTTTGTTGAGTTTTACTGCAGTAACAAATCTGTCCCATTCTGGAGTTATGTTGTTTACAAACTTTGAGTTAAGTTGGATGTTGGGCATAGTCATTCTGATGATCCTCATGTCATTTACCAACTTATAAAATCTCACATAGTAGTCTGTAATGTTCTCACCAGGGTTCATCTTAAAATGCTTAAACTCATCATACAGTTGTGACTCACGATCTTCCTTTGTGAGTTCTGATCCAGCTAGCAGCATTTTTACATTGTCCCATACTGCTTTTGCTTCAGTGTTGAAGTTGATGAGTTTGTAAACATCTTTGTGCAGACCTTGAATGACAATGTTTGAGGCTCTAATATCTGCATCATACCTCTTCTTTTCTTCCTCATTGAGATCATTGTAAGTTCGAGGCCTTTCGATTCCCAAAGTGACAGTTCCATCATCACGAGTAGTAACAACATCTCTGGTTGTGCCCATCTGAAATGGTCCTTCATCAATGGATTTGAGAATATTAAATCCATTTTCTTTGCCCAAGCAGTAAAGCCGTATTCATTTTGCGCACGACTCATAGTCCGTCCTATCAAGCATAGGAGGACGGGTATCGGACCCAGCTGCTTGAATGTCATCATATGCAGTGCTTGGTATGGTTGTCATACTGTATACGGGATTTTACAATTCTTGAGATTTAAACAGAGAAATGAGTTCTTTCGCGGGATTTTACAAAATTCAAGAACAAACCGCAATTCCAAAACCGCTGAAGTGCTATTCAAACAGTAAGTATCAAACCGCTAAAACCCTAGGCAAACCGCTAATATCTAACCGCTAAACCAGAAGACCAAACCGCTATATCTAAACCGCTGACACATACAACAAACCGCTAAGTCCTGAATACCAAACCGCTATTCTCAAACCGCAGTAATTAACCCAACCGCTATGATCAAACCGCTGAAACCAGAACCGCGAAGACCTAAACCGCTGAAGATAAAACCGCTAAGAGCTAAACCGCTGAAACTAGAGCCGCTAAGACCTAAACCGCTGAAGATTAAACCGCTGAGAGTTAAACCGCTGAGAGTCAAACCGCTGAGACCAGAACCGCTAAGACTCAACCCGCTGACGGTTAAACTGCTGAATCCTGAACCGCTACGATCTCAACCGCAAACAGTCAAACCGCAACAGCTAAACGACAAACAGCTAGCTGACAAACACCTCAAACCGCTGCAGTAATAGGACAAAAATGTCACTTTCCGTACGTTTTGTATTGTTTCCCGTTATGGATAAATTCCAAACCGCTGTTTACCAAACCACTACTTAGAATTACCCGAATAACACAAACCGCTACGAGGAATCCTTCACCGAGAGTCAAACCGCTACGATGAAAACTCTTCCGAAAGCCAAACCGCTGCCAAGAAACCCTTCAAATCTTCCACAAACACACACTAACCACGTTGTATGTTATCAAGGAAGATGTAAAACAGTTCTATGAACACAAAAGTACAAGTTTTCAACAGATTTAACCACAAACAAAGATTAATCAAGGGTTTTTCTTCACTATTTTATACGAACTAAAAACAACCAAAAATCTACACCACGAATCTAAATATGCTCTTACACGAACCTAACCATGGCTCTTGATACCAATTGTAACCACTACAAGAAAAGTGGCTTTTTAGGACCCCCATAAGCGTCATAAAATGGTACTTTTTAGGACCTTTCATTTAATAGGACCAAGGATGAAAGCGTTTCATGTAAGGCGGTTGTAATAGGTCCAAGGCGTCCTAATATCTCAAATACCTTATGAAACCAATTTTATGGTCGTATTATATGTCTATGAATAACCCAAATAGCGTCCTAATAAAACCATATTAGGACACTTTTACAATGTTTTGACATGTGCTTACCTACTTTTAATCTTTTGACACACATAAAAAGGTCCTTAAAAGTTTGTTAGGACGCATATGATGCAACATCATAGCTATTTTAGCAACCAAGAAAAGGGTCCTAATAACTCAAATAAGATTATGATACCAATTTTATGGTCGCATAATAGGTCTATAAACAACCCAAATAACGTCCTAATAAAACCATTTTAGGACACTTTTACAATGTTCTAACATGTGGTAACCTACTTTTAATCTTTTGATACACATACAAGCGTCCTTAAATGCTGATTCTTGGGACGGTTATCATATAACATTATAGTTACTTTAACACCAAGAAAAGGGTCCTAATATCCCAAATACGATTATGAAACCAAATTTATGGTCGCATAATATGTCCATGAACAACCAAATAACGTCCTATTAACAACATATTATGACACTTTTACAATGTTCTAACATGTGGTTACCTAATTTTAATCTTTTGATACACATACAAGCGTACTTAAAAGATAATTGTTAGGACGCTTATCATGTAACATTATAGCTACTTTAGCACCAAGAAAAGGGTTCTAATATCTCAAAGAAGATTATGAAACCAATTTTTTGGTCGTATAAAATGTCTATTAACAACCTAAATAACGTCCTAATAACAACATATTAGGACACTTTTACAATGTTAAGCGTCCTTAAAAGTTTATTGTTAGGACGGTTAATAAGTTTAATAGGACAATTTCAAAGTCCTGACAAGTCATATAATATGACGCTATTTTCAGCATGCACACTCTATTATTACGATATGAATAAAAGATCAACTAATTATTAAATGAATAAAACGAAATTGTATTTCAAATAAGCAATTGTCATAACAAAAGCACTAAACATAAATAAGGTAGACACTATCCAACATAAAGTCTTGTGACATTAAACAATAAATTAAAGTAACAAGAAGCTTAGTCCGGGGTCATCATGCATCATTTCTCAATCCTCACGGACCACCTACAAATAAACATCCATGTATAAGCATTAAGCTCCATGTTATTAAAATTATTCGTATCACAAGTTTAACAAAGACATACCGAGATAAAGGGACAAGGCCATGCTATGGTTGCACCCACACAGTCTGCAATTGTGGCAAATAACCCATATGGTCTCACCAACATTTCATCTCTTTTTGTTGGTACTTGAACGTTTACCTCACACCATCCTCGTCCAATCTCTGTACCACCATGACTGCATCACCATTAGGAAGCAAAGTAATCGAAGACAAAAAAAATCAAGACAAAGTAACGAAAACTAACATATCCATACAGCAAACAAAGTAATCGAAGACAAAAAAAATCAGTGAATTCAAATGATCAAGACCCCATTAGGAAGCAATTACAAACCTGACTTGCTAATGTGATAATACCACAAACAAACACGTACCAAAACAAAATAAGTAAACCTATAATCAAACTCTCATTCTTGATACAATTGGTTGATTGGCTGAGCACTTGCAACAAATGCCAGTGGATCATTTGATGCAGTTGGATTGAGTTTTTCTCTCAACAGACGATCATAAGCAGCATGTTTCTCATGTTGTTGTAGATAGGCATACAACTGTTCATAGTTTGTTTCTCTCAGACCTTTGTTGAGTTTTACTGCAGTAACAAATCTGTCCCATTCTGGAGTCATGTTGTTTACAAACTTTGAGTTAAGTTGGATGTTGGGCATAGTCATTCTGATATTCCTTATGTCATTTACCAACTTATGAAATCTCACATAGTAGTCTGTAATGTTCTCACCAGGGTTCATCTTAAAATGCTCAAACTCATCATACAGTTGTGACTCACGATCTTCCTTTGTGAGTTCTGATCCAGCTAGCAGCATTTTTACATTGTCCCGTACTGCTTTTGCTTCAGTGTTGAAGTTGATGAGTTTGTAAACATCTTTGGGCAGACCTTGAATGACAATGTTTGAGGCTCTAATATCTGCATCATACCTCTTCTTTTCTTCCTCATTGAGATCATTGTAAGTTCGAGGCCTGTCGATTCCCAAAGTGACAGTTCCGTCATCACGAGTAGTAACAACATCTCTGGTAGTGCCCATCTGAAATGGTCCTTCATCAATGGATTTGAGAATATTAAATCCATTTTCTTTGCCCAAGCAGTAAAGCCGTATTCATTTTGCGCACGACTCATAGTCCGTCCTATCAAGCATAGGAGGACGGGTATCGGACCCAGCTGCTTGAATGTCATCATATGCAGTGCTTGGTATGGTTGCCATACTGTATACGGGATTTTACAATTCTTGAGATTTAAACAGAGAAATGAGTTCTTTCGCGGGATTTTACAAAATTCAAGAACAAACCGCAATTCCAAAACCGCTGAAGTGCTATTCAAACAGTAAGTATCAAACCGCTAAAACCCTAGGCAAACCGCTAATATCTAACCGCTAAACCAGAAGACCAAACCGCTATATCTAAACCGCTGACACATACAGCAAACCGCTAAGTCCTGAATACCAAACCGCTATTCTCAAACCGCAGTAATTAACCCAACCGCTATGATCAAACCGCTGAAACCAGAACCGCGAAGACCTAAACCGCTGAAGATAAAACCGCTAAGAGCTAAACCGCTGAAACTAGAGCCGCTAAGACCTAAACCGCTGAAGATTAAACCGCTGAGAGTTAAACCGCTGAGAGTCAAACCGCTGAGACCAGAACCGCTAAGACTCAACCCGCTGACGATTAAACTGCCAAATCCTGAACCGCTATGATCTCAACCGCAAACAGTCAAACCGCAACAGCTAAACGACAAACCGCTAGCTGACAAACACCTCAAACCGCTGCAGTAATAGGACAAAAATGTCACTTTCCGTACGTTTTGTATTGTTTCCCGTTATGGATAAATTCCAAACCGCTGTTTACCAAACCACTACTTAGAATTACCCGAATAACACAAACCGCTACGAGGAATCCTTCACCGAGAGTCAAACCGCTGCGATGAAAACTCTTCCGAAAGCCAAACCGCTGCCAAGAAACCCTTCAAATCTTCCACAAACACACACTAACCACGTTGTATGTTATCAAGGAAGATGTAAAACAGTTCTATGAACACAAAAGTACAAGTTTTCAACAGATTTAACCACAAACAAAGATTAAACAAGGGTTTTTCTTCACTATTTTATACGAACTAAAAACAACCAAAAATCCACACCACGAATCTAAATATACTCTTAACCGAACCTAACCATGGCTCTTTATACCAATTGTAACCACTACAAGAAAAGTGGCTTTTTAGGACCCCCATAAGCGTCATAAAATGGTACTTTTTAGGACCTTTCATTTAATAGGACCAAGGATGAAAGCGTTTCATGTAAGGCGGTTGTAATAGGTCCAAAGCGTCCTAATATCTCAAATACCTTATGAAACCAATTTTATGGTCGTATTATATGTCTATGAATAACCCAAATAGCGTCCTAATAAAACCATATTAGGACACTTTTACAATGTTTTGACATGTGCTTACCTACTTTTAATCTTTTGACACACATAAAAAGGTCCTTAAAAGTTTGTTAGGACGCATATGATGCAACATCATAGCTATTTTAGCAACCAAGAAAAGGGTCCTAATAACTCAAATAAGATTATGATACCAATTTTATGGTCGCATAATAGGTCTATAAACAACCCAAATAACGTCCTAATAAAACCATTTTAGGACACTTTTACAATGTTCTAACATGTGGTAACCTACTTTTAATCTTTTGATACACATACAAGCGTCCTTAAATGCTGATTCTTGGGACGGTTATCATATAACATTATAGTTACTTTAACACCAAGAAAAGGGTCCTAATATCCCAAATACGATTATGAAACCAAATTTATGGTCGCATAATATGTCCATGAACAACCAAATAACGTCCTATTAACAACATATTAGGACACTTTTACAATGTTCTAACATGTGGTTACCTAATTTTAATCTTTTGATACACATACAAGCGTACTTAAAAGATAATTGTTAGGACGCTTATCATGTAACATTATAGCTACTTTAGCACCAAGAAAAGGGTTCTAATATCTCAAAGAAGATTATGAAACCAATTTTTTGGTCGTATAAAATGTCTATTAACAACCTAAATAACGTCCTAATAACAACATATTAGGACACTTTTACAATGTTAAGCGTCCTTAAAAGTTTATTGTTAGGACGGTTAATAAGTTTAATAGGACAATTTCAAAGTCCTGACAAGTCATATAATATGACGCTATTTTCAGCATGCACACTCTATTATTACGATATGAATAAAAGATCAACTAATAATTAAATGAATAAAACGAAATTGTATTTCAAATAAGCAATTGTCATAACAAAAGCACTAAACATAAATAAGGTAGACACTATCCAACATAAAGTCTTGTAACATTAAACAATAAATTAAAGCAACAAGAAGCTTAGTCCGGGGTCATCATGCATCATTTCTCAATCCTCACGGACCACCTACAAATAAACATCCATGTATAAGCATTAAGCTCCATGTTATTAAAATTATTCGTATCACAAGTTTAACAAAGACATACCGAGATAAAGGGACAAGGCCATGCTATGGTTGCACCAACACAGTCTGCAATTGTGGCAAATAACCCATATGGTCTCACCAACATTTCATCTCTTTTTGTTGGTACTTGAGCGTTTACCTCACACCATCCTCGTCCAATCTCTGTACCACCATGACTGCATCACCATTAGGAAGCAAAGTAATCGAAGACAAAAAAAATCAAGACAAAGTAACGACAACTAACATATCCATACAGCAAACAAAGTAATCGAAGACAAAAAAAATCAGTGAATTCAAATGATCAAGACCCCATTAGGAAGCAATTACAAACCTGACTTGCTAATGTGATAATACCACAAACAAACACGTATCAAAACAAAATAAGTAAACCTATAATCAAACTCTCATTCTTGATACAATTGGTTGATTGGCTGAGCACTTGCAACAAATGCCAGTGGATCATTTGATGCAGTTGGATTGAGTTTTTCTCTCAACAGACGATCATAAGCAGCATGTTTCTCATGTTGTTGTAGATAGGCATACAACTGTTCATAGTTTGTTTCTCTCAGACCTTTGTTGAGTTTTACTGCAGTAACAAATCTGTCCCATTCTGGAGTCATGTTGTTTACAAACTTTGAGTTAAGTTGGATGTTGGGCATAGTCATTCTGATGATCCTTATGTCATTTACCAACTTATGAAATCTCACATAGTAGTCTGTAATGTTCTCACCAGGGTTCATCTTAAAATGCTCAAACTCATCATACAGTTGTGACTCACGATCTTCCTTTGTGAGTTCTGATCCAGCTAGCAGCATTTTTACATTGTCCCATACTGCTTTTGCTTCAGTGTTGAAGTTGATGAGTTTGTAAACATCTTTGGGCAGACCTTGAATGACAATGTTTGAGGCTCTAATATCTGCATCATACCTCTTCTTTTCTTCCTCATTGAGATCATTATAAGTTCGAGGCCTGTCGATTCCCAAAGTGACAGTTCCGTCATCACGAGTAGTAACAACATCTCTGGTGGTGCCCATCTGAAATGGTCCTTCATCAATGGATTTGAGAATATTAAATCCATTTTCTTTGCCCAAGCAGTAAAGCCGTATTCATTTTGCGCACGACTCATAGTCCGTCCTATCAAGCATAGGAGGACGGGTATCGGACCCAGCTGCTTGAATGTCATCATATGCAGTGCTTGGTATGGTTGCCATACTGTATACGGGATTTTACAATTCTTGAGATTTAAACAGAGAAATGAGTTCTTTCGCGGGATTTTACAAAATTCAAGAACAAACCGCAATTCCAAAACCGCTGAAGTGCTATTCAAACAGTAAGTATCAAACCGCTAAAACCCTAGGCAAACCGCTAATATCTAACCGCTAAACCAGAAGACCAAACCGCTATATCTAAACCGCTGACACATACAGCAAACCGCTAAGTCCTGAATACCAAACCGCTATTCTCAAACCGCAGTAATTAACCCAACCGCTATGATCAAACCGCTGAAACCAGAACCGCGAAGACCTAAACCGCTGAAGATAAAACCGCTAAGAGCTAAACCGCTGAAACTAGAGCCGCTAAGACCTAAACCGCTGAAGATTAAACCGTTGAGAGTTAAACCGCTGAGAGTCAAACCGCTGAGACCAGAACCGCTAAGACTTAACCCGCTGACGATTAAACTGCTGAATCCTGAACCGCTATGATCTCAACCGCAAACAGTCAAACCGCAACAGCTAAACGACAAACCGCTACCTGACAAACACCTCAAACCGCTGCAGTAATAGGACAAAAACGTCACTTTCCGTACGTTTTGTATTGTTTCCCGTTATGGATAAATTCCAAACCGCTGTTTACCAAACCGCTACTTAGAATTACCCGAATAACACAAACCGCTACGAGGAATCCTTCATCGAGAGTCAAACCGCTGCGATGAAAACTCTTCCGAAAGCCAAACCGCTGCCAAGAAACCCTTCAAATCTTCCACAAACACACACTAACCACGTTGTATGTTATCAAGGAAGATGTAAAACAGTTCTATGAACACAAAAGTACAAGTTTTCAACAGATTTAACCACAAACAAAGATTAAACAAGGGTTTTTCTTCACTATTTTATACGAACTAAAAACAACCAAAAATCCACACCACGAATCTAATTATGCTCTTACACGAACCTAACCATGGCTCTTGATACCAATTGTAACCACTACAAGAAAAGTGGCTTTTTAGGACCCCCATAAGCGTCATAAAATGGTACTTTTTAGGACCTTTCATTTAATAGGACCAAGGATGAAAGCGTTTCATGTAAGGCGGTTGTAATAGGTCCAAAGCGTCCTAATATCTCAAATACCTTATGAAACCAATTTTATGGTCGTATTATATGTCTATGAATAACCCAAATAGCGTCCTAATAAAACCATATTAGGACACTTTTACAATGTTTTGACATGTGCTTACCTACTTTTAATCTTTTGACACACATAAAAAGGTCCTTAAAGGTTTGTTAGGACGCATATGATGCAACATCATAGCTATTTTAGCAACCAAGAAAAGGGTCCTAATAACTCAAATAAGATTATGATACCAATTTTATGGTCGCATAATGGGTCTATAAACAACCCAAATAACGTCCTAATAAAACCATTTTAGGACACTTTTACAATGTTCTAACATGTGGTAACCTACTTTTAATCTTTTGATACACATACAAGCGTCCTTAAATGTTGATTCTTAGGACGGTTATCATATAACATTATAGTTACTTTAACACCAAGAAAAGGGTCCTAATATCCCAAATACGATTATGAAACCAAATTTATGGTCGCATAATATGTCCATGAACAACCAAATAACGTCCTAATAACAACATATTAGGACACTTTTACAATGTTCTAACATGTGGTTACCTAATTTTAATCTTTTGATACACATACAAGCGTACTTAAAAGATAATTGTTAGGACGCTTATCATGTAACATTATAGCTACTTTAGCACCAAGAAAAGGGTTCTAATATCTCAAAGAAGATTATGAAACCAATTTTTTGGTCGTATAAAATGTCTATTAACAACCTAAATAACGTCCTAATAACAACATATTAGGACACTTTTACAATGTTAAGCGTCCTTAAAAGTTTATTGTTAGGACGGTTAATAAGTTTAATAGGACAATTTCAAAGTCCTGACAAGTCATATGATAGGACGCTATTTTCAGCATGCACACTCTATTATTACGATATGAATAAAAGATCAACTAATTATTAAATGAATAAAACGAAATTGTATTTCAAATAAGCAATTGTCATAACAGAAGCACTAAGCAAAAATAAGGTAGACACTATCCAACATATAGTCTTGTAACATTAAACAATAAATTAAAGCAACAAGAAGCTTAGTCCGGGGTCATCATGCATCATTTCTCAATCCTCACGGACCACCTACAAATAAACATCCATGTATAAGCATTAAGCTCCATGTTATTAAAATTATTCGTATCACAAGTTTAACAAAGAGATACCGAGATAAAGGGACAAGGCCATGCTATGGTTACACCAACACAGTCTGCAATTGTGGCAAATAACCCATATGGTCTCACCAACATTTCATCTCTTTTTGTTGGTACTTGAACGTTTACCTCACACCATCCTCGTCCAATCTCTGTACCACCATGACTGCATCACCATTAGGAAGCAAAGTAATCGAAGGCAAAAAAAATCAAGACAAAGTAACGACACCTAACATATCCATACAGCAAGCAAAGTAATCGAAGACAAAAAAAATCAGTGAATTCAAATGATCAAGACCCCATTAGGAAGCAATTACAAACCTGACTTGCTAATGTGATAATACCAAAAACAAACACGTATCAAAACAAAATAAGTAAACCTATAATCAAACTCTCATTCTTGATACAAGTTTATGTAAATTGCCAATTGGATCAACTTATCTAACATGACCCATTTTGCTGCTTATGTAAATTGCCAATTGGATCAACTTATCTAAAATGTGCTGAACCTGGTTTAAATGCACTGCAACACAGGGAGTGATCAGTAAACCCGGCTCACCAAATGTGGCACCAAGTTGATCCACCACTGCAACCAATACTGGTAAAGCTTTCTGCAGAAAGAAAGAACTTGAACATTTTGCAACCTTATTCACACTGTTGACAAAATAAATATTACTAGTAGTAAATACTATTGTGTCAGATAATTTGCTACCTGACTTGCAACAAGTAAGAGGGCAGTGGAGTTTTCCTTTTTCGCAAAAATTGATTTGCTTCCACCAGATACAGCACACAGGCACCGTATTGATATGGCATTAAAAACCAATAGTATGAGGTGAAGAAATCTGTAGTTTATAAGATGTTCAAATCAGTTGACATTAGATCTACTCCTTTCATTTAGTTCAGACAAGTTGACAAAAGAACATGCTTCTTTTTATATTAAATATTTGATCTTTATGTAAAGCTTTGGATCAAAACACGCAACTACAGTAGGATGGATTAACAATATCGTTATAATAATTGAGGATTTGAGGACGAAAAGATTCAAGAACATACATTCCCATCATGATGGCTACAAGAAAAGCTGCAGGCTCAATCATTAGAAGCAGAGACCTTGATCTGCTAACTTGTATCCATGGGACCTGATTACGAATAAACACATAGCACAAATGTGACTCGAATAATATATTATAATTAGATAAACAAAGATTAGGCTTACCCAACTTATGAACAATACACTCAACAGTGTTTAAAAAATCTATCAAAGTCGCTACCTTTTCCTCCACCTTTTCCTCTTCTTCATCAGAGGAATCTTCATCCATGGAATCAACTTCGTCAGAATCATCAGAATCATCAGAATAATCAGAATCAACTTCAGTTACATCCTTAATAGATGCCTTTGGGTTTCCCTGAAGAGCACCTAAACAACAATACAATTTCATTCATATTAAAATTCCAAACAATAGACAACAATTTCAAACCAATAACAAAATAAGGCATAATTAAGTTACCATTAGCATTAAAGTTTAGTGCCTCTTCTTCATCAGAGGTAGCATCAAAATCATAGGGTTCACCATCCGTAATATCACAAAAAACAAAGCAATGGTCAAGGGTAACAACAGATTTCATTAACAAGTATACAAAACTAAAACAGTTCACAAGAAAGTCGAAAAATCATATTATTAAGAAAACATATAAAAAAGGATATTCGTCGCAGTTATCTGCAACATATCCACAAAAGTAAACACTTCCGTCTTTCCAGCCGTGTGATAGCTCCAAATCTTGCTCGAATACCAAATCAAACATGATTTGTGGTGTGCGTTCAGATGACAAAGTCCCGACAACAAAGTTCTTGTCCTTGAAGTTAACCTTAACAGCAACATTCTCCACATTTTTACCGTTTTTTCATCTCCCCTAATGCAACCTTCATAAAAAATAGTTTAACATATACAATATTAAGAAAGGCCAAACATTATATACCTAAGCATAACAATGTGAAAGAAATAACTTTGCTTACATACACGCATATTAAATAAACAGATCCAGGGAGAAAGAAGGAGAGGGGTGGCGGAGAGTGGTGGTGATGGTGTTTGTCGGTTGTGGTGGCTTCAAAACACGATCAAACGAGCTCCCTTTGACTCCAAATGCTCCAAAAACACTTCTATGGTCTCGATCTATGCGGCGGCATAAAAAAGGGTTCGCTGGAATTTTGGCCGAAAAAAGTGTGGCGGCGCCGGAATAGTGGAATCCTGCTATTGGTGTTATAATAATAAAAGTAAAACCCTAATTCGGGTAATAATACGCAGGGACCATTCTTGTAATTTAACCTTAGTTTGGGAAGGCGGGGTAAATAAGTCCAGGGGTCGGTTGTGCCAATTTGTAATTCTTTTATAATAAAACAATGTGGGCCCCATTCGGCATACCAAACGGACTCGAAAAATTATGAAACTTGCGCCATTGTGTCCAAAATAATTTTTCCAATAAAAACGAGTATAAATATGTATAACTTTCTCAAAATTAATTTGTTTGGCAAATTCGATTCGTTTCGCGTGTTTTAAGTTGTGCTGGCTCGATAAGTGAATAAAGCTCACGTTTCAACAAGATATCCACAGTATTTCAATCCTAAACAAGTTCAAAGAGTTTCAGAAAAGTTTGAGAGCTTAAGGGAAATTAGAAATAAATATTTCGACTCGTAAAATAAATTTAGGAAATTTACCGGGTGTTAAAGCACATACCGCACATATCCAAAAAATCTTATCCAAAATCTACATAAAATCCAAAAACCGTATCCCCCATCACCACCTTATATTCTCTCCCTCTCTCTCACAACAGCAACAACATCACCTCCTTCATCCCCCTGATAACACCAAACCTCTTATCTTCAAAACCTGAGATGCAGCGATAAAATCCTTTTATGTGTAATTGTGGAGCAGGAAATATAAAAAAAAGAACATCACATACAGGGTGCTCAAACTTTAATGAAAAAGATCTTATCTTCAAAACCTCTTCTGCTTCAACATCTCACGGTTCTGGATCTGCACCAACAGGGTGCTCAAACTGTAATGAAAAAGATCTTAGGATAAACATGCTGGAGGCACAAAAGCAGGTGCTAGAGACAAGAGTAAGGATGCTGGAGGCAAGACTAGAAACGGCAACGAATCATGACAACCCTGACCACGCATGTCAGTCGGCTGCAATACTTCGTGAGCTGTTAGGTGACATGGACACTCTTCATATGTAATGTTGTTGTTGTTGTTGTTTGTTTAATAAAATGTTGTTGTCCAAACAGGGCCGTTTGGTTTATGCACTGAACACTTTTCAACGCTCCTTTTGGTTTATATTGTTTGGTTAACAGCAGCCCACAAGGGTCGTTTGGTTTATGCTATCCAAACAGGGTTGTTTGGGATTGCTTATTTCTGCACCAAAAGGGTGTTTGGGTTTAACATCTTGTGTACAACCATATCATCTCGGCTCATTCATTTAACATCTCATGTATAACCATATCATCTCGGCTCATTCGTTTAACATCTCGTGTACAACCATATCATCACGGCTCATTCGTTTAACATCTCATGTACAACCATATCATCTCGGCTCATTCGTTTAACATCTCGTGTAAAACCATATAATCTCGGCTCATTCGTTTAACATCTCGTGTACAACCATATCATCTTGGCTCATTCGTTTAACATCTCATGTACAACCATATCATCTCGGCTCATTTGTTTAACATCTCGTGTAAAACCATATAATCTCGGCTCATTCGTTAAACATCTCATGTATAACCATATCATCTCGGCTCATTCGTTAAACATCTCGTGTATAACCATATCATCTCGGCTCATTCTTTTAACATCTCATGTACAACCATATCATCTCGGCTAATTCGTTTAACATCTCATGTAAAACCATATAATCTCGGCTCATTCGTTAAACATCTCGTGTACAACCATATCATCTCGCCTCATTCGTTAAACATCTCGTGTACAACCATATCATCTCGCCTCATTCGTGAAACATCTCGTGTATAACCATATCATCTTGGCTCATTCGTTAAACATCTCGGCTCATTTCATACAGACTGAAACGAAACAACTTGACAAGTAAACGAAACAGCTCAAACGAAACAACTAGACAAGCAAACCATATCATAGAAGTTGAATTGCGAAGTATCAATTTCTTTGGTGCCTGTGTTTCTTAGCTCATTTCAGTCTTATTTATTTCTCCACATTGATTATATGTCCAATTTTCTTTTATGAGTAGTTTCATTTCATAAGGCTCGTTGTTTCACCGATTAAATCTCCGGCGAAGGCTAGTGTCGCAGTTCCTCTGGTGCCGGCGATTCTCCGGCGGTATATTCCGTTTACTTTTTCTTATGATTGTTTATGATGCTTTTGTTATGATTCTTTACTTTTTCTTATGGTTAACTGATGTCATTCCATGAGGTATACTAGTATGTGCTTAAAACACATACCTTTTCTTGACCAAAACCAGACCCAAAACGACCAAAAACCGACCAATTATGCCAAATAGATTGTGTTTTTGTGTTTTTACATATGCAGGCACGGATATCAAAGAAAAGGACAAAAATCAAGCAAAGACCGGGAAAACGAGCACGAGATATGGAAGTGTTATTTTTAGCCGATGACGGGATGCAAAAAAGTCAAAGTCAACCCTTGAAGTTCATCAAATTACAAATTAAGCCCTTGGATTATACTTTGGAAAAATAACAGCAATGGTCCTTTGATTTCAAAAACTACACTTTTAATCCTTCACTAAAATTCTACATTATCCGGATTTTACCTATTAATAAATAAACCCAAGTCCAAACTCTTTAAACTAAACCCCTAGCCCATCCCATTATCTAGCCCAACAACTTTACCCAGTCCACCACCCACTATCCTACCCATAACCTGAACCCAACACTAAACACTTTAAACTAAACCCCTAGCCCATCCCATTATCTAGTTTTTAGTAATGTTACTCTGTCAAAATTAGTCTAAGCTTTGTAATTTTTAATTTCTTATTGTAACTTTTGAAATTTTTAATGAATTAAAGTTTCGTTTAAATTTACTGTTGATTTAATTTCCTTTATTGCTAAGTTTGTCATTAGCTTATTTTGAAGATTATCAGTAGCTTGTTTTAAAATCATTCTAGCTTATTTCAATTTGCATCTCAACTTTTGTTAATCATTTTTTTTAAAATTCCAAAAACATTCCAAAAATATAAAAAAAATACAAAAAAAAAAATCCACAGCTTCAAATAAGCTGTTTTTATGAGTGAAGTTAAGCTCATACAAGCTCAATAGCTTGATGTGAGTGATTGCTGAAGTTAAAATCAGATTTGGTCTCAAAATAACAACAAGTCAACAAAAAGTCAACTGTGGAGGGTGAAGTAAGCTATGGGATAAGCTGAGGTGTATTAAGCTAATTCTGGAAGAGCTTGGCTTATCTAAAGATAGGCTTTGTTGAAGATCTAACCTCTGTTCAGCTGAGGTGATCTTGTAAGTTCAATTTCATTTTCCTTTTAGCCTATTTTTCTGCATTAGTATAATTCAGTTAGTTTCATACTTAATACTTGTTAATCTCTGTTTATTAGTAGTTTAGTAGCATTAGATCATCATAGTTTTGAATTAACTAGTCTAGATTAGCTTAGCTTAGGGAGTTATTGCAAAAGTAGTTTTAATAAATGGTGTTTGGATTATAGGTTAGTTGGATTATTACTGTTGATGTGCTATTGGGTCAAACTTGATATAGCTAAGTTAGATGTTAGAAGCATAAATCAGTAAGTGCGAAGTGGTTTATAGCTCAATATTAGAATTTAGCCTTTTGTTGGAATTTTGAAGCTTAAACTGGCAACAATACGAACAACATAAGCTGAGCTTAGTGAGACACCACTTGGGCATTTCTGAGTAATTTTTAGGTGTTAAAGTAAGATTGCTTAAGCTGGATTAAAGTGGTCAAGGGTTGCAAAATGTTAGCGCCAAATTTACCAATCTGCTGTCTCAGATTTATCTGTACAGACAAGCAGTTTCAGCTGCTGAACTAAGCTTGTCATTAGCTTATCAATTAGAGGCTAGCTTCTGAAATTAGGTTTACAATTAGATTGCATGCTAAGTTTTTAGAAAATAATCTGGTATTGGAGTTTGAGCTTATTCAGTAGCTAAATCTCAGCTTGCAAATATCCCACTTTGACTGCGCTTAGCCTACAAAAAATTCTCATTCCCATGACCATCTGATTTAAGGCTTAATTAGGGTAGCAAATGAACTCAACTTTTGGGCATTTTTGGCTTTCAAGTAGCTTTTCATATAAGCTTTAAGTAGTAGCTTTTGGATTCCCTCAATCAGCTTTCAATTAGCTTATTAATCTGTCCAAATAGGTGCATAAGTCATTTTGAAACTGTTTTAGTACCCAACTGTTCAGCAGATTTATGGCTTACGGCCTGGGCTTATTTGTGTTCTCTGAGTTGATTCATGCTTAAAATAGTCCCATTTATCATCCCTGAGCTTCTTGTAACTTCTGGATCAGTTTTGCTTATTTTTAGCTTATTTTGACTGTTCAGCTTATTTAAGCTGAACTGAGTGCTGATCTTATTTTTCTTAGATTTCTTATTCAATTTTAAAATTACTCAAATTTTTCCAGATTTTTCCAAAGTGTTTTAATATTTTTAAATCATTTAAATTGTTTTATTTAGTTTTTTTAATTCATAAAAAATTATTAAAAAGTCAAAAAAAAAATATTTTTCTTTTTCCAAAAATTTTCTTTTATCAGTTTTAATATAGGAAAATTATTTTTATATTTTTAGGTTTTAAATTTTAGAAATTCACTTTTTATTTACGTTTTATAATTCGTCGCGTAACGTTTTTAAATTCTAATTTTCGTTTTTAGGTTTACATGCTTAGTGTAATTGTACTTTTAGCTTAATTAGTTGTTTTCATTTATTATTTTATTGTTCGTAGTGTAAAATCAGCAATCAATCACTCTTTTTCACACACATTCACTACACAATTCGACAACGTTAACGACAACTCGATATTCGACCTTCGTTGGGACACGACCCGGGGAAAACGCATACGTTGAGTTTTCCTTCGGAAAAATATACTTAAAAATAACGAATCATATACACTTAGTACACGCCAAGTGTTTGATAAATTGAACTAAACATGAAAAATGAAACGTGAGTGCCGGTCGAAATACGGGAAAAGTCCATTCACGCAGTTCAAACAAAAACAAATACGTAAACAAATATTTTGGCAACACAGTTAGGGTCCAAAAATCAAGCATTGATTCAACCACCAACGATCGTTTTTTTGGGCAACCGCGCCCTCACGTAGTGATGGTAAGGGCGATGTAGGGGCGCTGTTGGTGCAACAACCGAGCAAACAAAGCCTACTACGCATGGTCTTAGTGGTAACAAGTTACATGGGAGAATAGTCATAAAATGAATATGATGATCAAAATTTATAAGTCCAGAAAAAAAAATTCAGTGCACGCAATGACAAAAAAAATGACGTATGATACACTTTTAATCAATTAATCCATTAAAAAAAATAAAAAAAATCTTTTAGTTAAAATTTTAATGGGGCGCCATTATTTTAGCACCTCTGTCCCTAATTTTTTAACTTCCTCCCATATTTTTGCAGATCCATCTCAAAATTTTCAACTGCCTCCCAATTTTTTTTTCACATCCCTCTCAAATTGTTTTAATTCCCCGCTTTTCTCCATTCTTCAATATTTGTCATCCCTTTTCAAAAAATTCACTTCACCATCTCTAACTAATTTTAACCTTTCACTTCATACTTTATCCCTAAATTCGAACCCCATTCCTTCCTGATGCTCTACAACGGGACTGAAAAAAATTAATGGCAATTGGCAAGTACGTAGTTTTAAAGCTCTAATTTCGTACACTCACAATAATAGACTAGGATTTCGAATTACCATTTACGAGCCTGAATTTTTGGTTTTTTGGAGTTTGGATTTTATGGAGTTTTTGACTCTTTTACATGGACATAGGTATGTTATCATTGCTCATCATATGTTTGCTTTAATAATTGATATGAGTCTATGGTATAATTATAAAATATAGGTGAATTTTTTGGCTAGTAATTTCTTGGTATCCTAATTTTTGGTACAATTGTAATCCATCCATGCTCAGACTAATCGTAATCTTCTTAAAGTGTTGTTAATATGTTAAAGTTTGTGAACGAAGATGAGTAAAGACTCACTTTCAGCCATTCAAAATTTATCTACTGATCCATATGTGGTAGCAAAACTTGATAATGTTCTAATTTTATTATGCACCCTGTTGTTGAATTGCTATGAGTCGGATACTAAGCCACTTAATTCATAAATCATAAGTAACAATGGAATTGGTGAAAGTATAAATTGTTAAATATGTGTTTAGTATGTGCTGTCAATCAAAACCCCAAATTGAGATTTTTGACCCAACTGATTGTGATACAGTGAACCCACTACCTGTTAATTGCCCAGATTTATTAAGCACTTGATTTCCATGCTGTGCACTGTGTTGCAATCAGTTCATCACTATCTGATTTGCTCTGCATTATCTTCACTTTTCATTCTGGCCAGGCTTTCTTTGTTTGGTTTTATTTATTGGTGCTCTATTTTCGCCACGGTTTCTTGTCAGCATTGTGTTAGATTCCTTGCTTTAGGAAATATTTATGTATTTTCATTTGTAGATGAACTGCAGCTGTATATGCAGTGATCTGTTTTCTTTTGATATTTTAAATGCTTGAAATCTGGTAATTTGTCTTTGATGAAATAAATAGCATGTGATGCAGGCATTAATGCTTGTACTCTTTTTTTAATCAATTGTAGGGAGCTTGCTAAAGATTTTGTAGTTGCTGGAACTGCATCAGAGTCTCTTAATGGTGCATGTGAGTCGATGTTCAAGCCTGACATGGTATGTCTCCGTATTCCTATTTCTTTCGTTCAATCATCTTACTGCTTTCTGTAGCTGTTTGGGATTGCTTATTTGTTCTGCTTATCTGTTTTTTAGATGTCGCCACAACAGAAGACGAGCTACATGAAGCTCAAGAAAGAGAAAAGATCTTGGTAGTGTAAGATAGAAAGGTGGAGCAACTTAAGGACCAAAGAAACACCCTCGAGTCTTTTGTCTATGATACTTGTAGCAAGGTACTTGTTTACATGAAACTAATCACACTAATGGTGGTAGCATTCGCTGTCATTAATGCTTTTGATTTCTTGGATTGCATATAAATTGACATAACTTGTATATTTTAGCTTTCAAGTGCTTACAAAAGCTTTGCCACTGATATAGAGAAGGAGGGAATCACTAAAAGTTTGCAAGAAACCGAAGAGTGGCTATATGAAGACAGTGATGATGAATCGGATGAACAAGACTACAATGGAAAACTCGATGATCTTAAAAAGGTGTCTAGAAAATGCTACTTGTAAGCTGTTAATATTGTTGTGTGACATGGCACACATCTAATATTTATTTTTATGCAGTCATTAGGTCCAATTGAAAAGAGATACACGGACAAAAATGCTAGAGCAAAAGCGAACAAAGCTCTGCTAACTTTTATTGGAGAATATCGTTCTGTGGCAGAGTTAATGCCCGCTGGGCCTAAATATAAGGTATTATATGCCCCTTTTCTTTGCACCTTACTACTTAAAATGAAGTAGATTGTATATCTTTTAATATTTCAGCATTAATCTTCTTGATCTTTCTTCTGTTGAGTAGGTATTGTTTTCAAACCACATATATATCTCTATCATGTTTTGTTTTTTAAAGTTTCCGCCACCTTTTAGTTCATGTTGAACTGTTGTAACAAATGAGAGTAATTTTCACTCTTTTTGCCCGTAAGTGTCACTAACTTTTCGTCTGATGTGTTGTTATGGAGTATCTATTTTGTACCTGTTACTCTTCCAAGTTGTATGGGTAATGAGTTAATGACTAATGAACATAAATAAGGCACAAATGACTTGCATACTAGGTTGTTTTATAGTTTCCGTTGATACATACTGGTGGGATTTTTTTATATGCACTTTTCCTGATTGTATGAAAGGCCTAATCGATCATCTCTTCTATGTGATCAAGCATGGGAAAAACCACTTTTTCAACTTCTACTGTCATAAATTTGCAACTTTAATTGAATATATGTGTATCAGGAACCTGTGCTCATGTAGCTCGTCTACATTTAAACAGGTAAAGGTGATGGTCCGGATCTTAAAAGCTTCATTCAGCAACTTCCAGTTTCCTCAGAAGGTAAATTGTTAATCTATTTTTATTAGAGGTGGAAATTTCAACCCATTTACTTATAAATGGGTTGATGTGTGTTTGTGTTTTCATTAAACGGATCAAGTAATTAAATGTAGCTATTAGAGAGGAACCAGGAATGGGTCAAATGACATGGATTCATGAAAGTCTAACAAAGTTTATAATGCATTTAGCCTTCTAAATCGTTTTATAAGAAGATTTAGTTCATTATAGTTATAATATTATTTTTGAGATTTTGATAAACTCGATACTTGTCTATAATATTTTAAAAGAATGGACAGAAAGTATGCAGGTCAGCCCAGATGTGATTCAACCTGAACACATCTTGATATTATCTTCCCGCTACCTGTAAATATTTATATTGGTCATTTGGTCTTTAACCTAATTAATTAAACCATAAGACCATCTTAAGAGTGTTAGAGTTGATGGCCACAAAACATTGGTTTGATCACTTCGATGTACCACACGGATTCACAGTCACAGCCTGGACTAAGCTTTCATTAAAACAATCCAAGTTAATACATCGTAATGATTGCTGATCAAGTGACTAGAAGTATTTGACTATGTAATTTATCTTTGAACGTTTCTCTTGAAGGTGATAAATCTGGGGAACCATCAGAAGCAACAAGTAATAACCGGTAAGTCAACTAAGCTATCGATCCATATTTGGTCTACCTTGGCTCACTAGCATATCGACCTTTCGCTTATGTTAATCCAATTTGCATATCTACAGGAGTCAAAAGAAAAAAGAGGAGAAAGAGGTCCCTGATCGAGCAAAACAAGAGCCAGAGTAAGTGGACCGCGTTAGATTATTTTCTGGGAAATATGTAAACTAAAAGTGGCATTTTTCACTCAAATGGGTCGAGTTGAGTAGTGTTTATCTCGAACTGGTCCATTGGGTCAGTTCTAAAAATTTAGACAAACGTGTCAAGTCTATCCTCAGTGCGTAAACCGTGTTATTCACAGATCCACATTACGATTGTGACAGTGTTTGTGTAATCATAATCAACCCATCAGTTATTTTTAAAAGAAAGGTTATTAAGTGTGCGTTGGTCAGGTTGGCCTGGCCTGTGTCGACTAGTACAAAAATGATCCGTTTCAATCTAAACTACCACCTGAAGTAGCTCGCAGGGTTTTAACATAAGTGATTTATCTCTTTTGGTAGAAGGTTTTAAATTAAGTGGTTCTATATAAACCTTTTAATTAACCTCTGATTTGGGAAAAAGAAGCTTTAATGCTTGACCAAATTAAGAGGCATTAAGAGTTTGGGCTCACATTTCTTCTCTATTAAGAAGAAAAGAAACACCCAAAACTTCACACAGTTTTCTTATGCATGATCTAAAATGTGATTCTTTTTTTTTTTTTTTTTTTTTTTTTTTTTTTTTTATCTTAAATGTGATTTTGTTTATAACGTAAAGATATATATATGGTGTAACAGGCTACGTTGTTTTGGCGTGCTATAAGCTATGAATGGCGAGATTTCTAGGATTGTAGTCTCACAAGTTTTCTTTTTTCGAGGCAATGTATTACTAGTATTAGTTATTTTGCACGGGATAAATTTGCCATTGTACAAAAGAATACAATTTTTGAATTTTATTATTTATATACTGGAGATATATGAATTTATATTTTCGACTCTGGGAAAAGTGTATTTTTAAGAAAATGAAACATATGTGGCATTCGTGTTGCATTATATAAGTGATTAAGTGTTATAAATTAGTTAATAAAGTGTCGCACATACATGTCAAGAAATGTAGGGTATTCACAATGCAAGAAACACTTGTTTGAGGCCTTGATATGGATCGAATAGATAAGAAAATAGAGAGAGAGAGATGGGAACTTCTAGTGAGAGAAACACTATGTGTATTAGATTAATGTAAATGAGAGTTCCAACCCTTCCCTCACAAGGGAAGGGGTATTTATACTTACTACATAATATGCCCCTAGCGGGCTGTGTAGTGAGCTGACAGAGGGTAAAGACCCGACCCACTCCACAATACTAATTAATAACTAATCTACTAATAATATTACTGATAATCCTACGAGCTATGATGTGCTAATAAGTACTCGGGGTGACCGAGTCTTCAGCTGAATATTCATATTCCTAACAATCTCCCCCTAAGGGAGGTCACCCCAGAAGTAATGTTCTGAATTTCAGCACTTCTTCCTTGGATCTTGACTTCATAGCTCGTAACCATTGATTCTTCAATTCCATAGATCGTTGTGCAAACATCCGTGATCTTGAGATGACTTCTCTTTTGTCTTGGATGAACTTTGAGTAATCTTTGAAAGTATCATTCCACTTGAGTCTCCAAGTCATCTTTCAGTAGTAGGTCTCCATGTGATGAAATATACTTAGAGCCGACATGCTCACACTAATCAGGGTCATGATCTTCAGCATCAGAGTTAGCAGAAGCTGTGTTGAAGGTCTTTTGGTTGATCATGACTTTGTTGAATTATAGTGATGATGTAGTGTGAACATGTGGTAATGGATTGGCATCTTTTCTGCAACCAGCTACAACAGCAAACAGCTACAGCATTCCTCAGCTACAATCGCCAGAAGTTTCTGCATACGACAGTTAGCAACAAATCGACCGGTACTTACAAGTTCGGACTTTGAGATGGTTAACAGTATAGTGTGAAAACCCTCTCTAATCCTTACCAAGACCGTTCCTAATCGAAAACCTACAGAGGGCTTTTTAAGATTTTACCGTAGTAAATCAATGATTAGGTGAGTCGCTGGAGGTCACTCCACGACTGTAGATCGTCTGATACTGTCGTGACCACTAAGCGCAATCCATAAGGAATTACCGAAGTGACCTGCATTCAGAGCTGTTTGATGATGACCCTGGCAGGAATTTCCATTCAATCATTGAGAATTACACAAGTAAGTTCTCTCATAAATGTTCTGGCAGATTGCTGAGATCTGCGTAGGACTCATAAGATTACATCTGGTGTTCTTAATGTAGAACAAAGAATGTAGAAGTAATTCGTGTCCCTATGAGATCTTATTATGCATCTCGTGGCTCTAGACTCAATTGTGCGTTTTGATTTGGTGATCGGAGGCTGGAGAGGACTGCCACATTTTCAATATCATCTAACTCGGAGTGAGAGAGATGATAGAAATGTATTGTTCTCCGTGACAAGTGAAACAAGAGTCCTTTGAGGGACCTTGAGTGGCTAGGGAGGGTTGTGCAGCGTATCACTGGGTCCATGATACTTTGTCTTCAATGCCAGCAATCAACTAAGTGATTCTGACAGCATATGTATTGACCCGGTTTCTGCCTAAGTTGTAAGGAGGGCTATTTCTTTTCACCCTTTATCTTTACAATTCTTTTTCATTCTTCAACCACTTCAGTGCTTACCGAGACTTCAGAACTAACACCTTGTTGGGTTTATTCCAGTGTTAGCTCCATCTCAGTCGGCACTCTTCCCTTATACACATTTCTCCTTTTTAATCATACCTAAGGACTTCTACACTAACTAGTGGATTGTCCCTGGGTAGATCCCTCCGGCTCTGGCGGGATCATGGGAACTTGAACCTAACCTAACCATTCTTATAACTCCATGCGTTAATTAAAATGGCTGGTCTTTAGTATTCATCCACGATTGCCAAACCAAATCTTTGAAAAATCTCTCAAAGTGTTCATGATTCTGAAACACATTTTTGCAAACACTTGAGAGTTTTATATTTTTCAAATGCTCCCCCTCAACATGTGCTCGAGTGATAGATTTATAAATTTGCACATGTTAGGTAGAGCTCACACTTTTTGAATTGATCCACTTTCAGTGAACATGACCGATTCGAGACACGCTTACATCACTAGTTAGACTAGCTTGAAATTATTACCCGGCCTGGTCAAGTCCACAGAAAGTTTCTCGAAATGGTACACTCTACTCAGATTCATCTTTTTCGAGACACGCTTACATCACTGGTTAGACCAGCTTGAAATTATTACCCGGCCAAGACGAATCCTTTCGATTGATGACAGTTCAAGTTTCGTCAATTGATTGGTTAATTATGAGTCATGGTCACATGAGATGCCAAATCCTTTGCTCCCCCTCAATAAGTGCATTGACGTACAACTGAGCACTTATGGGAGAGTTTACTTCCTCATCCAAAACATTTTGCTCCCCCTCAATATGTGCCTTGATATACAAAATGGTTTAGCACATACGGGAGAGCTTACATTTACTTCCAAATCATCACATTTTATCAGAATTTCATATTTAAATCACATTCTCTCCCCCGATCAAAAATTTCAAACCATTTGAGATTTGTGATCCCAATTGATTTAAATACGTTTAGAAAATTTGGGAGAAAATGTGGTCAGGTTTAAATGTATTCTGATTTAGGAGCATACTATGCTCCCCCTTATACCACGAGAGAGTGTCACTGCTGATGTTGCACAAATTTGGCAAGGTGTCAGAAATTTGAACAAGTACTCTCCCCCTTAATTAATGACCCGTTTTCTATTAAAAGAGCTGTAGTCATTCAATTAAGCGACGAGTATTTGTGAAAATTTTACTTCAATTTACCACCTTGTGTAACATCAAGACTCTCTTGAAGAATCAAACAAGATAAAGAGTCTGATGAAAAGAAGACTTCTCTTCTTATATACGAAGTGATGCACTGAAACGTACATCAAGTCGGTGGAACATGGATATAAAGTAATCCATGCCCAGGTGAACATCACCCAGTTGGAGGAACAGCCGTCCTTTTGGCGACGTGCTTTCCCAGTGTGTATCACGGGTTGCAGTATGAAGTAACTGCAAGCCATTAAGACATGTTTTAACTGATTAGTATAACTTCTGCTCGAGCTTCATTTAAAGATCCGTGTCATTGTTGAATGACATTTCTAGATCCGTAAATGTTATCGATAAACAGAAGACATGCCTAGGTAGGACTATTTTTGGTATTTTCTGATTTTTTTATTTTTATGGTTTTTATAGGTTTTATATTTTTGTATTTTCTTTTTGATTTAAGATATATACAACTATGTACAAGGATATAAGAAGATAATCCTTTACTCCTCCTTTTCTTCCTGAAGACACTTGAGGGTTTCAGGTGTCATGCTCTTCATGCCAAGGCGTGGGAGAATAAACTGAAACCTTTCTCTTGGGAGGGCCTTGGTGAAGATGTCAGCTAACTGAAACTCTGTCCTCACGAAGTATAGTTCCACAATTCCTTTTTCCACCTGTTCCCTGATGAAGTGATGCCTGATGTCGATGTGTTTTGACCTGGAGTGCTGAACATTGTTACAACAAAGAGCAATGGCGCTTTTGTTGTCACAATATAGGGGAATTTTGTTGTATGAGAATCCATAGTCTCAAAGTTGTGATCGCATCCAAAGGATTTGTGCACAGCAAGCAGACATGGCAATGTACTCAGCTTCCGTAGATGATATGGAAGTACTCATCTGCTTCTTAGAAGACCAACTAACCAACTTTTCCCCTAAAAACTGAGCTCCTCCTGAAGTATTGCGACGAGTGTCTTGACATCCCGCATGATCAGCATCCGCATAAGCAGTTAACTCCATTGCTGTATCCTTAGGATACCAGAGACCCATATGAACTGTGCCTTGAAGATATCGGAAGATCCTTTTCACTGCTTCCACATGCTTCTTGGTTGGCCTGGATTGATACCGAGCACACATACACACAGCAAACAGAAGATCTGGTCTGCTAGCCGTGATGTACATCAAAGATCCGATCATGCTTCGATACTTTGTTATATCCACTGGAATCCCTGAAGGATCTTCATCCAGCTTTGTTCTATCAACCATGGGAGTGTCAACAGGTTCACTTGAATTGAATCCAAACTTTTTCAAGATCTCGTTGGCGTATTTGGTTTGATTAATGAATATACCTCCGGGACTTTGAGAAACTTGTAATCCTAAGAAGAATGACATTTGTCCCATCATGGACATTTGGAACTTGGAATTCATCTCCTTTGAAAAACTATCACATTCACTAGGATCTGTTGAAGCAAAGATGATATCATCTACATAAATCTGAACTAGTAGTAGATGGTTTCTTGACTTCCTGGTGAATAGTGTGGGATCAACAACGCCCTTGGAGAATCCGTTCACTAGGAGGAACTTGGACAATGTATCGTACCATGCCCTTGGCGCCTGTTTTAACCCATAAAGAGCCTTCTTCAAGCGGTAAACATGAGTAGGATGTTCAGCATCCACGAATCCTTCGGGTTGACTCACATAAACTTCTTCCTTTAAGTCACCATTCAAGAATGCCGTTTTGACATCCATCTGGTAGACTATCATATTTTGACTAGCAGTATTTGCCAGGAAGATTCTTATAGCTTCAATTCTAGCAACCGGAGCAAACGATTCTTCAAAATCAATGCCCTCTTCTTGTCTGAATCCTTTTGCAACTAGCCGTGCCTTGTTCTTTAACACATCACCATACTCATCAAGCTTCACTTTGAAGATCCACTTTAAAGCAATGATCATTGCAAGCTCTGGAGGAGGCACTAATTCCCATACCTCCAGTCGATCAAATTCATTAATTTCATCCTGCATAGTCTCGTACCAGCAATCTTTAGTCATTGCTTCTTTGGCATCTTTTGGTTCGACTTTGGATAGTACAGAATTGAAAATGCACCAAAGTGCATCAGTGGCTAGTTGGTTACGTGTGGATACAGGACGTGAGGGATTGCCTATGATGTTGTCGATTGGATGATCACTGGTCATTTTCTGAGATGGTCGTGAGGTTGAGGTTTTTGAACAGATGTAGCAGTGCTGTGTTCTTCAAGAGAGGATGTGTTTGATGAATGTTCAGGAGCAAAAATGTTTTCAAAAGGAACCTCATCAACAGGAGCAAAAGGGTTAACTTCCAAAGAATGGTTATCTGAAGATTCTTGTACTACTGGAGAAGATTGAGTTTTTGATGATGAAGGCGATTGACTGGCAGCTGGAGCATTAATACTGACTGATACGGAAGCTGTTGGGTCTTCCGAGCCTTGCGGGGCTTGAACCTCAGCCATAGGAAGTACCGCTGGTTCACTTGGGATGGTTCCATTCGTTGGCTCAAAGTATGCAACAAACATAGGATCAAATAACTTCTTCAACTCCTCACATGTAGGTGGCACATAAGAATCTGCAGGGGTGGAATTCTGTACAAGACCTGAACTAATGGGTCCAGGTGACAAAAGTTTAAGATCGGGTCCAGAACTAATTTGTCCTGAAGCAGGTTGCTCACTCAGCTCATCGAACGTAACATGAATGGTTTCCATGATTTTATGGGTTCTCTTATTGTAGATTATATACCCTTTACTGTCTGGTGCGTACCCAACAAATATCCCTACATCTGCTTTAGCTCTTAACTTTCCCAAGTCTTGACTATCGTTAGTCGGATAGCAAAGTGCGCCAAACACTCGGAGAAAGGAAAGATCTGGTTTGTTGTTATGAATTTACTAGAAGGGAGTCTTTTCATGAACAGGATGAATTAGAGATCGGTTTTGAGTGTAACATGCTGTTGCAATAGCCTCTGCCTAGAGAAACATCGGTGCCTTTGAAAATATAAGCATGGTTCTTGCAGCTTCCACTAGAGTACGGTTCCTTCGTTCAACAACTTCGTTCTGTTGAGGAGTGCGAGGGATACTTTTCTGATGCGTGATGCCAATACTTTCATAGAAATTACGGAGTTGTTGGTTAACAAACTCAGTACCATTATCAGTGCGGATGATTCTGACAGTTTTATCGAGCCTTACTTGCAGCTGTTTTATCAGTTTAATGATAACCTCTGGAGTTTCATCCTTGGTTCTCAAGAACTTTACCCATGTGAACCGAGAATAATCATCTACTATCACCAGAACATACTTTTTACCATTTATGGTTTGTATTCTCATTGGACCGCACAAGTCCATGTGGAGGGTATGAAGAACTTCCAAGTTGGTGTTAATGGTTTTGGACTTGTGGGTTTGTTTCTTGCTTTTGCCCAGTTGACATGCAGAGCAGAGATGATCTTTCTCATATTTTAGTCTGGGCATCCCTCTAACAAGATCTTTGCGGGAAAGATTATTAATGGTACCGAAGTTCAAGTGGTTCAAACGACGATGCCACAGCCATGATTTTGTTTTAGAGGCTTTAGAAAGCAAGCATATGGGAGAGGACTTCAACATCTCTTCAATCGATATGGTGTATAGATTGGTGCCCCGACTGCCCTTGAGGAGATCTATGCCATCCAATTCTCTGACGAAACATGTATGTTTTCTGAAAGCCACTTTCAGATCTGAATCACAAAATTGGCCCACAGAAAACAGATTGTGCCCTAATCCTTCCACATAATATACTCTTGAGATTACACTGTCACCGAACACATAATCTCCATAACCCATAATTGCACCAAAGTGGTCGTTCCCAAATCTAACTGTCCCGATAAACTTTTTCACGAAGTTCTTGAGCCGCGAGCGATCCCCAGTCATATGTTTTGAGCAGCCTGAGTCCAAATACCACAGGACGATTTGTACGACCTGCATTTGAAACCAGACAACAATGGATAACTGAAAAATGTGGATCCCCACGTGCAATTGGGGTCCGTTTGGTCAGCACACACATATTCTGGAACCACAGATTTCACAGATGCTACTGTCTTTACTGAGGAGACAGTACTAGAGGCAGGACAAGACCTAGATGGAAGGCATTGTGACACTAAAGGCAAGATTCTACCAGTTGGTCTCCATTCCTTAACCTTCACAATTTTATGCTTATTCATTTTAGGTAATGTGCTCTGTTTTCCTAAATTGAATTTCCTTCCAGTGGGTCTCCATTGATAGCCTACGCTAGCAAATGTTTTTCCTGTTGCTTTCCAAACTTTCTTGCATGTTTCAGTTATCCTACCATTCTTAACATGGGGTGAAGCAGAAGACATCAAGAAAGACTCAACACAATCATCATGATTAGCAGAAATTAAACAATTGTCGCATGTTTTACAGATAGCATTAGAATTCGAATTAATTACAGTACTTTTGATACTAGAATCAACACGATTCATCCTACTCATTGTAAACTTATTGTTCCTAGGTTGGGCTTCTACTTTCTTCAAGTGATCATTCTTAGCTGGCGCAGTCCTATCCTTTCTTGCATTTCCTCTAGACCTTGACTCGCTAGCATGGGTGTCACTTTTTACTCCTGTAGAAGCATCGAAGGGAACATTAGTTTGTTTTTCTGTCACATGCCTTCCTGATAATGATGTGTTGGGTTCTGATGTTTTAAGTGGTAGATCAAATGCTACATGCTTGTTCTTAACAGTGGATGATGATGCAACAAGTCTATCTCTATGGCTGTTAAACTTAGGAACTGAGCCTATGGCATATTCTAAGTTTTCCTGAATCCTTTTCGTGAGATTACAAGCATAAACAACAGCCCTATCAAGTGGCTTATCAGTTCTATCCTCTTCAACTACCTCACGAAGTGTGTCAAGGCCCTCTCTAAGATGATCGAGATATGTTTGATGGGCAAAGCTGTTATTTCTAATGTTAAATGGAATACGCCCAACATCAACATCATACTTTTTACTACAAGCAGCAGCCTTTGGTGCATCACAATTACAAGTGGTGCATGGCATTTTACCTTTCACCTGAGCCTTAAGATTCTCAATTTCATTTGTCAAAGAGGTTATTTGATCATTGTGATTGCTTCTTGTAACTTTTATAGAATCATATAACTCTTTGAAATGTTGTTTGACCTTAGAATTTTCTTCTCGATAACACTCATTTTCATGATGCAACTTATTTATGGTGTTTTGATATTGAAAATTCTGAGAATCTGAAGACGAAGGTTTATTGGTGCCATACACATCACACTTGTTGGATTTCAATTGGGCAATATGGGCCCTCAGCAGTCGAATTGTGTTCGTGTGAGCTTGAATTTTTTCATCTCGTTTGCTTAATTCAAAATAAGTATCAAATTCAGGAGCATCCAAGGATGTCTTGTCATTTGATATTTTGTGTTTTTCATTTAACTGTTGATGTTTCATTTGCAAATTTATATAATCAACTTCAAGTTTTGAAAAACGTTTAACCATATTATCATGGTCATCATTTTGAATTTTGTCAAGCAATTTTAAATTCTCCCCCTCAAGCTCAACAACACGATTCTGGGTGACATTTAACGCAATAGCATACTCATTAAATTGACAAGCAGACAATGCAGAATCAGTAGCGGTGTAAAATACATCTTGTGCAATACATTTAGCAATCAAGTTGTCATTAGTGATGAGTATGTTTTTTCTTTCAATCTCACGACTCTTAAGTTCTATTGCATATTCATTCACCTCATTTTCCATGTCTTTAAACACTACTTCCATTTCTTTTATTTCGGCTTTAAGGGCAGTTTGCAACCCTTCAAAATGTTCTTTAAGTAGTTTAAAGAATGGCATGACCTCAGTTAAGTAATACCTTTTTGCATGTTCAAAACACCTTTCCCCCTCAGTAATGCCGGTGGGTGTGATTCTCTTCTTACATGTTTTATCAAAATCAGCAAACAGTTGCCAAAGCACATATAAGCTAATAAAGGTTTTGCATTCGGTGGGAAGAGACAAAGGCACCAAATTCCTAGGTGTATTGGGAGGATACACCATTATGGACGCAACTTTTTTAATGAGGGGGGTGTTGGCCTTAAGTTTTTCTACCTTAAGTTTTTCATTATCTTGTTTCCAGAATATCTGTTCAGGTGTTAACTTCTTTTGAGGAGCAAACACAGTCAAACGATTTTCCTCACTATAGTCATGGGGTTTGATTATTATTCGTCTGGCTATGCACTCGGGATCCCTCATTTTCTCATTCATTCTTTCCCTTGTTCTCTCACTTATCTCATCCTCCTCTTCGGTGTAGATATGCTCAGGCGGGTCATGATTAGGCATAAACATCACATTAGAATCATTTAATGCAGGTTGGGCTATCTTAGCAATCTCATGAATAGCTAATTTAGATTTACCTACATTGCTTTCACTATGCTTGTCACTTAACTTTCTGTGCCTATACATCATTTGGGCAGTCTGTTTGGTTTGGTCTTGTGTGTACAACTTATCTTCAAGCTTATTTTTTAACGTCTTGAGTCTAGAGAAATCATTTAAAAGTGTTGTTTCTTTTTCTTTGAATTCTAGCTTAAGTGTAGTTATACACTTTTGTACTTCCTGTTTCTGTTTGACAGACTGTTCTAGCTGACTTTTCAAAGAACTCAACTCTAATTTTAATGTTTCTTCTCTTACTCTAGACTCTTTAATAAGTGTACTCATTTGACCTTCTAATTTCTGCTCATGTTCATTAAGCTCAAACTTAGCACGCTGTTCATACATAGCCACTTGTTCTTTATAAATGTTTAGTCTAGTGATCAAGTTATCATCAGGGACAGGCAATTTGTTCTCATGGCACTCACATGCATTATCTATATTACACGCATTATCTAAGGCACATAGATTACTTATAACACAAACATCATTATTGACAAAATATTCACCATTTGGTACATCAGGCGAGTTGTTGTGATTCAAATACTGTTCATATGAAATAATATTGCTATTTTCCATGTCAACATTACTTGTGTCAGAAACATCTGCCTGATGTACTTCTTTGGGATTCTTTTGTCCCTCGACTATATTATATGTGTCATAAATTTTTAGTACCTCAGATATCACGGATGCATTAGAAGGACCAGCTTGACGGGGAGATGAGACCAGGGAAGACAAGTTAGCCATGAAGATTGTTTGAGCCGTAGGTTCATCATCTACATCAGAGGCAAATGCATCACAGTCATCTGCCTTGAAGATGTTAGGATCATTAAGTGCTAGATCCTGAACTGGTTGCTCATCCACATCTTCATCAAAAGTATTTCCCCCATCTCCTGCCAAGAACAATAACTCTTCCTCATCCAATACAGCTCCATTCTCTTGAGCTTGCATTAACAGCATCTTGTCTTTGAAGTAATCTGAGTTCTGAGGACGTTTAGGTTGATTGCAGTTTCTAGCAATGTGTCCAAGCCCCCACAATTATAACACTTAATCTGTTTCCCTTGTCCCTGATTGGCATTTCCTACTCTATTCTGCACATAACCTCGACCCATGTTTCTTCCAGCTCTCCCTTGCACATTCTGAACCACAATTTTCCCATCCTCCACCATTGCTAGATTGCGTGGGTTGGATGAATTCCTTAACTGATTGTTGGTCTGAGGGAGTGATGCTTGAAACTGTTGAACCAGTAATGATACTTGATTGGTGAGGTTGTCAATCATTTTGTCGGTCTGAGAGTAGCCTGAGTCAAGTTGAGAACTCATAGCAGGTACTGGTGAGTGAAGTTGATGATAGCTCGGGTTGGATGATGATTGGGTTGTTGGTAGAACATTTGTCATGAACGCCAGTGGATCATTTGTAGTTGAAGGATTTAACTTTTCTCTCAGCACCCGATCGTAGACAGCATGCTTCTCATGTTGTTGCAGATAGGCATACAGCTGTTCATAGTTGGTATCCCTTAAACCTTTGTTGAGTTTGATAGCAGTAACAAATCTGTCCCATTCAGGAGTCATGTTGTTCACAAACTTTGAGTTTAGTTGGATATTGGGCATAGTCATTCTGATCATCCTCATATCATTCACCAACTTATGAAATCTCACATAGTAGTCTGTGATATTCTCTCCTGGGTTCATTTTGAAATGCTCGAACTCATCATACAGCTGTGACTCACGATCTTCCTTTGTGAGTTCTGACCCTGCCAACAACATTTTAACGTTGTCCCACACAGCTTTGGCTTCAGTGTTGAAATTGATGAGCTTGTATACATCCTTTGGTAGACCTTGAATGACAATGTTTGAAGCTCTAATGTCAGCATCATACCTCTTATTTTCTTCTTCATTAAGATCATTGTAGTTTCTAGGTCTGTCGATGCCCAAAGTTACAGTCCCATCTTCACCAGTTGTAACAACATCTCTGGTGGTACCCATCTGATATGGTCCTTCGTCAATTGACTTAAGAATGTTAACTCCATTATCTTTTCCCAAGCAGTAAAGTCTTATCCGTTGTGCCCAAGACTCATAATCCGTCCTATCTAGCATAGGTGGACGAGTGTCAGATCCTGCTGCTTGAATATCTTCTGATGATGTGCTTGATGTGGTAGCCATAGTAACTACGGGATTTTACAGATCTTGTGATTTAACCGAGAAATCGAATCTTTCGCGGGAATTTCTAAAATCACCAAGACACAAACCGCATACACGCCTCAGAGACAAACCGCGTGGACAAACAGCACAGACAATCAGTCTAGACAAACCGCATACACGCCGCAGAGACAAACCGCGTAGACACAAACCGCATACACGCCTCAGAGACAAACCGCGTGGACAAACAGCACAGACAATCAGTCTAGACAAACCGCATACACGCCGCAGAGACAAACCGCGTAGACACAAACCGCATACACGCCTCAGAGACAAACCGCGTAGACACAAACCGCATACACGCTGCAGAGACAAACCGCGTGGACAAACAGCACAGACAAACAGTCTAGACAAACCGCATACACGCCACAGAGACAAACCGCGTAGACACAAACTGTATACACGCCTCAGAGACAAATCGCGTAGACACAAACCGCATACACGCCTCAGAGACAAACCGCGTAGACACAAACTACCAAACACGTCGCTTTCAATGCTTTTTGTCCTTTTGTCTAAACTAGTAATAAGACAAACCGCGTCTTCGAAATGACACAAACCGCATCCAAGAACTTGTCCAAGGCACACAAACCGCAGCGAAGAATACTTAAATAAACACCCACGAATCACCCAAAATCACCACACAAGTCTTAAATCTGTGAATTCAAGCACCAAATACTACTCTTATACTGTTCCTAAGCTAGAAAGTACAAGGTATAACAACTTCTAATCACTAAACAAGGCACAAAATGAAATTTTTGTTACTTTTCTATTCGAACTAAAAAACCCCAAAAACTAAGCAAATCCGTGAATACCAACTCTCATGGACCTAACCATGGCTCTTGATACCAATTGTAGGGTATTCACAATGCAAGAAACACTTGTTTGAGGCCTTGATATGGATCGAATAGATAAAAAACTAGAGAGAGAGAGATGGGAACTTCTAGTGAGAGAAACACTATGTGTATTAGATTAATGTAAATAAGAGTTCCAACCCTTCCCTCACAAGGGAAGGGGTATTTATACTTACTACATAATATGCCCCTAGCGGGCTGTGTAGTGAGCTGGCAGAGGGTAAAGACCCGACCCACTCCACAATACTAATTAATAACTAATCTACTAATAATATTACTGATAATCCTACGAGCTATGATGTGCTAATAAGTACTCGGGTGTGACCGAGTCTTCAGCTGAATATTCATATTCCTAACAAGAAACAACAAAGATTGTCGCACTTGATATATTAAAGTGTTGCGTGCTTAGATGTGGAAAGTGAAAAAGACAAAAGGTGTTGCCTTTTGATGTGAAAAGTGTTGTGTTTGAATATTAAGTGTGACACTTGTTAGTAAAAAAATGTTGCATTAGAATGTAAAAGTGTTGTACGTTAGTGTATAAGTGTTGCACATGAGTATAAAAGGTGTTGCGGTTGAACTTAAATAGTGTTGCAAGTTAAAATACTACAATTTCTAAACTTGGGCAACACTTTTAAAAAAAGTTGCATATTCCAATATAAGTGTTGCATAAATCTAAGGCAACGTTACATAAAGTAGCACTCGAGAAAGTGTCACATTATATATACTGCGACATTTTAAAGACATAATACAACACTTTATGAGTGTCGCCTTAGCTTCATTTTGTTGTAGTGAAAAAAAGATAGAAACAAAATGTTACTAAACAGATTTTCTAATAACGACACCGCAACTAATAAAAAAAAATAACGCATAAATGTAAACCAAAGAAAAAAAAGAAAAGAAAAAAAAGACCCCGCCACAGCGCTTTGACTGATCTTTTATGACTAAAATATCAAGTGCCCTATTATGGTGTATCAAGTTTTGAGACACAAGTAACAAGTGTCATATTAACTAATGTTTAAATAAAACTTTTGTAAATAAGCGTTCTAAAAAACTGATGTTTTATGACTCAAATCAGAAGTGTTCTATTATGGCGTATGATAATAAAACCATAACAAATAAGCGTACTATAAAGGTTAATGTTAAAAGACACAGGTGTCAAGGGTCCTATTAAGTTTTGTTAAAATAAAACTTTTGCAACTAAGCGTTCTATAAAACTGAAACTTTATGACTCAAATTTCAAGTGTCTTATTATGGTGGATGAATTTATGAGAGACCCAAGTGTCAAGTGTCATATCAAGTTATGTTTTAATAAAACTTAATTTGAATAAGCATTATAAAAAGCGGATGTTTTACGACTCTAAAAAGAAGTGTCATATTATGGTGTATCATAAAAAAACCATTATGAATAAGCGTTCTATAAAGGTTAACGTTATAAGACCCTATTGTCAAGGGTCATATTAACTTTTGTTATAATAAAAAACGTTTGCGAATAAGCGTTCCATAAAACTGATGTTTTATGACTCAAATATCAAGTGTCCTATAATGGTGTATCAATCTATGGGACCCAAGTGTCAAGTGTCATATTAAGTTATGTTTTAATAATACGTTTGCGAATAAGCGTCCTAAATAATTAATGTTTTATGACTTATGTATCAAGTGTCCTATTATGGTGTATTGTAATAAAACCATAATGAATATGCGTCCTTTAAGGGTCCTATTAAGTTTTGTTATAATAAAACTTTTGCGAATAAACGTTCTAAAATACTGATATTTTATGACTCAAAAATAAAATGTCCTATTATGATGTATGATAATAAAGCCATTATGCATAAGCGTCCTATAAATGTTAACATTATAATACCCACGTCTTAAGGGTCCTATTAAGTTTTGTTATAATAAAACTTTTGCGAATAATCATTTTAAAAAAATGATGTTATATGACTAAAAAATGAAATGTCCTATTATGGTGTACGATAATAAAACCATTGTGCATAAGCGTCCTATAAAGGTTAACGTTATAATACCCACGTGTCAAAGGTCCTATTAAATTTTGTTATAATAAAACTTTTGTGAATAAGCGTTTTAACTAACTGATGTCTTATGACTCAAAACTCAAGTGTCCTATTATGGTGGATTATAATAAAACCATAATGAATAAACATCCTATAAAGGTTAAAGTTATAAGACCCAAGTGTCAAGGGTCTTATTAGGTTATGTCATAATAGGACATCTAGTGATCAAGTGTCGTATTACACTATCACATAATGGGACACCAACAACTAAATGTCTTATAAAGTAATTTATTAGGATCCATATTTTAAGTGTCCTATTAAGATATATGATAATAGGACCCCAAATAATCAACCATCCTATTATATAACTTTTTAGGACACCGCCTAAGTAGCAAATATTTAAAAAGGACCCTAACCGCTCATATGTCCTATTAAACAGTTTTTTAGGACTCTATTATCATACCATCCCACACAAAGAGTCCTAAAAAGCCACTTTTCTTGTAGTGAACATATTCATAATCATATAACACACATACAATGGAGATTTGGTCGAATTAAAGTGGCGGTTTTAGAGAGAGAAAAAGAACATGTATTATGTTTAAATGAGAAGGAGTTCCAACCCTCTCCCTAGGTGGAGAGGGGTATATATAGGTACAATAATAAGTGCCCCGTGTGGGCTGTGGAGCGAGCTGACAGTGGGTAAAGACCCGACCCACTCCACAAGTTCTATATTAACTAATCTATTACTAATATTACTACTAGTCCTACGAGCTAGGTAATGCTAACAGATACTCGGGGTGACCGAGTCTTCAGATGAATATTTATATTCCTAACACGATCATATCCAGGTTTGTCTGCACCCCTCTGATCCTGAACCCTCGACTCATGTCTTCTCTGGTTGTGACCCCTATCCGTCTGTCCTCTGTGCTCATAACCCCTATCTTTCAGTCCTCTCGGCTCATAACCCCTGTCAGTCTTACTTCTCTGCTCGTGACTCCTATGACTGCTTCCCTGACCCCTCAACTGAATGCGATCACCCTCTTGGTTCCTCTTGTTGTGTCCACCACCCTCATGAAGAATCTCGATATTACGGGCAGAATCGGCAACTAATGACACATCTGCAAAGTCAGTGTTGACGACGTGATCAAGTACCCACTTTTTCAGACCCCATTTGAAATGCCTCGCTTGACGGCGAGCATCTCCAGCAACTGGCCCCACAAAGCTAATCAACCGTAAAAACCGCTGCATATACTCTCCAGAGGACTCATTCTCAAACTGTATATATAGAGCTATACTCACGCTTGAATCTCTGCTGCTCTGATAAAGGGAAATACTATTGATAGAAGATATCGCAGAAGTTACTCCAAGTACAAGTAGCAACGAAGGCCTCTCCTCCCTTGGCCTGCTTGTAAGCCTTCCACCAATTGAGGGCATCCCCCTCAAGTTTGAATGTAGCCAACCTGGTCTTGAAAACATCAGCACAGTTCAAGACCTCGAACAACTTTTCCATATGGGTTATCTAATCCTCTGCCTCCGTAGGAGTGGAAGCAGAGCTAAAGGATAGTGGCTTGAGTTTACCAAACCGCTCGAGCCAAACATGAATGTCTGTAGGAGGATTACCACCACCTCCACTAGATGAACCAGCACCATTGCGAATGTCGTTGGTGATCCGCGTAGTCAACTCAGTAGTCAAATTAGGATGAATGGTATTGAGGGCATTGGCAATCATTGCCTCGAAGTTTGGGGCACCATCATTATCCCCATTGGGTTGACCGTTGTTACGACGTGTGCTCACCATCTGAATGATTATCAAAACGATTAGAAAAGGCAGAAATAAAAATGGAGTACGATAGGAAAGGACGTAGAAGGAATCCTAATATCTACCCAATCCTCACAGGTCATAGCCTAAGCTCTACAGGTTAAACCTGGATCTGATACCATAATTGTAACACCCCAACCCGAAAAGGGTAGAAGCATCACATTATGGTGGCATATCAAAGCATAAATAAACAAACGCAAGCGGAAGTCTTAACATAAATCAAAGCATAAGTCAACATGACTTAAAGAATTACATAAGTTCCATAAACCAAAATGAAAGGAAACATAATCAGAGTCTAATCAATTGGTAAACATAAACCAAATCTAAGAAGTCTAGGGTAAGTCCACACTCAGCTCCTACTCTCAGCCCAAAGATAGCCCCAGCTCCTAACTTGATAAACCTGCCGCGGAGAAAAGAAATGCGGCTGAGCTTAAAAAGCCCAGTGAAAAGATATATGATAATAGAGAACAGAAATATAAATGTGAAGTTCAAATGAAGTACAATGGGGAAACATAAGTAGGCATAATGTAATGTAAGGGAAACATAGTGTATAGGTTAAGTAACAGGAATCTATGCAGTCGCCTGCATAAACAGAATCATAATACCATAAGCTCAGAAACATAATCATAATCTTCATATCATCTTCATAAGTAACATGATGGAGTGATCAGCTCCCAGAATTGTGAAGGGCATGTATTGCACACAGTACCAATCACCAGAAATATCTCACAACATAACCATAATATAAACAGATCTAGGATGCATCCATACGCCCCTGCAGAAATCATAATCATCATGGCCATACATATTACATAACAAAAGGGACGGGGTGGAACATCACTCGACCACCCTAGAGTCGTGCCATCGGTGCATCAATAACACGGTCATGGTACCTCCATGACTAGGAAAGCTCAGGTAACATAAGGGTTCATAAACAAAGGCTCATATCATAGTTGTCATATCATAAGGTTCATAGCAAAGGTTCATAGTGAAGGTTCATATCAAAGGCTTATAGTGAAGGTTCATATCTATGGTTCATATCAAAGGTTGTAAGTCACAAAGGAAACCTTAAAGATAAGGTCAGAATATCCGTACCTTGAGTAAATGAAAAGCTGAATAAGGAAAGGATCACAGAATGGAAATACTCCTCTTCAGAATCTACACATGATATAGTATTACTTATTAATAGCTTGTTTTATAAGTTGTTTACTCATTGATGTTGTTCTTATTACATATTAGGGCTTCTTTCCATTTTTAGAAACTTTCCTCTTTTAGTAACCTTCTATATTTAGTAAGTTTCCATATTTAGTAACTTTCCTTATTTAGTAATTTTCCTTATTTAGTAAGTCTCCCGATTTAATGACTTCCAGGGTTATAAATGATAATTAAGTAAATGCAAGTATTTGTGGTGATTTCTAATCTCACGCTCTCACTCTCAGGTGAGATCAAGAACTCATTTAAAGTTTTGATAGGTGAGCAAGAGTGCTCTGATTAATATTAGGAACCAACTGGAGGGCCTAATATTGTAGTGCTAGTTGGAGGCGCCGCATGAGTAAATGTTGTACCAGTGGTTAAAGGCTGCTCTTACAAAAATTTTATGAGTTGTAGGCTCACTAATTTCAAAAGCACAGAAGGAGCGGTTGGTTTAGCTTGTTGGTTTGGGAGGACAGAGTCAGTATTTCTAATCAGCAACTGTGCCGAATACTGCAAATTCAAATATGCCACAAGCACATTTCTGAACAATGTTTTGTCATGGTGGAATGTTGTTGCTCAATCTATTAGTATTGAGAATACTTACAAGATTGCTTGGACTAAGTTGAAGAAGTTATTGATCAAGAAGTACTGCCCTCAGAATGAGGTGTAAGAAATGGAGGTGAAGTTTTCTTGCTGTCAGTGGTGTTGATATCACGACTTATATCCGTCTCTTTCAAGAGTTGGCAATAGTGTGCCTAATGATAGGCTCAACCAATGAGATGTTATTGGAAAAGTTCATCTGTGAACTTTCACTCAATATTCAAGGGATCGTAACTTCGTTTGATCCACTCACACTGGATGTAACAATCCCGATGTCTCGTAATCCAGTGGATCAAGTTGTGCGAGCTTGGTCTGCTCAAGGACCCAACAACAGAAGGCAAGAAAATGCCAGAGCCTATGATGTCGCTGCCTTAACGGAAAGAAGAGGTTATGTCAAGAATAAACCATTATGTCATCGATGCAAGTTGCATCATATTGGTTTTTGCACTATTAGGTGCAGAAGTTGCTAGAAAGTAGTCCATATGACCAAAGATTACAAGGGTAAGAATCCTGTTAATGGTGGTAATGCTCAACCAGTGGTAACTTACCTTAGATGTGAGGATATTTCAAGAGGCACTGTTCCCAGAACATGGGCCAACAAGTGAGAGGAGCTCATGGGAGAGCTTATACGTAGGTGTCCACACACTTAAGTAAAGTAGGCATCTCACGCACCCAAAAGTAAGCAGGTAGAATACATACTCAGTCTGTTGGTTCGAGATTGAACCAAATCAAGAGTGTAACAAGTCTGTTAACTCAATAACTAGCTCACGATTGTAAAGATTCGTAATGGCAAAAGTGATAACTTAAGAATGAACTCAGGTAGTTCAAATGAGATCTTAAGATTTTTGCTGAGTGGTAGAATACTGGTGATTCTCAAGTTTGAGTTCGTACTCATGTCTCATCGGATACAAATAAGCCCACTTATTTATAATTCATTATTTACATAGAGAGGCGTCCCAAACAATGTAAATAAAGAAATATAAACTTATGGTTCGACAATTCACAATTTCTTTATTTAAATAAAAAGGCGTCCCAATCCATTTAAATAAAGATATTATAAATCATCCTACTTAAGAATTCCCGACAAAACACTCATACTTAACTGATGAGTTACGAGGCGGTGTGTTACGAGACGTCATAAGTGTTCCGAGAGTACGGAATGAATGTTCACACTCATCTTCGATGACGAGGAGTAAGATAATCATTTGCCTTTAGAGGACATGCTGAGAGCTTGTGTGATCGACTTCGGGAATGGCTGGGATAGACATTTACCTTTAGCCGAGTTTTCCTACAACAACAGCTATCACACCAGCATCAAAGTTGCACCATATGAAGCACTTTATGGTCGTAAGTGTAGATCGCCGATATGTTGGGTTGAAGTCGAAGAAAGCCAACTTACCGGACCAGACCTAGTCCACGAGAATACTGAGAAAATTATGCAGATATGCAAGCGGCTCGTGACCGTCAAAAGAGCTACGCCGGCAAGAGGCGAAAACCCCTTGATTTCGAAGTGGGTGATAAAATGATGTTAAAGGTCTCGCCATGGAAAGGCGTGATAAGATTTGGTAAACATGGGAAGTTGAACCCTCATTATATTGGACCTTTTGAGATTCTTGCCAGACTCGGGCCGGTAGCCTGTCGACTCGAATTGCCATCCGAACTCAGCGCTGTGCATGATGTTTTTCATGTCAGCAACTTGAAAAAGTGCTTATCTGACGATAACGTTGCCATTCCTTTGGAGAAAATTCAGCTTGATGAGAAACTGAACTTCATCGAGGAACCGATTGAAATCATGGACCGGGAAGTTAAATGACTAAAGCAGAGTCGTATCCCAATTGTGAAGGTCCGTTGAAACTCTCGCAGAGGTCCCGAGTACACTTGGAAGCGAGAGGATGAAATCAAGCGAAAGTATCCTCATCTCTTTTTGAATTCATCGAGTAACGCGAATTGAAATCCGGTACGGATTTCCCCATTAGCTGGGGAGACTGTGACAAATAGTAATTTTCACATTATAAGTTATTAATAAAAATTTATTTATTATTTTTAAACTGAGCATTTCTATGCGTAACTGCATGTTTCTGAGCATTTCTGAACATTTTTGAGGAGCTGTCCCGCATACTGTAGCTTACAGTCACTGCTGAAAAAGTCTATTTTTGTCACTAAGCGTAAATTATTTTATTTCTGATAGTTACTGACAAGTTTTGTATTTAACCGAGAAGCTTTCTCGTATTTTCTGAAAAGCAACCCCACACGCGTACCGACACTACAATATATATGGTAGCAGTCAAATAAATACATTTATGGACAAATAATAATATTTTATTATTATTCTGACAAAAACGTTGGTAAAAACTTTATTTTACGTATACGTGTCTAAAAAGGTCAAACCAGGACTTTACGGTGACATTTAAGCTTAAACCGACACACGATACACCAACGATGCTAACAATTGTTTTCCCTCCCCTCCTTCTTATCGTTTGCCGCCCAAACCAAACACAAGAGGACAAATTTTTTAATCTAATGATCTAGTTAGTGGATGATGACATAAGGGCTTTGTTTGTTACTTAAATGGACTAACTAAAACACACACAAGTATTTTTCATCTAAACTTACTCTCTAAACTCTTTCACTTCCCTCAAACCATTCGACACCCATAAAATCAAGAACTACAAAAATCAAGCGAAGTTTCAGCTAATCGGGTTGTACTTTCAAGTGTTTTGGGTTAATCGAAACGTATTGTGGGTAAATTTGGTGCAATTTGGGGTCTCTCTTGGTCTTCTACCTCTTTATTTTTTCAAGAATTTTGTAAGGATCCTCAAAAAATTTTCAATCTTGTTCATTAGATGTTCTTATGATGTTTAAAAGTGTTACCAGGTGCTAAATGTTTATGTTTTGTTAAATTGAAAAAGCTAGGGTTTGGTATATATTTATGTTTGCTCAACTTCTTTTTGAGTTTACATACAAATTAGGTTATTTCTTGCTTGTGTGGTAAATCTTGTTGTTTGTGGTGCTAGTTTGATGATACAAATGTGATTAGTGTTAATTACGCGAGTTAAAACAAAATATACACTTATTTGGTCACACACTAATCGGCTACATTTTGGACAAAATAAAAATTGGGGTTTTGAAAAATATAAAATTTTGGCTCTAGTGGTGAAATGGTGAAATTAGTGCTTAATGGCTTATTTGGAATAGCTTATTGAATAAGTTATAGCTTATTGCGTTTTGACTTGTCTTGGGTCCAAAAGGGTTGTACGGTTCAAAATAGGTCGACCTCACTGAATTTTGACCATGGTTAACTTTTTGACCACTTTTCTTATTAATAAGTACTTATTTCATTAATTTAAATATCGTTACGTAAGCTATTCGGACTAAAAGGGCTTAACGATTTAAACTTGTTTTTGGGCCTATGTTTCGTAAGGTACGAATTGGGCCGAGCCCAACCCATATTCGGCCTACATTGACTTTTTGACCTCGTGGTTTAATTAAAGTGTTTATTTGATTATTTAAAACTTAACGATATATATAACGTGACTTAAAAGGTTTAAATTGGTTTTGGACTAAAATTAGACTATTGGGCTTGTAATAGACTTTTTGGCCCAATAAATATTTCGGGTGACAAAAATGAGTTTTGGAATATTTTTCGATCTTATATAAATATTTTGATGTATTAAAACATTATATATCGATTAAAAACGCTTCGAACCCGTTTTGGCACTTATGGCCTAATTTGGCTACAAAATGGACTTTTCGGCCCAATTTCATGATCTTTGACTATTATTGACTTTTTGGAATATTTTGACTAAACGTTGAATTTTATTTCGTGACTTATAATTATTTTGGTAATAAACGTTATTTAATTAAAAACCTAACGAAATATATATTTTGACCTAAATATATACTTACGGACTAGTTTTGCAAATATTGTTAACGAAAGGGACTATTTGAGTAAATTGCAACATTGGAAAAAAAATGGAAAAGTTGAATAAACGAACGTGTCATGCCCGATTTTTCTAAAATTTCAACACTTATAATATTTTCAGATGAAAACCGACTAAGAGACGAAACGAATTATTTTCATTATTAAAAATATTAATTCTTCTAAATTAATATTTTTAGACTTTATGAGACTTATAATTATATGTTATATATTTATACACTTACACTTGATTTAAGTTTTCTAAATTAAATATTTATAAATTCCTTTTATAATTATTATTGTATTATAAATAATTATAATATTTATAATATAATAATACCCCACTATCACCATTATCATATTAATTTTTTAATATTTATTTGATTAATATTAAGCCCTAATTAATTAAATGTTTAATTATTAAACCTTAATTAATATGCGATAATATATATATATATATATATATATATATATATATATATATATATATATATATATATATATATATATATATATATACATATATATATTACTTGCGTATTTTGCGACGACAAGCACTAAGCACAGAAGTTTCCGTCGCACGTATTTTCACTGTACACTTTCACCATGAGCCATCACCAAAGAGTCTTGTACGATAAACCACTTTTGAAATGTACCTTACTACACAGCAAGCAAGAAATACACGAGCATTTGACACACGTAAACCTTTCAAATGAGTTAAATCATTTAAAACACGAATGTTGCGCTAAGACTTACCATACTGATCTAGGTCGTGTGTCGGAGCGGTTGCACTGTGTTATTTGTTAACTAGCAGATTGCTATTATTAAGGGGAGTTTATAGCCCCATTTTATATACGAATTGTTTTTATAAACCTTAGGGTGAGAAACATGCAAAACTGTTTTCATGGACCAAATTGAACTTTGTTTTTTACACACTATTATGCGGATAACCTAAGTATGTTTGAATCCCATTGCGCCCACTATCATTTACCGTCAATTCCTGCTGGGAAGCGCGTATGATATAAATAGATCTATTGGGGGTGACTCACCCGTTCGGTTGGCCCGACAGGTCAACGTGAACGTATACCATGTCGGAATTTTGCCGAGTTTCTGGGGATTAACGCTTGCGGGCACCCTTGTTTGCTATGCCGGTTAGGAATATTGTTTTTCTAGTTTCACTTGGATGAGCTTAGTGTTAGCATACAGTTAGAGTGTGTTTACTGAATTATTTGCTATGGTCCATATGTGCTTATTTACTTTAAACCTACGAACTCACCAGCGTTAGCTGACTTTTAGCATGTTTTTCTCAGGTGTTTGAGAATGTATTCAATGAAGGCAGGGCATGGCATCGGTCATAATTTCTAGAAATGTTTTTACACATGCGTTAAACTCTAATTTGGGACAGTCATGTTAAATGGGCCTTGTTTTATTTAAATTGAACTTGATGAATGACATTTAACTTTGGAAATGTAAACTATTTTTAAAATGGATTTTTAATCCGTTCTCTATATCTTTGTGTTTTGATTTCCGATTTAGTAGCACCCAAACATGTATGCTTCCGCAAATCCAGATATTGGGGGTGTTACATTCGTGGTCCTCAATACTCACTCTTCAATCCCGTCATGGAACCCCTTAATGAGTCGTATATCTCATCCATCCTCATTTCCGAATCTTCCACCAACTATGCACCCTTTGATGATCCGAATCATGAGGAAGAGGTGTAAGCTTAAGTCGAGAGTGTGATGAAATGGGAGCAAGTTCAAATCATTCTTAAGAAGCCACGTCATGAGTAGTTAGGGAGGGATTAGTATTTCTATCTTATATTAGGATTTATCTATGGTAAATTATATTAGGGCTTAATACTCCTAACTATCTTGCATGCATGACTTTTGCTCTATCACCTTGCATGATTTTAAATTATGTGATTCTTGGATGATAGCTTATTTTGTCCTTTTAGATTGCATGTGTTGGGTTTTATATATTTCATATATTTGATGATAAAAAACAAGAAGAATGAAACACAAGGATTATTGAAAAGATAAGCAAAATAAACCAAGTAGATTCTACTGCTAGGCATAAAAGATTCTACTGCTAGAGTATTTTATTCTACTGCTAGTGTATTATTGAAGTTTGCTCACGTTATAACGAGCAGTACTAACTTAAGTTAGTACTGCTGGTTCAAAGAAGGTAGCAGTTAGTACTGCTTGTGCAAAGAAGATAGCAGTTGGTACTGCTAGTGCAAAGAAGCTACTGCTGAATGGATAACTGAGTGACTCATACTATTGCTGGATGGATATGTTTGAAAAAGATATTTGTGTATAAGAGTCAATTATATACGGTAGATAATATCTTTCATATGTGATCAGTCAACAAGTTGTAAACATAGATACATGTTGTATCTTAATGACTGACACACACAAGCAAGTAGTAGACAAGACTTATCAACTTTGTAATGATCTCCTTTGTTCTATAAAAAGGAGATCTTACCCATAGATAAAAGGTGTGGTTAAAAGTTAATCACCAGAGTGTTTTACTGTGCTTAGAACTCAAAACACAAAGTGTGTTACAAATGTAAAACATCAAACAGTGAGTGTGTGTGGGAACATCAGACAAGGGGTCTGATGTTGTTAGGTTTGTTTAGCCTCAAGGATCTTTGATCCTTGATTAGAGTGTAATCGTGCTATATTTGATCACATAGCATTGGGGTTGATTTTATAACAAAGAGAATGTTTGACAAAACGTTGTTGTGATAGTATTGATTCTTTCATTTGAATATTCCCCCAATATTATTATTATGCTTATCATAGTTTACCCTAGATCAACGTCTAACAACCTAGAGTCCAAAACGGTCCTAAAAGCTTATAGAAGGTGTTAAATAAGTTCTGTCAAGTGGTGGATAGCATGGATTAAGGGGAAGACAGTATTGTTTCATTTATGGTGAGATTTAATTATCTCAATTTCTCTACTTCGTCTAGGGAAATTCATACAAGAATGTTTTTGTTTTGTCATCATCAAATAGGGGAAGATTGTTGGGTTTTAAATATTTCATAGATTTGATGATCAAAAATAAGTAGAATGAAACATAAGGATTACCGAAATGATAAGCAAAATACACCAAGTAGATTCTACTGCTAGGCATAAAAGATTCTACTGCTAGAGTATTTTATTCTACTGCTAGTGTATTGTTGAAGTCTGCTCAGGTTATAACGAGCAGTACTAACTTAAGTTAGTACTGCTGGTTCAAAGAAGGTAGCAGTTAGTACTGCTTGTGCAAAGAAGATAGCAGTTGGTACTGCTAGTGCAAAGAAGCTACTGCTGAGAAGATAACTGAGTGACTCATACTACTGCTTAATGGATAAAGATGAAAAAGATATTTTGTGTATAAGAGTTAATTATATACGGTAGATAATATCTTTCATATGTGTTCAGTCAACAAGTTGTAAACACAGATACATGTTGTATCTTAATGACTGACACACACAAGCAAGTAGTAGATAAGACTTATCAAATTTGTAATGATCTCCTTTGTTGTATAAAAGGGAGATCATAGCTTAGAAGTTAAGTGTGTCTTTGTGCTTCACTATGTGTTATCTGTGAAGACAACAGAGTGTTTTACTGTGCTTAGAACTCAAAACACAAAGTGTGTTACAAATGTAAAACATCAAACAGTGAGTGTGTGTGGGAACATCAGACAAGGGGTCTGATGTTGTTAGGTTTGTTTAGCCTCAAGGATCTTTGATCCCTGATTAGAGTGTAATCGTGCTATATTTTATCACATAGCATTGGAGCTGATTTTATAACAAAGAGAAAGTTTGACAAAACCTTGTTGTGATAGTATTGATTCTTTCATTTGAATATTCCGCCAGTATTATCATTATGCTTATCATAGTTTACCCTAGATCAAGGTCTAACAACCTAGAGTCCAAAACGGTCCTAAGAGCTTATAGAAGGTGTTTAAATAAGTTCTGTCAGGAGTTTATCTTAGATCAAGGTCTAAATAACCTTGAGCCCATAAACGATCAAAAAACCTGTTAGAAGTAGGTCTCTTATAAGTTTTTCAACAGGTGGTATCAGAGCGGGGGGCTCTCGATCTAGGATGTTACAAGGTTTTAGTTGAAGAAAGAAGAAAAATTCGTTTTGGTTTTCTTTCAAAGAGTTCTCTGTTTACACACACAAAGGGGAAAAATCACACACTGAAGAGAGTTGGTTTATGTTCTTCAAAGATTAAAGGCTTGTTTTTATTTCATATTGGAGAAGAAGGTAACTTGTTACTTATTTTAAGATGAAGTGGAATTTTTCAAGGTTGTGCTCTTATCATATCTTAAGGTGGGTGTTACACCTTAAAGATAACTTGTTCGTTCGTTCAAGTGACTACGAAATGACAAACACTTAAAGGAGTTACATTGTAGTGCTCAGTGTCTCATAGAAGATGAGTTTATTGTCATGAGATTGCGGTCTCCCAATACAAGAAAGTTGGGTATATGTTCGAAGTAAGATTTAGTACAAGATATAAGACACAAGGTTGGTTTCTTTCACTTCAGCATCAAGTTAGTAATGGTTAGTTTTCTTCATCAGTCATAAAGCCTACAGAATTGGAGATTTAAATGGTTAACATATGGGTTTCAGGGGAAGCTTAAATGTTCAGATGCTTAACCATTTATATGCTACACCAAGTTTTTACTGCTTATATTTCCTATTTGTTGATAACAAAAAGGGGAAGAGATATTGTGGGGGATGGCATGGATTAAGGGGAAGACAGATTGTTTCATTCATGGTGAGATTTAATTATCTCAATTTCTCTACTTCGTCTAGGGAAATTCGTACAAGAATGTGTTTGTTTTGTAATCATCAAATAGGGGAAGATTGTTGGGTTTTATATATTTCATAGATTTGATGATCAAAAACAAGAAGAATGAAACACAAGGATTACTGAAAAGATAAGCAAAATACACCAAGTAGATTCTACTGCTAGGCATAAAAGATTCTACTGCTAGAGTATTTTATTCTACTGCTAGTGTATTGTTGAAGTTTGCTCAGGTTATAACGAGCAGTACTAACTTAAGTTAGTACTGCTGGTTCAAAGAAGGTAGCAGTTAGTACTGCTTGTGCAAAGAAGATAGCAGTTGGTACTGCTAGTGCAAAGAAGCTACTGTTGAATGGATAACTGAGTGACTCATACTATTGCTGGATGGATATGTTTGAAAAAGATATTTGTGTATAAGAGTCAATTATATACGGTAGATAATATCTTTCATATGTGATCAGTCAACAAGTTGTAAACATAGATACATGTTGTATCTTAATGACTGACACACACAAGCAAGTAGTAGACAAGACTTATCAACTTTGTAATGATCTCCTTTGTACTATAAAAAGGAGATCTTACCCTTAGATAAAAGGTGTGGTTAGAAGTTAATCACCAGAGTGTTTTACTGTGCTTAGAACTCAAAACACAAAGTGTGTTACAAGTGTAAAACATCAAACAGTGAGTGTGTGTGGGAACATCAGACAAGGGGTCTGATGTTGTTAGGTTTGTTTAGCCTCAAGGATCTTTGATCCCTGATTAGAGTGTAATCGTGCTATATTTGATCACATAGCATTGGGGCTGATTTTATAACAAAAAGAAAGTTTGACAAAACCTTGTTGTGATAGTATTGATTCTTTCATTTGATTATTCCGCCAATATTATCATTATGCTTATCATAGTTTACCTTAGATCAAGGTCTAACAACCTAGAGTCCAAAACGGTCCTAAGAGCTTATAGAAGGTGTTAATAAGTTCTGTCAGCATGCTTATAGCTTATTTTAGATTGTTGCATGTTAATCTTTAATTGCTAGGAGTAGCTAAATATGGGATATATTTGGAAAATTAATCTTTAGTGGTTTGAGGCACTAACATTTCCTGCAAATTGTCCCCCTAGAAAACTCCTTTTAGCTGCCCAGAACTAGGCAACACAGGAAAATTCATGACTCCCAGGTCACGGTACCATTAAATAGGCTACGGTACCGTCCGTTAAATTTAACGGTACCGTGTGGTATTTAGTGGTACCGTGCCCTTGTTTGACGAATTTTCACTGTTTCCTCTAGATCCCTGCATCCCTAACCTTAAACCCGCAATATTTTGCAAACTCTTATGCACCCTGGGATTCCCTCACTACACCATATGACACTTCCACCAACTTTAATTCAAATCCCACAACTCTTGCCTATTTAAAGCCTCACCATTGCAAGCATCTCTTGCATCTCATCTTCAACCATCCATTACAAATTCACCATGTCTTCCACTCAAGCTTCACCAACTCACATCTTCAAGAAACCTAGGATCACCGTTAGACCACCAAACAAAATAACATTTAAACCACCACAACTACAAGCCGCCATGTTCATTGATTTAACCAATGAAAATGATGATGAGGAAGTTAGCACACCACCTTCCCAAAGCACTCCTTGCTCTCCCACACCACCAAATGCTCCATCAAATACTTCGTCCAATGGAGCTACCATATTGTAACACCCTAGGCAAATCCTACATCGGCTGTGGCCTGGAGAGATGCTGGGTTCATAAGATTACATTCGCCTTACAATGACACAACGCGTTTTGTGGTCTACTGCGAGTGGGGTTCTTAGGAACTGGCAGTTAAGCGTGCTCATGTGAGAGTAGCACTGGTATGGGTGACCTGCCGGGAAGTCTCACATGAGGGCCACAAAGCAAAGCCGTGAGCCTGCGGGCAAAGCGGACAATATTGTGGTCTGAGTAGGCGATGAGGACGATGAGTCCCTGAGGGGGGGTGATTGTAACACCCTAGGCAAATCCCACATCGGCTGTGGCCTGGAGAGATGCTGGGTTCATAAGATAACATTCGCCTTACAATGACACAACGCGTTTTGTGGTCTACTGCGGGTGGAGTTCTTAGGAACTGGCAGTTAAGCGTGCTCATGTGAGAGTAGTACTGGCTTGGGTGACCTGCCGGGAAGTCTTCAAATGAGGCAACAAAAACAAAGCCGTGAGCCTGCGGGCAAAGCGGACAATATTGTGGTCTGAGTAGGCGGGATGTTACACATATCTTCCTCCTCATCCTTTAGCATTCGTCTATCCTCTATGGATATGTCATTCACCCCATCACCTATTACTCCGTTGGATTATGCTATGCCAACTCTATCACCACTGTACTCACCACCACCTCCATTTCCAATCATGGGCCAACCTATTCAACTTCACCCGGTTGATATACATAGTGCCGATTGCCTATGTTGTCTTCATAACCGTAACCTCATCTTCTCTTTGAGAGATGAACTTCACTTCATGTTCTCTTATGTTGACCATCTCTTAACACCCCCAAAACCTCCAATCATGTCACCATCTCCACCAACCAATAGCCCATTCAACTAAACATATTGATGTTTAGTTTTAAAGAATAAATGATTAAGAATCCCTTTTGGACTAGAAGAAAATCTTAGGGCCTCTCAAGTTACTAAACAGAAGCGTTTTTGTCTGGCATGGTACCACGGTACCACAAAATTTAGTGGTACCGTCGGGTATTTAGTGGTGTCGTCCCCCTGTAACGGACAAATTTTCTTTGCCTATAAATACGAGTTCACTTCATAGTTATTGGGCATCCTTTTTCACACAAAACTTTCTGAGTTTAATCCCCTATTCACACTTACAATTCCTTGATCATTTAGATAGTTTTCTTTTTTTGAAGAGTGATTCTTTCATCCAACCAAAGATCACCTTCATTCCTCTATTAGTCCAAGAGAAGAACACAAAGTATCAAGAAGATACAAGGTGTTAGAGTCATTGTGTAGTGCACTTGCATTACTTGTAGTTTACTTGTTGTATCTTGTCATACATCAAGTTGTCATTGTGTTGTTTAGTTATCTTGTGTAGATCATTGTGATCGTGTAGATCTTGTGTTGATTGTGTAGAGAGTGTCTAGATCAAGTGGATCAAAAGTAGAGTGTGTGGATCTTGTGGATCGTGTAATTAGTAAGGATCATGTGGATCGTGAGTGAGATTGGTACTAGCTAGATTAGTACTCGACATTTAGCTTACTGTCAAAAATTGCGATAAGCGACGTTGTACGGTTTTCTCCGCCTGAAGGGAGCTTGTTGACATAGTGCTTAGAACTCTCGAGTTGGATACTCGGGGAGTGGAGTAGGGCGAAGAAGAGCTTCGTTGCCGAACCACTATAAATATCGTTGTCTCGGTTTGATCTTTCCATCTCTACTCTTTATATTTATTGTGGAAAACTAGAAGGGGGGTTGAATAGTTTTACCGGTTTTTAATTAGTTTTAAAAACTTTACTTGTGAAAAAATTTGATTCGATTCTTTTGTGAAATCAATCAACACCAATATGAACACTACACTATACTATCTAATATACACAATAAATATAAAGAAATGAGATGGAAAGATCAAACCGAGACAAAGAGATTTATAGTGGTTCGGTCACGAAGCTCTTCTTCGCCCTACTCCACTCCCCGAGTACCAAACTCGAGAGTTCTAAGCACTATGTCAACAAAGCTCCCTTCAGGCGGAGAAAACCGTACAACGTCGCTTACCCTTATTTCTGAAACTAAGCTAAATGTCGAGTACTAATCTTAGCTAGTACCAATCTACCATGATCCACACGATCCTTACTAATTCACATAATCAACACACTTGACTCGATCTACCCGATCTACCCTTGATTTACTTGATCAACACACAAGCCCACAAGCTACAAGAGATGTTCAAGATCTCGACAAGATCACAATGATCTTTTCTCACAAACTACACAAAAGAAAATCAACTTGGTGTAAGCTAGGATACAACAAGTATGTAACAAGTGTTACAAGTGCACTAACTATAACTACAACACTTTGTATCTTCTTTGATACTTTGTGTTCTTCTCTTGCACTTGTAGAGGAATGAAGGTGATCACTTGGTTGGATGATTGGATCACTCTTTAAACAAGAGAAAACTAAACTAAATGATCAAAGGAGAGAAGATGTGATAAGAGTTTTAAACTCAGAAAGTTGTGTGTGAAAAAGGATGCCCAAAAACTGTGAGGAGAGCTGGTATTTATAGGCAGAAGAAATTTGCCCGTTATAGGGTCACGATACCACTAAATACTACACGGTACCACTAAATTTAGTGGTACCGAGCCAGACAAGGACGCTCCAATTTTTGTTTTTAGTGGTGAAAGTTTATTTGGGGAAGTTTGGAGCTGATTTTGGGGGGAAAAATAGTTGTTATGATTTTTAAACTTATTTCTCCAATAAATCATTTCTTTATAATTAAAAAATAATTTGTAAAGTGTATTTTCGAAAAAAATGTTTTGTCACATTAAAAATGTGAAGTTTGAAACACAAATTCACTTCTTTGATCATTTGTCAAGTTGTAAATTTGTTTGTTCATACCTAGAGTGATTTACGTAGAGACGGGATATTTCGACTAAAAACTTGTTTACGTTAATTTTGACGTAAAGTGTTTTCACATTTTCTTATCATCAAAATGTGGAGTTATCGAAAGATATAAATAACGTTTTTAGAACATTATTTGCATCAACATTTAATGTTTAGACTTGATAGTATAGATGAGCGTTCATATTGGTGTCGGTTGGTTTCACAAATAATCGAATCAAAGTTCTTCACAAGTAAACTTTTATAACTAACAAAAAACCGGTAAAACTATTTAACCCCCTTCTAGTTTTCCACAAGTTGTAACGGTTTGTTGTCCACCGAAAAGATTATACTTAGTGAATAGTATAGTGTCATGGATTCGCAACAGGACGTACATATGGTATAAACCCCCCCATCCCGAACCAGTATATATCGTGGTGTCATTTACTTGCCTTATATAATTTGGATTGTGATTGTGTTAGTGGTTGTTGTTTTATAAACCACTTGATACTCTTTGAGAGGATTTAAAACACTTGGGATGTAATTCCTTTATAATGTGTTTAAGATACTTTGAGGTCATGTAGTTAAGTATGCGGAATCTACTTAACCACACTTAGAAGAATTTGTTTGTTTGATGTAACAGTAATGCTTGTATGAACAATGAACACAGAAAGTTTAACTTCAAACGATTCAATATTATTCAAGAATAATACGAGTGATCTCAATATCACTAGGGTTACAATGACCTTGAATCTTAACAAAACTTGTATGACTCGTACATAAAAATCTAACCTAGGATCTCCTTTTAAAGACTTAAGGAGTCCTTTACAAGATAAGTATCTACCGTATATTTCTAACTAATTGTGATATACATAAGATCTATTCCATACTTATCCATAATACATATCTTTTAAAATGGTTTCTCATGCCAGCAGTACCTTCATTACAACTAGCAGTACTAACTTGACGGTTTGTACTGTTAGTTGTTTCTTCAGCAGTCTTTAGTTATACACTAGCAGTTTGTACTGTTAGTGTATTCTTCCAGCAGTACTAAGTCAGAACATTTAATTCCCAACAATCCTCCCCTAAACTTGTGATTTACCCCAAATCATCAAGTTTCTCTGAATTAAAAACATACCTTTGAGGATTGTGAGGATTCTTCCAAACACTATCTTCTGGACTTTGTATCTTCTGCCTGCTGATAGATCTTCCTTACTAACTCCCTTACCATTTCTGATTCTTCTTCTAATTTGAGTTTGGAAGCTAGCATAACAATCAAGATTCCTGCCCTAAGTGGATAGTCCTTCTCCACTAGCATGTAAACTTCTACTCCTGCTTTTGTAGAAACCTGATGAACACCACAGTTATCAAATAACCTCCAAGTAGTAGCCAAATCGTGAGCTTGGAATCTCTATAGTGAATCATTTGCATCTGGTTCATATAGTCTTTTAAGCTCAACCCATAATTCCTTGTCCTTATTATCTGTAGGATCTGCAGATCTAAACCTTCCTTGAACTAAGCTCCACAACTTATCCAAATCTTCTATGTCAAAGGCTTTTATTATGTCTTCAAAGAACTTATGGACTTCAGACTTTCCTCCTACTCTGATGATCTTCCATCCCTTGATACTTCCATCCGAGTACACTTCCCAGTCAATAATGGGATGCTTAGCTTGAATGGAATCAACATTGAGAGCTTCTGGGACTACTACCATCATTCCATGTATCTGTTCATCAGTCAGTATCTCTTCCTCTTCCTCAGCTGATTCTTCCTCAACTGGTTCATCATGCTTTTCTTCTTCTATCCTTTGCTTCTTGGATTCCTCAGATTCCAATAGCTCTGCTGTTCTTTTCACACCCTTGCTAGACTCAGTCTCAACTATTGCAGTTTCATCTCTTAAAGACTTCTGGATTCTTATATGAGCACTGATGTACAATTTCTCTATTTCTTCATAAGACTTTCCTGTGAATCACTTTTCTTTCTAGTAATCCTGATGTTTCAAATAATTTTTCATATACCTTAGTTGTTCACTTCTTGAAAGGGTTTTCTTCTGATAAGTTTTCTTCTTTATTCTTTTCCACCTAATTTGTTCCAAAAGGTCATCAATGACCTGATCTTGTTCTTCTTTGGTGTACCGAGACCTTTCTTCCTTTTGAAGTTTTGCAGCTAATTCACTACCAGTAAGAATCTGAGCAACTATTTGTTCTTCTTCAGTCTGATATTTGTACTCAACCATAAATCTTGCCGTTTGTTCTTCATCAGCTACCCTTGCTAACTCCTCTTCATGAAATTTCTGAGCTAGTTCCTCATCTAGAGCAATCTGAGCCTGGTCTTTCTTGGTAGTTTTCTGTGAATGTTCTTCTTCTGTCATTATTGCTTTACCCTTATCTAACCTTGCCTTCTTTGGTCTCCTTGTGTATACTGCACCAGTAGTACCTTGAGAGCCACCAGTACCGTCTTCTTGTACACTAGCAGTACCATGTGTGGCACTACCAGTACCTTATGTAAAACCACCAGTACCTTGATCCATTTGTTCTGTTTGCCTCCCCTGAGTATCAAAGTCTTCTTGAACCAAAGTTACATGAGGATCATCATCTAATTGAGCAATCTTCCTCTCCTGTTTGGAAGTTTCCTCACCCTGATCTGTACTAGGACCATTTGATGAACTGGATGAAGAAGAAGAACTAGTTGATTCCACCAATTGTGCTGATCTCTTCCTTTGAAGAGTTTTGACTGTTTTCTCCAATTTCTTCACCTTTAAAACTAGCTTAGTGTAGACTACTCCAAAGACCTTCTTGTGACTTTTGAGATCAGCTTCCAAGGAAGTAACCTTCTCAGACAATTTTGTACAAGTGTCCATCAATTCCTTAAGTGTCTGTCTGCCCTCAGCACTTCCTGATGTGTTACCTTCAGGGAGAGGTGCATCATGGGGCAAAGACTCATAGTCTACCATATGGTGAGCTTCTGAGCCACCCAAAATTTCCAGTTGGCTTGGGATTCCACCAAGAGTACTGGGTTCAAAGGAACTTGGTACTGTTGTTGTTGCCATGGTTTGGGTCTTAGCTATGGTACTTTTGTCCTGCCCAGCTGCTAAGCCTGAGACAGTAGAAGCAGCCCTTTCCATACTGACAAAGTCAGCCTCATCTACTACATTGGGAGGGGTAGGAACTCTGTGCCGAGGTATATCAGAGTCCTGTCTGGATAATGACCTATCTGGTGATGAAGTTCGTTGGGAAGGTGATTGTTCAGATGTTGTGGGTGTGTGTTGGGAGTCAACTGGGCTTGTTGATCCTTCACCCTGTACCAGTAGAATTGTATCAAAAAGTGGAACTTCTTCCCCACTATACCCTTTTGAAGCCATCTTCATATTACTGAAAAGTTTTTCGGTAAGTTTAGGTGTTGGATAAACATTTTCGTGTGGAAGAAGTTGATGTTTCCTCATGTTCAAAATAGTTTGAATGAACCTGGGATACATAAAAAATTTTGATTTGCTATCAACATTTTTAACCATTCCTTCAAAGATGAGTTTAGAAAAATTGAATGTTCTGTCAGTAGCTAAGCAGATGAGAGCATTTGCAATATTGCTACTGAACTGTTCCCTTGAGGTTTTCTTAGGACTGAGATAGTGAAGGATGGTATGAATAAAAAACCTCCATTGTGGGGAAAAATAACCTTTTTGAAAACTTAAAGATTGTGATTGGATGTTGTACCCTATCCTGGTTAAAGTTTCAAAAATCTCAGTATTTGGCATAGCACTAATACCATTGTCATCATTCAGATGGAGATGCCTCCTGAGTGATGATTCACTAATAGAGACATATTTACCATCTACTGTGACATTTAACTCTTTGTCACCATTTTCAAATATTTTGACAGTAACAGTCTGCCAAAATTCTTTGATTTGGGAGACATAGATAGTGGGATTTAAGGTTAAAGAATAACTTATGTGAGAACCATTTAAAAAGTCCACTATCTGATGGAATTTTGTATCATCCTCTACTTTTCCCAAAAACGCGACCATATTATGCTTATCAACAAAGGATAAAGGAGCCATTATTTTTTAGTAAAAGATGATTTGACTGCTATGAATAGTGTAAATTTAGGTTAGAAAGTAGATGAAGAAAGTGAATTGAGATATTATGATTGTTTTATTAGGGTTTCTATTGGATCAACTTCAAGTAAAAGATAACTTTTGATTGACAATAAGGTTAATATAATAGATTAAAAGTAAAAATATCCAAATAGGAAAACCCTGGAAATAAGGAATGGAGCAGTAAAAATCGCAACTAACTCTCAACGGCTATTTTGAAAAAGCTGTTATTTTTCACCAGTACTAACGTCTATCCACCAGTACAAACTTAAGCCTACCAGTACTAACTTTTTGTCCTGGCAGTACAAACGTTTTGGAAAAATTTGACTCAGCAGTATGAACTCAATTTTGATTAAAAACCATACTGCTAACAACCGTTTTGAAGGGATTAAGTGTAAAGACAGACACTCAATCATATTTTCGTTTTAATACAACCTCTGGTTGTGTGAGAACCAATGATTTCAGTTATAAATAACTGCTTGTGATCAGATAAACTCATTCAAAGAGCTTTCTTAACAGTGTTTCCAGCTCGTGGCAGTTGTTGGCTCTAACACAATTGTGTTAGATTCACGTTTGCTCGCTGTTCTTTCTACCAGATATCCTTAGACTAACTCATTATACAAAAGTATAAAATGGTAGAAAGTGAGTTATGTCAGTTACTGTCTGACAAACTAATCCATCAATTCGAATTCAAAACATCATAATAAGATTTCAAGAAAGAGGTTTTAAAGAATCAGTTAACTTAGGTATAAAACCTTTGTTAATGTATTCCCAAACTCTGTCCATCATCAACCTATTATGTCAGCAACTGAACCACCATTTGCTGCTCACACAATGCACTTGTAATTCCTTTGTGCTTAAACTCCATACCTGCAATTGTTTGTCCAAAACCAAGAAAACAAAGTGCAAAGCACTTGCTTCATAACAATATAAACATATGACTAACAGTTCTAACAAACAATCCAAATTTGTACTAGCAGTACAAATTATACTTAACAGTACTAATTGACAAAGCTAGCAGTACAAATCCAATTTAATGTACAAAACCACACAGAATGAAAATTTTAAAGATTAAGCATTCCAATACTTGCCACCAAGTATTGAAACCTTCCAACATCAAAGGCTTTAGTGAGAAGATCTACAAAGTTTTGAAGAGTATCAATTTTAACAACTTGTACAAACTTTTTCTCAATGCAGTCCCTTATAAAATGATGCCTAATTTCTATGTGTTTTGTTTTAGAATGTTGCACTGGATTTTTAATGATGCAAATTGTACTGCTATTGTCAATATATATCATGGTGTTCATAAAATTATACCCATAGTCAAGCAGTTGATTTTGAATCCAAAGCACTTGACCACAGCAACTTGCAGTAGCTACATACTCAGCTTCAGTTGTAGAAGTTGCCACAATTGTTTGCTTCTTACACTGCCATGATATAAGTCTGCAACCAAGGAACTGACGTCCACCAGTTGTTGATTTCCTGTCCAGGCTTGCACCGGCATAATCACTATCTGAATATGCCACCAAGTCAAAAGGTGATTCCCTAGGATACCAAAGACCCAACCTAGGTTGACCCTTAAGATATCTAAAGATCCTCTTGACAGTAGTGAAATGAAAAGCCTTGGGAGTCACTTGAAACCTTGCACAGGCACATACAGCAAACATGATATCTGGTCTTGATGAAGTTAGATACATCAAGGATCCTATCATAGATCTGTAAGTGTGTACATCAACATTTTCTCCATCAGCATCTTTAAGTAAAGGTTTCTCTGGATCAACTGGTGTGCTTGCTACTTTAGCATCAGCAAACTGGAATTTCCTTAGTATCTCTGCCACATATTTATCTTGGCTGATATATATGCCTTCAGTTGATTGCTTTATTTGCAACCCCAAAAAGAAGGTAAGTTCCCCCATGGAACTCATCTGAAACTTATCATGCATAAGTTTCTCAAATTCTACACACATTTCCTTCCTTGTGGATCCAAAAATAATATCATCCACATAAACCTGTACCAGCAAGATATCTTTCTTGTTCTTCTTGATGAATAGAGTCTGATCTATCTTGCCCCTTTGGAATCCATTCTCTAACAAATAAGAAGCCAAAGTCTCATACCATGCCCTTGGAGCCTGATGTAGTCCATAAAGAGCTTTCACAACCTTGTACACCTTGTCAGGATGTTCTGGATCAATAGTACCATACAAGAAGGCACTTTTAACATCCATCTGGTAAACAGTGAATCCCATGAAAGAAGCATAGGCTAAGAACAGTCTGATTGCTTCAATCCTTGCTACTGGTGCAAAAACTTCTTCATAGTCTATTCCCTCTTCTTGTGTATACCCCTGGGCTACAAGCCTAGCCTTGTTTCTGATCACAATACCCCTTTCATCCCTTTTGTTTCTGAAAACCCATTTGGTTCCAATTACCCTCATACCCTTGGGTAAATCCACTAGTACCCAAACCTTCTGAATATTGAATTGGAGAAGCTCCTCTTGTATTGCTTCTACCCAGCTTGAGTCTTCTAAGGCTTTCAGAACATTTTTGGGTTCAGATTGTGAGAGGAAACACACAAACAAGCATGTGTTGGCATCTTCATGCTGCTTTTCTTAATAAACAGTACTAAGAAACCCTTGTTGGTCTGAAGTCATAGTTTGTCTTCTTGTCTTGACACCAGATTGTATGTCCCCAATCACACTGTCTAGGGAGTGATCTCTGTGTATCCTTGTGTGTGGTGTAGTGAGAACTACATCGGTAGGTGGTAGATTGTTGATATCCACCTCATCTTCTGAGAAATCAGCAGTATTAGTATCTGATGGGCCAGCAGTATGAACATTTTGCCCACCAGTACCAACTTGGGGCTCAACAGTACAATCTCTATTAGTACTGTTATCTTGATTCTCTTGATCTTCAGCTCCATCTACATTGTTTTCATCTTCAATACCTTCCTTGGCTTCATCAGAAGAAGGTTCACCATTCTTTGAAGATGAATCCACACTGTTCCATATTGGCATCAGCAAATGATCTTGATCTTTTTCCTTTCCCAATCCTGCTTCATTTGTTGCAACATCAGTTTCTGAACCTGCAAAATCGTTAGAAAAGGTTCCTGCAACAACTGGCACATAGTTCATTGATTGGGTTAGAGTATCAAGGTCAAATAGCCATTTTGGACCTTCACCTGCAACATTAGATTTATTTTCTAGAAATTGAACATGCAGGTTCTCCTCAACTTTCCTTCTTCTTGTGTAGTATACTCTAAAGGCCTTGCTATTTAAAGAGTATCCAACCAAGAATCCTTCATCAGATTTTCCATCAAATTTGCCTAGATGGTCTAAGGTATTTTGAATAGTTACATGACACCCCAAAGGTCTTAGAAATCCTAATGCAGGAGTTCTACCTCTAAAAAGCTCATATGGTGTCTTGTTCTAAGGTTTAACTACCAAAACCCTGTTCTGCACATAACAAGCAGTATTAACTGCTTCTGCCCAAAAGGTGATGGGCAACTTAGAGTCAGCTAACATGGTTCTAGTAGCTTCTATTAGTGTTCTATTTCTCCTTTCAGTAACCCCATTCTGCTGAGGAGTTCTAGCAACACTAAACTCTCTTCTAATATCTTTTTCCTTACAAAACTCATCCATAACTCTATTTTTGAACTCTGTCCCATTGTCACACCTATTGACTTTCACTTTCTTATCCACTAAGTTTCCTATTTCAGTAATGAATGTTTTAAGAATGCTAGGTGAATCATCCTTAGAACCTAAAAAGAAAACCCATGAGAATCTACTATAGTCGTCAGTAACTACAAGACAGTACCTTTTATGCATAATACTACTCACAAATGTAGGGCCAAATAAATCCATATGTAGCATAAACAAAGGTTGATTAATAGAGTTATAAGTCTTGGGCTTACAAGAAGCCTTGTGTTGTTTGCCTTTGAGACAGGCAACACAAGTCTGATCATTTTTAAATCTTTTCTGAGGCAAGCCTCTTACCAAACCATCCTTAACAATTTTATTAATGGTTTTAAAGTTTATATGACCAATTCTTCTATGCCATAACATAGACTTATCCAATGTGGCCTTTGCAACAAGACAAGTAAGGGCCTCTTTAGGAATAATCTTCTTCATATCAACACTTTACATGTTGCCCTTTCTTGGAACTTTAAGTAAAACCTGACTTTCATCAGGAAGCTTAAAGTTTGGGGAAAGCACAAGACATTGAGTGTCAGTAAAAAGAACCTTGTTCTTTTTGTCACACATTTATGAGACACTAAACAGGTTATACTTAAGCTCTTGCACAAAGTACACATCCTCAAAGTCTAATTTAACAGTTTTCAAAGTGCCTTTACCAGTAATTCTTCCTCTTATTCCTCCCCTAAAGGTAACATATCCACCATCCATTGGTTGAAAGTCTGAAAGATAGGACATGTTGCCTATCATGTGCCTGGAACATCCACTGTTTGCATAACCTTGATCTTCGTCATCCTCCTGTGAATGTCCCTGCACACAAAATAAGGAAATTAGTTTCCTTGGGGTACCCAAGCCATCACTGACTTGGGTTTGCCTCGTGCATCAATATATAGTTAAATCTTTTCAATACAATCGATGCACCATTGGATTTGATTGGTCTCCATACCCAACATGCTGAGGCCTTAACAGGATTAACCCTCTTATCCCTAGCAGTGTTTGTAGAGTTACCAGTACTAACTTGCGACATTTCATAAATTCAAGTCATTCTTTAAACCATAATATATTTCATTTCCTCTTGGAAGGGTGTAGTTAGACGCAGACCTTTGGAGTTTAATGTAGGTGACAGAGTTATGCTCAAGGTTTCGCCATGGAAGGGTGTAGTTCGTTTTGGTAAGCGTGGGAAGCTAAGTCCACGATACATTGGACCATTCAAGATCCTATCTAGGGTTGGTCCAGTAGCATACAAGTTAGAGCTACCAGAAGAACTTCAAGGCATTCACAACACTTTTCATGTTTCTAATCTCAAGAAGTGTTTGTCAGACGAGAGTCTCGTCATTCCATTAAATGAGCTTCAAATCGATGACAAGCTTCACTTCATAGAAGAACCTATAGAGATCATGGATCATGAAGTAAAGCAACTCAAGCAAAGCCGCATCCCCATTGTCAAGGTTCGTTGGAATACCCGACGAGGACCTGAGTTCACATGGGAACGCGAAGATCAGATCAAGAGCAAGTATCCTCATCTTTTCGTAAATGAACCGTCAGGAGATAAAGCAAGTTAAGCTCCGGGACGGAGCTCTCTTAAGGGGTACGTGATGTGACATTTCATAAATTCAAGTCATTCTTTAAACCATAATATATTTCATTTCCTCTTGAGTAAAAATTTACTTTTTAATTTTTACCCGATTTAGCAAATTTCGTGTTTTTAGCTTTTCTCGAGCCGTGCTTAGGATTTCTATCCCGATCCTTGTCCCAAGTGACTCAATATCCTCTCATTTATCCATAGAAACCAAGTGAATATATTTTTCACATTTTCCACTTCGTTTCACAATTTCGTTAGTTTTAAGCATCAATTCGCGTTTTAAGGTTTAAACCTTTACATCTTTATTTCACCCGTAATATTTACACCTATCTAATAACTTTTTTTAAAAAAATAATAACAAAACCCTCCCCCTTAATACCCCTAGGCCGGCCCCTTTACAACACATACACACTTCCCATATTTTCATTTCCAAGGAAACTCAATCATCATCTCCATACATGCAAATCTAACCTAACCATCCAACTCCTCCCCTCTCCTCCCATTTTTGCCGAAAATCACAGCCAAACACACTTGGATCATCTTGATTTTTAGCATAAAATCATCTATACAACATCATCTTGAAGATACTCTCAAAGAATGGTGGTTTGAATCACGTTTTTGAAGGTGTTGTTGATGTTTTTGAAGGTTTTATGAACCATTCTTCTTCCTATATTTTCTTTAGCTCACAAAATGTTTTTGTGGCTGTAGTTTGAAGCCTCTCTCGACCATATAAAGATCTTCCTTCAAGCTTGCAAGAGTTATCCTTGGTGGTGTCATTTGGTTGATCATTGATCTTGGTTCTTGAAAGATTTTGTGTGTTCATCTCTTTTGTAAGAAACTCCTCACAAACTCTCCATTTTATTTTACTTTCACTTCTGTAAATCTTACATATCTTGATGTATTTGAATATTATATAAATTATTATGCTTGGTTAGGCTTGGTACATAGCTTAGAAAACAATAAAAACACTAAAGGACTAGACATGCAACAATTATTTCTGATCAGGGGTAAAGACGTAATTAACTGATTTTATCAGTGAACTTTGGACATAAACTAAAAATATTTAGTTGTAGATCAATGTCTTGCGGTCGTTTTGACGGGTATTTCATTGAATAACTCATCACGATGATTAAACTAGAAATATTTTAGTGAAACATGTTACATTCTGAGTAACAGATTTGAAACGTATAAAAGTCATTTTTTTTGAAAATAACCCACTGTTACTCAAAACATAAAATTTGTAGATAGCATCTTAACTTAAATGTGGCCGCAAACGGGGAATTAATTGGGCTTGTAAAACTCAAGATATTGTATTTTTCGTGGGACTGTTGTGATACTAGTGAATTCAAAACTGGGTAGTAAAGGGAAAAATAATAAAACCACTACTGTTACGAAATTTCTAAATTAGTGGGCCCCACAGAACTTGTTATTACAGATGAATACCTTTCCGGGGACATAAAGAACATAATTTTTTGACTTACGGTTTGAGAGATATGAATTTTTAGAAATGGTTAAGTTATAAAAATTCCATCAGATTTTGAGTTAAAAATTATGAAAAGGTTAATAACTTATGAATTTGGACCCCTAAGTTTCATTTTGAACCACCTTATATAATATGGACCTTTATTCATAAAATGACCCCTTTTGACTAAGAATTGACCCCTTTGACTAAATTGAACCCTTAGACTTAGATTGGACCTTTAGCACTTATATTGGACTTAGGAATAAAAAGGGACTATAAACTTGAATTTTTGTAAGAAATATACATGTCATACTTAAAGTCCATTTCTATTAGAACTTGTTAAGTATATAGAAATTATGTACCAAGCATAATTAAGATCATAATTTATATATATAGCTAAATTGCATCAATGTTTATTTTTAAAAACTTAAGACAAGCGTATATCTATTTAGGTTCATCGTAGAGCTTCGCGGCTATTTTCCTCACTTGCTTATTGCATACTACTTCCGTTATTCACGGTGAGTTCATAGCCTCGCCTTTACTCATTTTAATGTTTTATAAACCTCGCGAGGGGGATACATGCTAGTTTTTAAAACTGAATACAAGTAGTTTTTGGTATGCTGTACTCGATTACATGATTATAGTTGTTGAGTAGCTTTTGCCATTAAAGTCCCTAATTTCATGAACCGTTAATTCCGTGGGAAACGCTAATATTATGAATATGCATATTGGACTTGACGAGTCTGCCTGAATGAGTATCGCTCATATTGAAACCGGTAGCATAATATTGAGAGATCAAGGTAAATGGCAAATCTTACCTTTGAGGGGCATTATTAATTCTAGGTCAAGGTTCGGTGTCATGAGCTCAAAACTATAATCTGATTACACGACTTGTATATGCATTACTTGTCGCCCGATAAATTATACTTGTATTCAACTTATTACTTATTAAACTCTATGGATTTCACTCAACTTTATGTTGACCTTTTTAGCATGTTTTATCCCAGGTCCGTGATATGTAAAAGCTTGGATGGGCGGCGCAAAGATATGGATATCTGAAATGATGGCCCATGTTTTAAAATCACATTCGATGAAACTTAAACTTTTAAACTTATGCCATGTTTAAACTTATGTTGTTTCAAACACTTGTGTTGTGTTGAACTTTGGGACCTTCTTTTGCTTACTCTGATTTTATCGAATGTGAATGTTTTATTATAAACGTCTCTATTTTGAGTCGTTTACTATGCTTGTACGATGTGACTAATAAATAGCACCCCATGTTGTATTCCGCTGCGTACCGAAAATGGGGGTGTTATAGATTGGTACCAGAGCACATGTTATAGTGAACTAGGTCAAATTTTTAAAAACCTAGACTATAATCATTTATTTTTTCAAAAATCATGAGTTTCCATCATTTTGCCCGATATCCATGCGCGCCTACTCCCGAGCTTCCTATTTCTTCTTCGTATATATATCTTAATCTTGCTATATTGAAAATAATTATATAAGCACTATAATTATTCTTAACTCGTTCGATAATCCGCGAATTATCACTTGATAAATATAAAATCTTTATGCACAAGATTTCTTATTATTTATGCTACTAGTAAGCATAACTATTATTCTTATTTTTATCCAAAATTTATACGCACCTCTTGATTGCACCGTTGTTATACGTATGCGTATAAATAAATAAATATTATCATTTGTACATGAAATATTTATCGATCATCTTGCTTGTTATTGAAGCATCACTACTCACTTACTTACACAAATATTATTTTCATAATAATATTTCTTTTCCTAATACTAATTATATGTATATATAATTTTTCAGATTTATCATGGCACTTCCACTCCCACCCGATCATGAGGTAGACATTCCGGAGGACGAGCCAGCTCAACCCGACCTTGCACCGAAAGTGTAACACCCCAACCCGACAAGGGCAAAGATGTCACAAATACATGGTTTCATATCAGATACAAGCATTCAAGAAAATAAAATAGCGGAAGCCTTAACATTAAAATTTAAAGGAAAATAAGTCAACACGACTTATATCAAGTGCAAGACAGAAATAACGAAGTACAAAACAGAATCCAGAATGCCCAAACAATGGCATAGCAGAAAATAATATCCAAATGGTCACACTAGAATGACAAGGTCTAAACTTCACACAAGTTGCTCTCATCCCAAGTTAAACCCAGCTTCCTAGCTTAAATACCTGCCGCAGGAAAAGAAAATGCGGCTGAGCTACGAGAGCTCAGTGAACAGATATAACGGAAACAAAGCAGTAGTAACGGAATAATAAAGTAAAAGAAATAATACCAGGTGTAACAAGAGTCAGGAAGGAATACAAAAGAGTTATGCAGACATACCAGGAATTTAGAATGGTTACAATGGTGAAAGTAAATGAAACCAGAACCCACCAAAATCCCAAGTCAAATCAAGTCAGGTCAAATGTCAGGTCAAGTATCAGGTCATAAGGTTACAAGGTTTCAGGAGAACAGAAATCCTCTACGAGCCCATACATATCACATCAAATCAAATCATATATCAGGGTGTATGGAGGGGTGACCTCAGCATACCAGGAAACAGGGTGAGGGGATACCTCCAGGGGTTGGAGTTGCAAGCTCCCAGGGTTGTGAAAGACGTGGATTGCACCCATCATCAGTCACCACATATCAGATATCAGAAACAGGACAGGTCTAGGATGCATCCATTCGCCCCCCAAAACAAATCATATTGGCCATAATAACAGGAGTGTGCACATATCAAAATCAGGATGGGGACGGTGTAACCAAATCACTAGGGCTACACACTAGTCATGCCAGTGGTGCATCACAGACACGGCCATGTTACCTTCATGGCTAGGGAACAAATTTTGGCTCGTAGTCTCAAACTGTGGGTCAAGGTCAAGTATCAAGTCTCGGGTGTCAAGTCTCAGGTATTAAATGTCAGGTATCATATCAGGATTCAAGACAGGAGATAAATGCAGGGGTTCATTATCAGGAGGTCCATATCAGAAGGTCCAATACTAGAAGGTTCATAATAGTTTATTATAAGAAATCCTTTTTACATGGTTTTAATAAAATGGTCGTTAGAACAGTTTCATAATAAAAGTCCTTTAAAGAAATGTTCAAAATCTCTTCATATATAACTAAAAAGTAATTGTAAAATCTTATGAACCTTCAAGTACCCAAGGTCTTAATTATTCAGGTTATCAGGGGTGAACAAGTCATGTCAAGTATCGAAAGAAACACAGCAGGGTTCAAGTCAAAGGGTTCAAGTCAAGAGTATCCAGGTTCAAGTTCAGGTTTATGACAAGGTTCAAGACAAAGGTTAAAGTAAAGGTCCAAATCTATGGTTCACAATACAAGGGGAAACATAACAATGAATCAGGAATCAGAAATGAGACGAAGGCTCTTTACAAGAAGAGCAGAATATCTGTACCTTATTCAAATAGCAAGCACAAACACAAGAGTAGCTGACAGGGATCAAGATCACTCCCTCCTCGAACCTAAAGGAGTAGAAGACAGAAATACGAAAGGGGTTCAGTTATCTTCCCATTATAAGTAACTTCTATTTTTAGTAACTTTCTATTTTTAGCAGGTTTCCATAATTAGTAAGTTACCACATTTAGCAAGATTCAAGTGATATAATTCAATTCAAGTCTTTAATTAGCTTATTATGGAAGTAACATTCATTTTAACAAGTTACACAAGTTCAGGGTTAATTATGACAAGTTTTTCATAGTTTAGGGTTATAAACGTAAATTTACCAAAGTTAAAGGTCCACATTAAAATTATCATCATTTTACCATTCAAACACTTATACTTTCCAGAATTACACATTTAGCCTTCAAGTTTCATAATTTACGATTTACACCCTTTTAATTAATTAATTACAAATTAAACCTTATACTTATATAATTTACAAATTAACCTCCACAAGATTCATATTACACATCAAGTCCTTTTATTCCTTCAAATTACAGAAAATAACCCTCAATATTATTATGTTATAAAGAGCCCTTAAACTTTCGGTAAATTACATATTTAGTCCTTGTACTTTATTACATTACAAATCGATTTAAATAATTAACCATAATTACATATTAAGTCCATAAATACTCAAAATTACACATTTTACCCTTCATACTATTATTTACTTCGAGACCCATCCATTTTCCAGAAATTACACATTTAGTCCCTCACTTTATATTTATTTTCAAATCGCTATTAATATTACCAATTAAATCATTTTCTTGCCTAATTTACATATAAGACCCTCATTTTATAATTTTTATATCTTCCCCCTGATCTATAAAACATTAAAAAAATATTCCACAAGTTTTAAAAATTACAAAACACCCCTTAACAATTAATTATTCAATCGGTAACCATAAAATCATATCAAAACTCGATTCTAAAATCCCCAATCATTATACCATCATTTTATCATCATTGTTCATCATTTAATTCCAGATTTCAAGTATATAAACCCTAGGTCGATTTGGTTATTAGGGTTTTCACAATTTTTCTTTTCTTTTCCTTTTATACGGTTTTAAGATAAATTCGACAAGTATGATTTTAGGCCTCAACAATTCGAACCACCATTTTTGTGATGTTATATGATCATCATAGAAGCCACGAAAAATAATAACCTGGCCCAGAAAATTCGTATACAAGATTTAGAGATATATTGTGTTTTTAGGGTTTCAAAACACATAATTTACATACGATCCAAATATGGTGCATGGCCTGAGTTTATCATTTTTCCCACATTATATATGATTAGGAGAGGGTTAGAAAAATACCAGAAAAATTATAGATCAAAGGATTCACACGTTGTGATTTTATGAGGCTCGGTTAGGGTTTTTCGACCCAATTAATTCACCACGACCAAACGATCAACTCCAGGACCTTGTGGCTATTTTTCCCACCTCCTTTGCACCACCAAGAACTCCATAAAAATACCTCCTTGCCTCAGAAAATTCGGATGTGGTGTGTGGGATTTTTAAGAGTGGCGGCTAGTATAGAATTAGGGTTAAAATGGAGGAATTAACTTGGGAATTAATATAAATTAGGTTGGACCGGTCTTTGGGGAGGTATGGGCTAGGATACCGAGATTTCTAGTTAGGGAAATTTATTGGGCTTTAATTACCATCTTAATTGTGTTTTTAATTACATTTAATGTCTTAATATAAATCATAAAATTCAAATTGGCGCACAAAGGGTATTTTAGTAATTTTGTAGCTTGTAAAAATATTAAATGGGTTTGTCAAAATTATTTGGGATCATAACTTGTTCATTACCCGAAGTTTGGAATCGATTCGGTACTTTATAAGCTTTTAATTAAAATTTTAAAGTTTCAGGGGCAATTTGGTAATTTTTGCATGTTTTAGATTTTCGGGTTTTACAGAAAGAACCTCTACCAGTTCCTCCATCACCTAATCATGTATTCAACTTTCCTAACGATGATCTTGAAAATCAAGAAGAAGAAGAAGAAGAAGAAGAGGAACCGGAAGAAGAAGAAGAACCAGAAGAAGAAGAGGAACAAGAAGAAGAAGAGGCTGAAGAAGGGAATGTGTTGATATTTCAAGATGTAAGTTCAGACGAAGATGAATCTGAATTGATCTATCCTTATGTGGCACCGGGTTCGCCTTATCCACCACCGTCTATACCCGACACTTCATCTGACTCTGAGCCAGAAATGGAGGAAGCTGCTACCGTTGGTACTATTAGACAGGTACCACTCCCAGGACACATATTTCCTAGGAGTATTCATGAAAGGGGTGGATCATCCTCAGCCACTCCTGTCACTTATGAACTCGAGGATCTAGTACCTGGGTATATGAGGAGAGACATTAACTATCTCCATGGTAAAGTTAGACTTTTAGAGAGGCAAATGAGTGTTAGGGAACTTGAGGGGGCTGCTGCAGTATCTAGAGACAAAATTGGACATAAACGTATGGATTTGCTAGATTTTGATTTGGGTGTGGTGGAACACCACGTTGATAAGACTGATCGTGAGGTATCGTTGTTGGGAAAACATGTCCGAGAACTAGATGATGAGGGTGTCAAAGGTGAGAACAAGAGGTTGAAGCATAAGTTAGAGGACACTCAGTTAGCTCTAATGTTCGCAGACATGGCGAAGGAGAGCCTTGAGAAGGATTTGTATGAGATGAGGCGTTGGGCCTATGATCATTGGGAGGAGATGATTCGTGCGGGGATGGTTGATGAGAGGCCGTGTGATGCTATTGATGTGTTAGCTGTTTATGGAAAGACCTCACCACCAGAGCCATGTGGATCCCCTCGTGACTCCCAGTAGTCTATGTACTTTTATTTTCTTTCATTATATTTCATCGTTGTTTCCTTGTCTTGTAATCACTAAACAGAAAGTATCAGTTAGTAGAACTATTATCGTTAATTATGATGACTTCATCAAGTTTTGTAATACGACCAACAATGTATTAATCCTTTGTGATGAATGATGAAGTTTCTATTTCTTAAGTCCACTCTATATTGTTGTAATCTCTTTTATGTTATGTTTTCTCGTACGTGATTATATTTATGTCATTGTATGAATACTCATCAAAATTTTCTTGTGTTGTGATAGAATCATGCCACCAAAGAGAATGTCCGATGCAGCTATACGAAAGTTAGTCGCTGACAGCGTAGCCGCGGCTTTAATCGAGGATTGAGCTACAAGAGCTAATAATGCCGGTGGCGGTGCTGGAGCCGCTGGGGCTGCCGGTGACGCTGTGGCACGAGGTTGTACCTACAAGTAGTTTCTTGGTTGTGAACCCATAAAATTTAAAGGAACTGAAGGAGCGGTTACCTTGATTCACTGGTTTGAAAGTTGTGAGGCCGCGTTTATGCTCAGCAACTGCTCAGAGGATTGCAAAGTCAAGTACGCTGCAGGTACTCTGTTGGAACATGCTAAATCATGGTGGAACTCTTACGTTCAACCTATTGGGATTGAAGCCGCGCATGCAACCACATAGACCGATCTCAAGAAAATGATGACCGAAAAGTTCTGTCCTCGTAGTGAGATAAGGAGGCTTGAGACAGAGTTATATGATTTATCGGTGAAAGGTTATGAGATCGAAACTTATATCAGAAGATTCCAAGAGCTGAAGGTTCTGTGTCCTAGTATGGTTCCAAATTTCGAAAGAGAGCTAGAAGCTTTTCTCAAAGGTCTTCCACGAAGCATTAAGGGGGACGTGACAGCATCTAACCCAAAAACTCTGGAAGAAGCCATTCGTGTTACTCAAAAGCTGATGGCACAAGTAGTGGAGTATGGGACAACACAGAATGCAAACAACAACAACCAAAACAAGAGAAGCTGGAATGATGTAAGGAGGGGAAACAATAACAACCCTCAGGGCCGCAACAATGATCATCACCAGCAGCAGAATAGAAGACGAGAGAATGTGAGGGCAATGACTGATGCCCCAGCTGGAAGAGGTGAGAACGCTGGACCTCATCCTTACTGCCATCGCTGTAAGAAGTATCACCCTGGTACCTGTACTGTGAAATGTAACAATTGTGGAAAGCAAGGCCACATAGCGACAGACTGTAGGGGTAAGGCTATTGCTACTGGTGCTAATGCACAGCCAATTGTGACTTGTTACTGGTGCTAAAAGAAGGGGAATGATCTAGCTGGGAATGCTCGTGGTCGTGTGTACGTGATGGGAAATGGAGAGCAACAAGGCCCGAATGTCGTGACGGGTACGTTTCTACTTAATAATCATTACGCTAAGGTTTTATTTGATTCGGGTTCAGACAAAAGCTTTGTGTCAACTAGTTTTAGTGCATTGATAGATATTAACCCGGTTAAGTTAAGCTATAGTTACGAAGTCGAATTAGCCGATGGGAAATTGGTTAGTACAAATTCTATTCTAAGGGGTTGTACCATAAATCTAGCGAACCACCCATTTAGTATTGACCTCATGCCAATTGAACTTGGAACTTTTAATGTCATCATTGGAATGGATTGGTTATCCGATCGAAACGCGGTTATTGCCTGTGGTGAAAAAGTTGTTCGTATTCCACACAACAACAAAACACTTATAATCAAAGGCGATAGAGACGCGTCCCAATTAAAAATCATATCTCGTATCAAGGCTCAAAGGTACATAGAGCAAGGGTGCCAGATGTTTCTAGCACAAGTGACGGAGAAAGAGTCAGTTGAAAAACGACTAGAAGATGTACCTGTTGTCCGTGAATTTCCTGAAGTGTTTCCTGATGATCTACCGGGACTTCCACCTCCTCGACAAGTAGAGTTCCGAATCTAATTAGTGCCTGGTGCTGCACCAGTGGCACGTGCACCTTATCGATTGGCACCATCAGAAATGAAGGAGCTAGCGGAACAATTACAAGAATTGTCAGAAAAAGGGTTCATTCGACCGAGCTCGTCGCCTTGGAGAGCTCCGGTGCTGTTTGTAAAGAAGAAAGACGGATCCTTTCGAATGTGTATCGATTACCGTGAGCTTAACAAGTTAACGGTCAAGAATCGTTATCCACTCCCGAGAATTGATGATCTATTTGATCAGCTTCAAGGCTCAAGCGTATATTCAAAAATCGACCTGCGATCGGGTTATCACCAACTCCGTATCCGGGAAGAAGACACTCCAACCACTGCATTTAGAACTCGGTATGGTCAATACGAGTTTAAAGTGATGCCGTTTGGGTTGACCAATGCACCTGCAGTATTTATGGACTTGATGAATCGAGTGTGAAAACCGTACCTCGACAAGTTTGTAATTGTATTTATTGATGACATCTTGATTTACTCCAAGAACTAGGAAGAACATGCGGAACATTTGAAGATTATCTTGGAGTTACTCAAGAAAGAGAAATTGTATGCCAAGTTCTCGAAATGTGACTTTTGGCTGGAATCAGTGCAATTTCTCGGTCATGTGATCAATAACAATGGTGTTCATGTAGACACTGTGAAGATCGAGGCTATTAAGAATTGGGCTCCACCGACAACACCAACTGAAGTAAGGCAATTCTTAGGACTTGCTGGTTATTATCGAAGATTCATCGAAGGATTTTCTATAATAGCCAAACCTCTTACCAAGTTGACTTATAAAAATAAGAAATACGAGTGGGGTGAAGACGAAGAAAAGTCTTTTCAAATACTGAAACAGAAACTTTGTAGTGCGCCTATATTAGCATTACCAGATGGGACGGAAGATTTTGTAGTCTATTGTGACGCATCGAACAAGGGTTATGGAGCAGTATTGATGCAACGACAAAAGGTCATAGCATATGCTTCTCGACAATTGAAGACTCATGAAGAAAACTATACGACCCATGATTTAAAATTGGGTGATGTGGTTTTTGCTCTTAGGTTATGGAGGCACTACTTGTATGGTACGAAGTGTACGGTGTATACTGATCACAAGAGTCTCCAGTACATCCTAGATCAAAAAGAGCTTAACACGAGACAGCGAAGATGGATTGAACTCCTGAGTGATTACGATTGTGACATCCGTTATCACCCGGGAAAGGCGAACGTGGTGGCTGATGCCTTAAGCAGAAAGGAAAGGGCAAAACCATTACGTGTCAGATCGCTAGTAATGACAGTTCTCACCAAGTTACCTGAACAGATTCTCAAGGCTCAAGCGGAAGCAATGAGAGAAGAAAATGTGAAGGCTGAAAATCTGGGGAAAGGTATCAAACCCATATTCGAAACTCGCTCTGACGGAACCCTATGCTTTGGTATACGAGTTTGGTTACCACTGTTTGGAGGTTTGAGAGACTTGATCATGCACGAGTCTCATAAATCCAAATACTCTATCCATCCTGGGTCAGATAAGATGTACCACGATCTAAAACAGTTGTACTGGTGGCCGAACATGAAGGCTGAGATCGCTACCTATGTTGGCAAGTGTTTGACGTGTGCAAAGGTTAAGGCAGAACATCAAAAGCCAGCCGGATTCCTTCAACAACCCGATATTCCTGTTTGGAAATGGGAAAGAATCACCATGGATTTCATTACTAAGCTCCCTAGAACTCCAAGTGGTTATGATGCGATTTGGGTCATTGTGGATCGTTTGACAAAATCTGCTCATTTCCTACCAATAAAAGAGACTTACAGCATGGAGAAGCTTGCTCAACTGTACTTAAAGGAGATTGTTTGTAGGCATGGTGTGCCTATATCAATCATATCTGACAGAGATAGCCGGTTTACATCAAGATTCTGGAAGTCACTCCAGGAGGCTTTGAAGACAAAATTGGATATGAGTACGACGTACCACCCACAGACGGATGGTCAAAGCGAAAGAACGATACAAACTTTAGAAGATATGTTGCGGGCGTGTGTGATTGACTTTGGAAGTAGTTGGGATCGACATTTGCCACTAGCCAAATTCTCCTACAACAATAGTTATCACGCAAGCATCAAGGCTGCACCTTTCGAAGCTCTTTATGGGCGAAAGTGTAGATCACCGGTTTGCTGGAGTGAGGTTGGGGATAGCCAACTCACGGGACCGGAAATGATTCGTGAAACAACAGAGAAGATAGTTCAAATCAAGAACCGTTTGCTAGCTGCTCGTAGCCGCCAGAAAAGCTATGCAGATGTTAGACGCAGACCTTTGGAGTTTAATGTAGGTGACAGAGTTATGCTCAAGGTTTCGCCATGGAAGGGTGTAGTTCGTTTTGGTAAGCGTGGGAAGCTAAGTCCACGATACATTGGACCATTCAAGATCCTATCTAGGGTTGGTCCAGTAGCATACAAGTTAGAGCTACCAGAAGAACTTCAAGGCATTCACAACACTTTTCATGTTTCTAATCTCAAGAAGTGTTTGTCAGACGAGAGTCTCGTCATTCCATTAAATGAGCTTCAAATCGATGACAAGCTTCACTTCATAGAAGAACCTATAGAGATCATGGATCATGAAGTAAAGCAACTCAAGCAAAGCCGCATCCCCATTGTCAAGGTTCGTTGGAATACCCGACGAGGACCTGAGTTCACATGGGAACGCGAAGATCAGATCAAGAGCAAGTATCCTCATCTTTTCGTAAATGAACCGTCAGGAGATAAAGCAAGTTAAGCTCTGGGACGGAGCTCTCTTAAGGGGTACGTGATGTGACATTTCATAAATTCAAGTCATTCTTTAAACCATAATATATTTCATTTCCTCTTGAGTAAAAATTTACTTTTTAATTTTTACCCGATTTAGCAAATTTCGCGTTTTTAGCTTTTCTCGAGCCGTGCTTAGGATTTCTATCCCGATCCTTGTCCCAAGTGACTCAATATCCTCTCATTTATCCATAGAAACCAAGTGAATATATTTTTCACATTTTCCACTTCGTTTCACAATTTCGTTAGTTTTAAGCATCAATTCGCGTTTTAAGGTTTAAACCTTTACATCTTTATTTCACCCATACATATTTACACCTATCTAATAACTTTTAAAAAAAAATAACAAAACCCTCCCCCTTAATACCCCTAGGCCGGCCCCTTTACAACACATACACACTTCCCATATTTTCATTTCCAAGGAAACTCAATCATCATCTCCATCCATGCAAATCTAACCTAACCATCCAACTCCTCCCCTCTCCTCCCATTGCTGCCAAAAATCACAGCCAAACACACTTGAATCATCTTGATTTTTAGCATAAAATCATCTATACAACATCATCTTGAAGATACTCTCAAAGAATGGTGGTTTGAATCACGTTTTTGAAGGTTTTGTTGATGTTTTTGAAGGTTTTATGAACCATTCTTCTTCCTATATTTTCTTTAGCTCACAAAATGTTTTTGTGGCTGTAGTTTGAAGCCTCTCTCGACCCTATAAAGATCTTCCTTCAAGCTTGCAAGAGTTATCCTTGGTGGTGTCATTTGGTTGATCATTGATCTTGGTTCTTGAAAGATTTTGTGTGTTCATCTCTTTTCTAAGACACTCCTCACAAACTCTCCATTTTATTTTACATTCACTTCTGTAAATCTTACATATCTTGATGTATTTGAATATTATATAAATTATTATGCTTGGTTAGGCTTGGTACATAGCTTAGAAAATATTAAAAACACTAAAGGACTAGACATGCAACAGTTATTTCTGATGAGGGGTAAATACGTAATTAAATGATTTTATCAGTGAACTTTGGACATAAACTAAAAATATTTAGTTGTAGATTAATGTCTTGCGGTCGTTTTGACGGGTATTTCATTGAATAACTCATCACGATGATTAAACTAGAAATATTTTAGTGAAACATGTTACATTCTGAGTAACAGATTTGAAACGTATAAAAGTCATTTTTTTGTGAATAACCTACTGTTACTCAAAACATAAAATTTGTAGATAACATCTTATCTTAAACGTGGCCGCAAACGGGGAATTAATTGGACTTGTAGAACTCAAGATATTGTATTTTTCGTGGGACTGTTGTGATACTAGTGAATTCAGAACTGGGTAGTAAGAGGAAAAATAATAAAACCACTACTGTTACGAAATTTCTAAATTAGTGAGCCCCATAGAACATGTTAGTACAGATGAATACCTTTCCGAGGACATAAAGAACATAATTTTTTGACTTACGGTTTGAGAGATATGAATTTTTAGAAATGGTTAAGTTATAAAAATTCCATCAGATTTTGAGTTAAAAATTATGAAAAGGTTAATTACTTATGAATTTGGACCCCTAAGTTTCATTTTGAACCACCTTAAATAATATGGACCTTTAGTTATAAACTGACCCCTTTTGACTAAGAATTGACCCCTTTGACTAAATTGAACCCTTAGACTTAGATTGGACCTTTAGCACTTATATTGGACTTAGGAATAAAAAGGGACTATAAACTTGAATTTTTGTAAGAAATGTACATGTCATACTTAAAGACCATTTCTATTAGAACTTGTTAAGTATATAGAAATTATGTACCAAGCATAATTAAGATCATAATTTATATATATAGCTAAATTGCATCAATGTTTATTTTTAAAAACCTAAGACAAGCGTATATCTATTTAGGTTCATCGTAGAGCTTCGCGGCTATTTTCCTCACTTGCTTATTGCATACTACTTCCGTTATTCAAGGTGAGTTCATAGCCTCGCCTTTACTCATTTTAATGTTTTATAAACCTTGCGAGGGGGATACATGCTAGTTTTTAAAACTGAATACAAGTAGTTTTTGGTATGCTGTACCCGATTACATGATTATAGTTGTTGAGTAGCTTTTGCCATTAAAGTCCCTAATTTCATGAACCGTTAATTCCGTAGGAAACGCTAATATTATGAATATGCATATTGGACTTGACGAGTCTGCCTGAATGAGTATCGCTCATATTGAAACCGGTAGCATAATATTGAGAGATCAAGGTAAATGGCAAATCTTACCTTTAAGGGGCATTATTAATTGTAGGTCAAGGTTCGGTGTCATGAGCTCAAAACTATAATCTGATTACACGACT